>OY776300.1:4731469-5331469 GCA_963675345.1 Trididemnum clinides
GAGAAATCTGCAAATTAAACTATTAGTGATGTCAATAAATGTGTTTTGATTAATATGATCCCTTCATGCCAACACATCATGAGAATGCTAAGGTACCACAAACAGAAAATGCTTTTAAAATTGCATATCTACCATACATCTGTGGTCTTCTCATGAATGAGTTACCCTGAAGAGATCTTATAGAACGAAACTGGCTTGTTGGCATCAGTCATACTTGACTAGAGCCCTTTTACAGCTTGCTATCTATCAGCCATGAATTTGGGCAGCTATGTTGATAACCGTTTCAAAGCTATCCATGAGCACAAGAAGACAAAATACCTTCTACCTCTAGTCAGCTGCAGAGGTCAAATTATATTTATTGCTTAATGTGTCAGGGTGTTAAGTTACGTAGATATGTATTGCCATAGTGTATAATGATGCACAAACTCTGGTCAAGTTTACGCGAGTTAACCTCTTTTTTGATAATACTTCTGCCTCGAGAACGACTACTGTTTTCTATTCCTAGCTTATCACAACCAGTTAAAAAGCAACTGGACAACAATACCAATTAGATTCACTTTAAAATTAAGAACAGAGCCTAACCTCCTCCTCTAAGACAAAAAAGTTGATATTGGAACTTTTAATTTTAATATTTACAGTTGGCCTGGAAACCGGTGTTTCCAACATCAAAATTTAAGAGCTACCACCCACTCTTTTCAAAACCATTTAAAAATGCATCTTTAAGTCTTTTTAACTTGTTTTTATCATTGCTTCGCAGTGGCAGTTATTAAAGTAGAGAGTATTATGGGTGGAATATTTTTATATATTTTTCAATTTATGTTCGCTAAATATAATATTTTTGGGGATGTGTAACAAAACAACCTAAATCAGGGAAGAGAGACGAGATTTTTCCATACCACAAGCAAATAATTGCTGAAAGAACCGCTCCATTCATCATCGCTTCATTAAGATTATTAAATTCAAAATACATGATGAATTAATTTAAAGCTTTTGGCGATTCATTTCGCTCTAATCAGAATTCTTTATCGAAATATAGCACACAACAAAAAAATTTACATGGAATTGATTTATATCGGAACTAGCCGGCGTTGCCCGACAAATTATGTCGGGTTTCTAACACCAGTTCAACCGGCTTCTACGGCTTCAACCAAATTATTTAAATATGAAGACCATTACTAGCTACTTTTTTGCAATTCTACAACCAAACTCTCTCGCTGAGCTCATATTGCTTGGTCCTGGCATATTAGCAACCACGCAAAGACCAATCTAACTCGAAATGGAATACTGGAGGTGAAGTTATTAAATAGCAGGGCCCATCAGTAATGTCTAGATTAGAAATATCGGTTCAGCCGGTTACACCGGCTTCTTGACATAAACTTTGCTCTTTTGTCTTTAAAGGCGCATAGGCCTAAGTGCTTCGTCGGGGTTATCAATTTTGGCAACAAGGTGACAATTAGGTTCAAAATAGTTGATTGGTTTGATCTTGATTTGAACAAACAGCAATATCCCAAATATATATTTATTCCGAATACAAAGTCATATGCATAGTGACAGATGATAATAAATATCTGGCTACTTTTTGACTTGAGTACTGCAAAATCATTTTACTGTTTCAGTTTCAGTTTATTATTTAGTTCTTTTGTAAAGACGCGCATGCAAATATAAAATTACAATAAATATGAAGATACACACACACAAAAGTAGCCTATTTACTGACCACGAGATACCGAAAAAGCCGTCAGGTATTTCTTGAGAATATTTTACAAAAGCAGTCATGTGCAATTTTCAAAGAGCTAACAAAAAGTGAAAAAGTGAAAAAAAAAGTACAAAAACAAAGGACACATTTACTGAGGAACCAAAAGTTTATTTGCGCGTATAAAAAGACAGCTTCAATAACAACGAACAATGATTCAAAGGCACAACATAATAATATAGACCTAGCAATGAAAGGTACGACCCCGTCAGGAGACTTAAGATAAAATAAAATGCAAGCTCAAATCATCATATTTTTCCAGAAGTTTTCTTTTTAAGTGTTTTTTAAAGGAGAGCCAGCAAAGACTTTTTAGATCAGAATCTAGTTCGAATACTACGGTATTGTACAGTGTGTTATAAATAGAATGCTGAAATAGTGAGCATCTCTCTCCGGTTCAGATCACTTTTTTTTAATGATCAACTGAACAGGAATTAAGTTACGAACAATACATAGTCGCACGTGCATAAATCCTGCGCTGTCGTGTGAATCATGAAGATAAAACCTAAATTTTGTTTATCGGTCACAAACACAAATATCACTAACATGTAAAAACATTAAAGTGAGGCTCGAATATTGGACGTCCACGTTTACGGACCTCGTCATTCTTACAGAACTACTCAAACTCTTGCCCTAAGACAAAGTAAACCGCCACAACGGGTCGCTCAAAAAGCGAAGATAGGCTACTAAACCACGAATACCACTAAAAATCATAAGATTTCAGGGTACATATTCAAAACATTTTGCATTTTGTTTTAAAGGAAAGCCACCCAAAGACCAAAAAGGAAAGTAAGGCAATGTAGCTCAAGCTCTACCAGAAGAAACAAAACAAGCTGTATGGCAACACTTACGCTTACTAAAAGGTCGCAAATGTCATCGTAGTCTTAACAATTCCAACCAAATCTATCTTTCCAGCGAACTTAATATCACTGAACTGTATGAGCCTTTTAAAGCAAAAATGTCAAACATGAAAATGTATGTGTCTTATTGTTGGATATTCAACAAGGAGCATCTCTTTCGTATATCAATGAACTGATACTTGGAGTTATTATGACACTATCATGATAACATAGGCGTAGGCCTATGCTGGTAGCCAGTTGCTCGACCAGTATGCTGATCACAAGCGCATGGATGATAAAAAGAAGCTCACTAAAGAACATGAACTACACAAACGAAAAAGTGAGACATTTTATGAAAGAAAGCGCAATGTTCGCAAAAAGGCAGCAACAAATGATCAGTTTGCTGGTCTGGCTTTTGATTTTCAAAAAATCTTTATGTTTCGATCAAATCTACTAATTACGTGTACTACAGGCGCCAGTTGTGCTGTTACTCTTTCAACATTCATGTACTGAGTACATGAGAAGCCCATTTTTATTGTTATGATGAAACTGTTGCAAAAAAGCGGGCAAATGATGAAGCTCATTTTTGTACAGCAGACGCCGCTTAATATGACCACCTTGGGACCAGACCATTTTGGTCATAATATCCGAATGGTTATAAAAACCGAAGCCGCCATAACAGCTCCTGAATCGACGCCGTAAGCCACAAGAAGTTCAAATACCGTCAAATTTATCGTTTACCCGAAGTAACAGTGTGACGTTGGCAGTAAAACAAAGTACAGTACTTTGACACTACAAGTGACAGTAAAATTTAGTGCAGTGTGTAACAATATGTTGAAAAGGCGAAGTTATAAGTGCGTGGCAGAAAAAATACTGTACTGTAACAAGAAAGATGGAGAAAATGTTGATCATATTATCCGAAATTTGGTCATATTAAACGGAGAATTTTAAATGAAGAAATTCCGGACCGTACCAAATTGGTCATAATAAGCGGCTGGTCATATTATCCGTGGTCATAAAAAGCGGCGCCTACTGTATTACTTTTTCATGAATGAGCTAAATGAAAATGTCAAAGATGTTGCTTTGTTTTGCAATTCGTCCAGCGGACAAAACTTGAACAGGGCTGCAATTCGATTTTGCCACTGGCTGGTGAGCAAGCAAAAAATTTTTAACATGATTGCTATCAGTTTTCCGGTTCGGGGTCACTCTTACCTCGAATATGACGAAAATATGTCACTACCGGTAATTATTACCAAAATTGAAGCATAGATTCCAAGTAAATAGTGGCCTGCATTCCAAAAAGCACAAGAATAGTCAAATCCATTCATCATCTATGAATGCAAACAAGATTTTTCATTTTAAAGCTTAATTCAAATCTATTTGCAAAGGCAACTACCGTTTCCCAGTAGGCCTGTAAAAGAAATTTGATTCGATTCCCACAATCCAAAAAATGTCCCAAAAGCGCATGTTTTGGAATGCCTTATAGGAAATTATTTTCGTTGTCAAAAAAAAGAATTGACAAAAGCCAAGTCCTAAAGCACTCCCATGTTTATGCGTCAAACCTTTTCCAATTAGCATAGCTAAATTTGAAAACCTTTAAGTCCTCAAGAGATTTATTCGCCATTCGCCCAAGAATATTTTGACAAGTTAACGAATGCAGAAAATCTAAGCGATGAAACACATTGGAAGAGTATTTTTAAAAGTCTAACATTATTGCGATGCGACTTGCATTGCATTCATGACGATGTTAACTAGTCTGATGTTTTGCAAAGGATTAGTTCTTTCGATAATGACAATGCTAATTTTGAGTAACTAAGTTTTAAACTTTTAATTACGTGTTTCATCAGTAAAGCTGTTACACTGTAGGAAAATAAACTTTTTGAGTATATTGTAGCGCCAGAGGCGTGGCGTGCTATACAGTGAGCCTACTGACATACACTTAATTACTTAAGTTCACGGGAGTTCTTTGACATCGAATTATATCCTGAAGTTTTCGTTTGACACGAATTTTTTCTGTTTTGCTTATTAAATCTTTTACCAAAAATTATCGTACAATATCAAAATTTAGGGGCATCTTCAGTCCAAAAGTTAATTCTGTTTTTCTGTTGTTTTATCCAAAGACCAAGAGATATTTATATCTCAAAAAAAATGAAAAAAAGGCACAAGGAATAATTTCTCATGGGGTGAAAACGAAGCAATATATGAGTGCGTTTCTACGAAAAATAAAACGAAGCACGAGGATTGATATTCGGAAACACGAAGGAATGCATGACTCACATTTCTACGAAAACATAACGAACCGCGAGACAACGATATTTGAAACAGATGCGCACAGATGAGGTGAGGGCAAAGGTTACATAATCACTATAGAAAGACGAAGGAATGCATGACTCACGTTTCTACAAATATGAAAAAAAACACGAGGTAGCAATATGCGAAAACAAGCACGCGCGGAGTAGGCCTAAAGGCAAAGTTTACACGGTCGCTAAAATATGTTTCCGTTTATAGGCTACTTCTAGTCGCTTAAAACTCAGATAGATTTTTAGGCCACTTTGACCACGTCTGGCTGAGAGCAACAAAAATTAAGGAGAGGGCCTTGGCCTTCTGCAACATATTGGACGGTTTTCTGGCGCTTTTTCACTTCAATAGTTTTTTTACCGTCAATTCATTTTATTCGCGATTGATTAAACTTTTGCACGTTTGTTTTTTATTCTCCACATTATTCCTACTGCTAAGCACATGGCAGAAGATCTGCTAATGCCATTTTTGACGTCGTTGATATGACTTGACAGGGGCTTTGAATACACGTCTACCGAAAGCAAAACGAACGCTGCAATCAAACCACCACACTGTTGAATATTGTCACATGAATGCAGCAGTAACAAGCGATTGACTGCGCCGGAAAGCACAGCTTCTTCCAACGTATGTTGTTGATATATACAGAGTATCCATAAAGTCCGTGTACATTTAAAAAAATTGATAACTTTATTTGTATTTGCGATAGAAATAATCTGTAAAAAGTGTTATAAAGTTTAATGTACCTAGTTGCAGAATTACTTTATTCCGCAGCTGGAAGAATTAAACTTGAAAGGAGATAGTGTATTTCAAAAAGATGGAGCTCCTTGCCACTTCGCTCTGCGTGTTGGACAGTTTCTAAATATAGAATTTCTTAACAGATGAATTGGAAGGAGTAAACTATTTTCTTGGTCTCCGCGTTTGCCAGATTTGACCCCACTAGATTTTTTTATGGGGACATGTGAAAGCAATTGTGTATGCAACCAAGCCCAGTTCATTAGAACATTTGAGAGTTTAAATAATTAATGTGATTTCAAGCGTTACTGTAAATCAGTTGGCAAATGTTTTCCTTGAACTGCAAAACGATAATATTCTTTTATTGCAAATGATAGAGGACACGTAGAAACTTAAATGAAATTTCATTAAAAATTTAAAAAATATAGATTTTGTTTTTCTAATTCTTTTTACAGATTATTTCTACCGCAAATACAAATAAAGTCATGAGTTTTTTAAAGTGCACACGAACTTTGTGGACACCATGCTTAATCACATTTGCGTACCAAATTTCTATTTTTGGTTCGTAGATGGTGCTACAACACCACCACTCCAGTAGACCTACGGTAAATATTGTACAGTAGTTCCATTACCTCTGAAAGCAAGGCTTTGTCGCTGATTAGTCTTAAAGCACAAGTGCTTAACCAGTGGGGAAAAACAGGCATTTCAGGAGGAGATTGGGAATTATTTTACAGGCAGAGGTTCCCAAATGGTGCGTTGTGTTGAAACTGCAAGGGCATCGCAACCTTACATTCTTGATGTCTCCTTTTAGATACTAACTACTCTTGGTTCATCACCTTTTTTTAATTAAAGGTTTACTCTTGTTTAGAGTTATTTGTCCTTATTTCTGACTTGATGACCTTTTTTGTGATCAACTCATCAACTTATGCAATAATAAATAAAGGTGAAAAACCACTGTTCTGGAAATATTGCCAAAGCTCAGTAAAATATTTTACTCAAGATTATATACGAAAAAGAACTGATACACTACAACCGGCTCGAACATGCACAATTTCTACGCAGAAGCTACCTTATCATAACAGGCCATGTAGTTGAGTGCTTAACATAAAGCACAGCCATGTCGGTAGCTATTGCAGTCTTGCGCGAAACTCGCACGGAGCTGACATCATCTCAGGAAAAGCATTTTGCGGCACTAGCTTTGGCTTGTGGTGGGAACTACACTGTGCCTTACTGGCAGCAGAAACCTGTTTGTTAGGCTAGAGAAGCGGCTTCAAATAAGAGTTGTTTTTCTAGAGATCAAATTTTTTAGGCCTACCGTAAGCTGAAGATAAAAACTATCTTTTCATTCAATAAAAATTATGCCGAAGTTGATAGTTCTCAAAAAAAGATATCAATGGAGGTTCACAAAACAAGGAAAAGAGGTGGGACCAAATAGCGATCATTTTAAACAGATAGGTTAGTCTGCAAATGACAGCTCTGAATGTATGTGGTTGTTCAACCTACAAAATTCAAAGTTATCAAGCGCATTATCAGTCCGCCTCGAGAAGCCTAGCAATTCGCTTAGTGATGCAACTGCCAAACTCAAGGCGTGAAAGCAGAACTTTTGTAAAAGGCAAACGAGGCTATCATCTATGGTCTTGTGTGCAGACAAGTTGTTGAGTGGCTTTATAAAACGGGCCTTGACACCAATTGACAGTGGTAAAGAGGATCGCTCTCCTGATTGCGTCCCTGCCAAACCTTTAGCGTTTTTTTCGGCAAAGGTTATAAAGATGATTGGCAGTGCAAACATCATTTTTATTGTTCACACAAACTACAAATGATTGGAAAACGGTAAGTGCAGCAGCTTGTGTCGACGAAGGTTTGTATAATTGTTTCTATGACTTGAAAACCTTTCTTTTTGGGTTGGTTTTGGAATCGTTCGGTTATTATTATTACAAAAATTAAGTTTTATGTACATGCTGCTATTCCACGGATTCTTATCATGAAAATTTTTCTGTAAAAAGGGCAAGTGCTGAAGATGATTTTTCTTTTCGTATAGAATTTTGTGATTATTTAGACTTTTTTTCTCACAAATAGAAGTTCGAGCTGGGTCAAGGAGAGAAAGATGATGCGAGAGCAAAAGCCGGTGGTAGTTGGCGTGTTGATCCGATTTCTTTGTTTCAGCGTTGTAATAACATTTTTTCGCCAATGGAAGTGTAGTGGATGACCAAGACTTGCTTTTTGGATCGCAAAACTTTTCAAATGCATTTTTAGATTCAACAAACGGAAGGCTTTTAGCAGTACTTGGTATTTTTTGCTTGCAGGAATTCATTGTCATTCCTCCGTTGCTTGCTAACTGGGAAGGAAAAGAACGAGGTTTTTTGCCATCATCTCTACGCAAGTGGTGGAAAAATTTTTTCTTATTTTTTCTTGCTATGCGGGAGCTTGGCTCAATTGGATGCCATCCAATAACTGCTTCATGCCAGTCCAGGTTACCTCGAGGTACATCAGCGTTGCCAAACCAACTGCCTTCGCTAATTTTAAAAAGTTTTTGAACAATGAATTGCTGGTGGTTGAACTGAGTGCACAAGTTTTTTGATTTTCCGTCGTTATGATTAAGAAGCATGTTGAAAAACCTGCAAAATGAAAAAGATTTGCTCAAAATTGAAGTCAAAATGAATAAGTGCAGGTAGAATTGTGTGGAGTTAGCATTATGATATAGAATTTCGCCGGCCTGATTTGTTAAAACTTCAAATATTAGTGCAAAAGTGTCACATTAAGCAAATATTGTTTCTCGGGCTGCATGCCGAGGCTATCAAACTTTTGAATTCACCGCATATCAGCAAAAAAATCCTTGCTTTATAGTACATGTCCGCGTCGCCGGCAGGAGCCTCATCAGTAACATTAGGATTGAGAATGTTGGTTCAGCCGGCCAAGCCTGCTTCACCTATCGGGCACTTGAGTGAAGAGTAATGAAAATGCTATGTTTTTCTGCACATAAGTTTTTCACGAATTGGTGGGCTCCTTTCGTGATAGAATTTCTTATTTCAAGGTCCTGGTTGTGCCTTAGATCTATGTGCTCTGTTCATCGGTTACTTAAACCCAAGAAGGTTTTGGGTTCACCTGAGTTTGGAAGTAGGGAACACATTTCTGATATTAAGCTATTTGGAAGCAAAATGTTTTTATGTGATGCGATTTCACACAGTGACGTTGTTTTTTTGATTTCTCCTCAAACTTTTTCAAGTCCTCGCTGGAAACGCTCTATCTCTCTGCTTGGCGTGCCCAGGAGAGTTAAAAGAGTCCTTGCTTTTCCCCAAATGTTTACGCTTGATTCCGGTAGCTTTGTACAGCTATTATAAAGCAAAATACTATGTGGTGCAATTTGAAACAATGACGTTGTTTTTTGTTTTCCCCTTGAACTTTCTCAAGTCCTTGCTGGCTAGACATTATGTTGCATGTTTGTTTTTCCTTGCTTAGGTGTGCTTAGAAAAGTAAAAAAAAAATTTTCGCAAATTTTTAGGTTTGATTCCGGTAGCTCTATAAAGGTATTATCAAACAAAATAAAAAAAATGTTTTCTCTCAGCATGGTACGATTTTACTCCGGCAGGTCATGCCATCGCCTGTGCCAACTTAGAACGTATCAATTAAGGCAGCTGCGCCAGCTTCACCGCACAAACATTTGTGAGAGCAACAACGAAATGTTTTAGAAAATATAAGCCATAGCTCCTGCACAGGTAATGGTGATCATATTGGTCTATTAATCAAGACTGTTAATACTCAAAAACAAAGAATGATGTCAAAAACTATCATTCGTCCATTTTGAAGCTGTAGGTGAGGGGGGAGTGAAACATAGCCAAAAATTATGGTGGCGCCCAAATGATGGTTGCTTTGACAATTAAAGAAATAAAGTATGTAGTGTTAGGCCCATTTGACAATTTGGTGGGTCCCCTTACGTATTTACATTTGTGACATTAAATTCTTTGGCTGCGCTGTTTGCTTTAATTCGGCTATAGCAGAAAAGGGCCTTACCTTTCCCCAAAGTCATATAATCTATTGCAATAGGCGCCTATTAAGCTCTTTTCAAGCAAAAACGTTAGCTCTAAATCCAATTTTTCAAAATGATGTTATTGTTGTTTTATTTAGATTTTTTCTTAAACTTGACATTTGATTACATTTAACTTTGCCCCTAATCCATACCTCTTCACTTAAAAATATAGATCAGTGTTTCGTACCGATACAAAGAGCATATCAATTACAAATATCAGTAATGGGCTTTACTGTTTATGCTTGCTATTGAAATGAGAGTGGCTACTTTTTCCGTCTGCTGCTGTTTAATATATAGCGGCAAGCATTGTGATGTCATTTTAGATTATAACGAAACACTGCTTTGTAAAAGGAATCAAGATTTAAGCATGCTTGAAATCAAGAATTTAGAGCATCCTTGAAAAACAAATAAACAATTGCTTGTTGCACCTTGATATAGCGTAGGATGTTATAAAATTACTTTTAGCAAAAATTAACGTTTCTTAAAATACAATCGATTAGAAAAAACAGTATGGACGGGGGTGCATAGCCACCACATGTCTCCCAAGTTTATCACGTGCGTGCAACATCTTATTTGCCCTGTTTTCACCATTGGCGTTCTTGAACTAAACAGAAATTTATCCGTTAAATTCAGCAAGTACATGAAAGCATATTAAAGTTGTGGGAGTGCGCCAAGGTAATTTATATGTATTATCAGGATTAAGCCATTAAATGTTTGGACCGCTACTTACTACTTTTTCGTTACTGTAGGCGAATTTGTATGAGATAACGCCTCTTACTGTGCGCATGTTGCTTGGTCTGGCATTACCGCAGCCTTGCGAAAAGCAAACTAAACCCAAATGAAGCACTCGTAGTTTATTTATTGCAATAGCAGGGCTTCCATTAATAATGTCGAGGTTGAGAATATCAAATCAGCTGGCTGCGCCGGCCTCACCGGCAAAAAAAATATTTCAACATTTAAATTATATGTAGCTCGACAGAAATATTTTGTTGCAAAAGATTATACAGGACCAACATCATTCACCTCCTTTTTTCCTTGAGATATCACCATGCGTTTTGGTTGGAGTAGGTTACATTTTAAAGTTTTTAAAGACTTCTTTTTTAGGTGAATCTTTTTGAATATTTTGATTGATATTGCCAAAGTTCCATGCAATCCTAAGTGACGCAATGGCGTAGTGGTTAGAGCGTCTGCTTCGCAGTCGGTGACTTGGGGTTCATTCCCCTTGTCGAGTCATACCGAAAGACTTTAAAAATGGTATCTGCAGCTTCCCTGCTTGGCGTTCGGCATTTATGGGAGGTTGTGGAGAACAAGCCGACAAGTTCGCTTGTTGTGTCCTTGGTCAAGGCACTTAACGGGACGCCCCACCTTTATGTGGAAGATAGGTGACCCGGAAATAGCAACTCCCAAGCGAGTGCGGACATTCCGTGAAAAACATAGCGATACATCGCTTTCTCGTGAAGGGAGGATAAATATGGCAAATAAAAAAATTTTAAAAAATAGACAAAATGTACTAAAGTACTTAATTTTTCTAGAAATTGCAATTTTTTAAAATGTTGGCACCAAAGTTGTGAGTGTTTCAACCGGAAAGCTACATTTCATAAACGTTTAGAGACTTCATTTTTTGATAAATGTTTTTGAAAATCTGGACAGATAATGCCAAACAATCATGCTTGCAAGGAAAAGTAGTCAAAATGTACCGAAGAATTAACTTTTTCTAACAACTGCAAGTTTGTGAGGTCAAGTAGGATAATTATTCAACTAAAAATGGAACATGATGTATGGCAACCAATTTTTGATCAGCCATTATAAACTAATCGTTTCCCCTAACTAATTAAAGGTCACATATTGCTGGAAAGCAAATTTTCGGCAAGTTCAAAACAGGCAAAAGTTCTTTAAAAGCAATAAGCTTTTAAAGAACAGTAATTGTTAGTACCTTATCATAACTTATATGTATCAAACTTACCTGTTTTTCTCAGCTTATCATTTTTGATTGGAGTGAAAAGTTACGCTACCGGTAATAAAGTTCAGTTTTTTAGAGTAAAATGTAATATCAAAGACACACGTTACATACTATCGGAATCAACTTTGGGCAACCTTTGATTTGGTGTTGAAAGTTTGACAATTAATTCAGAAATGAGGTCACAAATTAGTTTAAAATTAAACTGATTTTGAAAAAATGTTGCAATTTTTAAAATAATCATATTTTGATCTCAGTTAGCCAAAGGCTCTGTTAATTGAGCCAGACGGCATTATAACATCTTGGAGCGAGTTTTAGGCGTGCGAGAGAAAAAGAGAAGAAGCACTCTTAGAAGGTTTAAAATGTTTAAGAAAAGAATTGCTGGTTGCATTGTCAAATGAGCTTAAGTTGTCGTAAAATTGATTTTATCGAAATCATCTGGTTAATATCTTTCGAAAATGCGTTATTTCGCGTTTCCAGTAGTTTTTGAGAAAACACAGAGAATAAATTGTGCAATCAAGCGTTGACTGCGGCACCATCTTAGACTCCAAAAGGATAAAACTTTTTGTAAGGGAATAGGTTGGATGCTAGCTTGTGTTTGAGCGAAAAACAATTTTTCTCTGTCAAGAAATGTTAATTTTGAAAATTATCTTTAACTCTGATGTCATGATGACGTCACCAATATCCTTATGACCTTCACTCCGAGGTGGTCATCAATCGTGTCGAGTTTGATGCTTGTACGCCAAGTAGTTTTGGAGGAGTTAAAGTGTACATGCGTACACACGTACAGACAGAATCGGGCTTCATATTCGATATATGTATACGAGCCGGCTCTGCAGGCGTCGCCCACAGATCCGGCCATCAGAAACATCGGGGTTTAAAATATCGGCTCATCGCCCAAGCCGGCTTCACCAATGGTGCACTACTGTGAACAGAAACGAAACAAATTGTGTTTTTTATGCACATACATAATTTTTTTACTCCTAATGGTGGTCATTTTAATCTCTTAATCAAGACTTGTGGTGCTCACAAATATAGAATGTCGCCACAAACTACAATTACTTTTTTAAAAAGTAGGAGGGAGGAGGGATTGAAACACAGTCAGAACTGATGGTGGTGGCAACATGAGGATCGTGTTCACAATTACAGAAAAATTTAGTTTTACAAACTGAAATTCTCATTTCATTTTGAATGTTTCTTAAACTTAAGAGTTAACAAAAACAAACCAAAAAAAAGGAAAAAATCCTTGCTTTATAGTATTAGATAGATATTTTGGAGATCAACTTTTTCAAAGAGGGTGTTACGGTGAGAGATCTATCGTTACTCGTTATTTCTCGGCCTTTGTGATAATTAACCTTGTTATGTTTGTAACCGATTAGTCCTTGCCGCCATTGTGTGTTTTCTCTCTTTGGCGATAATTCTTCGAGACATTTTTTATTTAGTTTTCGCTGTAACGATTAATCATAGCGACATTGGTTTCGTCTTTTAATTGCGCACAGTGTCTGGTGGGCCACCTTACTATTGTATGCTGATATTAGTCTCAGTTCACTTATTGCGGTGGTTTGAGTTGAGTTTTATGTTAGTGGCTCTAATTGTTGTTTAGTTAGTCTTTGAGTGCGCTCTACCGGTATGGTGTATTATTGCTACCACCACCGTAAGTACTGTTAGCGGCCCGCAGTCTATATTAGTATTTTAGCGCATGTTCAGACCTGATCTATCTTGTGGATCGGCTTACCGGTCCAGCTTGAGTATATTAATGTAATGTTATTTTGTTTTAGGTTACGCACACATTGCCTTCAACCGCGTTAGCTTGTGCTGGTCTTGTCGGCCAGCTATGTGTAAAGATTAGTCTCAATTAAATATTTCATTTAAATTTCTCATCTGCTGCTGTGCTGCATAAGTCCAGAGATCAGCGTAGTCTAGTGCTGAGGCTAAGCCGTCAACCTTATTTGGTATAATTATCCAGCTAGTTGTTTCTGTATTGAGGGTTAAACATTAAATCCCTAGCCATAAGAAATAAGGTTTAATAATTGTGATTGTTTTTAAGAAACAAGAATGCACCCAATTTTTAACTTGTCTCTAAAAATCGGTTTGGGTGTTTTTCTGAAAATTTGTAGCCTTACGTTCAGAGTTGGAGTGCGACAGCTTAACAGGGTGCTCTAATATTTATCGTTTACATACTTGCTTTGATTCACTTTTTCCTCGTTTCAACAATTGCTTGAAAGTGTGCTGGAGAATTAGATTATTCATTGAACAGCAGATACAAGAATTGATTTTGTAAACACTCAGCGTCGGACATGCGACATCACTGACAAGAATTAGCCTAGAAAAACACTAAAGCAACTTGAAACAAATTGCACAAGCTATTGAACGTTCATACAAAAATATATCATTTCTTCAAATTCTCAGCGTGATGTAGTGTTAAATAGTGATGCAACAATTGTCAGTTTGCTTACCAGATTAGATAGATTGGCCGGGTGGCGAAGCAAGGGTTATGCGACACGCTTAGACCAGCCACTTAACTTAAAGAAAGCGGCCATTTTTGACTGTGAGAGACAAAATTTTTGCGAAGTCAAGCAATCGCATCTTTATTGCGTCACTGAAGCTAAAGCTCAATTTACTTTTTCTCTGCTCTGTTGGTTTCAATTTTTAAACGCTTCTGTGGCTAAAAATGAGCTTTATCTAGGTTAGTGGTTTTTAACCTTTCCAAACCTTGCGACCCCTATTCCTTAAGATATTGGCTTTGGGACTCCTTGTCTGCGCAACCTGCAAAGGTGTATGCTGAAAGAACAAACACTATTGTGATAAGGCGGATAAGTTGTTTACTACTGGATCTCTAATTAATTAAAAAACTCTCTTTATGAAAACATAACCCAAGTAATTATTGGAATATCACCATTATTAAACCTTATTTCTTATGGCTAGGGATTTTATGTTTAACCCTCAATACAGAAACAACTAGCTGGATAATTATATGCTTCTCTAGAGGCATTAGTTGCATTGCATCATTACACTAGAATTATCAGCTACTGCCGTCAGTTTTCAACTAGTTCTTCAATGCTATTGTCTAAGCTTACATAACAGCATTCTTGATAAAAGAGTCACCACTACATAGCTTTATCCACCTAACCAATTTTTAAATCTGGAAGCGACAAACGTCAGTCTTTCTATTACAAAACCTTGAAACAGGTGCAGCAGTGAGATTGTTTTTCTTGCTCTGGTCAATTGCATCATAATATGTAGTAAAAAAATAAAAATGACCACCTATTGCATCAGACCAACACAAATAATTTGTTCACCATTAAAACGATATGATATTGCGTACGTTTGACTATAGGTAGCATGTTACTGTGAAACCACCGTTATTATTTGTCAAAGTGGTGGTCGTTATTGCTTGCGCATTTAAGGGTTAAAAAAATAAAGTCTGGCATTCCTTCTGGGGACCCCAGATTTTTCCCTGGGGACCCCAGATTTTTCCCTGGGGACCCCGTTAAGAACCGCTAATCTAAATGAAGGGTTGGCAACCTTGGGCTCCAGAGCCGCATGCGACTATTCTATTCTCAAAACGGTGGTTACACGTAGAAACAAAACCTTCTTTCTTAAGGTTTTCTCTTAAGGGAAGGGTTCGCAGTTTTTGGTACCATTTCCTCTTCTCGAAATTGTTCTGTTATTTGCATCCTTCTCGGTTTACGTCACTTCCTCTAGATTAGCGGTTTTTAACGGGGTCCCCTGAAGGAATGCCAGACGTTATTCTTTTAACCCTTAAATGCGCAAGCAATAACGACCACCACTTTGACTAATAATAACAGTGGTTTCACAGTAACATGCTACCTATAGTCAAACGTACGCAATATCATATCGTTTTAATGGTGAACACTTTATATGTTTTACTCTGAAGCAATAGGTGGTCATTTTTAGTTTTTTACTACATATTATGATGCAATTGACCAGAGTAAAAAAAACAATCTCACTGCTACACCTGCTTCAAGGTTTTGTAATAGAAAGACTGACGTTTGTCGCTTCCAGATTTAAAAATTGGTTAGGTGGATAGAGCTACTGTATGTAGTGGTGATTCTTTTATCAAGAATGCTGCTGTGTAAGCTTAGACAATAGCATTGAAGAACTAGTTCAAAACTGACGGCAGTAGCTAAGATAATTCTTGTGAGAATGATGCAACTAATGCCTCTAGAGAAGCATATGATCATCCAGCTAGTTGTTTCTGTATTGAGGGTTAAACATAAAATCCCTAGCCATAAGAAATAAGGTTTAATAAAGCATTTGAGGGTTGAAGTATAAAAGTTGCAGTTGCGGCACTTTCTCTTCTAGCTCTACCCACAACCCACAGCGTGAAAGGAAGAAACAGAAAACTTCAAGTACCGCGGAGTACCAGAGTGTCTAATTTTCTCCAAGAAGCTTTCTGGTATCTGATAGCTAGTTGCTACCGGCCTGGATAGAATTTTACAACCTAAGCAATGAAGGAGCTGAGGGAATTTAAGACAATGACTAATGCCTGTTTCCTTTTAGTATTTGCTATATAATTTCTTCATTTTACATGTGATTTCCACGATGATGAATTTGTATGATTTAGCCGCTTTTAATACAATTAAGACTTTTCAATTACTCATTATTTTCGCTTCCTTAGGTCAAAATCATTTTGTTTACTAATGCTGCAAAAAATAGACATATAATACGTTTCTGGGACGATTCTTACGTTGAAGCTCATATTCAAAGACGGTTGCTTCAACTCAAGAAAGAAGGCCTTCTTCCATCCAAGATTTACAGCAGGATTCCTCCAACTGGTTCTCAACAGCCCCGAATGTATGGTTGCGCGATGGTGTAGTGGTTAGAGCGTTTGCTTCGTAGTTGGTAGACCTGGGGTGCATTCCCTAAGTCGAGTCATACCAAAAGACTTAAAAAAATGGTACTCACAGCTTCCCTGCTTGGCGCTCAGCATGAAAAAAGGATAGTGTGAAATACAAGCCGGCAAGCTTGTTTTTTGTGTCCTTGGTCAAGGCATTTAACGGGACGCCTCAGTCTTTACGTGGCAGACAGGCGGTCTACCCGTACTTCACTGGGTGACGATTGTAAAGTTGCGAACTCAGCATGTCGAAAAAGGCGACTTTTGGGTACCCACCAGTGACAGTCCGCCTTGTTGATGGTGGGGCAAGCATTCACTCATGACTGGTTCGAAATGGGCTGCCACTTACCCGTAGCCTAATTTCAATTACGAATCTGAATTGCCGTACCTCCATCCCGAGGAAGAGGAGGGGTAATTAGGCCTACAACAACAACATGTTATAATGTGAGAGAAACACTCCCTGCGTTAGGCTTTTGCCTAACTTCTCAACCACTCCTGCGCGCTTCATATGAAGTTTCTTTGATAATAGAAAAAGCAAAAACACCTCACACTATTGGTGAGAAACTAATAAAGGCAAGTGCGGTAAAAATGGCAGAAACATTACTTGGCCGAAACGAGGCCAAAAAATAGACTTAGCTCCCTTGTCCGATGACATTGTAAATAATAGGATTGCAGGTATAGCAAATTACATTTTGAGTCAGCTTATTGCTCAAATCCAAGATAGCCCATGTAGAATGAGTCTTCAATTTGATGAAACAACGGATATCAAGTCAATAAGCCAATTAGTAGCATACATGAGATTTGTTAAAGGAAACGCGATTGTGGATGAGTTTTTATTTTGTCCAGAGATGAAGGAGAGAACTAGAGCTAAAGACGTCTATGATCTTGTTAATGCATTTCTTTGTGAAAGTTCAATAGCCTGAAATAAAGTGGGATTGGTATGCACAGATGGTGCGCCCACTATAATAGGGCATCGATCCGGTTTTGTAGCCCTAATGAAGCAGGTTGCTCCGCATATAGTATCAAATTACTGTGCTATTCATAAATACGCCTCAGCTTGTAAGGCACTCCCTCTTGAATTGAGAAGTGTTCTTGATTCTGTAGGAAAGGCTGTGAATTTCATTCGTGGCAGGGTCGTGAATTCCCGACTACGCAAAGCATTTTGCGACGACCTTGGAAAGGAGCATCACTACCTTCTTTTCCAGACCAAAGTGCGATGGTTATCGCGGAGAAAAGTACTCTCGTGTGTTGCAGGATTTGTCACTGAAGTTGCCGTGTTCCTTTGTGAGCATGGGTCAGTGGAACTTGCTACATTATTTGATGACAATAGATTCCAATTGAAGGTCTTTTATTTGGCAGACATCTTTAGTCTTTTGAATGAGTTCAGTTATTCTCTGCTGGGGAAAACAAATCTCAGATAGAGGCTGCAGAGAAGGTCTCCGCCAACAAAAAGAAGTTATCACTATGGAAAAAGAGAGTAAGAAACCAGGACAGTAGAATTAGTGATCAGGAAACTAACGAATGGCTGTCTGCTTTAATTGATGATCACATAAGCAACCTCGAGAAAAAAGTGGAAGATTACTTTCCAACATCTGAACCTTCTTTGGCATGGATTCAGCAGCCTTTTATTGCTGAGTTGAACGACAATGAGCAGCTCAATCTTCATGAGCAACATCTGGAACTTCAGAGTTCTGAAGCCGCGAAGATCAACTTCAGTCCTCCTCACTGATAGAATTTTGGTGCAGTATGTTGTAAGAATATCCTGAATTGGCAAAGAGAGCTCTGGAAGCATTCATTCCATTTCCAACGACATAACTCTGTGAAGCTGCCATGTCTGCTCTAGTTAATATCAAAACTACGTACCGTAATCGCCTTAGAGTTGCAAATGACATGAGAATTGCTCTCAGCAATATTAACCCCCGTATTGATGAGCTTGTTTCAAAGAGACAAGAACAGAGGTCACACTGATTACTCATTTGTGCTGTGTTTTGCCGAGTAAATTTTGACTCCGAACCACTTGCGTTATGTTTTCATAAAGAGAGTTTTTTAATTAATTAGAGATCCAATAGTAAACAACTTATCCGCCTTATCACAATAGTGTTTGTTCTTTCAGCATACGCCTTCTTTGCAGGTTGCGCAGACAAGGGCTCCCAAAGCCAATATCTTAAGGAATAGGGGTCGCAAGGTTTGGAAAGGTTGAAAACCACTGATCTAGATCTTCTCGTATGCAACCTTCAATTCAATTTTATTGAACAAAAGCAAAGTTGAATCACCAAAAATGCTTACAAACATGAAAAATGAAGTAAGAAATAGCGCATGCATCAACCTACCGAATCTAGTGAGAGTTTTTTAAATGCTGAGGCAGCGAAAGATCTTTCGATCTCCAAGTCTAGTTGCCGCAGATTTTGATTAAAGCCACAAACAGATTACTATTTGAACGAGATAAAATTTATTTGTTGGGAAATATTAGACTAAAAAATGTATTTATTGGTCTTTTACTTTTTTTTAAGACCAAATTTGCCATGTATAGAATAAATTTACGTTGTGACGTTGAATTTTTGAATATTCTTTGGGACTTTCGAAAAACATGCTTTTTCGAATAGAAGTCCAATGCAAATAATTATATATCATAGGCCATGGAGAATTTTTTTTTCCGTATTTATCCTCCATTCACGAGAAAGCGAATTGTATCGCTATATTTTGGACGGGACGTCCGCACCCGCTTGGGAGTTGCCATTTCCGAGGTGTGTGAGCCACCTGTCTTCCACATATAGGTGAGGTGTCCCGCTAAGTGCCTTGCCCAAGGACACAACAAGCGAACTTGCCGGCTTGTTCTCCGCAATTTCCCATAAATTTTAAAGTCTTTTGGTTTGACTCGACCAGGGGATTGGACCCCAGGTCTACCGACTGGGAAGCGGACGCACTAACCACTACGCCATCGCGTCGGTATTTTGAAGATGAATTCGAATTTTCTTTGAGAATATGTGAGAGAACAGTTTTTTTGGTCAGGTATTTTTTGCCCAGATTTTAGACCCAACTAAGTTGTTTGACTTTGGGTTTCATTTAAGCAAAATTGTGGAAGAAAGTAGTTTTTTGTTGAATGATTGTCTAGACCAGTGGTCGGCAACCTTTTTTTGACGGGGCCCAGATCATCCTTCAATAGGTATTGAAGGCCCACTACATTTGAAACCACGACTACAAAACGAATAACTGTTGAACAAAAATATCAATGGCTTTTATTGCATTGTCGTGCGTTAGTTATTGCTATTCGGTATTATTCCTCAGTTGTCCTGGGTTCGTTAGTTTACTATACAGTATTATTCCTCAATTAATCCCTCACTCGGTATTACAGTCAATAAAATATATTAACGGAATGTGAGCCATGAGGGCAAAGCAAGTAAAGCTGGAGTAACTTGATTCAAAGCATGAGCAAAGCGGATGATTGACCAGCAATAATCATCATAAGCAATGCGAACATGTATAAATGCGAACACGAATCACGTGACACGATAAAGCACTGGGAGTTTTGATAAAACTGATGTGAAAGCAATGCAATTTCCTATACCAAATGTCAACATTGATATTTGACACCCAGTATAGGAAATACTGATAGCGATATTAAAAATGAAGCCAAATACAAATTAAATTGAAACCAAATATGCACGCAATCACTACAGTATCAAACAATCATGCATGCATTATTCAATGCGATTTAATCAATCAATGCGATTTTTGATATTGCTTGCATTCATTTGCAGCAAAATTAGGCAGAAAGTTTGACGTTGTCGCAACGAATAAGTTCTTAAGGTAAGTTTTAGCAAGCAGTTTCTACTAGCTGATTTTAAACGTTTCATTGCCGAAAAAGACTGCTCGCACATATAAGTAGTGCTAAACATAAATATAGTTCGGTTAGCTTCTTTCTTCAAATCTAGAAATAGTTCATGATCAATGTCCTGCCAAAATTGCAAGACATATGTACCGTAATTACCACTGGCATCCTTTTTGGGGGCTTTGCTCTGTAGATCCATGTCGCATTGAAGTTGCAGTAATTCCATTTGAAGTTTAGCTCTTATGTGATCTTCTTTTAGCCTGAAGTCGCTGGTGTCAGTATCAAGTAGATTGCGAAGGAGTTTTTCAGAAAAACCAAGGTCATTAAATTCAGAAAATCGACGTTCCATTTCTTCATACACATGATAAAGATTTTGTGAATATGCCTTCATTTCTTCTTTACAAAACTGTGTGTTTTCATCAGTTACACGCAAGCTTGGAAAATGAGTGAGATCGCCATTTTTCAACTGTTCTTTGAAGAGAATTAGCTTCCTTTACATTAAATTATCTTGATACATCATGTAGCATAACAAAAGGCCTTTGCCTTGCAAAATCAAATTTAATTCGTTAAATGTTGGCGTGATGTCTGTCGGGCAACCCAGTCTGTATTTAAAAATAGGCAGGTTGTTTAATGCAGGAAATTCTTTCTTTTTTTCGATCAAAAAGGTAAGTATCTGAGGCAAACACTCACTGAATCGTTTCAATACATAACCTCTGGATGACCATTGAATCTCAGTATGCAACAGAAGATCACCATACTCATTGTTATATTCATCAAGCAAAACACGAAATTCACGATGATGAAGCGGCTGTGCACGAATATAATTTACAATCTTTACCAGTGGTCATAACGTCTTCAACTGCAACGTGTTTTGCGCAAAGAGATTGTTGGTGCAATAAACAATGATGCGCTTTGAAATCAGACAATAGGTTGGTTTTTCTTAACAATCCAATTGCTCCTTTGTTTTTTCCAATCATGGATGCAGCTCCATCTGTAGCAATTGAGGATTTTTTGTCCAGTCGCATATGGTGTTTCTTCAACACTTCAATCAACGCATCACTGATGTCTTGTCCAGTTGTCGCCTTTGGTAGAGACACCAAGTCAAGCAATTTTTCCTTCATTATCGAATTTTCAAAAACGTATCTAATAAAAATGAACAGTTGTGCGCTTCCTGTAATATCTGTAGATTCATCCAAAGCCAAACCTGGAAACTCTGATTTTCTTATGTCCTCATTCAGCTGATCTTCAATGTTTCGTCACACATATCAGCTCGCCGTGCAACTGTCCTTGCAGAAAGTGGAATATCCTTAAAAGCTCTTTGTATATCTGCCTTATCTGGAAACAACTGAGCGGCAACTTTAATAACACGCTCTTCATTCACCATCTGTAAAGGGCTTCATATGTCTAACAATCTCCCATGACACAATATTTGAAGCTACATTTAAAGCTTCTGTTTTTCCTCTTTGTAATTTGAACACCGATTGCTGCTGCGCCAAACCTCTTTGTCACTGATCAAACTTATCAGTCCATGACTGTGACCTCAAAGGATATTTTTCAGCATAATTCTTGTGCTTGCTAGAAAAATGACGTTCCAGTTTTCCTTCTTTCTTTTCAGATACGGTCTGATAGCTGATAAGACATTGAGCATCCTCATTCTTTCCCTCAATGAAGAAGTACTTCTTTCCCCATTGTTTATTCCACTTTCGACTTACTCTTCTCTTTTTTACAATAGACATTATTCGTCTTAAAACAATTTAAATAAACAATATGTCAAATTGAACCTGCTGTATGGCGTAGGCTAACTCTAAAAGATTATGAATAAAAACAATATGTCTAAAACAGGCGAATAGTGCGAATGTAAACTTTTTAGTGTTGGTATTACTACAAAGTCTTAAGAAAGCTAATGGTAGCCTACTAACCTTCCTGGCTACAGAAGAATGCAAAAGGGTAATAACTGTCGTCAAATCATACAGTAACACTAACACTGAAGTAGTGACTTGTTACTTTTTGATAGAACCAGGAGCTAGGCAAGTGTGAATAAACTTGGCGATTCAAATTATTACGACACAAACAAGCTGTATTGTGATTTATGCCAAATAGAAAAATCATGATTTACCTACCTAACTGCTTGCTACCGCAGGGCCGTGTAAGAAAAATAAGTAATCAGCTAGCCTAATTACTTATTTACAGCTACTTCCTTCTGATAACAGGGCCACGAGCTAGCAACGTGTCAATAAAAATGGTGTTTTAAGTTTATTTCGATATAAACGTTTTATTCATTCGCGCGTATGAGCTCATGCTCGGTTTGCATGTCTCTCATCAGACTGGGCCACCACGGAGGGTAGACTGCTTGGCCCCACCATCTGTCTGCCACATAAAGACGGAGGCCTCCCGTTAAATGCCTTGCCCAAGGACACAACAAGCAATCTTGCCGGCTTGTTCTCCACACTATCCCTTTTTCATGCTGAGCGCCAAGCAGGGAAGCTGTGAGTACCATTTTTTTAAGTCTTTTGGTACGACTCGGCTTGGGAAATGAAACGATATAAACGTGATTTATTACGATTAACTCCAAATACAAGAATTACTTTTTACCAAACCGTTCGCGTGCCGCGTTAAAGCTTATGGCGTGCCGCACATGTACCCCGTGTTGGCACCCCTGTTCTAAAATAAAGCACTAAACTGTAGTGGTTATGATCTTACGTACACAGGTTTGGAACTTCATGCACTACGCATTTAAAACTACTATGCACGTACGGCTAGCGTGCGGTCCACGAAGACTATGTAAAACCGAATAGCCCGCGGCCCAGGAAAAATTGCTAAAAGGCCCACAGGTTGCCAACCACTGGTCTAGACTCTAGTTGGATAGCTGTGTATTTGTTCAATTTCAGCAAAATATTTTTCAAAAGTTTCTGGCAAATGAATATTATAAAATTTTTGCACTAATTTACCTATTTGGAGCTTAAATATTTGTTCAATAGATAACAGGTTAACTTGTGCTTCTTGAAATAGAAGTGGTTCTTATCTTTTGTTTCATTTAGCAAGTATAAAATTTTGTTTTGGACTTTATTTAATGGTTTCAAATCAGTTTTACTTGCATTGCTCCAAGTTAACTTGCCATACTGTAGAAAAAAAATATGTTAAAGGAAAAACATACGGAGAAGTGTTTTTTTCTAGTAAAGGTTTAAGCCTTATATTTTTTGTGCGTTGTACAAGCTTAGTACCGTACTGATGTTATGAATAATTTTCACTCAAGTTAATTTTTCGTAAAATATTATTCTGATATATCTTATACTAATAATATTTCCGAATTTTATAGAAGCTTTTTTTGATTTCGAAGTATAATTTATCACCTCAGTTGTTTCCGTGTGACTCAAATAAAAAGTATTTTGTTTTTGTGAAGTTTAGCATAGTTTATTCTCATTCATCCATTTAATCACTTTGTTTAGGTCTATATTAGTTGAGCAATTTAGACTTGCAACGTTATCACATGATAAGGGGAGCCAAGTGTCATCAGCAATGAGTCTGGTCGTATAATTGGTAGCAGAAGGAAGATCATTGATCTAAATCGAGAACAAAAGAGGGCCTAATGTAGATCATTGAGGGATTCCTGTTTATAAGCTGTGCATTGGTATAATTCTGTGCATCGTTGTAACTGAGTTGTGTTGCTGAGGTCTTTTAGCAAATTGAGCATGTTACTCCGAATCCCATATTTACACAGTTTCGTAAGAAAAATTCCATGGTTAACTGTATCAAATGCCTTGGTTAAATTTAAAAACAAAGCAGTGGTATTTTTGTTTAATTTTAGGTCTTGGAGAATTTGGTTATAAAAATATGTTGCTACTTGGGTGGTGGTAAGACCTTCGCGAAACCCAAATTGATAGTGACACAAAATTTCCTTTTTTGTAAGGTAGTTGTAAATTTTCTTGTAAAAACAGTTTTTAAAATTTTTTGAAAATGTTGAAAGCACAGATATTGGGCAATAATTCGGTGGTTGCAATTGCGAACCTGATTGAAATACTGATGTATTGTTGCTACTTTGGGTTGTTGAGGAAACTTTTCTTGTTTAATATGGTTGTTAAATATAATTGCTAGATAAGGAGCTAAAACATCAGCAACTATTGTTATACATTTGATTTAAATAATTTCTTTTTCTGCTGATTTTTTTTCATTGACGCCTTTTATGTATTAAATTATCTCATTACTCGAAATAAGTGAGCAAAAAAGTTGCAAGCTGTTTTTTCTACAGCTTTCTGCAAAATTTGTAGTGTTTTGTCTGATCCCTCTCTCTCTCTCTTCTTCCCGCTACCAATTTCATCGTTTCTTTACCCACGTAATCCTCATTTGTTCTTTATACATACCCATAACATCTCAGTCGTCCTTTCCTGCATTTCTTTAACTTTTTTTCTTGCTCCAAATAATCTTTTAATTTCTTCGTTTTTGATTTTATTAAGTCTTGTCACTCTTTTTATGACTCTCAACATTCGCATTTTCGCCACGTTCAGTTTCTTTTCTGAAGATTTTGTCAGAGGAATCATCCTGCGTTATTTGAAGAGTTGATTCGTGGTGCAGAATTTGAAAATTACAGAAAGTAGAGTATTCATTCTCGAAGCTTTTCGTCTGACACTTTTCAAGAGAATTCGTCAGAAATAGAGTGAAAAAGATGAAGTGAGTCACTTATATAGAGACACAGCTGACGAAAAAGAAAAAAGCTACATCGTGATTGGTAAAAGGAGCGACCAATAGAAGGAGGGGATACTAACGTGTGATTTTTAGACCATACGCGAATTCCTTTTGTTTGCATAAATTTGGTTTGGATGCTTTGATGTAAGTAACTTCAAAGGTAGAAAGATGAAAAGAAGTACGGCCACGGGCAAGAATGGAAAATTTGCCATCATTATATTCACGTGCGCATATAGGGTTTTTTAAGAGATGTTGTCCTATGGCAGAAAAGGACGTTTCAGCTTTAAAGCTTCTAATTGGCTTGCAAGAGCGAGCCAATGTGCTTCGGTCCTGAGAAATATGCCCCTAAAGAACGATTTTATGTACGTGCTGCTTAATCCTCTGTTGTAGCCTTTGAGAAGTATGACCCACGTACCGACTATCACAGAGGCACAGAAATTGATAAACAATATTGCTTTGATGTAAAGTGGGTACAACATCTTTTTTGGCTGCAGGCAGAAGTTGTCTGGTGGTGTAGACAATGCATGGTTCAACTGCAAAGTAACACCATTTGACGGCTGTTTTAATTTGCATTTCGTACCTCATCGAAACATTGCCCGACCATGGCAAGTGAAAATAATCTGGGTATTTCTTCGGACCTAATTGCGTTGGTCTGCGAAATTGATTGATTTTTTTGGTTATAATAGTGTTGATTACAGCTTCAGGGTAACCGTTGTTGATAAGGATTTTACGAATGTTGGAAACTTCATTTTGAAGAGTAGATTTCGAACAGATGACTAGAACTCTGTGGACGGGAGTTGAAATCAACTTGGTCTTCCGTTTCATGGGGCAAAAAGAGTTCCAGCGAATGTATTGGCAAGTGAAAGTCGGCTTTCTGTAGATAGATGTAACAAATTCGTGATCATTCTTTTCTACCAGGACGTCAACAAAGGGCAAAGTCCGATTGCATTCCTTTTCAAAAGTAAAACGAAGCGATGGATGGAGAGTTTAGATGAGAAAAAAACTCATTACAGTTGTCTTCGTCGTTAAAAGCTGCAAAGATATCATCGACGTATCGATAATAAATCAGAGGTTTGTTGAGTCTTTTGAAAAGCAAAGCTTCATAATATCCGACAAAAATGTTGGCAAAAGATGGGCTAAGAGGTCAACTCATAGCAACGCCATCAATCTGTTGTTGTTGTTGTGATTATCCCTCCTCTTCCTCGGGATGGAGGTACGGCAATTCAGATTCGTAATTGAAATTAGGCTACGGGTAAGTGGCAGCCCATTTCGAACCAGTCATGAGTGAATGCTTGCCCCACCATCAACAAGGCGGACTGTCACTGGTGGGTACCCAAAAGTCGCCTTTTTCGAAATGGTGGATTAGCAACTTCACAATCGTCACCCAGTGAAGTACGGGTAGACCACCTGTCTGCCACATAAAGACTGAGGCGTCCCGTTAAATGCCTTGACCAAGGACACAAAAAACAAGCTTGCCGGCTTGTATTTCACACTATCCCTTTTTCATGCTGAGCGCCAAGCAGGGAAGCTGTGAGTACCATTTTTTTAAGTCTTTTGGTATGACTCGACTTAGGGAATGCACCCCAGGTCTACCAACTACGAAGCAAACGCTCTAACCACTACACCATCGCGCAACCATACATTCGGGGCTGTTGAGAACCAGTTGGAGGAATCCTGCTGTAAATCTTGGATGGAAGAAGGCCTTCTTTCTTGAGTTGAAGCAACCGTCTTTGAATATGAGCTTCAATCTTCGCAGTATTGTCAGTTTCGGAAGATGGGCCAAGATTTTCAAATTTAGAGTTGTCTTGTAAATTAAAATGCATTTTGAAATGTAATCACTTTTATTCATTAAAACAACTCCAGAACACTTGTCAGGTTTAGTGACATGGATATTTTCATTGCATCTGGTTGCCTGGATGCACTCTTTTAAAATAAGAAAGTCGCCAATGTCAACTGGGTTAGCACGGTAAGCATGAGTGAGGTCGCCCAATCTGGCTTTCAGGGCTGAAAATTGCTCGGAGGAATGAGGGACATGATGAAGCAATTGACCAATGAGCACCTCAAATTCGGCAAAGATCTCTTCTCGTTGAACACTGTGAGGTGGTAAACAAAAATTCAGCCCATGGGAGAGAACAAATTCTTCCGTTTGTAATTGGAGAGATTGATAACACTATATTCTTTTTTGCCGTTTTTTTTTAACCAATTGTCATTCCATCTTACTTTTGATAGTCTTCGCTTGGCCCACACGTTAACTTCCTTTGCACCGTTGTTTTGCTATTCGCAAAGCCATTTTTTATCGATCTCCACTTTTTAGTTTTCGTATAGACACCTGAAAGCACTCTCTTTTTGCTTTCGCGACTTCCGATTTTGCCTGTTTCTCAGCATTTTTGCACTCCTCCTTTGTTGCTGCGAACCGCTGATCAGGATCCTACTTTTTTTGTTTCCCTGCCTGTTAAACAATTGAATTCCATAACCAATTTTCTTTCTTTTTTGATCATTCGCTAGTTTCACCTAAAACGTGTGTTGCTACATTTTTTGGCCATTATTTCTAAATCTGCTGTGTTACATCCTTCCAACATTTTACACAACTCATCCTTCATTTTTCAAATTTTACCACTTAATTATTTTTCCCCGGATAGATGCTTCCTTTCTTCCGACTAAATATAGGCCTATACTTGCTAAACTTGGTTTGTTTTGGGTCGACAAAATTTTTTCTGGGTAAACTTTGCAATTTTTAACCTATTTCAAATGTCTTCTACGACTTAGCAAGATAGTCAACTTGAGACGTCCTTTCCTCAATAATGCTCTTTTATTTTCATTGTAGGCTGCATGCTAACCGCACCTTCAAGGCAGTTCCATGAAAGTAACGCCTACATAAAGTCGTTCGCAAGCGTAACCATAAAAGGGTGGCTAACACCTCCTCAAAGAACTTTTGAAAATCGGCAACATGCTCACTTCCGAAAAAAAGTCTTTATCCGTGTTTGGGACGGAAAACAATAAAATAATCGTCTTCAAAAGCTTGATTTTCAAAACAAAACCTTTTGTTTCGAGATAAAAATGCTTTCCGCTCGCTCTACCCATATAAAACAAAGTGTTACCGGTACGTCTATGTTGGTAAGTGCAGAGAGTCACTGCTTCAGAGCGCAATAACGGCCAACCGGAACTATTCCAAAAGTTGGACCTAATATTCTGCGTGCAGCAAGGTTGAAATAGCTCATTACAAGCATTTCATATAAAAAGCATTAACCAGGGGGAACGACACACTAATTCAGAACAAGAGGAGTGAGTTTGTTGTTGATTTGAAGCGAGCAAGCGACGTTTTCGCTCTAGTCTTTCTTCTCGGACTGTCTCATCGAAATTCTTCGACACATAGGTTTCCTTGATGAACTTGTGCTCTCTCTCGTCTTCGCTGCAAAGGACACAGTCTTCTGTTAAGCTCTTATCTCTCTAGGATTGGCAGAATTGAGAATCCTTCATGCAGCGTCTGCGGAAACCTCATCTCATTTTGCACTGTCCGACTACGGACTCTGCGCCGCTCGCTCTTTGGTCCAGGCCCTGGAGAGTTGCCCGGCTTCTGGGAGACCATGCTCTTCCGCCATGCCCCCATCCCTCAGAAGGGGTCGAGTAACAACAACGTTTTCGCTCCATGGAAACCAACGTGGCGACGCTGCACAAAAAAGGATGCTCTTGCCCGCCTCCAAAGGTTAAGTTAACAGGGAAAAGTGATGGAGTTCAACAGTGCTGGTGCGAATGTTTCTCGCATTTCATTAAGCACGAGCTAATCCTGAGGGTGGGGTACTTACACACCAACACAACTTGTTTCAATCAATGTCGTATAATAATTGCAAGCTATCCACAGTGACAAAAAAATTAACAGAAATCATGATATTGCAAAATTATAATTAAAAGCTTAAGCAACTTTAATCTTGCGAGAGCAAAATATTAGAGCAATCCATAAAAACGCCGAAAAAAAATATGCGCTTTCTACGAAATCCATCATCACCATTGGTAAGCGGTGAGTCTCCCCAATTCTTGCTTTGTATGCGCCAAGAAGAAAAGCGAATACAAAGCAACGCAAGCACTCTACATGATAGGCGTAACTCCTGTAAACAAATACGAAAGAAATCACTGACTGATAGTGCCAGCAGTTAAGATTTCCGCAACTAATCCCAGAATAAAAGACGGAGCGTATGCTGGCAATTATGATTAACATTTCGCACCCAAACAATCGATGAACTTGAAACTTACAACAAACACAAAAATGTGTGAAAAAACTTACAACACAAAAGGTGTGAAAACGGCGGCCGCGCAAAAATGAGACTAGTGGCTCACATCCGCAGACTGATCATAAAAAATAAAAACGGTTTTCCTTTTTCGAGCCAGTACCCTGGTATGGTTGCTACCTGTCGAATCGCACGAAAAACTTTTAAAATGGTATTCAGAGACTTCCTGCTTGTTGCTTTGTAAGAGAAATATGTAGGGGGGGATTAAACTGGACTTACACAGTCACAATTGAAGAGTGCAATAGGCCTCATCGGCGCGAGCATGTTGCCACAGTTGAAGCTGTAGAGTTTATCTCAAATGTCTTTATTTTTTAAAACTCAGCTATTTTGAGGTGATTTCCGACAAAATAACCAAGGCAATTCAAAGAGTTCGCGACTGGCTCGTGGTATCATCCGGTTGAATAAAACTGGCCCACTCGCAAAGTAGTTTGCACACCACTAATCCACGCAATCAAGTTTCCACTTAGTTCAAATAGGACAAGTAGTCTTAAATACGAACAAAAGTCGGTTGGAAAAAATTTAGATAACGTGTAAAGCTAGTTGACAAAAAATAACTTTCGTTGAAGATGAAAAGTAAAATTTATCGAAGTTGTATGAGGTCGGTGACGAAGTACAGAAAAAATTTCCAAGGAAATATGAGATCGCCATTTTGAAAAGACAGAGAGAACAATGTGTGGTGTGACAATGATTGATGAAAGAAATTGCCAAGAATTGATGGATATCCTGATTTTAGAAGAAACTGCGATTAGACTAGCAAAAGCGAAAGAAGTGCGATGATATGAGCACTCCCTTCTCTCCCGCTGAATTTCTTGCAGCAGCCTCCAACCTTTCCTCCTCCACTGCCACTGGCCCAGACAAAGTTGCCTATCCCATGCTAAAGCACCTTCCTCGCTTTGGCATGGATTTCTTCTTCACATCTTCAATCTTTCCTCGTCTTCATATTCCTTTCCTTCCATCTGGAAGACATCTTCTATTATTCCCATACACAAGATGGGAAAACCTCTCGATTCTCCTGCTTCCTTCCGGCCTATCTCTCTCCCCTCCTGCGTATCAAAGCTGTTTGAACGCATCATTCTATCCCGTCTTCTCTTCTTTCTGGAATCTAATTCCATTCTCTCTCCCCGCCAGGCCGGCTTCCGCTCTGGACGGTCTACACTTGATCAAATTCTGTACCTTTCTCAGTCCATTTCGGATGGGTTTAACAAACCCAGGCTGGGCTCTCGGACGAGCCTCTCTACTATCGATTTCTCCAAAGCTTTTGACTCTGTCTGGCATCCCGCTCTTTTCCACAAACTTATTTCGGCTGGCCTCCCTCCTTACTTTGCTCGTTGGACTCAATCTTTCCTTTCTGATAGGCGCGCTTGCGTGGTTCATCAAAATCACAAAAGTCGTTCCTTTCGAGACTGTGGAGGTGTTCCGCAAGGATCTGTTCTTGGCCCTGTACTTTTCTCCTTATTCATTAATGATCTTCCGGCCTCTCTGCCTTCTTCCGTCAGCTGCTCTCTTTACGATGACGATCTGGCCATTTGGTCCTCCTCCCCCTCGGTCCCCACTGCGGTGGAGGCCACACAAGGAGCTCTGTTTCGATTGGAGCGCTGGTCTGAGTACTGGTGTCTTCCTCTCAATCTGAGCAAATGTGAGGCCTCCTTCTTCTCAGTGGATCCCCACCAAGCTAACATCCAGCCCAACCTCCTCCTACTCGGCTCCCACCTCCGTTTCAATCCACCTCCGTTTCAATCCACCTCCAACTTTTCTTGGGGTCACCTTCGACCGCACTCTTTCCTTTTTTTCTAAGCATGTATCTTCGCTAAAGGCCAAGTTTTTTCCACGTCTCAAGGCCTTACGCTGTATCCCTACTTCCTGATGGGGCCCCTCTATGGAGTCCCTCTCTCTTCTGTATAAAGCTTTTCTTCGGCCTCTTCTCACCTACGCTTCACCCGGATGGTTTCCTTTCCTAAGCGCTACCAATATCACCAAATTGGAACGCCTCCACCGACCGGCCAGTCGCGCCATCACCGGCTGCCTCTCGTCGTCCCCTATCCCTCTACTACTCACCGAGGCTTCTCTACCTCCCCTACGAGTCACTCTGACTCACTTCACTCTTTTTTCTTATGAGCGGGCTCTTCATCTCCCAACCTCCTTTCCCATTTCAGGTTTGGCCAGACTTGGAGTGGAACCAAGACTCTGCAGATCGTCCTGGAGAGCTTTTGCGTCCACTCACCCGCTCATGCTTCCTTCTACTTGTACTAGGGAGGCTTTTCTTGCTTGCCCTCCCTGTCCTCCTTGAAATCTGCCTTCTTTCACTGTGGAGTCCACCCTTTCCTCTTCATGCTCCCGCTCTGATTCCCTCTTTCTCGCCAAGGTGCGGCTCTCGCTCACCTTGACTCTCTCCCCACTCATGATCTGGTGCTTTGGACTGACAGCTCTGTTCCTTCTCCTCTTGGCAAGGGCGGCTTTGGCGTACTTGCCAACTGCTCTCTTTGTGGCACTGAGGCCACTCTTTCCTTTTCAGCAGGCCCAGTATGTTCAAGTTTCTCCGCTGAAGCCTGCGCCATTCTGCACGCTCTTTACTGGTCTCGGCAGCACCAACAAGCCTGCTATTTCTCTTCTGCTCCTATCTGACTCTCGTTCTGTCCTCACCACTCTGTCCTCTCCTCCGTCTTTCCTTTTATCTCAAACTCTGTGGCAGATATGGCAGAAACTGTCTTTTCTCTTCCTGTTCTATCAGGCTACAATGGTTTTCCGGACACTCGTTTCTCCTGGGGAACGACGCGGCTGATGAGCTGGCCAGACGGGGAGCGCTACTTGCGCCCTCTGCAATCCCTTGTAATCCCTCTGCAATCTCTCTCCTCTTATCTCTCGTATCCCTCTGCAATCTCTCTCCTCTTATCTCTCGTATCCACTCTTGTCTTTCCTCGGATTGGAGGCGTACTATCTCATCTAAATTCTTCGTCACGCAGGTTCCCTCAATTTCTACCGAGGAACTTGTGCTGCTTAGTCATGCTCGCTGTGTCCTCTCTCGTCTTCGCTGCAACCGACACAGCCCACTGTTAAGTTCTTATCTCTCTAGGATTGGCAGAATCGAGAATCCGTCCTGCAGCGCCTGTGGACACTCGTCCCAGGACACCTCTCATCTCATTCTGCACTGTCCAGCTATGGACTCTTTGCGCCGCTCACTCTTTGGCGACTCTCTGTCTCTCTACGACCTCTGGTCCAGACCCTGGAAAATTGCCCAGCTTCTGGGGCTCCATGGTCTTCCGCCATGTTCCCATCACTCGGAAGGGGTCGGGTAAACAACAACCATTCGGTCACTCATCAAACCAACCATCTAGCAACCAATCTAAGCAATCAGCCACCATCCAAACCAACTACGTCAATCAACTTACTTCTCATCGAACAACATTCCAATGCATGTGAGAGCACAGATGATGAAGATCACATCGAATATGATCAAATTGCCCGCGAGTTGCAGACGCAATCCCATTAACTTGTCGTAAATCGCCGATACCATTATGCTATGAAGAAGTGTGTAAGTGGAAAGCCACTTAGGAAGGCGACTTCCGTAACGAGTAATTGGGTGCTGTACCTACGCAAAAAACTTAAATTGAGAATGTTACCGTTTGAAAAAAATTAATTTTTTGCTTTCTCATTCATTTTCATTCTTTTAGACTCTGAAAACAGTTGCGAAGATGTTACGCACAACAGCACGCGGCGTAGGTAACGTCGTATTTTTGCAAGATATGAATTCATTGCTACTAGACAGATAAAAATCATAAATAACCGAGAAAACAACTCATTTATATCCAAAATCTTATCAATTTTTTGACACTAATGTGTTTGCTTTTTCAACCAACAACCATGATAGCTATTTTCTACATATACTATTAATTTTAGTCAAATCGCTAAGTCAAACAACATACAGCTGGTAAATCTTTAAATTCGCCGAGTCGTGGTTTGCCTGGACTCCATCCTGGTCCTTTGAGAAATACCGATATCTTGTTAGCAAATCCTTTAGTCTCCCACGCACGAACAAACAGATGCTTGTAGTAACCGATCTATTTAGAAGGCAACAAAGTGAAGTCTAACTTGCTGGTTAAATTTATATAATTGGCTTGCATGCAACTACCTGAAAAAAGACAAAGCAAAAATGGAAAACTTAAATAAAATTAGGAAAGCAATACCTGAATGTAAACGGGATCAAAAGAATTGATTGGGCTAACTAATCCATAAGCCACCTTCTCATCTTTTCGTTCAGCAGCAAATGTACCTTGAAATAAATGATTAATAAAAATCCCGTAACATGTATGTTTGCACTGCCCACAATTACTGAACAAAGTACACTGTCCATCTGCTAACTCCAGCTACTGGAAGTACAGACAAGTGGTTTGTTAAACAGTGCTAGAAACAGTGTATGATTTGCAAGCAACTTTTATGCAGTTACACGCTGATAGTATAATCTTGTTTACCAAACATTCTGTCCCATATGATCAACAATCCCGCATAATTCTTATCAATGCAATAAGGATTTCGTCCATGATGTACACGATGATGACTAGGAGTGTTTAAAATGTATTCAAGTGGACCTAAATAAAAAACCGAACTGGTTAGCAGTACCAGAATATAAGTTGAAATAATATTCAAGTATATGTATTGTACTCATTAACTGCTCCTCTGCAATCAACTCCTATCGGTTAATAGAATCTTTACCTAGCATTTTTCTTTCTAAATTGCCAGCAACCACTCCTAGCATAATACAGTGGTCCTCGAACACTTTTGGCGTGAAACATTACTGAGCATACTAATCACCCAAAAAGTGACAAAATACTCCTCATGGTGGTGTTGATCTGAAAAAAAAAGGTCTTCACCCCTTATTTATAAAAAAATGTCTCCTTCTCTAGTTAAATCTCTAAAAAAAAGGTCGTCACATTGCATACCACAGAAAATGCCACCTGCAGTTGGGTCTTAAAAAAGTCCTCATCCAAACATTTTGCGTGACCCAATGTACAGGGGTCTCACGATTCAATATTTAAGAACCCCTGGCATACTAGAGTAACTATGGTCAACAAAATTCCGAAAAAATTTGCTTATCGCTTGAAAATGACCATTTTTGATATACTTTAAAGCCCGACTTGAAACAAATAATGAAATTTAGGTTCCCAATTAGCTCTTTACCAACAGCTGGCAGCCAGTTTCAATTCAATACAACAAAATTTAGGATAAATCATAATTTAATTTCTATTCATGAAATCTTTTTTCACTACTGTACCGTGCGCCCATTTTGTTTTCAACGAATTTGACAAGTATTAACTGCTCAAGAAAACTCCAGTAAACGCGTTGTATTTCTACAAAAATCGATTCTGTCATTACTTAATTGGCAACTCCCTGACTAAAAATGGAAAACGTTCAAATGAAATGCGAGCAAAGGTCACTATGGAAAAAAGGCCTTTAACAAGAGAACTGCTTAACAAAAAAAATAAACAATAACTTAAATGTGAATTTTCCCTCTTGTTTGGCAGGTAAGAGATGAAAAGCTTTAACGTTTTGTTTTATCTATCGTGTTCAATAAAATGGTGCTTAGTAATTACAGTAAGGTTTATCAAACGTATGACCTTAAAAGTACAAACAAAAACGAGTGTGGATTGTACTTCAGTATGGATCAAAAACATGAACACGGAAGGAAGACATCAAGAAATTAAAAGCACGTGAGATATGATTATGGAGGAAAATGATGAAGATCAATTGGCAACTGAAGAAGACATCAAAAAATCATAAGCGCGTGACATGTAATTATGGAGGAAAATGATGAAAGTCAAAGGGCGAGACCTTGTAACATATAAAGACTAACTCAAAAGAACAGTAGTGACACGTGGTTTGATAAACACTATAAGAGAAGGAAAAAAACTTGGATATGATACGTAGAACATGTTGAGATATAAGCTAGAGGGTCGAATGGAAGGTAAAAGAACCAGAGGAAGGAAGAAAGTGAGAATGCTTGACATGCTAAAGGCTAAAAAGGGGTGAAGCCAACGTAGACTTTAAAAGCCCCGACAAAACTTTGCAATCATGAGATGTACATGATACGACTGTATACGGAAAAAGATTGCTTCGTTGTTAAAAGAAGTCTATTTGAACAAAATGAAGAATTTTTCGTTTTTTGTGTTGCAAAGTGAAATTGTTTGGCCAGCAGTATGGTAGTAGATAACACAACTACTGCATATACGGCAAATTGTGTCGACTTTTCGAGACAATTTTTCTGAAAAAGTGTTTAGCATATTTTTTATTAATTTTGTCTCTTTTTTGAGTCCATCAAGTTTTAAAGGTTTTGACGTTTTAAAAAATTTACCGGGCAATTTGAGTTATAAAAGACTTTCGCAACCGCACCTTAATAATTACAAAAACATAAAACTTTACAATTAAATAGTATGGGTAAGAGTCAATGTCCATTTGTAAGCAATACTTATTTGTTGATGTACTACGTAAACATCTGTGTTTCTTTGCAATGAGAAGATCACTGCACCAATCGACAGCCGCCTGAACATGGTGGTGCAATTCCCGACCCTGTTTGGTTTGGGTCGAAAAGGCTGTTGGCCTTCCCAAGGGTCCCAGTTACCCAGGGCACTCCCCTGGAATCATTTTTTCGCCATGCTACCTGCTGAACGACCGCAAAAGGGCAGCACACAGATTTTCTAAAATTGGTCGCCTGTCTTTTCCTTTCTCCTACCTTCTTCATGCCCGTCTTCGTCTTCTTCTTCTTCTTCTCTTGATGAACAGTAACGTTTATCCAAACCCTGGACATATCTTTCCTTGCTCACTGTGCGCTGGAAATGTGACCTGGCGGGGTAAGTCAGTGCAATGCTGTGCTTGCTCCAAATAGGTACATCTAAGGTGCTCACTACTCTCCCTCTACAAATTGAGAACTCTCGGCAGCTCTCACTTCTGGAGCTTCCCTCTGCTGTGCCCCTCCTTGTAACACTGTGACTTCCACCGTTGTTCCTCATTGTAACACTGTGACTTCCCCCTCGGACTCTTCCAGCATGTATACCTCCACTGTTCTACCTGGCCCCCTCTGCTAATGCAACACTCCTGCCCCACCCTCGCCTTCAAACCTCTTATGCTGCTTCTGCCCATTCTATATCTTCTCCCTCACCACCGCCTCTTGCTCCTGGCTGTCCTTTTATGCCTCCTGCTTCCTCTCCTCCCCTGACTCTCTCAGGGTTCTTCAATGGAATGCTCGTGGTCTCTGAGCTAGGAGCACTGAACTGCTACATTTTCTTTTGTCCCATCCTGCCGATCTTATCTGCATCCAGGAATCTAATCTCAACTCATCTCCCTCTTTCCAGATCCCTGGATTCTCTACTCTGCTATCTGATCACACCCACTCCCGATCTGGCACTCCCGATTTGGCACTCCCTCTCCTGAGGACACGGATGCTAGCAGCGGCGTCATGATTTTTGTCACACAGGGCTTATCCTTCACTGGACTTTCTACCTCCTCTCTTTCTTCACTTGACCCCAACTCTGATTATGTACGGGTCAACAGCTCTCTAAACAACTCCTCCTCTCCCTCTTTTCTTAATGTTTATTGTCCCCCATTTGCTCTTCTCCATCAGATGGCAGAGCTGACTCCTTTTCTCCCTCCATTCTTCCCTCCTCCAGAAATCTCTTCATTCTAGGGGACTCCAATTGCCGTCACCCCCTCTGGGACTCAAAAGATGCTTCTGAACCTCGTGGGCAGAAAGTATTCAATTGGGTCATCTCTTCTGACCTCCTCCCCTCAATGACCCTGACATACGTACTCTTCTCCATTGCTCCTCTCCTGACATCCCCTTTGCTCCCTCCTCTTTCTGACCCTTTCTTGCTCATGGGAGGTGCTTCAGGACCTGGGTTCTGATCACCTACCAATTCTTTTATCTGTCCTTCTCTCTCTAGTCTTTCACCCCAACGAGCATCCCCCTTTCCTTCAACTTTCAGAAAGCTCGCTGGGATGACTTTGCTTCTCACTTTGACTCTCACTGTCCCTCTGCAGAGGAATACTCGTCTCTTTCCTCTGCTGCTACTCTCTTTACTTCTCTGGCACTGAATGCGGCCAAATCTTCTATTCCTTTTGGCTGTACCAAACGCCATTCTAAAGCCTGGTGGTCTGCTGAAGTGGAACAAGCGGTTAGTGAAAGACACAAGGCTTTCGCTGCCACTCACAGAAGTGATCAAGATCGCCAGGCCTACATCTCCGCTTGCTGATGCGCTTCGTCTGTCATTGCCAAGGCTGAGGTATGGCAGGTGACTTGGTTTTCTCTCTAGCCCAGATCTAACCCTAAATTTGTATACTCTTTCTTTTGCACTGTTCCTGGCTCCTCTTTCTCACCTTCCTCCTCTCCTAACTTCCCTAACTGTTCCTCTTCCAGGGAATCAGCTTTGGTCTTTGCCGATTACCTGAGTACCCACTTTTCTGTCTCTTAGACAAAGGCTTTGCATAGCAGGGCCTACCTTTCTGAGTTCCGCCGAGCCATGTGCCCTGTGGAGTCTCACTCGTCCTTTTGCTCTCCGTTTCCCCCCACTGAAGTTCTTGCAGCTGCCTCCAACCTATCCTCCTTTACTGCCACTGGCCCAGACAAAGTTGCCATGCTAAAGCACCTTCCTCACTCTGGCATGGATTTTCTTCTTCACATCTTCAATCTTTCCTCGTCTTTGCATTCCTTTTCTTCCATCTGGACGACTTCTTCCATTATTCCCACACACAAGATGGGAAAGCCTCTTGACTCTCCTGCTTTTTTTCGCCTATCTCTCTCACCTCCTGTGTATCAAAGCTGTTTGAACGCATCATACTATCCCGGCTACTCTTCTTTCTGGAATCTAATTCCATTCTCTCTCCCCACCAGGCCGGTTTCTGCCCTGGACAATCTACTCTAGATCAAATTCTGTACCTTTCTCAGTCCATTTCGGATGGGTTTAACAAACCCAGGACAAGCTCTTGGATGATCCTCTCTATTATAGATTTCTCTAAAGCTGTTGACTCTGTCTGGCATCCCGCTCTTTTCCACAAACTTATTTCGGCTGGCCTCCCTCCTTGCTTTGCTTGTTGGACTCAATCTTTCCTTTCTGATATGTGCGCTTGCGTGGTTCATCAAAATCACAAAAGTCGTTCCTTTCAAGTCTGTGGAGGTGTTCCGCAAGGATCTGTTCTTGGCCCTGTACTTTTCTCTCTATTCATCAATGATCTTCCTGCTTCTCTGCCTTTTTCCGTCAGCTGCTCTCTTTATGCTGATGATCTGGCCATTTGGTCCTCCTTTCCCTCGGTCCCCACTGTGGTGGAGGCCATACAAGGAGCTCTGTTTCGATTGGAGCGCTGGTCTGAGTACTGGTGTCTTCCTCTCAATCTGAGCAAATGTGAGGCCTCCTTCTTCTCAGTGGATCCCCACCAAGCTAACATCCAGCCCAACCTCCTCCTACTCGGCTCCTGGCTCCATTTCAACTCACTCCAACTTTTCTTGGAATCACCTTTGACTCTTTCCTTTTCTAAACATGTATCTTCACTGAAAACCAAGTTTTTCCCACGTCTCAAGGCCTTATGCTGCACCTCTACTTCCTCATGGGGCCCCTCTAAGGAGTCCCTCTCTCTTCTGTATAAAGCTTTTCTTCGGCCCCTTCTCACCTATGCTTTACCTGGATGGTTTCCTTTCTTAAACGTTACCAATATCACCAAATTGGAATGCCTCCACCGATTAGCTAGTCGCACTATCACCAGCTGCCTCTCATCCTCCCCTATTTCACTTCTCTCTGAGACTTCTTTACTTCCCCTACGAGTCACCCTGACTCATTTTGCTCTTTCATCATATGAGCGAGCTCTTCGTCTCCCAACCTCCTTTACCATTTGAGGTTTGGCCAGACTTGAAGTGAAACCAAGACTCTGCAGATCGTTTTGGAGAGCTTTTGTGTCCACTCATGCTTCCTTTTACTTTTCCTAGGGAGGCTTTTCTTGCGTGCCCTCCCTGTCCTCCTTGAAATCTGCCTTCCTTCACTGTGGAGCCCACCCTTTCCTCTTCATACTCTTGTTGTCATCTCCCTTTTTCTCGCCAAGGCGTGATTCTTGCTCACCTTGACGCTACCCCCCCCCTCACAATCTGGTGCTTTGGACTGACGGCTATGTTCCTTTTCCTCTTGGCAAGGGCGACTCCGGCGTACTTGCCAACGGCTCTCTCTGTGGCACTGAGGCTACTCTTTCCTTTTCAGCAGGCCCAGTATGTTCAAGTTTCTCTGCTGAAGCCTGTGCCATTCTGCACACTCTTTGCTGGTCTCGGCAGCACCAACAAGTCTGCCATTTCCCTTCTCTTCCCTTCCTATCTGACTCTCGTTCTGTCCTCACCACTCTGTCCTCTCCTCCGTCTTTCCTGTTACCTCAATCTTTCTGGCAGATCTGGCATGAACTATCTTCTCTTCCTATTCTATCAGGCTACAATGGGTCTTCCAACACTCATTTCTCCCAGGGAATGGCACGACTGATGAGCTGGCCAGATAGGGAGCGCTACTCATGCCCTCTGCAATCCCTTGTATTCCTCTCCTCTTTTGTATTCACTCTTATCTTTTCTCGGACTGGAAGCGTACTGTCTCTTCTAAATTCTTTGACACACAGGCTCCCTCAATTTCCACTGAGGAACTTGTGCTCCCTCGTCATGCTCGCTGTGTTCTCTCTCGTCCATGCTGTAACGGACACAGCCTTCTGTTAAGCTCTTTATCTCTTCAGGATTGGCAGAATCGAGAATCCTTTCTGCAGCACCTGTGGACACCTCTCATCTCATTCTGCACTGTCCAGCTACGGACTCTTTGCGACGCTTGCTCTTTAGGACTCTTTGTCCCTGTACGACCTCTGGTCCAGACCTTAAGGAGTTGCCCGGCTTCTGGGACTCCATGGTCTTGCACCATTACGGTTTTTTTTTCGGACATAGACTGATTTTTTGGGCAATGTCCCAAAGTTTTTGAGCTATTTCAGTCAACATGACAGAAAAATATTTAAACGCTATCAAGAGATTGCGAACAAATTTCGCAAGCCGTTTTGTTTAAATTTGTTCAAAAAAGTTCTACAAAAAAACACAAGGTAGTTTTGACAATCGGTTTCAGGCAACATGAATCGTTTGAAGTCTTTCCAAAAAACTTTCGGGCTTGTCGGACTGACGCTTTTTAGCAGCTTGGCTGAATTTTAAAAGTGCCAACAAGGAGAAGTGCGCCACGGTATTTTGAGAAAATCCATTCGCCGGAATATGTAATTGATCTCAACATTTCTTTTAAAGTTTCATTGCGACTGCTTCTTTTATCACTGGACTCCCGAAAATAATAATCGCACTACCGTAATTGGAATTTTAAAAAACTTATTGGCGGCTAAAAATCTAAGATAGATAGGAGGAAGTCATTCAAAAGCAACTAGTCAAAAAAGCAATCGGCAGATAATGAAATCTATTTCCACAAGCTGCGCTTCTTTAAAATTGCAATGATACCTTTCCTTCTAACGCTCGACTTCCGTTTAATCGCAAGCAATAAATACAAATAAAACTGTTGGAATTTTTTTTCTTTCAACTCATGGTTAAAAATGAAAGGCAGATCAAAGGAAATCATTATAAGGCAGCAACCGATTTTATCAAAATCATAAAAAGAAAAATAATTTGATATAAAAACAGTTTAATTTTAACTCTTTTGCTCCCGCGTGAATAGCGAAAAAAATGTCCGTAAGGTGGCAGTGCCAAAAACTGTCATAATTTGTCATAATCAATCATTAATCATCATAAAATACCCTAAGTTTGTTTGTAAATCATTACTCATCTGTTTACTTCTACATTAAGTGTTATATATCGTTGAAATCTACATTTCTTGAGGATTTCAAATATAAAAACATAAAAAATTTTTTTTTTGAATATGCAAATTTTATGCAAATGAACCCCCCCCCCAACTGGGGCTGAGTTGTCTTCGAAATTAAAGTAGTACCCTCACCTCAAAGATCACTACAGATTTATTTTCCACCAATTTCTTTAGAAATGGTCGCAAGATGATGCTAAGGAAATAAGCTTTCAAGGTACATCAATCAAAACTTACCTAAAAGCCTAGGTTTTCTATAATTTGCAATTTTCTGAGGCACATGACCTTTTTCTTGACCGGTACTAAATTTTGGTAGTTAAATTTAGTACCTAAAATATGATCAGTCATTATCTGCTACAGGTTAGCCTAAACCATGTAACATTAGGTATTTTTGAACAGGGAATTTCTTCAAGATTCAGAAAATATTAAGTTTAAATAGAATATGCTGTCACTGACAATGAAGCAGAAGCTTTTTTACACCCTTCCCATTTCTTGAGAAACAAGGGAGATACAGCAAACTTTGATTTAGAGAAGCCAAACTTCTGCTAGCTTTTTAACTTGTATTTCAGTCTTTGTCTCCTTGAAAACTTGATGCGAAATGACAACTTTATTGGTGAAATATTTGCAATTTATTTTATCTTTTTATAGGGTGTAGTTTTTCTAAATATTATAATTTAGTGAAGGTAAGTCAAAAAATTATGGGGGGTTTTGAACTGATATGATGTACAGTATACTCATTTTTGATCAGTAAATATCATATACCACTTAGTCTAAACTATTGAAAGTTATATATTGCTGAAAAGCAAATTTCCTAAGCTTTCAAATGTAACCGGTATTTAGCAACATATCATATTTTTTACGCACTAAATTTACTTTTATCTACTTACCATTCAAATTTGTTTGGGGGGGTTTTGAGACCCCTAAAAAATTTGAAAATTCAAAAAAGTAAAATTTATTATTATCGCTTGAAATTTTGTCAAATGATGCCCCAAATGAGTAGTTTTCAGACTGTGTTAATGATAAAGGGTTTGGTTTTGTGGTAAAGATGTAATCTCAATTTGATTTCAGCATAGTTGGCTATTGCTGAGAATTTGTCCGATTTTGTCGTCTGCAACTGGGTTTTTGGTCTTTTTAACCCTTTTTGGGTATAAAAATCCAAGATATAGGCACAAATTATACATCTTCCAATGCGTGAGGAAATAAGCGTGATCTTTTGAAATTTTTATGAAAATCGGATGAAAAATAAAGTCACAAATCGATTTTTTAGTAAGCTAATTTCGTAACTCAATTTGAAAAATTTGAGGGAAACACTGAAAACACGAGATCATCAATCGATGATCGCAGGAGCGAAAGAGTTAATCGAGATATGTTAGAAAGCAAAAATGGAGCGCGAGGGACTAGCTCTAAAAAAATCAAAAAGTGTGACAGGTAATTGGATGACTTTTACAACGTGGATAGGGAGAGTGCTTGTGACGAATGGCGAAACTTCAAGTACAGTAGAATTTGCTTATAGTGACACCTGAAAAGACCTTTGCAAAAGTGTCACTATAGGCGAATATCACTATAGGCAAAGTCAAGAAAACATAACTGCGCACGATCTATGTAGGGATTAATTGATAGGCTACTGCAATGTAATGCACAGGCTATATGAAATGCTGTCAGATGCAGGCTACAAACTCGTAAAAGTTACATGTGATAAGCGATATGCATGACAACCCAGAAAGCAACGATGAACTAATGAACAGAACAACTAATAAAATGAACACCACACACAATCCAGCACGGTACAGTAATCTATTTATTAGTCATTATTTCTTAAGAAAATTCAAGATCGTTGTTTGCTTTGCTTTTCTTATACAATATGGTGTGCCTTTATCAATCAATACAGTATGCACCAATAAACCCAACTTAAAACGCAGTTTTAAGATCACAAAAACGCAACAACAAAGCTTTAGTCTAGCCTAGCAACCCGCAGTCTAAAAGAGTGAGCTATTATTACATCACAAAAACAAAACCTACTCAATAGTCGGTTGATTGCCTTGCTTATGCGTAAAAGAAAATGTTGTAGGTACCTGAGATTTTACGTTACTGCTGCGCACCTAACCTATAAGCGTCACTATATGCAAATTATTTAGCTTAAGGGACAAGAATATGGTGTCACTGTAATAAAAGTCTTCTTATACACGAAATCACTATAGGCGAAGTCAATTCTACGTAAAACATATGGTTTAAAAACGGGACTTTGCAACAGGTGTCACTATAAGCAAAATGTCACTATACCCGAAGTCACTATAAGCAAATTCTTCTGTACGAAGTAATGATCAATCGCCATTCGGATGACTAGTGGCGAATACATTAACTATCGCGGCGAAGCGTAACAGAGACTGGCCGACGCTATCTCAACTTGCAAACGTGCAACTCAAGTTTAATGCGGAAAATACAACAGTCGAGCGGGCTTCAATCTGCTGTTCAAACTGCGAACTCCTACAAGAAATCGCTTGCTTTCATCCACTGCCGACAAGTTGATGCGCTTAAAACTTAATGCTGCTTCATACAAAACATTCAATCATAACAGAGCATACGCGTTATGGTTAAAAGTTCTACCCGCTCTGGCTGTAATGTTAGTGGCACTGTCAACACAGAGACTGAAGCCAACGAAATAAATACATAATCGATAGAGCCTGATGTTTTCTAACGAAACAAAAATGTGCTTCAAATATGGTACATGTATTGCCAAGTCGGGCATCTAATTTTAATTACCAGTGCTGTTGTTTCATTGTTTTTCATCAAACCGTTTTTTGCGATTTATTTCTTGATAAGTACAATGAGATTGCAACTTTAAAGAGGACGTCAGTTGGCGATTGTATTGTTAAAGTAAACTGCTCTAAGCTTTTCAACGTTAGACATGCTAAGTCACTTTAGCTTACATTTAGTTTAGTTTATTAGTCGCGCAGCTAGGAAATACTATTTGTAAACACTGACCGAAATATATTTAAAATGTCCGAAATTTTTTAAGGCTTACCGGACAAATGTCTGAAACATTTTGACGAAAAAAATACCCTGTCCGCCATGCCCCCATCCCTCGGAAGGGGTCAGGTAAAAAACAACAACATCAACAACATGAGAAGATCAGTCCTCATGTGTATTGTTATTCAAATGTTTAGAAAGCATATTCTTTCATTTGGTTTATAATTTACCGATATATGCCCCGAAAAGAAATGGAATTGTTGAAAACCTTAGATGTTTTTCTGTTTTTATTCAATACAATGACTTAACTTAAACAAAGTTGACCATTTGAGTCCTAAAGTTGTTTACAACATAAAAAATTTTGACATCCTGTTTGTCAATTACCATCAGGACTCTATCGTAAAAGATAAACATGCATTTGTTCTGTGCATTGTGACGCTCGTTAATCCCTAAAGAGGTAAATTTGAATTCTCTACTATAGCACTAGCGAAAGTAAAAATAAATTAAAAACTTTTTCCAAACCTTTTGGGTTTATCATAATTTAAAGATTGTATGATTAGTGAGGTGTAATAAAATTATCTAGCATGCTTTGTTTTATTCATGCTGTCAACTCCATCCGATTACAAAATAATGCCTAGGATTTTAGTCTCAGAGGGCTAAATTAAGCCATAAACAAAATCAACAGTCACATCTATTATAAGTATTTGAGCAAGCACTTGGACAAATGAATCTCATTCTAGAAAATTTGATAATTCGCAAGTTACTTATCGTAAGTAGTAAGCAAGCTGATTTAGGAAATAAAAATATTCACTGATTTCCTGGTACCTCGAACTTACCTAACGAATCAATCAATTCAGTATGAATCCAAAATTGAACAAGTATATTTACTTGCAAATGGACAAGATGAACAGAGGGTGGAATCAACAATGCAGCAGGTAGATGGAAAAACTGAAGAAGGAAAACAAAATTGAAGTAAAAAAGAGTTGCTGCGCTCAGCAAATACTTACCGATGAAAAATATCCTTGAAATGCTGATTGCCGTAATGCAGTTGTGAGATTATAATCTTCTGAACTATGATGAGTCTGATGTGAAGCCCATATTACATTAATTTCTGTTAAGGCAACAAAAAAATTGAAATTGAAATAAAATACATTGGAGAATTATGTACTGTGGTATTCACTGGCATGTTTAGAAAAGTGTTCATTTATTAAAAGGAGGGAGGGTAGAGCATTACTGACCGTGAAATCTATGCAAATCTGCGACCAACAGCCACAAATTTTTCTGTAGATTTGTGTAGGAATCATGTTCTGGTTTTTTCTCGACATAAATATATCTTATTTCAGAGGTCAATTCATCAACTGTTTTTACATTTTTTGCTTCTGTATTATTGTGTGGGAAAGCCAATCGCCCTTATCCCTTGAATCCCCTTAAATTCGCCACTGTGTGTATTTCACAAATAAGCTGACATCTTTTGGGTCAAGCATGTAAACATTTAGGTTAAAAACGAGTGGTTCTCCAACTGGCGATTGTGATACGTTAGTCATCCACAAAGTGCTTGATGTTTTATGAAGTATACAGGTACTCTAAGGTACTGTACCACAGTTTGTAATTTACAGATGATAGTCTCATGACGTTATGATCAAAATCAAGTGTCAAGAAGTCTTTCTGCCAGCAATACATAAATCTCTTGGCTTAAATATACCACAAATATAGAATTTAGTTATTTATCACAAAGCCACAAGTAATGAATCTATTGATCACATGCAAGACACCCACTTAGTATATTGCACTGCAACAAACTTTTGCCTTGATTGTGTTAATACTATTGTGAATAATAAAATGTCTTTTGCTAATTTTTATATAGGCATACAGGTTATTGGCTTCAATATATTGTCGTTTGGTGGTTTCGATGAGGCATGCAGATCACTGGGTTCATTTACAATTCTAGAAAAAAATTACACACACTATAAACAAACTGCTTAAGTATGAAAACCACTAGACAACTACAAATTTTGTAAACCACTTTAACAACGACAAAATTGTGTAACCACTAGACAGCACAGCCAAGTTGATCTAGTAATTAAACATGCCATACAATCATATTATTCGCACAAAACATAAATGGGGAAAATAGGGATTTATTGGTAAAATAATGCATAAAAATCACTACTTTAATTACTGATCCAGAATTCACGTACTGATGCCTGTAATATACTAAGATAAAATCTTTTAGGTTTGAAAAGGTTACAATGTGAAGTTAATATTGAGCAACAATTTTGTTAAAAATTATGATGTTGAGCCTAGTTAAGTTAAATATGCCATTTTATGTAAAAATATATGAATACAAGTACCATGTGCTGCTCGATGAAACCAATAATAAGCAAAATCAACTCCCACAAAAGATAAGAACCATATTGCTGAAGAATCCCATGGCAAATCTACAAACCGCCAGTTTTCGTACACGTAAATGTACATTGATAGCTCTATGGATCTAGTGGTTAGCAACCTGCAAAAGAGGATTACTTTTGCCAATCATGAGAACTGAACAGTATGTTTAACATGGTTTTGCAGAATCAGGCGAGGATTTCTCTAATGTCCAGAAATGAAAAATGGAGAGGCCAAGAACAGTCAAAAACCTGATCCATAAATGGTAGTCAAATAGATATTCATCTTATGGCATGACAAAGATTAAGTTTACCAAAAACTTTTGTGACACTAATGGCATTTTCATATCCATAGAAATAGCTTATAAAATGATACTTCAAGGTCCTAAACTTGAAAACAATTTTACTATTTACACCCGAAAATGGCTTATGTCTAACAAGTCTCTTGTGACTATTAGTTAGATACTTTACAACGCACTTAAGTTTGTCACAGAAATAGTGAGTAACAATACACATAGTAAACACAAGGACATTGGATTATACTAAACTATCATGAATAATTAGGAAGCCAACCTTTGTGAAATCAACAAAATGAACAAACTTTTTTACAATAAAAATGTCCCTCTGGAATGTGAATATCATTCAGTTCCATAGATCAACAACCTTATTAGCCTTGAATTGATTCCAGCATGGATGCTTGAAAGACCATCATTGATCCTAAAAGTTTGTTTTCCTTTTGCAAGAGCTACAAAAGCTTCCACAAAAATCAGTGTGAAGAAAGCAGAGCTGGCCTGCAAAAAACATAACATAACTTAAAAACGTACAAAAGCATGCAGCCTACTTGATACCCACAAAAACATGACAAAATTATGTGCATGTTTCTTTCATATTGTGGAATTTTTGTTATGTAAAGAAGTTCACTAATTTCAAAGACAAAAAATCAAACCACTAAGGGTGACAGCTACTAGTTTTAAAAAAGCCATTTAAAACTATTTTATTACATTACAGTCATAAAATTACAACATAGTTTATAAGTTCTTACACTCAAACCACCTACACCATTCACAAACTTAATTCAACATGAAACCAGACTACGTAAAATTGTTTGCAGCTGTAAACCCAAATATCAGTACCTTAAAAAATTTTTGTTTGTGCTCTTGATTAAAGTGTAACTTAATTTATTTAAAAAGGCTGTGGCTATTTTGCTTTTAACAGTATTTTACGCTTGGAAGCTATTTTGCTGTCAGATATTTGTGATTGGTCAATTTTAATGACATATCTAACAGGTGAATTTTGGTCATTTGTGGCTGGTCAATTTTAATGACAAAGAAAAATAGTTGTACCCACAGTGTGCCTGGCAACAGCGCCCCTCAAGTGTACAGTGCCTTTGACTAAACTTCCTACCAGCAAAGATTTAAACCTGCATCCATCATATTTGAAGGCAGCTGCATTATCCACTACACTACAGCATCACCACCAGAACTACAGCAGACATGCCTTTTCAAAGACACATGAACGGTGTCTTAATAGGCTCAAAATAGCATCCAAAGGCAACATGCCATCAACAGCAAAATAGCCCCTTTCTTGAAAAACTCTACAAAAACACTGGACACAATTTTTCTGGAATTCAAGCGAGCCATTGCTGTTGAATTGTAGAGCTACAAAACTAACCAACTTACTGCTGCTGTGTAGTTAGGAACTTCAGAAACATCTCTATATTGCGATTCACTAGGCAAAAGCAAGTAAAACAAAGATCTAAAACTTTCAAAAGTGTTTGGTTTGACTGAATTCGAATGTGGAATCAATTCATTTTGAGAAACATTAAGCATTTTTGGAGGGCTTTGACAGCTTTAATTGGCTACCACAAGTCCTATTTCACTTATTAAATTGTCATCTAAAGAAAAATTACTATGGTAATAAGTCAAAGTAGGCTTGGAGCTTTGCAGTACACTTTGGTACTTCTAAAATATACAGTTACATGGGGATTGCTTGGTACACTAGATATGTTATAGGACACTAACAGGCATATTAGTTATAGGTAGGGTTACCATACGTCCCACTTTAGGCGGAACAGTCCCGCTTTTTTGATCGCAAATCCTGCTTTTTGCTTCAGTGAAACGCAACGGATTTAAGCACATTTTTGGACATTTCGATTAACTCAACCACAAAAGCGGGGCGGTGAGATGCGGTTGCAAGCTTGATTGTGGAGGCAAGGGTGCAGATCTGAAAACAGCAACGAAAATTGGGGTGATCTCAAAAAAAAAAAAAAAAAAAAAGGTCGACACCTACTCGGTTGCAAAATTGTTCCACTTTTGGGCCTGAAAATGGCACAAAACGTGGAATTGACAGGCGATGACCTTTTTTTTTTGGAGATCACCGCAATTTTTGTCTGTGGTCACAGAACTCCACCAATGCTTCGACAATCAAGCCTGCAACCGCATCTCAATGTCCCGCTTTTGACAAAAAAAACGTTGGAGGAGCCATAAATTTCGTCTCGTAAAAATTCATCATCCAATGTCCCGATTTTTGCTTTTCAAAATATGGTAACCCTAGTTATAGGGCACCTAAACAGGCATATTAGTTATAGGACAGGCATAGAACAAACATAGTAGGCATAGTACAAGCATAATAACGGCATAGTACAAGCATAGGACGAGCATAGTAGGGGGATACTGCATAGAAAAGCAAGTGTATTTTACCATGCAGCATGGTAATGTCCTGCTAAGAGTTGGACAGCTCCTCGTATAATTCCTTTTATATTAACTACGTTTCCTCTTTTGCAGCATTGCATATATCAATGCTATGAAATTTTTCTCATTACGTACTGGTATTCCTATTTTTAAATGTTGGTATTTTTTCAGAAAAACATGCAAAAAATGCTTGATTTGACTTATACCGTAGAACAAATCTGGTAAAGTTCCATAGGTGACTATTCCATGGTTACAATGCAGCCATTTCTAATGTAAACCCCAGGCCAAATTTTTAGTGAAACATCACTTCCAATTTTAATTTCAGTCGGCCAAAGAAAATAGTAACTACCTCAAATACAAACTGCGATTGATTACAACCTTTTCGGTTCTAGTAACAATCTCCACACAAAATTATACTCAAATTTATGGACAATTAGCAAAACCACAACTTCAATTTTATCAAAAACACACTGCAACTTCTAATGTGAAGTCTCATTCAGTGTTGCCAGATTTTCTTGAAGTTTCCAGCCCAAATGATATCTAAAACTAGCCCAAAATTGTCGAAAATTTGCCAAAAATATGCAGTTAGTTCATACAGAGCTGCTGGGAGAACAGTCTAGGCCCGGTCCCCATCGATTCCCCATAGACAAGTCAGCCGGTGCTTTTGCATGATTTTCAGAAAAAACAAGTCAGCGCTGCAGCCGTAAACGTTTTTCCCGACGGATTGGGCAAGTTTTTTCTTGGCTAAACGTTGACCTCCAAAAAAAAGTTCATCATCCCCCAAGCGGTGTTATTTTCACCTAAATGAGGAGAAATCTTTGGTTGTAATGTCATTTGATCCCAGTTTCAGGCTGTTTTACTTGCGAAAATACGCCAGCAATGTTATCGACCTCCATATAACACACCGTTGTCTGACACTTTTACACTTGTCACTTCAAAAACTAGCCCAAAAAAACACAACCCGCGACCGCTAAATTTTTCCCGCAACGCCTGATCAAAACTAGTCCAATTCCACGGGAAAACCGAGGAACTGGCAACCCTGGTCTCATTGCATCCACTCGATGCTTGTCTTAATTTATAAAAATAAATATTAAATAATTTTTTTTTTGAAAGGAAAGAAGTAAGGCTTTGTTATGTTGGTGCGACCAATTGACGGTCGCAAACCTCCCCTTTTATGCCTACCATACCTACTATCCTTGTACTATGGCTGTACTTTGCGTACCGGTACTATGTCTGTACTATGTCTGGGCTATGTCTACTATGCCTGTACTATGCCACTAGACCTATTTATAACCACCCATTAATTTATCGCTAACAGTGTTGCTAACAGATCATTAAAGTATTCATACATTGTTATTTTTGTGACCAGCATTGATTTTGCTGTGTTGGGGCTCACATAACTGGGTCGTTCGATTTATCAAAACCGATTGAAACCAACCTAAACCCATTTAAACCCTCCGAAATTTATTTGGTAAATGATGATGAATTAATGCAACATGAATGATTTATAACATTGCAGATTACATTTTTGTAATTTAAAAAGGATTATGATATATCGCCCAATAGTCAAAAGGTGATTTACCAAAACTCCCCTTCGATTGCTCTGTCATTGTTTCACTTTTTTTCAATCATTTGTAAATCAAATGATTGTGTGGATGTTAACCGTGCAGCAACCTCAGCAACTTCAACTACAAACCACAAGTAGAAAGTCGGATTATTGCTAACGACACCTGTCTTTATATATGGATCGCAATCTACGTTGATTAGTTGTTATGATAGAAGTGACTAGTCGCCACATGAAGTGCACTCATTTTAATCCGGACTACTGTCACATGCCTGCCGTTGCGCAACAATAGTGACCCAGACAAAGAAGTTACATCTTTTGCGATGTAGTTGGACTGCAGAATCTTCAGTCAAGCAGCACAAGCCATTGTCGAGTCGCCGAGCCCTAACGTCAAGACCGCCTTCCCATTGAAGTCTTGGAGGGAATCTCACTTACTTCGGCCGGCAAACCTCACTCTCTCAACACAAATAAGAGTTTCCAAACGTATAATATCGTCTTTGATTAAAAAACTTCCACGTAACATCGAGTTTTCATGGGGAAGTTGAATTTGTTACAAAATGAGGGGGCGATTTACCGAAATCCTTTCTTGCTCCGTAACTGTTAGACATTTTTTCAGTCTACTGTACATCAATTGGTTTGTGTTGATGCTAAAAACGATTCTAATACACTTTTATGGTCCGAGTTGTAAAATGTTAAAAGATAACGGAGGTCTGGTTGTTTCGTCCCTGCCTGAAATACCAAAACCGAGTTTCATTACAGTGGTTTTCAGTCAAGGTATTGACTTTTATGTTTATGCAACACAAATAACAGTTTCCAAACGTATGGCATCATTTTTAGTAAAAAAAATTGCAATTTGGGAGGTATTAACATTTTGCCTACACTAAACCTATCCAATTTTGGGTGCTGAGGCTACAATACTTTTAAGGACTCTTGTTGCAGAAGATAAAGGATGTTATAGTGAGAAACCTGCCGCAAGACAGATTGCTTATGATGATGAAAGTTAAATCCAATTATCTTACACTTGTCTGTTAGCAGCTGGACTTTTAAAGTCTCCTTTTTATTCTCTTGTTATATAGCAAGGGTCCTCTATCCTACCGACAAGTTTCTCAAACTTTCCGAATACTATCGACAAATATTTCCAAGAAAAACCACGATATCTTCAATCTCAATTGATATCTTCCTGCGCACGGTCCAGGGATAATATTTCTCCAAAAAAAACTTTTGCTGCAGGTTTTTGGAATAGGTTAGGCCTATCCGATCTAAACGCACCGTTGTTTGTTTTTTTTAACCAATGGAGACCAACATTTTACCAATAATTTAATTCTAGAACATCAATGCAAAACTTTTGTTTTTTGTGCTGCGTCCAGAAAAAGGGGAAGATTTTTGAAAGGGTCTTTGATTTTTCTTATTCGTGCCTTTGATAGAAACCCTTTCAAGAGCACAGAAAGTAAAACTCATGCTGGCATTGTAATCGCAATATTCTCTTCGGCATGGATATTGAAAAGCGATAAATTAATAACATTGGTGTGCCGTATAATACGTGCATTGCTTCTGCGATATTATGCTCTTGGTTTGCTATGCTCCAGGTGCCATGTTACCCTAAATAGAGCAAGTGCAGTAAAGCGTAAACTGTAACGTTTATAGTCAAGAAACCAGAGCTGTCTAAGGCTCCAAGCACACCACGCTTTCGATCTTTGAATCGATTTTTGTTCCTTCTGAACTATGGTCGATTCTTTTTTTCGACTCAGGTATGTGAACTGATGCTCTGTTAGCTAGTTTTTAGTTAAGATGGGTTGCAGCGACGGTTAGAGTGCTCGGTCACAACATCTGGAAGCCACATAAAGATGAAGAATCCTGTGAAGAATCCTGTCCAAGGACAAAATAAGCGAACTATTTCTTTCTTGTTGAACACCAAGCAGGCAACGCGGTGGCAACCCCCCCTCCGGAGGCTACCGGCGTGGTAACTGCCTTTGAAGTTTCGGTCTCGTTGCCGTAAAATCTCGTCTCGATCTCGGAGTTCTGTGTCTCGACTCCAGGTCAATAAACGTCTTGCATTTCATATTTTCAAACAAAATTTGTTATCCCTACATGAGACTAGTATCAAGTAGGATGACTTGTGTATGTTCTTGTTTTAAATTTTTTTCATGATGTTTTTAATTTTAGCAATATTGATTCATGACGTCATAATGCATGTCTTCGCATCATAGTTGAAAGCAACCGATTTATTTAGTTATAAAGGCAATCTACGCGCTTTATATGCATGTTCACACGAATAACGTGGTTATTTCACAAAGTAATAGTTTTGCAAATAATAAAAGCCTCCCTCCCATAATTTGATGAGACCATCCCTGGATGCGTTTCGTCCGTTTGAACTCATCAGCAGAGCCTGTCCCGTCATTACCAAAAGCGAAAATCCCATATTTGCAGTAATATGAAAATGTAGTACTGTATCATTCTATTACAAATTTCTTCGCACACATCACGCGCGTGGTGCATGCTATCACTTTGGTACGGGGATCCCATCCGTATCGAAGATGCAGTGTACCACTCAGAGAGTTTATTGTTTGGCCCCTTGGGTTTTAAATAGATCTCGCTTGAGAATACCTGCCTTCAGAAGGCTGGCAAAATGTGACATGAATAGCAGCTGGGCTAACTAAAAACAATAGTTTCTCCTACCTACCAATTGGTAAGAACATCGGGAAGAGTATCTACCCATCTCGATGTTCAGCCTGGGCCGGTTAATCGGCAAACGTCCTTTTCAGGACGGGGCGATGCATGTGAATTAAACCTGCCTTTTTCAGGGCACATCATCAACACGTTCCGAAGGCCCACCATTCTACAGTTGAACATTGAAGGCCTTACTGTAAGCAAGATGAACGTTCTATACCATCTTGCTGTACAGCATGAGGCTCTCGTCATCCTATTACAGGAGACCCACTGCACTTCTTCGGAAAAGCTAAAACTTCCAAGCTTTGCACTAAATGGGTTCTTTTTAAGCAGGAAGCACGGCCTTGCCACGTTTGGCCATGAGGGACTGAAATACACGCTTTTAAAGCAATCCCCACTTAAATCAGAGACCGAATGGTTGTGTGTGGATGTTGATGGGTACATAGTGAACGTCTACAAACCTCCACCAACACGACTGCAAGCCCCTGATCTCTCGGTATTTCCTCACTTCTGTCTTTCTGCTGGTTATTTTAACTGCCCGCATGCTGACTGGGACTATGGTGCCGACAGTGCCGATGGAGAGTGCCTGGTTGGTTGGGCAAGTATTAACAGCCTTTCTCTTCTTTATAATCCAAAGGATTCTTCCAGCTTTCATTCTGGCTGCTGGAGCAGTGGTACTAACCCTGATCTTGCGTTTGCTAGTGCTGACTCGGACAGCCGCGTACCTGATAGACGTGTCCTAGAGAAGTTTCCCAAATTAACGACCATTGTTAATCGCACCACCAAGGTTTGCTTTGCCAGTGCCAAGCATGCTCTTTAAACGAGGGCGAAGTGGAGCCACTACAAAGCTTTGACGAACTAATTTGCCAAGACTTTGTTACCACCTGATTCACCGGACGTGGATCAGGTCTACCAAGACTTCTACAACATCATCAACTCAGCAGCCAAAAGATCTATCCCACGTGGTCGTCGAAACAACCACATACCGTGTTGGGATTCAGAGTGAAAGAACCTCTACCGAGTTTTCCTGAGATCCGACCGAAACAACTCTAGCAGAGCTGTCACAGCTCTGCTCACTAGGCTAGACAGGAAACGGAGGGACCGATGGTCTGAAACAGTTAAGAGCATCGATTTTTTACACTCCAGCCAAAAAGCATGGAGCATCTTGAACAACCTTACTGGCAGGTCACGATACTCCTCTCATCACTGCCCCGTATCAACTGACGCCATCGTATCTCAGCTGGTTAGAAACGGGAGATATGAGGATGTTAATCGCGCATTGTCTCGACTCGTACCTGAAAAGATGTCTGACCTCTAAGAGGCCACAACATCAAGTTCAATGAATATCTCTGGAAATTTTAGATCAAGAGAATTCTCTGTCGCCCTTTAACACCTAAAGCCAGGTAAAGATCCTGGTCCTGACTCTATTTGTCCGAAGCTTATACTCCATGCTGGAGCTGCTCCAGAGTCCTGGTTATGTGGCTTCCTTTCTTCCTGTTTGCACCGACTCAATATTCCCAAAATCTGGAGAAGAGCGTTGGTAGTCACGATCCCAAAGCCTAAGAAGCCTGAGGCGGACCCTAAGAGCTATTGCCCAATATTTCTGATTCGTGTCCCATACAAGATCCTCGAGAAGCTTATCCATACGCGTGTGGAACCAATTATCAATCCGCAGCTCCCTAGGGAGCAAGTTGGATTTCTACACGGTAGATCAACTGTGGATCAAACCGTTTTGCTCACACAAAATATCGAGGACTCTTTTGAGGCTAAAAAGAAGGCCGGTGCCGTGTTTGTCGACCTGGAAGCGGCTTATGACACGTCTGGCACCACGGTCTTACTTGCAAGCTGCTAAGACTTCTGCCGGATAAGCACATAGTTCGGATGATCTTGGAACTTATCCGAAATAGAAGCTTCACCGTCACCACCGGTGATGGCAAGCGAAACAAGCTTCGACGTCTAGGAAACGGCGTCCCCCAGGGATCGGTCTTGGCCTCCTCCTTTTTGATATCTATATATACAATCTTCTATTCACAACCTCCAGAAAGTATGTTTATGCCGATGGTCTGGCTTTGCTGCATTCATCTAGGGACCGGAAGGGGTTGGAGGAAACCTTAAGCCAAGACATAGCTACACTCTCAGGCTATCTCAAGACTTGGAAGCTGAAACTCAGCCATGCTAAAACGGTGACGGCCGCCTTTCATTTACACAATCAAGAGGCCAAACGTGAGCTTAAAGACTACGCTAATGGTAAACTCTTGCCATTTTTCCCAGTTCCAATCTACCTTGAGGTAAAACTGGACAGATCACTCACGTTCCCCACCATCTCGAGACATTGCGCAAGAAACTAGCTACCCGCGCCACGCTTTTGAGGCGACTTGTGAGCCGGGATGAGGCGCTGGCGCTAAAACACTGCGTACACCTGCCCTATTCTTGGTTTACGCTACAGCTAAGTACTGCGCACCAGTTTGGTGTCGCAGCACACACACCCGTCTCATCGATAGTGTTTTGAATGACGCTTTGCGCATTGTCACTGGATGCCTACGTCCTATGCCAACGGATCACCTGCCAATCCTTTCAGGCATCCAGCCAGCTGAGCATCGCCGCTTGGGAGCGACACTCTCCTTGGCCAAGCGTGGCACCCTGGACCTAGACCATATTTTACTTAGCAACTAACTGGGTTACCGGATGTGCCCGGTGAGAGACTGAAGTCTAGACGCCCATTTGTGTCTGCTGCGCGGAAACTATTAAATGATCTATCTAAACTGGGCATCTGCACGGTTCAGCGGACGAATTATAGATAAAGCGCAGAGTATTCCAAACGCACATCCGTGCTCCATGTTTTGATTGCCAGGGCCACTTCTAGGCCCCTTGGAATGGGCTTGCCCAGAACATCTTGGGTTAAGCTCAATCGCCTGAGGACTGGCGTTGGGTGTTTTTACTCGTCCATGTATAAATAGGGTCTCGCTCCCTCGGCGAATTGCGAGTGTGGCGCCACCGATCAAACCGCAGACCACATTATTTCAACATGCCCCATACATCGGGCACCTCGAGGGTTGGCTGATCTGACGGCTTTGGATGACGATACTCGATGCTGGCTTAATATTACCGCAAACAGCATCTGATCTCATCGGTTTTTCCCCTCCATACGAAGAAGAAGAAGTTTTTCCTGAACCCGTTCTCAGCTGTTCAGCATTACTGCAAATTTCCACTACCGTATTTCTGGCAGAACAAACGAGAGAATATGGTCTGTTTTGGTAGATTTTATAAGTCAAAATAAAGTCAAAATTTTGCATAAAGTCAAAGCTTGTCAAAATTGTCTTCATCAAAAATTTCCTTACAAAAACGAACAAGTTTATATTTTTTTGAATTTTTGAGCTGCTATTCAAATTTTATGCGCAGTTTTATTTGATTTTAAACTTCTCAAATAGTTGCAATGGTAAAAATACGTGCGGTAATTGAGAAAGATATAGCACTTATTATGCATCAAATCGTCATCGTTGATGCATAAACACATAATTGTTGGGCAATTAATCTATTCCTATAAAACCTTTGCGTTCTTTACACGTGGTCTTTTTAAGTCGTAGCTTGCAAAGCAAAGAATGCCTAAACAAGCCAAATTTTCTACAGCGAAAGTTAAGCAAATTTGCCAGGAATATCCGGATGAGTTTTCGGCAACTCCTGCTTGCAACTTGCGATGCAACCTTTGCGACGTGTTAGTCAAATGCGACAAAACGTTTTTTGTGGAAAGCCACCGAAAAAATAAGCAACACCAAAGAAAATTGGAGACGAAGAGCAAATTCCAAAGTAAGTAAACCTTTTTACAACTCGATCAAGTAAACTTCAAGGAACAGGTTGTCTCTTCATTCTTAGCTGCAGATATCCTACTTCATAAACTGAACCATCCTTTTTTGAAGTCTCTGTTTGCTACAATGGGAAAGGTATTGCCTTCGGAGACTGCAGCCCGGACATGTGTTGCTAAATTAGCATCCCAAAAACAAGAACAAATTCAAGAATTACTTCGTGACAAAAAATTTTTTTAAATTGTGGATGAAGCAGAGATTGCTAAACAAAAGTATATTAGCGTGCTTATGGGCAGCTTAAACGCCCCAAATCGGACATTCCTCGTTGATTGCCATCCACTTGACAGCGATAGCAATGTTAATAGCAGTATTATTCTGCACACTGTGGATGAAATATTGCGACAACTTGAAATAAAACGCGAGAATTTTTCATTGTCCTTGACTGATGCTGCTCGGTACATGTCTTTGGCTGGAAAGACATTGAAGGAATTATACTCTTCTTTGATGCATGTCACCTGCGTTGCGCACTTACTACATAACTGCGCTATGCGTGTGCGTGCTCATTTTAAAAATATTGATGAAATAATAGCAACGATGAAGGCAGCAACAATCAAAAACAAAGATCGCAAGAAAGATTTTCATGATGCTGGTCTGCCATCTCCTCCTGACCCTGTAATTACAAGATGGGCAACTTGGTTTAGAGCTGCCTTATATTACTGTGAGGACCTTCCAGCTGTTCGTACCATTGTCAACAATTGGACAAGTGCAGGCCTCTTAGTCAACAGAGCAAAAGACGCTATCAATGTGGAAGATTTGGTGCCGGACTTGGTTAAAATAAATCAATACCGGACTCTAGCAGCCAACGTAGAGTTCTTAGAAGGAAGTGTCTACACGATAACCGAAGCATACGGACTGCTGAAGAATATGCAATTCGATGATGATCCGTGCGCAATTAAAAATTACATTAAAAAACGACTATCCAACTCTGATTTAGAAACAATAATAAACTGTACCAACTTGACAATTGACCCAACAAGCTACGCACTATTGCAAAAAGCCCATCCAACCTCTGCTGCTGTTGAGAGGTCGTTTTCTATGCTCAGTAAATTACTGAGAAAAGACAGAAATTTTGATGTTAAGAACGTAAAAAAATATATGATGCTGTATTACAATAAAAAGTCCTGGTAATTGTACTATGTGGCTTTCGTTAAAAACATCATAGACAGACTGTTAATGTACAGTACAGTTGCGATAACAACGCATTTTTTGTATTACACACCAATTGATACCGGTACACACAATGGCTCGTTATCCTAGGTTTTGACGTCATGCGTCGCTTTGTTGCATTAGGTTCAAGACTGAGTGATTGAGAAAATGTTTAAAGTAGGCTACCTTCTTCTTTAAAAACTTATGTAAATTGCGGATTACAAAACATTTTTAATCCAAAAAGTGCAACAAGACATAAATAATAGGCGAAAGCAGTTAGGTCAAAATAAAGTCAAAAATATATATTTTTTAGGTCAAAAAAATGACCCTATTTATAATGATTTGGGTGTTAAAACGCTTTAGAGTTTGATTTCGAATTCTCCTTACTTTCATTCAATAAAATCAAATCGTCTGAATACGAATTTCGTTCATCAACTCTTTTCTCATTGATTTCGTTGTTAAATCCGCCACAGTTGCAAATCGTATAGATGACAACACGGATCCAGATGAGGTTACGTAATTTGCTTAACATGTTAACCTTTATGTTTTAGGTAACATTCAAGTTTTTTGAAAAATGTGAAAAATATCCATTTCTATCTTTTTTTAGAAAAGGTTGTGTCAGAAAATTAAAGACAATTGCCTTTCAAATGAGGAAATAAGAAAAAGTAAGTTTCTCGAGTGGAGGAAATATAAAAATTATTGGTGGGAACACTGATTATTGTGCAAATTATTCCAGAAAAAATTAAATTAAATCATTTGTTTTGCAAAAGGCCAGCGATTCAAAGTTTTACCAACCTTATTAATGCAATTACAGATTGGCTAACTGGGTCAAGTTGATGAGACGGCACCGCCGGCAGGACTATCTTTGGATATACCCCTGTAGGGCAAACGAGGGTTGGTCGTTTCCTTTCGAGCGTAAACCAGTGAGAATTGGATTCCTCTACAACATTCAAGCGCAGCGCGGAACAGCAAACTGTGGAGAGAAGAAGCCAGTAACGAAGTTGTTCTACTCCAGTGAAATACTGTACTGCTGTAGGTTTTTCAGTAACAAACTACTTACTTGATCAATTTCAGTTTTTACAACTTCTGCATGAGTAGGTTAAGTAGAAAGTAACGCTACTAAGTAGTTCATACTTTATTTGAGTACATTCTAAAAATTTGATGTTTTTTGAATTGAAATGCCCTATTCCTGCACAAAAACAGATTTAAATTCAAGATTTTATTTTCTACAAATCTTTTATAGAAGTAGACCAGTTTTGGTTTGAATAATTTAGAACCAACTGGTACACTCCTGCTGTTTAATGCTAATTACGTAACGTGCGGCGAATTATTACTAGTGGGTCGTGTTGTAATACCTTCTGATGGCGAAAAGTTTTTGCTCCAAAAGTAAATTCAAATATTACATAGTGTTTAGTTTTTAGGAGTTTGTTTTATCTTTCCAAACATGCTTTAGTTTGTTCAAATACCAGATACCGTTCTTGTCGAGGGAGTGGCCTGAGGGACAATTACCTTCTGAAAAGATTTATAAAAGTTTTTGAGCTGAATTCTCTTGTGCCTCCTCAGAAAAGTCAGCCTATTTTTATGTAAGCTTAACCTCAGTAAATAACTTCAAAAATTTCCTTAGTACCACTGATTCTTACCAATAATCTGTGAAGTCTCTCAAATAGTCAGAAAGGTAATCACTAAAAATGTGATGAAAGATAAAGAGTATGGCTCAAAACCCTCAAAAATGTTTAGCTGTTTACATTATTTGCCTCTTAGTTTTTTTAAGCTAAATTTTAAATGCCATAAGATTAAAAATTTTTAGAAGTAAAAAAGCATTGGTTGCTCCCAAAATGATTAACCTTGATTTACAAAGTTTCTTCAAACGAAAAAAGTCGTCGACCTAAATTAAGGCAACCCCTTTCAAGGGTCTTCTAAAAATACGTCACCACCAAAAATAATATCTCCCGAAGTGGACCATTTTAAATAGTAACGCCATTACTTGCGCCATACGTAAATCTTCAACGCGGTTGGTGACTTAGACGAAGCAACATATTAGCAGAGAAGCATTTGTTTGAGTGAACAACAACACTCTTACTCAAGTACATTTTTAGGATACGCCATTTGACCACTTCCCACTGCGGATCCTGTCATTCTGGAATGCCCTATTTACAAAGCAACCAACGGAGTGCATGGTCTGAAAATATTGAATGAAGATTCTAAACCAAAGATGCCGAAAGTTTTTACGGTTCTGGCCGCATTTTAATTGTGCGCAGTGACGGACCGCAAAAGAGTTTTTTTTGAGGTTCAACAGGCTTAACTTAGAATCACCAAAGCTAAAGAGATAAAATCGGCGTCCCGAACTTAAATTCTGTTGCAGACAGTTTTCAAGAGGCCAGTCGCGAGCCCCAAAAACTTCTTGTGCGCTGAGCACTTTGTGTATCCCTGTTTTAAAGGTTGGCTATCAACAACTTGTCAAGAAATCTAGTTCGAACTAGATTGGCCACAAACAAAGCAACATCAACACAGGGATATCTGCAACAACAACAACACAGAGATGTCTGCAACAACAACAGGCCGTTCAAAGCCGGTAAATAAACCTAGGACAGATGCTCCCATCTTTTAGTGATGCCACAGCTGCTGTCGTGTCCAGAAACAATAAAAACAATGCGGAAGAAGTGAAAACACCAAAAATGTCTTTAAAAATTTTGATAGCATCCGCAAAACATATCCTCCTTTCACTTCAGTGATTTCTCTAAAAAATTTATCGAACCAAATTATGGAATCCTCTTACTATAGGATCGGCGAAGGCCGCAACAAAAATGTGGAATTATTCGGAAGAGGGGGACAAGCTTTCAGGTAATTTAAGTTTAATAAACTTTAAAAGTAATTTGCAACGTTGTGCTAATAAAATTCTTAAAGCGCTATTAAAGTCTTGCATGCAGACGAGTTGCTCGAGGGTACGTAATGGTATCCACGGCAATCGCACCCTCCTTTTTGATGGCACTACTGGCAAATAATTCTTTTACTGTATACAAGGTTAAAACATTATACGCTGGTATGGCTCTTTTTAATTGCAACAGTTGATTAAATTCGGCTGGTCTCCACATCAACTCTACTGTTGAGCGTCGAACAGGAGGTCTGTGAATACGGTTTTTAGTGTTTTTAGTATGGTTTGACTCGGGAGATGAATCCACGTCTACGAACTCTGAAGTGGGAGGTTTAATCACTGCAACTACCGCAGCGGTCTTTGGTTCCGTAGCAGCTTATAGGCCTAGAAAGTATTCAGTGATTTCGAAGCAATTTAACTGAAACTTGTACATCGACATCGTTTTGTGTAGCCTGGGGCAACAATATCATTACTATGACTTATTTTTCAAATAAAATAGTTTGCGCCAGAGTTGACAATATCAAAATATTATTTTATGCGCGGTATTGAAAGCAAAGCAAAAGATAATATCTTAAAACAGTAGTACAACTCACTTCAGTAGTTTAACGTTGAAGTTTGATTTATCTTTATGGACTTTGAAAGTAAGTCATTAAATTATAGTGAGCATTGCTTTAAACCATTATAGTTACGATTTGAAAGGTTTTCCTTCCTTGTTTTAACGAAATTAGAAATTATTATAAACAAAAGCAGCGAAATCAATCTTTTAGTCAGTCTGAAAGCATTAACATAGCTCAATACTCAAATTTTTTGCCAAAAATATTTCAGCGATTTTAGGGTGGATTTGGTGCGCTGAATCCAAAACTGGCGTTGGCTTTGCTCAATTGGCTCTAGTTTTTGAGATAATTACATTTTTATAATTTACGTCACAGCTAGAGCTGTAAATACAATGTTAGTGGTTGAAGCTTATACTCTGCTTGAAAACTCATCTCACTTTGGTTTTTGTTTGATGGTTTGCAATGTTAAGTATCTATTGCAAATACTCAAAGTATGAAGCATTATATCACGGAAATATTTGAGCATCATTGCTCTCTTTTGCCAAAAGTAGCAGATTTTTGTTTGCAAACAGTGCAAAAGTTGATATTGATGCATAAAGTTTTGGAACCAAGTTCGTTAAACTTTATCAAATGTACGTATCAACTAAAGCATAACAATAAACGCAAAGCCCAAAACTATAAAGTTTTAAAATGCATATCCTTTCATGCAATAAAGTGTGCTCCACAGTTGAAAAGCACTGCACGGTAACAAATCAATCAATAGCAGCAAACCGTCTCTTGTAAGATTTTCTTGTGTGAGAGGCAAGAAAAATTGCGCTGAAGATTCCAACAATAATCGACCATCATATGGGTATCCCACCTTCCTTAGTATCTTTCTTCCATAACCTTAATGCCCTGATGGAATCTTTTTTCTTGCTATTTGCTTAAGTCGGCAAAATTTTCTGGAAATCTATCCAAATGGCAAAATAAATGATAAACTTTGATGCTCATTTTCACTCCTAAATTTTGGATATTAAAAAGCATATCCTCAACCAACTCTTTATAGTTGCCTGCCTTGGTGTTGCCCAAAAAATTCTTGACAACCAGAGAAAAAGAAATCCCAGCAGCCCACTCCACAACAGTCATGGATTCAACAAAACCCGGATCCTTCATAATCTTTTGAATCTGTGGGCCATCAAACACCCCTGCTTTAAGTTTTTCGTTACTCATTCTTGGAAAAAAATTGCAAATGTAATTAAAACAACAACCACCAACTGGTAGTGCCCTCACAAACTGTTTCATTAACCCCAGCTTGATGTTTCATTAACCAAATATTTACAGCATTAAAACTTTCGTTGAACGAAAACACAAAAAACACAAAATAACCTGAAAAAAGTACTGATAAAAAACAGCAAAGCTTCATTCTGCGGTCTCCCTAATTGTCACTTCAACCGGTTATGCCAACAACAAAAAACATTTCTGAGAGCTGGAGCTATAATTTAGTACAAATTGAAACGTTGACACCATCTCCCTAATCCCGATCATTTTTCCGATACTATAAATTAAGACTACCGGTAATCTTACAAATTCTGTGTCATTTTACAAACTCTATCCATTACTTTCCATAAGTGTAGAAGTACAAAGGCAAATTTAGGGGTGTGCATCGTAATAGTTTTTGTTGCACGATTACAGAAATAAAATATTTTGTAGTACACTTAATTCACAACTTGGGGCAACTCCCATCGTCATAACAAGCTATTTGTGACACCGAGTTTCTCGTATAACCCCTTTCCCTAATGCTTTTGCATTTCCTGTTTTCAGCTTTTTCAACAAAATTTGTGGTATTTCTCGGATTGTAACCAATCTTTGGTAACATTACCACAATATTACCAAACGAAAAAGCAATGCTTAAAATCTTATTTTTGCCTTCCTTTTATAAAGACCAATAATTTTTGAAAAATTTACTGAATATTCTAGCAGCCCCTGTGGAAGCAAAAAATGAATTTTCTGCTGGGGGCGTGTTCACCACCAAAATTCATTCACTACTAAGCAATGAATTTTTAAATACGCTCATGATTTTTTGCAGTTTTTTTAATAAGAGTAAACCAATGAAAATTTTTAAAGTATTTTTACCCGGCTGATTTTAGATGTTTTGTTTCTTGTGTGTTATGACTAAAATTCTCGGTTTTTCACCGGGATCACATTAGGTTTTTTTCCCGTCTCCAGCTTTCATAAGCAACCCGGAAATCAAAACCCCAGTTTTCACTGAAGTGGTACCGAACAGCGTTATGACAAAACAAAGGTTGATGGCAAAACAAAGATTTTTGTAGTGTTCAAGAAAAAAAAACATGATTAAAAAACGCTTAAATGCACAATTGCTTGTTGCGTCGTCAACAAATCTTAAATTGTTCGAGAATTTCATTTTTCGGAAGCAGCTCGTTAATGTTCCCGAAAAAGCTTTCAACCGTATTTCTACGATGGCAATTTTTAATGGAATGAAGAAAACAAATTTTAAAATTAATTGTTAATAATGATATTAATTTAATTAATTGATATTGAGGCATATAGGCTAACTGCAATCAGTTGAATAAAATACCACTTCCACGAGGAGTCTCGTTCCTATTAGAAGTCGTCAGATGGATTCAGGTATTGAACCGACAAACGCATGAATTGCTTCATGCGGTTAATGCCACTCAACCATCGGTTCTTTAAACTGATGCTGTTAATTTTAAGCTGATATATGGTGCACGCTCACTACAGTAAGCTTGATGCGATATATGCTTTAATTCTCAGCCAAGCCAGTGCCTTTATTACGTTATAATCCGAATTATAGAAGCTGGTGTTAGCCTGTTTAGATATTAATTTAATTAATTGATATTAAGGCATATAGGCTAACTGCAATTAGTTGAATAAAATACCACTTTCACGACCGGTTTCGTTCCTATTAGAACTCGTCAGATGGACTCAGGTATTGAATGTGGTATTCATGTGATCGTCGGTTCAATACCTGAGTCCACCTGACGAGTTCTAATAGGAACGAAACCGGTCGTGGAAGTGGTATTTTATTCAACTGATTGCAGTTAGCCTATATGCCTTGATATCAATTAATTAAATTAATATCTTGAACAGGCTAACACCAGCTCCTATAATTCTGTTAATAATGATGTTATCTCAAAGAGCCAAATATTTTAAAGCTAGTAAGTTGGATGGTGGCCTTTTTGTTTAAACAAAAATACTTTCCTACGGCAAAAATATGCAAATTTAAAAAATTTTATCTTATGACATTCATCACAAGGTTGTAAGCAATTGTGCAAAGTTTTATGGTTCTACCTCTATTAGTTTCGCAGAAGTTAATACAGACGTAAAGAAAAAAGGAAAGATCTATGCTTTGTGGTATAGATTTTCCGGCTCTTCCAGCGTTGCCTGACAAGGCTACCAGTCAGTATCATGGGGTTAAACATATGTGATAGCCGGCTGCAGCGGGGTGGCTGCGCCGACATCACCCACATAATATTTTTGAGAGCAATAACAAAAAGTTGTGGTAATAACCCTAATAACCCTAATTCCAGACATCACACTATGAATTAAAACCGGTCTTACTCACAAATTCTCTATCATTTCGCAAATTCTAGCCGTTCCTGCAAATAAGTATAGAGGTACAAACGCAAAGTTGGGAGTGAGCATCGCAATGATTTTTGTTGTATCATTACAGAATTGAGTTGTTGCTGGTGGGCTTATTTCATGGTTTGGAGCAACCCCCCTATCACGCTGATATTTGCGACATCAAGTTCCGGCACACCTATATGCCTAAGCGCCAGAATAGATCAAAGTGGCGTAAATGTTAGGAAAACATGAGAATAAATATGCAACTCGCATTTTAAATCAAACTTGATTCAGTATAGAGCTACCAAACTTTTCATTTGTAAAACTACTTTAATGTGGAGCTTTACTATGTTGTTTAATTCTATCCTCCAATCAACGGGTGCATCAAAAATATCAACATTTTTCTTAGTAAAGCAGTTTTGTTGTCATCAGCTACCTTTGTTTTAGAATAACCTACACAAGTACAGTATGTGATGGGTAGACAATAGCGAACATGGCAAACACATTGGCTTGGATTTTTTTGCTTACTAAAGGTAATTTATTCAATTTCCGAATATTTTTCTTTAATTTAAGGTTTTCTTAAAAGTCTAAATATGCGTTGTTTTCCTACAATTGCGCTAGCATGGTGTTACCCCACCATGAGTATGTGGCAACGCTTAAGGCTTGACGATTTTGTTACACAATGTGGTTAAATGCAACTTTTGAAAACCCGCCAACAGCACTCAGCTTTTTTGGTGGTAAGACTATAAGTATGCAACTTGTATTTACAACTGATTTAAACGGGCTGCCATTTTTTTCCTAGAATGATCTTCATTAGGTTTGCTGTAAAGGTGTAAGTTTCCGTTTCATACAGTGTCTCCATTTCAAGAAAGACGATTTGTAATCAAAAAGACCCATTTTAAGCCTTTTTCTACCTATAACAGTTGCTCTCGCTTTTCAGTTCTTATCACGAATGGACAACCTTGCCGTTTTAATCTCACCGCGACTCCAGTGTCGCAAGTGCTAACTTCTCCCAATTATCCGGATGACTACGAAATAGACATCACTTGTGTGTGGATTATTACATCACCTACAAACAATAAAGTGGAAATAGAATTTAGTGAGGTGGATGTTGAAGATACCTTTGACTTTATTTACGTAAGTTGGTACCTGTAGAGCTATAGTAAGCCAATTTAAAACTTGTGCGCAATAAGACACTTGGCCTCATAGTAAATTTAAAAAAAAACCTGCATACTAGAATCTTGTTTCAAGAGATCTCTGACAATTGAGTGAGAAGCTTTTTTAGAAGTTACCTGAAAAATAGATGAAGATCCTTTTTAGCGATCACATCTAAGACAAATTGCCAAAAATTTCAAGTAAATTGCTCTTTTCGCAAAAAGTTTTGTTTCCGTCGACGTACTTCGTTTTAGCTCTGCGTAATATCACTGTTGCCAATGGCATTTTGCCGCAATAGTTTTTGCTGCAGATTCTTTACTGAAATTTTTTTCTCGTGCTTGAATGCAATGTGCCAGCAACGTCAACAACCAACATGTTCTTACTCGGTTGATTGGGCTTGCAAGATAGACGTTGACGTTTCATTTCACACCTTTTTTGGGTATAGGCGTCGCGTTGCGGAAAGTTTTTTGATGATATAAATCTAAAGGCTTGTTTATGAAATCATTGTAATGTAATTAATCGTAATGATGGTTCAAATTTCCCTGCTGTTTACAGTGTATTTATTTCCTATAAATAAGGTCTTGCGTATTTTACAACATTTTTTGCTTGTGACCACCCTTGAATCTGCGATGTAACAATATTTTTGTTATTACATAATTGCCTGCCCTGTTGGTAAATAATTTTTAGTGTTTAGTAATTCAGATTGTCATTATATTTTTATGTTGTACAGTTTATATGTTACGCTGGTAACATCTACCGTTTTCTGAAGAAGCTCACCGGTAACTAAGGGGAGTGAAACGTCAAGCTTGAATAATAAATTTGTCGAAAGAACGACTTGACTGGTTGTAGTATTATTATACTCGACAAACGAGAAATACCTGCAATATTTAGCTTTACAGTTGATAAATCTGGGTTCAATTTCCTTTTCGGGCCAAAAGACTTCACGAAATGGTATTCGCAGTTTCCCTGTTCGACGCTCAGCACGAAAGAGGATGAAGCAAAAGCCGAAAAGTTAGTTTGTTGTGCTTTTGGGAGAGACCATTAACGGGATTTCTCCATCTCTCTGTGGCAGACATGTAATGGTTCCTAACTGTCTATGAGTCGTGGTAGCCTAGTCTGACAAAAGACATGCAAACGAAGCATCAGCTTGCATGTATGAATGAAATAACCTTTCGCAGTCATTTAAACTCTCCGTTTCTCTTGTGTTTGATGTTTCAGTTGAATAAGTTTTCATGTTTTACTAATAGGAACTTTCCGTAGTTTCTAATTAATGTATGAGCTTGCATCAAACGAATTTTTTCTAGTGCAAATAGTTGGCCTTGGCCTACAGCTAAAATATTTTAACACGGCATCTATTGAAATAACACATGAATAACAAAAAACAAAAATTATAGATTCGTGATGGCCGTGAAGCTAACGCAAGTTTGATCCAATCTATTTCGGGAATAATGCGGCTTGAGGAAAACAGACTATTCGTTTCATCTCGAGATACTTTATGGGTGGAGTTTGTATCGGACAGATCAGAGGCGCGACGAGGTTTTCGAGCCCTTTACAGAACAGGTAAATGTTTCCTCATCCATGGTTGTCAACAGTGATGGACCCAGGGAGGATGCACATGATGCATCCTCCACCAGCCTCTTTAAGTCTCTGTTTGGTAATCTCATTTACTTGTCTCAAAAAACAATTTTGCTTAACCATGTTGACCTTCAAAAAAAGTATTTCACCGTCAATTTGGATTAAAAATGTATTGCTTCTGACTTCGAAAAGTTGATCCCCCTCTCGACGAAAAAAGGTCTTCACCTCCAGTTTGGATTAAAAATGTTTCGTTCTTGACTTTGAAAAAAGTTCCTTACCTTTCATCTGAATTGGTAATGCATCAATTCAGACTTCTCACCCTCCCTCCAACAAAACTTTCTGCATCCGAAACTGGTTGTCAACCTTTTCTGCTATCGCGGTATGAAGAAAATTTCTTCTAAACTGCATTTTGATAAACGGGAAGACATTATTTTCAAATTTTCTAGAAAGTACAAAGTATTTTGAAATTTAGCAAGCTCTTTGGTTCAAAACCAGTAAGAAATTAAGGGATGTTAGTCTAAGCTTGACAATGATCTCTAAATTATAGTTTGTTTTTGCTCTCGGCTATTGCCAAGGACTTTTTCAAGGACCTAAAACTTTAAAAAATGGTATCCACAGCTTCTCTGCTTGGCGCTCGGCATTTATGGAAGGTTGTGCAGAACAAGCCGGCAAGTTCGCTTGTTGTGTCCTTGGGCAAGGCACTTAACGCGACGTCTCCGCCTTCATGTGGAAGACAGGTGGCCAGGCCTGGAGAGGAATGGGCTCCGCCAGGCGTCTCAGCCTAAGATTCGCTCCATGATGAACACAATCAAAACAAATTGGTCATCTGCAGCGCCCCGACGACAATCGCGACGGGACGAGAACGATATTGTCGAGGCTGCGTTGAAAGAAAGAGTTGAAAATTGCTCCGCTCTCAAGAAAAAATTTTTCTGTCACCCAACAAATTTTTTTGAAAACTTCTTTCATCAGGCCAACCCACAGTATAATCAGGGTAACCATCGACCCAGAACCAAAATTAAGAACGACTTGAAAAAAATGCGTAATGATTTTATGATCTTATCTTGAGTTGCATATTTTTCTACTTTTAAATGGCCCCAAGTTAATTTATTATTAATTTTAAAGCAGCCAAACACTACCTGTATTAATACACCTTGTAGATATACACCCTGTAGGCTTAAGGTTATGGTTTCAGTGAAAACGATGTGGAACTAACTTAGATATAGAAGGAAAAGCCATACATAACAGATAGTTGAATATTGTTGAAGGCCAGACAAGACGAATAAGGACTGCAACATTTTTTAAGACCTAGATCTTTAAAATAAGGACAAGTTATAGCAATAAAATTGTGCATTGCCAATGACATTCTTGCTGCCAGTTGATAGAAACAGATTTACGAAAAGTCAGTCACACAAAATTAAGTGATTAAACTTAAAGACTTTAACTTTATGAAAAGCTCCTTTAAAAACCAACCTTGAAAATTTGACAGCAATGCCAATGAAATACAACATTACATCAGTCATTCAACACCAACTTGCACAGACCACAGTCACTGCTGATGTTACCAACGATGGAAACGTAACTCGTCAGGTGAGCGTAACATTAGAATAGTGGCCAAATAGCTTTTAAATTATTTCAGAGGTTAATATTTGGTATTAATTACCTTGAACGAGCGATTACATTGTCGCTTGCTCCTTCCGAACTAAAATGACATTATATATTTTGGTTATTTTAAACTTAAAACTGATTCATAACTTTAGAATATATTAAACTGTCAGAACAAGTTTTTTCGCTCTCATTTGGTTTGGTGCTTTAGTGCAGGGGTGTAGAAAAGAGAAGAAGGGAAGCAAGGAAATATGTCTCCCCAAAAATTTTCATGCTTAATCATTGTATTTTTTTAGAGAAAACACTTCTGAAATGTGGAAAAGTCTTGCATCTTTCTCAAAATTTGTGCCCAAACCGCAATCATGCTTTTCAAAATTTTGAGGAAAAGTTTTTCCCGAAAACAAAATTTTGTCTACCTGCCATGATTTAGTGGGTTTTAAACCTAGTCAAATAGTAATCTACGAGCTGACAAGAAATGACTTGACGGAAATAGACTAAAATTCATTTTCAATATCCCCCGGCATGCTTTTAATTCTACTGTGTTTTGCATTACTTATATTGTCTGTAGGTTGTGTTTTCTCACATTTTTACAAATGACGCCATCATTTCCTCTTTTCGGATGTCAACCGATGACATCACTTTCAATGGTATTTTAGAAATTTTAAGCGAAGCCGAAGAGAAATATGAAGATGCAATGGTAAGCGTTAGTTAATTTTGTATTGTAGTAAAGAGCAGAATAAAATGTAAGGTAACGTCACTATAAACTTTTTGCAGTACTTTCTGCACCAGTCCTAACGTAAAGCAAAGACAAGTTGTTGTTAAATGAAGTCGAAGAAAGTATTAACATCGCCATTTTCCTACAGCTGCCTTGTCATGGTGGTGTGGTTCGGACCCCTCAGCTCGCCTTGGCATCAGTTTTGCTTAACCAGTTCACTACCTGTAAGAAAATTACATTTACTCTTTAGGCTCTTTTCTGGCAGTCATCATTATTTTCGCAGTGCTATTCTGTCATCAATCGCAAACGAGTAGCCCACTAATAATTTAATATTAATTGTCTTCCCTACAAGTATTTCTCTCCTTTTTTTTGCCAGATAATTTTTTCACAAAAGGGCCTATTTGTTCATTAAAAAGGAACTGTGTACTAGGTTTTCCCATGAATCTTGCAAACTTATGTTCGACACGAAGTCAACCGTCCTTCATGCGATTCCAGGTCTTGCTGACGCTAAGCAATTTCTTTGTCGGCATTAAATGATTTCTTTGCTTTATGCTGACTTCCATTCACGTTTACTGTTCTATTTCGCATGCGACAGAAACCCTAGTGTTGCATCTACATTACCTTATTACGCAACAAAACTTTCTACAAAGTAATTTTTCACGTTCGTACTTTCCATCTTTTCTCGTACAGCAACCAGAAGTGTAGCACCAGGGGTAGTGGGTTTACTGTCGAAGGTTTGCTGAAACAACATAAACCTACCGTGCTTCACCGGGTAACAGCATGTCGTGGGAGGTGACCTTTGCGCACCCCCAATGATAGTGTGGTGGTGGGGCTACCAGTCTGCATTTTCCATTCATGATTATTTCGAAATGGACTGCTGCTTACCCCTTCTTAGCCCCCATAAATTCAAAATAGTGGGAAAAATAATCACTTTCAAAAAATTGATCTAACTTTTTAATGATCTCGATTAGGTTCTCGGTATGAATCTAAGTTATCGTTTCATGCGGTGCCTCAAGAAATAGGAGGGGTCAACACCCAGCCCCCAAACAATCGTATATACACCCTGTTCCCACACAATCGCATGTACACCCTGTTCCCATATAATCGCATGTACACCCTGTTCCCACACAATCGCATGTACACCAAACGAAATAAGTGCATATCTCAAGTAAATCCTTTCTTGCCTGTTTGCATAAATAAAGCCTATACGTTTGAAGATCGAAATAACCTTTGGAATTTTTGAGAAGTAAATCTTTCTGGCCAAAATTTTTTTTCCAAAAGAAACATTCCTGTAGTTGACGTCCAATAGTTACTTACAAATTTGTGTTTGCAAGAAATGCGGAAAACTCTTGAAAGAAAATTTTCTCAATTGAAGTGCCACAAATCCGTAATTTAAAGTTATTTTAAACATTTTGTGAAAGGGTATTTGAACACTTAGAAACCTTAAGTAAATTTTAATTGTCGGCTTCGGGTAATCTCATGGCGAAAATTTAGTTTATAGACTGACAATGTTTAGCTACATTGATAAAAAAAGCTTTTCCTCAAGATAATCTTTGCAAGAAAGAGAAAGTCAGCCACATTCAACTTAGCAAAATCAGTTTTGAAAATCAAGTCATCACTGGCGAAATACTTTGTTTAATGCAAGCGGGAGGCTGACGGCATGAGGTCTCAAAATAAAGTTGGATCAACTTTGTTAAAGTGATTATTCTACCCACTTTTTAGAATTTATGGGGGCTAGCGATATATTGAGGGCAGGCCTGAAAACAATCTGAGGGGACTGCAACTCCCCTCAGACTGTTAAAGTTGAACGCCTTTGAAAACCATGGCTTTGTCGATAGGCCAATTTCTGTACTATTTTCGATAGATCTAAGTTCAGTGCCCTTCTCGAGTCATATCACAATACTTTTAAAAACTGATAGGCCATTTTTTTCTCCGTACCATCCCTTTGCTCTTTCCTGCTTGGCACACAACGCGAAAGGGATGGTATGGAGAAAAAGTCGGCGGCTTCGCTTATTGCGCCCTTGGGAAAAACACTCGACGAGATTTCTCCATCTTTATGTGGCAGACAGATGCTAGCACGAAGCAACCTACCTGTCGTAAAAACTCAGTCCGACGAAAAACATCCAAACAGAGCATGAGCTCAAACACAAGAATGAATGAACATTGGTATAATTGATATAACATATTTAAAAAAAGAACTCTAGCCGGTTAATCAAATACTGCTACGCAAAGCGGTCTTTTTGTTCTACTAATTAAGTATTAAACGTATTTTTTTGCTTTCAGATGCGGTCAGTGACTTCAACATTTGTTTCTTCAAACAAAGAATTTTTGCAGAAATTTTCTGTTTCTTTTAATCTCCGTCCGTTTGGAGAAGCACAGTTTATTCTCAAGTACTGGACGTTGCTGACTCGGTCTCAAAGCAGGTAGCTCGTGTAAGCTTAAAACCCAAGGCCATTTCAATTTGGAAAAACATAAATGTAGTCAGTTGTTGATGATCTTTGCGTTTTTTTACACATGAGTAGCGGTTTTTCATTCTTCTTATTGTTGCATTTTTCTCGTATCAATAATGGTGGAATGAGAGTTTGTGCTAAATGTCTGAGTAAAATAATGACTGGATTATGAGCCAGGCCTTACTTAAGGGTTGGTTTGTAGGAGCTGAACACTACTAATTATGGCTTTGTGTATAGATGGCGTGTTTGTGTCAGTCTTGAACTTGGCAACAAAATAGAAGTTGACTTTGAGATCTACCCGAGAGCCTCTGCAAGTACAATACCCAGGGCTGCAAGCATTTTGTAAAACCTTTTTAGGACTTCTGCTGCAATCAAGTGATTTAAAATTTTAGCGACTATAATAGGTTGCTATGATCCCAACAAACACTTCGAATTCATTACTCATTGTTAGCATCAGTGTAAAACCAACTTTAAGACACAGAGTTATAATGTGTAATGCCTGTTTTATGATAGCACAGAGCATGCCCTCCTGCAGTTCCGCGGAGACATGAAATTAATGTTAATTGTGTTTATGTACATTCGTGCAACTGCAATTGAAATTTGCCTGTTTTGCATCAACTGCTTAAGTTGCAGTAATTACTGTCAAAACAGAGTTGCCCAAAGTTTTCACGGGATTTCACAAACCTCAAGTCTTCACGCATTGAATAAGAGATTTTTTCTTAGATCTACTTTTTGAAAGTAAGAATTGTGCCAAATATGGTCACCAAATCAACATAAACCCTTTTATTTGGATATCAACTTTTTCAAAGTGAGAATGTCGCTTTCAAAAAGATTTTATTTTCACATTTTTTGCTTCTCTCAAACTAAAGGAAGCATCGTGCTTTATCCCCCCTCAATATGTCACTGCATACGAGAATCGTAAAAACTCCTTTCGCAGGCTTCACTTTGTCACCCATGGCCTTGGAAAAAAACGCTTAAAATGGGAGAGGCACTTTACCGTATAAAGAAGAATCAATGGGCACGACCTAAAGTGTTGGTTATTTTTTCGAGATAAATTGTAAAAACTTTATTAAAAACCTCTAGCTTCTTGTCGGTCACCAACTGTACTGAAGAGACCTGATAGGTCGAAACAGTGTCACTGTCTGCAGTTTGCTAAGTGCATCGCTGGCCTCTTGTATTACGTAAAGAGCTTGTAAAAGGTAAATAGTCCTCTAAATTGAATTTGTAATCGATCAAATTTTATTCCAAAAATGATAGGTTGCTGTGGCTTTTATTCGATGAAACGTTAAAATTGTTCAGCGAATTTGAAAATTCTTGCGCGATTCTCTTTTAGCGTAACTGTTACAGAATGTCACTATACAGTACGTTTGATGATATGAATTAAGCCACAGCTTATGAAGAAAAAGATGGGGAGGTTCTTACTTCCTTCTCTGGATGTTGACCACAACACTACGTAACAGCAAATTTGTTTTTTAAATGTTATTGGCTTATTTTAATGTATTTTCGGCAGCTGATTTCAAAAATATTCTCAGCTTTTTTCTATCGTTGCAATTTTTGACCTATTTGCGCTTTTAATTTTGCTAGTTTAGTCATTATTGCGCTACAATCACGCTTGTCTATGTACAATACAACAATTTCTTTTGTGACAATTCAACCGCTGTGACGACATAGCGCTCTCTATTAGTTGGCAATTGCAGTAAGTAGCGAATGTTTGAGAACAATTGGTTTTCATCTCCTGTGTAATGTGGAATATTTAGCTACGAACACAAATTATTAAGCATATTAATTTTTCGATCAAACTTTGTCACTTGTAGATTTACATCTAATGAAACACAATTGTGAAGTAACTTGCTCGAAGCGTTCCAGGTTGATAATAATCATAAAATATTAATAGATAAAATCATGCTACATTAAATGCATTAAATCCTGATACATTAATAGATAAAATCGTGAGCTTAGTTTATTTGTTATTGGAAAAATCGATTTGGCCTTCACACAGGCATTTTCAATTTCTATGCAAAACACGAAAAACAAAATATTTGGTTGGATTACATCAAAAATAAGAAACTTAAAAGAAAAAGTAATAGACAGCTTTAAAAGAAATTAATTGATTTTGTGTTGAGTAATAGTTTTAAAAAATTGCAAAAGTTGGTAAGAAGCAACAACATTACCGTATGTAAAACAGACAAGGGTAATAAATTGGTTATTATTGATTTGACTACTTTCAACAATATTATAAGGAGGGAATTGGAATTATTTTAGGAACTTAATTTATCGCAAACAGATTTTAAAAAGAGAGTTGCAACGGTGAGGAAGAATGTGAAAACTTTGCTATTACATTACACCAAGAACAAGTAATGGATAATAACTTACTATATCACACAACAAGACTAAAAATTACTGGCGGTCAATATCGTAAAGTTAAAGATCAGAAAGCTAAAGGATTTCGCAACAACAAACTGGCATATATTTATCCTTTGTTTAAAACGTACAAGCTTAATTCAGAACTTTTGGAATCCCCGAGCCCAGAATTGATTCCCATTAGATTATTATATTCTGCAGGAAAAATTTTTATTTCAAGATTTATTGCATTTTTAGAGTATATTCTACAGCCCATTGGTGTCAAATTTTGCTAAACTCAAGTTGATAAATATTACCAAGATAGCAAAAACGATTTGAAAATATTAACAGAATGGAAGACAAATTAAATAAAAAAAGCCAAAACAAACAGAATCAGTGCATTCAGTCGCGCAGATGTAACTGCATTGTATTCTACTATATTGAAGAATCTTGTTTGACAAGCTCTGAAAAAAACATTGCAAGTGGCCAGCACTTATAGTCAAAAGGCTACAAAAACTATAGTTAAAATGGTTATGTTTTGTGTGGAAAATGTTATTACTCAACTTGGAGAAAAATTTTACAAACAAAAAACTGGCATAGTCACAGGAGATTATCATTCCGTATTTTTTGCTAATATTGTAATGCATTTTGTAATTGAACAAATTAGTGAAAATTTAAAACGGACAGAATTTTTTAGACAATACATTGATGGTATTTTCGTTATTTCATTCGCAACAAGAGATACTAAATCTGTACAAACAGCTTTAACCAATATTTTTTAAAATAATGGCTTGACCCTGTCGTTTTGCGAGGTGAACAACAAAAAAAACTGGTCAAGGTGTAGAATTTTCAGATGTATTTCACCAAATTACAGAGATGACCCAGTTGGTTTCGTAACAAAACATCTCACGAAACCAACAGCAGCAGGACGTACGTTTTTACACGGAAATTTATACCATCGACTTCATGTTTTCAAAGGCATCATTTTCAGTGAAGCAGTGAGATTACGCAGATTAAACAAAAGACACGAAGACTCCATGAATAGCATAAAGAATTTAAAAGACAAGTTTTTAGGTTCTGAGATTAATAAAGAGATGACACAGATCATGGTTCAAAAAGTAAGCACTCGAACAGAAAGATTTGTACCTACTAATCACAAAAATAGACAAAAAACCTCATTGCTTAGTAACTAGCCATGAGTATGTGTCGCGTTTTAATAGTAATATAGAATTTTTGGTTCTATCTCAATCTTAAATTTTTTTTTTAAATTGAGGCGACGTATAATAATCGCTCGGATAATTAGGTTTGACTGCAACTTAATAAAACTTGGAAAAGATTGGCTGCCACTAAAAACACCTTAAACCACGTTAAGAACAGAATAATGTATTCACAGAAATATTACTTCACAACTTCAAGCTTCTTCGCTCAACAATCTCAGAACTAATCACTTTACTACACAATCAGAAAACCGCCAAAACTAATTTCACCAATAACTGATCAATATTCGCTACGTCAACAGAATTCATAATAAATTATCACAACAAAACAATATCCCTTCTTTTTTCTGTCAATCAATCTCTCTCTCCCCACTACGCACTTTTCTACTACTCTGCTCTACTCTACTACTACAAAAAAATCCCGTCGCCTTATTTATAAATCGAAAAAAAAACAATCCAGAAGTCGCTAGAACAAAATCACGTGAAAAAGAAAAAAAGCTCAGCTGATCTGGCGTATAATGATTACGTCAGTTTTTTCATTTATTCAAGTGTTGACAAAAAAAATCGATGCGGTTTAATCGAAAAATTAATATGCTTAATAATTTGTGTTCGTAGCTAAATATTCCACATTACACAGGAGATGAAAACCAATTGTTCTCAAACATTCGCTACTTACTGCAATTGCCAACTAATAGAGAGCGCTATGACGTCACAGCAGTGAATTGTCACAAAAGAAATTGTTGTATTGTACATAGACAAGCGTGATTGTAGCGCAATAATGACTAAACTAGCAAAATTAAAAGCGCAAATAGGTCAAAAATTGCAACGATAGAAAAAAGCTGATACCTTTTTGAGTATAGTGCATCTGATACTGCTGGAAACCAGTGCTTTTATATAAAAATGTTACATTACTTTTATATAAAAACGCAAAATGTTATCTTGTTACCGGGTGATGATTAATCTTGCCAAGTTTTAACAGTCCTACCAAGTTTTAAGTACTTTTTGTTAGCTACTCTAAAGATTTTAAATCAGATAGCATTAATATCTTTATAGACTAGCCACCAAAAAACAAAGCTTCGATATTGATTTTACTTTTTAGGTATTTTTACCGCACTTTCGTCGATCGTCCACAATTTGTCTCGAACCTGTGTATCGACATCTACATTTGCACATACTCTCGCATTTCTCTGCTGCGAATTCCTTCGATTAATATCACTAATCAACTGAGCTTTACAAATCAATCAAATGGCTTTCCACCAGGTTACACAGTAACTGTAAATAAGTGAGTTTGTAGATACAACATCATACAGTGCATTTTGAGTGCTTATTGGTATGTTTTCAGCAATTTTGCTCATGTTATGTACCGGCAACCTCCCGAAATGGAATTTGTGCCTTTTGATTGGGAATCTCAAATCCAGTACGACTGGCAACGAGATTTCAACCACGGAATTTTTTACATTGATAACGGGTAAGACACTTTATTTACATGTTTTGTCAAATAATTTTAGTATTCTTAGCATAATGTAGCTGTGATAAATAAACAGTATCATGTAAATCGATTGAATTAATCAATTTTTGAGCCAGTTTTACAAATACAATCGCGCTACTTATGGCATATTAATCGTTGTAAAACATATCGCCTGTCTGCATTTGAAATGGTTTTATTGTAGCAAAACCATAAACACATCTACAAAAAGACGGTGTTGTGGAGGGAATTCGAAATGTACAGTTCTCTGTCCACCACAGCCAGCAAACCTTGCAAGACTTTTCAGTATCGTAGCTGCTCAAAAGGTTGTCGCAATCAAAAGCAATCATTTCAATTGCAATTTTTTTAAGAAATCTCGGCGTCAATTTGCAAATGATAGACAGGTTTTATCAACGACTTCAATATTAATAATCTGAGATTGAACCAAATCCATACGTAGGAGGGGACACCCAATATATTTCACCACTCAGACTCACTATTTGGGTCTACATTCTACAACTGTTTAAAGGAAGTAAAAAAGTGTTTCTGAACTATAATTCCTTGTAGTATTGTTCATGTTGATTGGTAAAACATTTCAAAATTTTGTGAAAGTGATTTTATGACTGAGAATTACTTATTTTCTAAATTTGCAATATATTAGTTGTTGCCAAAATATGAAATTGCTCAACGTTTCATAAATGGAGCAAAGCATGCAAAGAAATTACTCAATCGGTTGAATCGATCAATTCAATTTTTCTTAATCACGCTCCATTTAGTCAATGCGCATTAAATAAAATAACTACTGCAGCACCAGGGCAACACAGGGGGCATGAAATGCGGAAAAAAGTTAAGGCAGAGGAAAAGTAGGCATTTATGAAAAAATGGATAGGATTGGGCACGACCGCGTTATCTGGCAGTCTCAAGTTAATATTTGCTGCTTAGCCTGCTTTACGCACTACAAAACACAATCATCAGAAAATCTTATGCAAGTAAAATCTTTAAATAAAAAAATGTAATCCTACTGAAATAGTACATTTGTATTTGTTGTCATAAAATTTTAGACTAAATTCTTTGAATGTTCTTCTGACGTTGGTAAAGTTGTGAGAATTTTTTGACATCTGCAAAATTATACGCTTAATAAATTTTCTGTCATTTTTTGATTTCTTGCTATGGCAACCTAGCATCCTTACTTTATTTTCTTTTCCTGCTGTATTCTCTTATGTATTTAATTTACCTGTTTATACCACACCTGAAATTATATCATGCCACCGTCAGTTACAGTTCAGCATTTTGTATTTGCAGGTATTTCACGCATATCTTTTCACCAAACTTGCTGCCATTACCAAGACGAATCGTCTTTGTGCTCGATATTTCTGGATCAATGTCTGGGGAAAAGATCCAACAGATGCGAACAGCAATATTAAATATACTGCATAATATGGACGGCATTGTAAGGCAGCATTGCGTAGAGCTGCAAAATAATTTGGTTCCTCTCGTACAGTAGCACACAAATAGACAGTTTTACTACGACCAAATTTTGCTGTATTTTGAAAGAAAATCTTCCCTTGTCCAAATTTTGCTACAATACAACAAAGATGTAGCTAATAGAAAAAAAAATATTTGTTATGCAAATGGATTCCTAGTTGAAAAAATAAATTGATCTTTCTTTTATTTATAAAATCAGGATCGTTGAGAAGACGACCCGAGTCAGGTACAAAATTGGACATATTTAGTGCCCTTTTTTATTTGGAGAAAAACTTCTACCAGTCGATTTTAAGTTGAACCGTTTCCGGAGATAGGCTTTTTGAAAGCGTTTGTTTGCCCATTTTTGCGACAACAACTTTTTTCTTCTTTTCTTCAATGTTTTTGAAGATCGCTTATAAAAAATTTTTGCCTTGTCTTAACTTCATGATTTTTTTGGTGATCACTTCATGACTTTGCAATTTGAGCATTGCGACTTTTATTTTTCAAGAGGGGCACATCAGGACACCTAAGTGCTCCCCTAAAATGAGACCAGTCTTCTAAAAGATTCTGGGTCTTTCATCTGTAGGGATTCCACGCCAGCGCTCTGTACGGGACACGTAGACCTCGTTTTGATAAAGACGGCATCTAGCAAACTCAAATTGAAAAGACTGAACCTTGCTGCAGCACGGATCAAAATCTGCTTAATTTTGCGCGTTATTTCCTATGATATAACTGTTAGTGTGATATGAAAAGAACAACCAGTATGGGGCTGAAAAACTAAATCCATCTCTTCTTACTGGATTATTTAAACCCACATGCCTATCAACTCTGTCTCAAAAAGCGAGAGAAGGACTTTTTTAATGGACATTTGATAAAATGTGTCTCCAATCTTGGGTAAAAACCATTTTTAAAGTCCCAAACAGCTTTTGAGCTAGCCTCCAACCCAAAAAAGTTTGATTGCCTACCACGCCTGCTCGAAACACCTTGTTTATTGGCTACTACAATATAATTAAAATTTTGGGATGCTGGTGCAATACATTGTTGTTCGATGTTAAAGACAATGTAAAATGTCATTAATGGAAAAAAAATTTACAAACATTAGCTACCAACCTATGCTTCGGAAAAAGAGACCATAAACCAGAAATTTACATAGAAAATATTTCTTTCATCATTTATTTCAGAAAGTCGATTTTGTTAGCAATCAGAAGTAAATCTATTTGATTTATTCCTTATTGATAAGCTACAGCACAGGCGAGTTCAGGGATTTTTGTGGAGTGATGCGCAAGCGATAAATTGTGTGAAAAAAAGTCTTTTAGCCCCTTTGCTGTTGCTTTAAAAAAATTTGTGAAACCAAGGTGGAATCTAAACAAAATACCGAATTCAGATATCTGATGGCACTGCGTATCCCTTCTGAATTTACTAATGATTTACTGGGTATTAATGCTACAAAAATTACGCATTGAACAACATTTTGTTTAATTATAAAACAGCTGTTTTGTCAGCAGCTTTATAAGGGATGCATAAAATTCTTTCAAAAGATTTTAGTTTATGAGGTAGGCAGTACAAACGAGCTTAGAAAGCAAATATAAACTTTCGGTTGATTCAAGGTTTACTTCAACGTCGTCTTGTTCGAATCCATAGTCAAAGTTTGGTGGGGCAATGGTGGTCTTACACTAGCTACGGAAGCAAATAAACTATCCGCAGAAATGTTTATTCGTCAACACAATCCAGAAGGCCAAACAAACATTAACGAAGCATTGTTGACTGGTCTGCGTCTGCTACGCGAAGGTAATAAAAATCAATTTTGAATTAGGTCAAAATATTCATACCAGATGTGAGAAGCGCCAATCTCATTCTTTCTAACGCACTCATGAGCTGCCTTGAGCCACAGTGTATTGCTGGCATACAAGCATCGCATTGTGAATTTTATCGAGTTGTTTTTCATGCTGAAAAACTGCGCAAGAAATACTTTTCTCCTTCATCTATGGTTCAAGCTTTTTGCCTGGAATCCTCTACATCTTGAGAGTTCTTATAATATGCTCTAAAAGGGTTAGTCACAAACTAGTTGATCTCACCTGCTAAACCCAATATGTAAATTCAATGAAGTCATAGGAATTCAAATCAACAATTTAGACAAAGTAAAAATACCAAAATTACTTGTTCGTGTGATACGAACTTGACATACATTGGTATGTCTTCCCGACATTTGATCACCAGAGTGAAGGAGCATCTGAATTTAGCAGATTCAAGAAAAAGCGCAATTAAGGACCACATTTTGTCATGCCCCACCTGCTCTAATCTACAATATAATATTAATTCTTTCACCATATTGAAAAAATGTAACTAAGATTATGAAGCAAAAATTCATGAAGCTTTGCTTATAAAACGGCATAGCCCTAGCCTTAATAAACAATGCTATGCAAGTGGAGCTTCTTTTTTGCTAAACATATATTAGCAGAATTTTACAACAACTTTACTTACTGCACGTAATCGTAACATGACATTTCATATTGGATTTTCGCATAATTTTGGGAATCTTGCCATTTCTGGAAGACTTTGATCCTGGTTTTGATGAGCTTAAAAGTTTTTGCATCCAATCTCTCCCAGCTGTTATTTATATTAAAGTTGGCTACGTTTTTACAGCCATTAGAAGTACTATATCTTCATAATGTGAATTATTTGAAATTATCGTTGATTATTTTAATTTATTACGTCACATTTACAGATTTAATTCTTGAAAAGGGCTTTATGAAAGTCGAAAACGTTCGAATTTAAGATGTTATACGAATAAAAATGATTTTTAATTTATTAAAGTTACTTGCTATATCAACAGTGTGGACATTAAAAAATAATCCCGAAATGTGGTCGAATATTGACCCCCAACTACAGCATTGGCAAACGATTTTGTCAGGCAATGTTGGTAACGACCACTTGCTCCAACATTTTGTGAAATCTTTCTGCTTGAAAAGATTTAGATTGACAATTTTCAATGATTTTACTCCTACTGTTCAAGTACTTCTAACTAGCAGTAACTTCAATTTAAACTTTGTTTACCTAGGAGCTGCCGGAAAAGCCCAATTTTCTAGGAAATATCACCCGCTTTTGGATTATATCATCTTCCTCACTGATGGACGCCCTACTACCGGGGTACGAAATCCAGAAACTATATTACGAAATGTTGCAATAAACAATGTTGAAAGGTATGTACAGTATAATGATTTTATAAATACAAAGCAGGTGATTCAATGAAAGCATGATCTCTTGTTCTAATCATAAAAAAAGTGATGTTCAAACTAGCACAACTGCTTTCTACTCGTAAGTTTTAATTTAGCTTTTCCCAAACTTTTTGCAACCGTCACCCTAATCAAGGTAGCGACTATGGCTTATAATCCTCAATATTTCAAGTCGTAGAAAGAACGCAACCAATAAGCTCATAACCTATGTTGTTTTCATTATTTTTCATAATCAGTAAAAAAACTCAACCATGAACTGTTACTTTGCAAAAGAAATAAAAAATGATGCTATTTACGCCGCTTTCAGTATGTTCACAAATAGCCACTAGAAGAAAAAACTTTGTTTTTAGTGTGAAGGATGTGCCTGATTTTGCAAAGTCAGTGTGCAATCCTTGGTTCTGTAACACTCAGTGCAATACGTGCATCGTTTTGCACGTTCAGTATATTTCTTTTTTGTTTTTAAACCCATCACAATTGAAAACCCTTACAAACACATGGAAATAGTCGAAAACCAAGTCAAGATATTTAACGCTTGCTCTGCCAATTGATGCATTGCTGAGATATGGAATCTAGAACGCTGGCAGATCTGTATGCTGAAACGCCACTCTTTTCTTTTCGTTCAGCCTCAAGGCAATCTATTCTATCTTCGCTGGAATCCATTCTTTCTTTCTGGATTTCTGAATTCCTTCAATCCACTCTTTCTTTCTGGAAAACCATCATCCAGAATCTGGTTTTTATCCGCTGAAAATAGCTGCTCGCACCACTGACAAGTACCGTTTCTCGTTCTGGAAAGTAACAATCCAGGCTATGGACAAGATCATCCAGGTGCTGCTGCATTTCCTGCTTTGCCTCATCTAGGAGCTGTTGATCTTCCTTGTTGTCATCGATCAAACTGATCAATGTAGAGAACTGTGCCACAACTCCCTTCGTGATCCTCTTGCTTCACAGCTTGAGCTTTTTGATAAACGCTGAAAAGGATTCGAGCGCATCTGGTGTGGTAGTGTTCTTTCCTTGAAGAGCTAATTTCCCTTTGTTGAGTTCTCCAAAGATATCGGACAGTAGCACAGTAACAATCAAAAAACCCATGTTGTGTCAAAGAAGCGGACAGCCAAATCTGAATTCTTTTCAACAAGGAAATAATGGATGGCTTCGTGAAGTTTCACATCTCGACTTACCACTCTTCCCAGCAAAAGCCATCGCACTTCTGTGTGGTACAGAAGAGCTTTCTAACTTCCCCCATTTCCTTGCTGAGTTCTTTGAATATCCGGGAGTTTAGGCCTTTTGTTTTGATGAAGTTCACGATATTGACAACATCGGTAAAAACTACTATCAAGGAAGGTGGCAATGTATGAGGAGAATACGAATGAGTGATTCACTGATCCACTTCTATTCTCGGGTTTTCTCTTTTTACAAAGCCTCTGAAGCCGTGTTGACCAGCCATCATGGCAAGTGCACCTTCGATTGACACTGGATGAACACTAGGCCAATCCAGCACGTTGCTCTCCAAAAAACGGCTAAAGACATCTTCACCCTTCTTCGTCGTGGTGAGATTTTCGCACGGGAGAAATTTTTCTTTGATCATATTTAAGTGAAAGTAACGAATGAATCCCAGCAGAACGGCACAGCTGCTGATAACAGCGGACACATCAAATTGAAGACAAAACTTGACTGGACTGGACTTGACTACTTTTATCATCTGCGCAAGTATATCTTCAGCCTTATCGTCCACCCGCCCGCGAATCGTATCGTTTGACAAGCATATAGTGTTCAGTGTTTTTTGCTTGATCTTCGCTTTACTTATTTGCCATCATTGCTTTTGCGCAAGGCATTATTAGCTTTTCAGCAACGGTGTGATATTGTTGCTGCTTCGCCACTTTGCAGGCGACTACGTACGAAGCCTCGACAGCAGCATAAAGTTGCTGTTCACTCCTTCCTTAAACTCCCAATTAAATTCCTTTTGATTGCTTTGCTCCGCATTCAAAGAAAACTCTGTCCTGATCTTGCAAAGCTGGATGGCATTTCTTGAAGTTAGCCTCGAGTCTAGATGGTTTCAGGCTTTCGTTAGTCAGCACTTTGTTGCAGACACACATCAAGAACGGTCCTGTATTTTGTCAGCAAGTTGACAAAATCATGAGCAAGAAGTCCTCAAAATAATTGCACTTCTGACCCGTGCCGGCCATCATAATAACTCTCCTTAGCTTAAATTTAAAACTCACTAATTTTCAAAAATACTTTGGAGAAGCAACCAAAATTATCCAACTGAGTGCAATACTGACCAGACGCAAAAATTAAACACAACGCATTGTGCCAACACAAACGAAATAAAAAAGCCTTATACAGCTTATCAGTAAGAGCATTTACTAGTGGCAACCGTTGTTTATCAACTCTTCTTGCATTTCAAGTGAAAATTTTCTTTTGCAATGATCTCACATAACATTCAAAACATATATTTTTATGGTTGGTTTTGCTTCAACAATACTCTCCAAAAAATTGTATATTAGCCCGGAGGTAATTCACCCCACTTTAGGAACCAATGCTCTAGCTGATAATCTAATTAAATATTATAAATAATTCAATTAAAACTACACGAATACTTTAATTCAAGACACAAAAGTAAAGCACAAAAATGCCTTTTATGAGACAATCAGAGTGAAGATTTTTTTGGAGACCAATATTTTTCAGAGCTACGAGTATATCAGGGAACTTATTTGTTGCCGTTACCAACATTATGGCTGAAAATGACATTTTACGTTTTTCTGAAAGGGGGACTCGCGTAGGCAGTGTAACTTAAGATCGGCAAACATGGCAGAAGCTCATTTGCATAAGAACGAAGAAAAATTGCTGTAGCCACGGGCTCGTTACGGCCGGCCGAACAAATTTGGCCCGTTTTATGGTGCAATCCAGCAGGTCAATCAGTTTTACAAAACTTATTATTGCATTTTTAATTCCATATCCAACTCTATTCTTAGTTTTCACGTATCAAAACGTGCGCAAAATCGATTTTCGCACAAAATTTATATACTGAAAGTGTGAAAGCTTTCAAAATAATATTAAGCTAATTTTCAAAGGAACTATCGAACAATCTTCTTTATTATCTGTTACTGGCCACAATGAAGGGGATCCCTGAACATGTAAATAAATGCGTCAAACAATTAAACGATTTGTACAAAAAATTCTGCAGTCGGTTTCCAGATTTGAAAAAAAAGTCAAGATTCTCTTGCAATTGTTTTCTGTTCTCTGACACAAGATAAAAAATAGGCCCGACAAGTATTGCAGTTGGAGCTGATTCATTTTCAATGTGACATCATTTAAAAAAAATGTTATATTCCAATAGGTGAAACCACATTTTCAAAATTGCGAAAGATGACAAGGCATCAGAGAACGCTTTTGTTTTTGGTTTCACGTACCCATGTGAGCATATGTTCAAGCGGTTTAGACATATAATAACCCACAAGTATTTCGTGCCTGGTGCCACCTGTAGGTGCCGTAACAAACATCACCAGGAAAATGATAAAAGTAAATCATAAAAATCTCAAAATTATAATTGGAAATACCTCCTTACCAAAAACTTTATTATCCAATCGACGCCCATAGATGCCACCGGACGTTTCCGGGGTTAGAATTCAAACAATAAGCTCCCCGTAAGAATTGCCAACTTTTGTGGTGGAAGAGACAATGCTTTCTATGAATTTATGAATCAAACCGTCGAGAGAAATTTTTGCTCCTAGCAGGGTCACCCATTGCGATTTGGTCGAAGGAGGGAAACATACAAAGTGCAATTCGTCAAAAATGCCACAAGCGAAAAGTCGTAAAATTTTTGCTCATACTCCGTTACTACTACTTATTTAACTCATCGAACATAAGTGGAACTGAGAGTTTGAAGACTGCGAAGTGACCGTGCGGTCTACGACAGTTACTCATACCTGTTGCTACGGTCGATATAAGACGTAGTTTGTACCCAGATGTGAGAATTCAATGCCCCAAAATCAACAGAATATTACGACCAGTGAGCTTCAACGGGCAGTTGTTATAAAACGAGAGCTGTAATTAGCTCAGCTTGATAGCTGAAACGCGTTTCTTCTCTTCCCAGCGAACTCCGACCAATTTCTTTCTAACTCCGACCACTCTCTCTTAGATCTTCGCCGTCACAAGATCAAAGCAGGTCAATAGATGCAGTACGCGATTGATAAGATCACAAAGAATGCCAATCATGGAATTCGGGACGTTCGAACAGTTTCTATAAAAACAACAACAGACACGGTCTTAGGGGGATGTGAACGTAATATGCTTTACATCGGACTATATTAATCAAAAATAAGTCGAACAAAACGATAAAATAATTATTACGCGGTTGGGCACGAGGTTTCAAATATTGCCACCAGATCAATCCTCAACATGGCAGGTCTGGTCGATTCTAGCAGTTGTCGAAACTGCTAATTAAATAAAACTCGGCAATATCACAAGGATGATATTCGCATAAATAAACAACTAAACTGCAAAGTACTACACACAGATTAGACTAGTTAATATCATGTGAAAGTGACAATGATAAACAACTAACATACCTTCACTTGAAACAGTGCTGTGCACAGAAAACAATGTGCAGATTGTTGAACGAACAAACAATTCACAATCTAACGCAGATCTAATAATATTGTAACGATTTTAAAATATAACAGTCTTGTATCACTTACGTACATTAAGTAACTAAACTATTATATATTTCTAAAATCAAGGTAGTTGCTAGCAATGCCAAAAACAAGTGTGGTTGTGGATCTTTTTCAATGGAAAGAAGTCTATTCAAACATAATTCAAATTGCATGTTAACGTCCTGTAACTTTACTACCCTTTACATGACTATTTTCATTGCGGTGATTCTCATTCCTCATTCGCAAAGCCGCATGATTTCACGAGTTTTTTTTCTGTTAATTGCAGATTTGGAATAGTGGCTATTGGGTTCGGTAGAGATGTAGATGCTGCTTTTCTAAGTGATCTTTCACAACAAAATGGAGGTGTGTGGCAGCAGATATTTGAAGGCGCAGAAGCAGCAGTTCAGGCAGGTTTACTTGAACTATCGTGTTCTAGTATTATCTAGATATAGGACAAGTAGCCCATCGCTATATGATACTGCTAAATACCTGATTACCCAAAGTAATCACATGGGTGCTGCCAGTATGTCTTTGTCACATCATGACCAATCTTGAGCAAAACCAAAAAGGAATTTAAGATTGCAAGATTAATTCTTGCATACTTTCATGAAAGGTGGTCATGTATGTAGGATACTGTTGTTTGTTTTCATGATCTTCTGTTTGAATTGAAATTCCAACTTCTGGTCTAATCAAATGTTCCAAGGGTATTTTGCAGCCACTATAACATATTCATTTTATCATGTTTGATAAATAATACTTATCAATACTTTCGATTTGGACAGATAGAAAAATTTTTGATGGACACTATATACGCACCTCTTCTGCTGAATTTCACTGTCCTGTACCCAGAAGGTTTCGCAGATGAATCGACCAACACAAGCAGTGGAGTTTTGAGAAAGGGAAGCGAGTTTGTAATTACTGGTCGACTGAATGGCATGCGAAATATTGAAGCTGGAGATCTCGTTCCAGTATCAGTTACAGGTGTGGATGTTGTATAAGCGATGGGGACATTTAACTTGCTTAGATTTCATCCCAAAGCTAATTAAACTCCATCGAAAATATTTTTATTCCTCAATAGATATTTAGGTAAGTTTGAATTATGAAAAAACTCTATGATTAAAACTATCAGCAAATTCAGCGCTAGAAAGTGTAAGCCTCGCCAACCCTTGGTCTTATATTTACCTAATTGATTACCAGACATCATCCTCGGACAAATACCAATGGATCGTAGCTTTTCTTGTAAAGCTTTACTAGCATCTTCATTTCTATCATTTTTTTAAGTTGTCATAGACCAGTGGTTCTCAACCTTTTCGTGCCGTGGCCCATTTTGAGGAGCCACATATTTTTGTGGCCCAGTTTCTTGCCGTGGCCAATCTTTTCCGTTTGTCGTGACCTACTTTAAGGGGCCACAGATTTTCGTGGCCCACTTTGATTACGTCTGTGATGTGATGATGAATGAAAAACTTGCTGGGATTAGCGTCAGAAATCATGGCAGCGGAGGTAATTTCCAATAGAAAAGATCATTGCCTCTCCAGTGCCGAGGATGGTCAGTCCGCGGGCGCAATCGCAGTTGATTTACAAAGGAAAATAAAGTGATTGCGCCTCCACTTCATGGGTGCTGGCCCGTATGGCTGTTCATATGCACCAGTATTTCTCAACTTCATTCGACTTGCAAACCTATTATCAAAGTGCGCAAAGGTCTGTGGCCCACCCGACTTACGTGCTGCGACCCACCGGTTGAGAACCAGTGTCATAGACTTACTGGTACAAACTGTAATATGTAAGGCTACTGTAGATTAATTTTTTTGATGCTCTCTGCTTTCGTTGCAGCAAATTTTTACGTAAGATTGTCAGCAAAAAATAGCTAAGTGATTTCCAATCGAGAGATCAACAAGGGAGGACTAAGTGGGTTAAAACTTCTTGAATTTGTCCAAAAACAGTGAAAATATTTATGGAAGTGACGGCCCACAATCTAGCAGAAAACGAACATTGCAGTTTTGATGGGCCCCCACCATACAAAAGCATGATCACAGGTCTTGCCATGTTCCTTTCAATTGAAGAGAAACCAAGCTATTTGTCAGGAATAATGAATGAAAATGATGTGATCGAAGAAGTTTTGAACACCGAAGTTCGAAATGTCTCTTCTTGCAACGGCACGCTGGGGTTTTCTGAAAGTCGGCAAGTTACTGAACGTATCTTTGGTCTCCGTCAAATTGCCTATCTTTTGAAGAAAATGAGACTAACAACCAATAAAAGTGATAGGAGAAAACTGAAAACACATGCAATTGACTTGTCCTTAAAGTAAGTAAAGCATGCTATAATGGAATCAGAAATAATTGGTGCAATTTATTTTATATTAAATAAGTAGCATCGTACTGCTTTTTTGCACAAGGTCCAGAAAGCTATCACATAGTTTTTTTAACTAGTCTGAATAAGATCATTCATCTACATCAGCGGCTACCAACTTGGCGTCAGTGAAATGGTTTCGCGGGTTTCGCAATTACTTTGCTAAATTTTGATAAGGATTAGGGCAATGGATTCACTTAATGGTATGTTCTACTTTGAATGATATTTGGTGATGGTGTGCGTAACCAAACTGGTGGTCGCCAACCCATGTAGAATCGCCAGGGATTAGAAAAACTTGTCCTCCTAAAAATGGCCTTCACATCAATTCGGCAAACAACTTTGGGACCTTCAGTAAACTAATCTTCAAAATAGAAAGCTTTTTTGCATCTTCCTCATAAACAAAACGGGTAATTCAAGACTTTCAAAACCATTTGATCAACAAATCTTTTTTTGGAGATCAATCTTCATTGCATTGATCTCCAAAAAAAATTGTCATTTCATCGTCTTCAAAACAATAGGGGTCCGCAGAACTGATAATTTCTTTAATGGGCTCTGTGATTACAAAAAAGTAGGAAACCATTGATTGACAGATTTATTAAGCAGTGTGCCAACTAAAAAATCCTACGCGTGATAACTTGCTGTTCTATTTTTTATCCTGTGAATGTGCTCCAATATGCGTTGACAAAATTCTCTTTCCTATACAAGCAATTGAAGTGGAAGTTTTGCTACTTGATTAGCTACTTAAACTACAATAATGACGATAATAATGGAATTTCTATTTGATACAGATACAACCTGGTTACTAATGTCACTGCTCTTGTGATAATGGAGGAAAAGAAAGAGATAGACCCCGAAGAGGTTGGCCCACCTCGTCCTACTCCACCGCCAACATTTGAGCCGATTACTGAGGATCCTCTGCCTTGGATATTTGAGGTGAGATATTAATCAATAAAAGTATTTTGCAGAACATTTTCCAAAACAGTTTAGTTCTCTAGTCCTCAATCTTTTCTAGCAGCAAAAACAAAGGGCAAACCAAAAGTGTGCTTGGGGGCGAATTTATGTTGTTTAAGAATATTAAAAACAATAAATAAGAAAATATAAGAATAAAGCCGATTGTAAATAAAAAATTTAAATAAGACAGTTTATTTTGGCTTCTGCATTCAATAAGTTTGCAAAAATGAAAAGAAATGTGGTAGAATAATGAACAGAATCAAGGTAGGCCTACTTGAAATTCTCAGATCAGCTTGTGGAGTCTGCTAAAAGCCTTTTATAATGTAACATATTTCCTGACACAAGTAAGCTTCAACTGTGCTTTACTTTCTTTTGCATAGCAAGCCATTTGGATTTTGCCAAAAAAGCGAATATAAAAGTCAGGTCATACTTCCTTTCGGGCTTTAATGATGTGTTCATGAAATATTTTTGAGTGTAGAATAACTTTACCTACGTACAGTGATAAGGGGTGTAATAATTATTGACTGGTATCATCGATGCTTTATATATTAGGTATCCAAATTAACGTTTTCCTACAAACTCTCAAAGGAGGATCAAGGAGACTCAGCAGTCTTTCGGCATTTTTCAAAGTGGTGCCGTATTGCTACGCTTGGTACATTTGATATAATTTTATTTTGATCATTGCCCTGCTGTTTTGGGGACAGCAAACAAATTCCTCTTTCTTCCAATTTATGTAAATAGTAGATCGAAAATAAATTTCATAAATAAAATTAAATAAATTATCTCACTCTGGCTTTGAACCCCGAGCTAGTTTATCAAAAAAAGCCGCATTACAAAATTCCCCTCTTCTCAAAACACTCAGATTTTGATCGAAGTTGAAAGTAAGATCGTGAGTTATTTTTTTTTGGATCACTGTCTTTTTTGTATGCAGCCTTTTCAAAGCCAAATAAACTGCTGTAGCCTATTATGCAGGAAAAATTAGCTAGAGTGATTTTCGGATTGAATGATTTTTGGACATTGATCGACGGTCTGTGAGTAACTCATCTGCCACTAGCACTGCAACTCTGATGCCTTTTTTGGTTGTTACAAATCCAATGCTGCGGGAGATATATCTAAACAACGAAGCCCTTCCTCTAAATAAAACAAAACTATGTTCCTTTAACCAAGCCTGAAACTAACAGATGACCGAACAAACCTGGTGTTTGAGAAATGGTTTCACTCAATAAACTTCACTTACATTGTCAAATACTTTTCAACATTTTGAGCTTCGTAAAGTTTATCGAGACCTGCTGCAGCGCCAAATGATTTGTTTCTTCATAGAACTTAAAAGTTATACGTTGAAAGAAGTGATCTCTTTTTTTAATCAATAGGCTATGATGGTAACCATATTTTATCGGTTAGCTCTGGATGTTTCCACGCCTTAGGAGCAAGTCAAATCAAATGTGTTCCTACTAGAAGTCAGTCATTTACTCTGGGGCATAGTTGCCAACCTTGGAAAGTCAACCCAAGATCTTAAAAGTTTTCAAGGTAACTTGGGAATTTTGAGACCAATCTGGACTTTTCAGAATTGTTGGGGTCTTTAAGCGATGGTTTTCGTTGGCGAAAACTTTTTTGATGGTGATCGGTTCCAAATCAGAGTATTTTTGTTTTTTGGGGGCAAAGATCTTTCTTTTTTGAAGGTTGATTTGAAATGCAGATATGCCCAAGCTCTGAGAATCTTGGAAATTTTTACGCAATTATTAGTATTTTTTGGATTTTGTACGACTGTTTTGAGATTTTTGCGATTTTGAGCTGGAAATTCTGCTTTGGAGCGTGACTACAATTTGAAGTGAATCAAACAGAAAAGATTTATTAGCACATTTTCATGACTTGCCCTAGACTTTTCGCTTGTTTATTCCGTTCGGTAAAAAACTATTTTTAACTCACTGCTTCATAGGGCGACCCTCACTTCCTGATACCATTGAAAACGAATCTCACTGTTTGTTTTACCTGGGGAGGAGAACCAGACAAGGCAAGTGGCTGTTGAGCTTAATTATAGAAGTATTGATAAAGTTTTTGTGGATCTTAAACTTTTTTTTTTAATGAAGCTGTTCACTAGGCATTAGAATTAACTCTCTTATCTTTACTTTGCCAGTAAAAGTAACATACATGCACGTAAGCCAAAATATAAGCACCTCTTAGTAGTTTGATTTGTTATGAGTAGCAGCAAAACAACATACCACATGATGTATGCTACGTTTTATTTTTGTTCAATGTTCATTGTGCTGGCTATATCTATCTCTAGCATTTTTTCGAATTGAATTACATTCCGTGCAATATCACTTTTATTTGTTTTTATTTGACCATTTTTCTTGCATTCGTAATAGTTGCATAATTTTGTTATGACTGAAAGAAAACAGATAGTAGACAGGCAATGTCAACCGAATTTTTATCCAGTAGTTAGATTGCTTCACTTGATAAGTTATTTATGGTTTTACTTGATACCCACACAACGTATGCATCCATCTTGTTTAAGTTTTTGCTTAAATTAGTTTAACTGCTGCTAAGCAACTACTACAACAAAATTTTGATGAAAAATTTTTTGAATGCCAATCTGATTTCGGTTGAGCAAAAACTCATATTCAGCTGACAATTTTATTTCAAGTTTTTATTCAGAATTATCAGTTGCTGCTTGATCCAGTTCGCGGCATTGACGTCCGTGGAAAAATTGTTTCCGCCCCCGCCCAAGCTCCCGAACAGCAAAATAAATCTCCGAGTTTATGCAAAACTGCTCTTCCTCGAACTTACTTCTACGAAATTGGTTTTTCTTTTCCACAAAAAAGGCTGGAGTTTGATGTAGGTTTGTTTATGCTTTGTCGACTGCACAGTTATGGTTTATCAACAAAATAGATATTAGTATTGTATGCAAGGGCGTACGCAGAAATTTCTTGAGCGAGGGGGGAAGACATTTATTTTTGGAGATCGACGAACGATGAATGCAGCACTCAAAATTGTGCGGGAAGAGGCAGTGTTGACCTTTTTTTAATAAGATCGATGTTGGCGGTGGTCAAAATTGTGCCAAAGTAAATGGCGATAACCATTCTTTTTTTGAAGATCGACCGGGCACAGCGCTAAATATGGACAAATGCGTGCTGCAGTTACAATCATGGCAGTCCGACAATCACGTTCCACAATTCTCTGAGAGGGGCGAGGATAATTTTTGCCAAATAATTGCTGAAACAGACATTGTACTGTTTCTGAGGGTGGGAAGCACGTGCATAGGAGCCCCCTGCGTACGCCACTAATTGTATGATGTGAACTCCATGTATACTTTCAAAAGTCAGCACTCGAAGTACGTTAAATTTAAACGTTTTCGGCTTATTGCAAGGCTCTCATTTAAGAATTTAAGCTTCTTTGTTCATATTTATACTGTAAGATATAAATGAATGTGTATAAAGTTTTTATTTTGCGTCCATCCCACTGTTTATCCTAAAGCACGCATAGCAAACGCTTTTGCATGCAAAACTAAAATGGCGATCATTTCAGCGCAACATCTTGAAAAGACGCACAAGCTGCTGCACATAAACAATATTTAGTCAACCGAACGAAGATCTAAAACAGAATTTTTGAAACACAATTAAAATATGGCTCGCAAAAACCCTGAAGCTTTTCGTTCTCCCGCGGAGACGGTTGACCATATTTACTTTAATTACGTTCAAAAAACTTATGTTTTTGATCTTCGTTTGGTTGACTGAAAGTTGAAAGAAAAGTTCCCCTTTCTAAAATGGTTGCGCAATGTTACAGGTTTACGTGTTTCGTTTATTTAACAAGCTTCGTTTCAAGAAAATTACCGACAACTCTGCCCGATTGAGTAAAAACCAATACAAAGTAATTTGAACAATTTTAATATAATACTACAGCGGTGGTGCAGCTCAAATACGTATAAGCGCCATTCAAAAAATAGTCCTTAAATCTCGAAACCCAAGCATTTCTGAGCATAATTTTACGAAAAATTATTGTACAAAAATTTGCCGAACACACTTTACTGTGGTGGTGATCTCAAAAACGAGGTCTTCCTGTTTCAAAAGATGAAAACTGGACATTGTTCCGGTCCTTCTTTTGGCGTTAATTTAAACTGTTCAATCTTCCTTTTTATTCTTGAATTAATTACATTTTCTGGATAACCATTGGAGTAGAGAATCGATCGAATGAAATCTATTTCCTGGGGTAATTTTGAAGGCGAACAAATTTCCAAAGCTCGGTGGACAAGAGTTCCAATAAGATTGTTTTTTCTGCTTTTGGGTCCAAACGAATCCCAGCGATTGTACTGGCCGGAAAATGAAGGTTTTCGGTAAACGGAAGTTAAAAATTTTTTGTTACTTTTTTCCACAAGCACATCCAAAAAAGGTAATTTGCCATTGACTTCTTTCTCATGCGTGAAATTGAGGGACTGATGCAGTGAATTGAGTTGCTTTAAGAAAAGATTGCAATTGAGCTCATCCTCAAACATGGCAAAGGTGTCATCCACATATCTGAAATAGAATAAAGGTTGATTGTTGTCAATAAATAAGCCAAGCAAGCACTTTTCCAACCTCAACTGGATGAGGAAGCAGCGTTTTGGTACAGCAGCTTCCGTAACCGAAAATAGCATTGTAAATCTATCTAAATACGATCTTTCGGATACTGAGAAGTTTGTTTTGGCCCATGGTCTAGAATTTGGTCTGCCTCCTTCCAAAATTAACCGGGAAGAAGTTTTTTCTAAATTTGAAGTGTTAATTGGACAATTACTACACCATACACCAAAATCTAAAGAAAGCGTTTCTGCCCTCCTGGCTAAGTTGAACAACCTGGCTCATTCTTATTGTGGCTCGCCGATCGACTGGACAGATTTTTCCATGCATCGTGAGTGCTTTCAAGCAATCAAGTCACTTCGTTCTAACAAGGACATTCTGATCACCAAACCAGACAAGGGTTCCGGAGTAGTAATTCTAAATAGCAACGACTACATTGCCAAAATGGAAACCATTTTATGCGACAGTACCAAATTTATTTGCCTAGGCCCGGTGGAAGAAAATGATAACACTGCCAATCTGGAGACTAAATTGCAAAGACGGCTACTGCAACTAAAGAAAGATCATCAAATTACACCTTCGATATACAATGACATTCGGCCTACAGGTTCACAAAGACCCAGAATGTATGGACTTCCCGTAACCCACAAAGCATCTATTCCTCTAAGACCAATTCTCTCCATGATTGGTTCATCTCAACATGAGTTGGCCAAGTGGCTCTGCACAATACTTCAACCGGTGCTTGATCGATACTCAGCCCACTGTATTAAAGACTCGTTTACTTTCGCTAAAACAATTCAAGATCTTACTACAGACTCGGATCAAACTTTTCTGTGTTCATTTGATATCTCCAGCCTTTTCACCAACATTCCATTGGAAGAAACTATCCAAATTTGTGCGGAATCCTTATATGAAAGCAATTTGACTCCTCCAATCATGGATAAAGACGTCTTTATTGAACTTATGAACATTGCAACTACTTCTGTTGAATTCAGTTTTAATAACAAAATATATAAACAAATTGATGGTGTTGCTATGGGCAGTCCACTTGGTCCAGCCCTAGCGAATATCTTCGTCGGATATTAAGAAGAAAAATTATTTATTGACAACAATCAACCTTTATTCTATTTCAGATATGTGGATGACACCTTTGCCATGTTTGAGGATGAGCTCAATTGCAATCTTTTCTTAAAGCAACTCAATTCACTGCATCAGTCCCTCAATTTCACGCATGAGAAAGAAGTCAATGGCAAATTACCTTTTTTGGATGTGCTTGTGGAAAAAAGTAACAAAAAATTTTTAACTTCCGTTTACCGAAAACCTTCATTTTCCGGCCAGTACAATCGCTGGGATTCGTTTGGACCCAAAAGCAGAAAAAACAATCTTATTGGAACTCTTGTCCACCGAGCTTTGGAAATTTGTTCGCCTTCAAAATTACCCCAGGAAATAGATTTCATTCGATCGATTCTCTACTCCAATGGTTATCCAGAAAATGTAATTAATTCAAGAATAAAAAGGAAGATTGAACAGTTTAAATTAACGCCAAAAGAAGGACCGGAACAATGTCCAGTTTACCTTAAGCTACCATGGATTGGCAATATCTCCACAAAATTTGAAAATCAATGCAAAACTGCTGTCAGCTCACGTTTTGGTGCAGTAAAGCTTCGTGTAGCGTTTTCCACAAGAAAGATGCTTCCAACGGTCCGCAAAGATGTCGTGCCTACCAAGCAACAAAGTATGGTCGTTTACCAATACGTGTGCCGCTGTGATTGTCGGTACGTAGGCCGCACATCTCAAAGACTGCAGGATAGAATAAAACAGCATATACCGAAAGCAATAAGAAATCAAGCTCAAACAAATTGTGACTTATCTCAATCCAACCATACCTGTACTTCGGCAATTGGACAACACCTCCTCAACAATAAAAAATGCGCCGCTCACTATGATGGCAACCAATTTTCTATTTTGGCTAAAGGAAGAACACTTTTTCATTTATCTACCTTGGAAGCGACTTTCATCAAAATGCTTAAACCGGAGCTTTGCCGCCAAAAAGAATTCGTCTACACATTAAAATTAGGCAGTGGCTATTTTGCCGTCGACGGCAATTTACCCTCAGAGACTATTTTGCCGTGAGTTATTTATGATTGGTCAATTTTAATGACGTACTAAACATGTGACTTTTGGTCGTCTCTGATTGGTCAATTTTAAAAACCAAAAAAAAACTTTTGCACCCCCAGGTCTCTATCCCCCACCCTGTACACTCCCTTGCTTTGTACACTGCCCCGTACATTGCCTTTCTTTTAAAGCCCTGGCCAGCTGAGATTCGAACCCGCAACCATTGTATGTCAAGACCAGCGCTCAATCCACTACACCACAGAGTCACTGGTGCGATTATAGCAAATTTGGCTATATAAACACACGTGAATGATCACGACAAAATAGATTCCAAGGGCAAATTGCCGTCGATGGCGAAATAGCCACTGCCTTAAAATTACGTCATTGATTCGGACTCGACGAAACGTCTGGTTGTCTACCAATCAGAACGTTCCGCCATTCTCACCAGCTTCGTTCGCCATAAATACCTCGCCATCAACACCAGGCTTCATTCTATCGATAACTCCTGATGAGAGCTAGACGAAAACGTTAGAGTTTTCACTTATTCTTTGCAAAAGAGTAATATGAAATGGTCGATAACTAAAGCTTTATTCTTCCTGTTTCATTCAACACAAAACGCTTGCTTCTTCAGGTAGATCTCAAAAAAAGTCCACATTCAAATTTTTTTCGCGGTTCTATGTGCAAAATCTCGCGGCCCAATTTTGGGTTGCCACACACTATTTGAGAACCCCTGGTGTAGTAATTAGAGCGTCCACCTTGCGGGCGGTGATCGTGGGTCCAATACCTTTGCAGAGTTATGCCGAAAACTATAAAGACGGTATTCACAGCTACGCTGGTTTGACGCAAAGCATGAAAGGGGTAGTGCGGAGGAAAACGGGCAAGTTCCTTTTTGTGTTTTAGGGAAAAGCACTATGTGGTATAACCTTCATCTTTATGTAGCAGACAGGTCGTGGGACCAAGCAGTCTGCCTTTCGTGGTGGCCCGGTATGAGTAAAGACATGCAAAAAAGATCATGAAGTTATACGCAAGAATCAATAAAAAGCTCATACGCACGAATGATTGAATGAAAAAGATTTGAACACATCATCGTTTGATTACTTTACTCATAAAAAATAGCTGCTCCAACCTGCTTGATTTGCTACAGAACAACACACGCGGCTGTGAAAAAAAGGGAAAAGATTTGTAAATTCTTTTCTGTTTCAATAGTTTGTCTCAAGCTTTGTACGGTCAGTATAATCGGGGAAATTGGAATTTTTTCTAAACTACTTCAAGACAGAATTGTCACCGACAAGAGTTTTGTGCTAGAAACCATCTGCATTTTCTTGCTCATTTTAAGATTGCAACGCACTACAAAATTCAATGTTTCTGCAGGACGTCAATCAGAAAACTAACTTTATAGGCATACAATTACAAAGCTAACTCACGCAAGTTTGCTTTAACACACCCGTTTTGAATTAAAGCCTTTAAAGTCAAAAAAATTCATTCTAACTTGCTCTTTCATATTTTCTTCAGTTTCGCTTTTATTTTCTCCCTGAATGTTTTTGCTGCGATTTGTTTTTAGTCGTTGAAGAGCATTTTTGACAGGCTCTCACTTTGTTTCCAGATTACACCGCGAAACGTTACCATTTATAACTACACCAATCCAAAGCGAGTAGACGTAAAAACGTTGGATGTTTCCGATAATTCATGGCATATAGTTGACAACGACACTGAACTTGTTGTATACAAAATTTCTAAGATGCACTCTTATCTCAACGTTAGTGTTCGCGGGAAGATCACATTTTTGGTAAGTATCTAGAAAGTAAATTTCATTTATATTTTAGTTACATATGTTAGTCAATTGTAGGTTTACTGGAATATATTTACTGTTATTTAAGAAAAGATTTTTATACGCCAAATACAGCTAACAACTTCAATAGATTAAATGGCTGTTTATTTCTAAAAATTTTTAAATGTTTTCAGCCAAGAATCTGCAAAGCCTCTGGGTAAAATAATGATAATTACGACTACTATATGTGAAGTCAGAAGTGGAAACAGCATAAATATATCAAAATTTCGCCAAATTTTGTACTTCAGGATCCCACATCAGCCTACCAGTGTTGTAGCCAAGACCGGCTCGTTGGAAACCTGATTTTTTGTCAAAGCGGAGGCCGATATCAAAATTAGTATGTTTCAAGAACAATGTTCCAAGATTATGTCCCTAATTTAGCGAAACCAAGACCGAAATCAAGACTAGAAAAAACTTTTGCAACGTATCAAAATATAGATCGGCAAAAATATTGAACTTTTAAGCTTTAAATTAGCCAGAAAGATTTTGCACCCTTGATTTTACTTTTGCATATTAGCTTCGCAATTTAAATACAGAATGATGGCAAGCGTCTCAAAACATAATGACCTAACTGAGTGCGGTCGCACAACCGATCCAATTTGACCTAAATGAGCTTCACTTAGGGACCAAGTGAGGACACAAAAACTTAATTATAGCTGGTAAAAATAGCATTATTACACTGGACTACACAATTTTTTCAGAATGCAGTTAAATAGCTTTCTCGTCTTTTGTAAAGTAAGCGACCTTTTGAGAATTCTGAAAAACAACTTTTTCTGCTGTTGCAATAAGTGTAGTTTCAAGGTTTGAATATCTTTGGATTTCCATGGCTACTTCAGTTTTGATTACCTAACTTTGATAAAACACGCAGCTTTGTCTGAAAACAGCAAAATATCACAAAAACTCATTTTTTCAAAATGTCATTTACCAGGCTCTTACAAAAGACTGAAGAGCTGATTTGAATTAATCAAAGACCATTAAACATTTATTTTTGCATTATTTTTATCATATCATATGATGTCCATGTTCACGCCGTGTGTGTGTGTGAGTGTGTGTGTGTGGTTAACAATATTGTAATTGCAACGGGTTTAGGGCTTACCGTTGGGACTTGTTGTCCACGTCAAGTGTGTGTCCTTAAATGAGACCCCCATGATGTAGGCATTGCTGTATCGTATTGTTTTGTATTGCATCTATTTTTTTGCACCCAATGGCAAATTTGGTTTTTTCAGCATGTTTATTATTGAGTAATTTTTACACCCGTCTGATGAGACCCAATAGAGTTGAAACCGTTTGCGGGTTATTGACATGATGTAATAGGTTGCTATATGGTACTTATGATGTTGGTGATCATTTTTGAGCAAAATTTTCTATTATATCTTAGTGTGATGCTGGAGGCAGATCCCTTTTAATAGGAGATCGCCTTAAAAATTGCTAATTAGCAACCAGCAACTTCTTTTAAAATGAGAAAATAATTTTCTAAGCTAGAAAAAATGGAAAAAAAGTTTTTGGTTGCCTTGTTTAAGCGCACTACCGCTCCAATACGAACAACCTCCCGACCCGCTCAACCGTATCACCAGTTTATCAAGATAACCAATTCGCCAACTCAATTTGTAAACTGCTATTTTTTTCTAGTTGAACTTGCGAAGGACAAAAGATCAAATTTATTTCAATCTCACTAGACCTCGAGAAGACCACATAGATATGGACATGGTCGGAGTCAGCCATCTGTCCAAGCAAGCTGCTGGCATTTTTGGCGACTTTTTTTCTCAGAAATTTCATCGCACCTCAAAAAGAGACCGGATAATTCACAAAAAAAATAAAGATGTTTTAGTGTACAGGCAAGTAGACTACTCAGTGCTTTTTGGCTTGCTTACTCTGCAGCAGCGACGAGTGTTTTCTCCTTTTTACTTTTTTATAAGGGCCGGGGTCACCCCTGGTTGAGCTTTGAGCACCAAAGCGAAAATATAGTTATGATGTTTTAATATGTTTTGATTTTTAGGGCAAAGCGCTTTGAAGTTTATCGCACCGATATTTCAAATCCTCTTACTGCTCACGGACGGATTGGATGCTGGTTCACTTGCAAACCAGAAAAAATGATCGGAAAGCGCACTTCCGCCTACTTGGTTGATGACTTGCTAAGCCGGAACATCTCATAAAATAAGTAAAAAAGTCCTTTTCTTCTCAGAAATTCATAAATGTACCAACTTGCAAATTGTGACAAATCTCTCAATTTTGTGGCGCGATGTTACTGCTTAATGAATAAAAATGAACAACGTGTGTTGATGTTGAGCGCTTGTGCAGTTTCCTACAATTGCAATGTGATTGAAAAAGGAGAAACAATTAAATCACAGAAAATAAAATTTAGTAAAAAATTACATGTGTTCGCTCTAAGCTAGCAAACTGCCTTAACCAGCAATGTTACAAGAAGTCATGACACCGTGGCCAGCCTTTTTAATTGTCCCCCTTAAATTTACAAAAAATGAAAAATTGCTTTCAGACTTAATTTTTGTCAATTTTATGTCTGTGCATTACAATGGTATCTTCATTAAAACAGGTTTACACTTCCTCCGCCACTGGCTCCGAGAACAGTCTCCATTGTCCTAAATATGCAAAAGATATTGTAAGCAATTCTCAAAAAAAAATTTTAATGAGGTAGCCTAATTTGGCTGCAGCTGAAGTAGAAATGCTATCTGTGTCTGACAAAGAAAAATAAAGCTGAGGCCCTCATCACAAATGTCCCTTATATACAAGCTAGTAATCTAAGTGCAATATTGATGGAACATTTTTCGCAACACGAATCTAGTTGAATCCTGCGAAGTGACTCAACAACCGACAATAGCTAATAGTAAGATTCTATATGTTTCAGTGAAATTACTCTTTTGCCGGAATATTGGAAAATATTAGATTTACATCATAAGGCTTCTGTGTGCATTGCGAACCCGCCCATAGGGTTTTTGAGAACAGCTCTCAACTTAAAGTTTTTTAAACGTCACTCTATTACATGAGCAGTGGCGTAGCCAGAACAGAGAAATGTGCACGGTCACCCCTCGATTTTGTAATTGCAAGAGTACATCAACAGCCTTAAAAGTGAGGGCGTCATCACGACTGGCAAAAATGAAATTACTCTCCTCAATGCTATATTTCTAGCTTTGCGCTTTTTTTAGAAGCGCTTAATTGGTCTTGTCTGTAGTGTTCCCGTTCTGCTTTTGTATTTAGCTGCTTACAATCATGTGGCACAGTCATAGATGAAGGGTGAGGGACGTAGTTGCCACCAATTTTAAATTGATATTGCGATCACAAACCAAAAATCAAAATTAACCTTTGCCACCATCTAATAGATTGTTTGTTTAGAATAATTTGGCCTAGCAAAATACGGGCAAGATAATCCGAAATAAACAATTTCAATCCTAAAAGCAAATGACGACGACATTATACTGCACCCGAAAGCTGCAATAAATTGTCTCATGGCCCTCTTTTATTTCAAGACACTCGATGATTTCTTCCACCGCTGGACATGCAAAGAAGCTACGAGTGATGTCACCACAATTATATATTAAGTAACACTTGACTTTATCTCAATCAAATTAAAAAAGATACTTTGCTGAGAGCATAAAACTTTAACTAAAAGCAAATGATTGAAGGCAAAATTAGAATGTGTAGAAGTCAAACTCGTAGCTTGTCAATAAATCTTTTTATTTTCAGGCTGAATTGTAAATTATCTTCTTTTTCATATGCGATAGCCATGCTACTGTCATCAGTTAATTCTATGTTAAATTTACTGCACATGCCTCAAGGCAGGGTTTTTTAATTTTTTGAGATGCATCACCCTTGACAATGCCAACCAAAAATCGTTTTTCTTTTTAATACGTAAAAACCTTTTTACAGAGATCAATTTTTTCATAGCGGTCATTTTTCTGCTTTTGTCCACAAAACAACAAAAAATCTTTTTTTTTGTAATTCAATTTTTTGATTGCGGTCAATTTCTCACCTTTGGTCTCCAAAATAGCATGAAGATTTTTTTTGTGGGAGGAATCAATTTCTTACTTCTTGAAAGCGCTAATTTAGACAAATTTTCGTGTAACTGGAACCAAATGGGGCCTATGGCGCCGTGACCCCGCGCCCTTTGTATGAACCTTCTACACTCCACAGTTTAAGAACCTTTGCTCAAAAATAAAATTATAAAACGGAGAATATGTTCTCAAACACTCTAGCCGTGCGTTTCCCAGCCTTTTCTTTTAGCGACCCCAAATGGTTTAAAAAATACAATTTGCAGCAATAACTGTGACTCACATGAAAATAAGAACTTTATTATATACACTAGCCGCCTCTGTTCGCAGGGCCCTTCATTAATAATATTGAGGCTAAGAATGTCGCTTCTGTCGGCCTAGCCAGCTTCACTCAATGAATTGATGTGAAAACATTAATAAAAAGTAAATGTGTAGCTGATTCTCGTTAATAGACAATTTTGTCAAGCCAATTCTCGTTACAAAATCAAAAGTACCGCGTTTTTTTTTTAAAGGAAATCCATTAAGCCCCAAAAACTTTACTGTGGGTTGCGCATTGCCGCTGTATTTTCCAAATTTTCTGAAGTTCCTGGCTACGTCTTGTTTGCTTTGTATAATACTCAGAAAACAAATTTCTTTACCACTGAAACAGCAAACAATTTCAAAAAGTTTTATTTGTTTATTTTTTAAAGTACACTAAAGTATAATTTCAAAGTGTAAGGGGGCAGAGTGATTGATATTTCAAAAATAACCTGTGGAATATTCAAATCAAAGATATTACAGGGCTATCTTTACCTCCAGGTTTTTGTAAGATCACCAATTTGTTTGTTTGGAGTAAGCTATATTTTTAATTTTTAAAGACTTCATTTGTGATAAATGTTTTTGAAAACTTTGGTTGACAAGGACAAAAAATCATACTTTCAAAAAAGAATAGTCAAGTTGTACCAAAGATCTTAATTTTCTAGAAATTGCAATTTTGTAAAGCCCGGCCACCAAAATTTTGAACGCTTATGACCGGTAGGCTACCTTGCAAACTTTTTAAAGACCTCTTTTCTTGATGTATGTTTTCGAAAATTTGGAATGACAATGCCATAGAAGCATGCTTTCGAGGAAAAATTGTCAAAATGTGACCAAGAGCTAACTTTTTCTAAAAATTGCAACTTTGTTAGGTCTACGTAGTACAAAAATTGTTTAAATAGATATGGAACATGATGAATGACAACTAATTTTTGATCAGCCATTACAAACAAATCCTCAGTCCAGACTAATCAGAGTGAAATATTGCTGAAAAGCAAATTTCTTAAGCTTTCAAATCACAGTAGGTAAATTGTTAATACCTTATAACAGGGCTACTCAACTATAATCAGGATCGGTCCTGTTAGACAACTTCAATTATTGCAAAGGTCCAGAAAAAAATTTTATATACGGTTTGATTCAAGCATTTATATTTTGTTGAATTTTTATGCTCTTTTTGAGTTATTAGGCAAAATATAAATCAATTAATGAGTGTAAAAAAAAATTCCTTGTTTTTTTATAGATTAAGCAATATTACAGTTAGTTGCTTTTTGGAATGTGGGTGTGATGACCTGGCTTCAATCCTAACTAAATCGCATAAACCGCGTTGCGACGAGAGTTTTATTTGCGGAGAAGGCACACATGCGAAAGAATTTAAAAACTAAGCACTCGCATTATTTTCATTTGGATCTTTACAGCAGTTATTGATACAATAACAAAGTTTGAAAAATAAAAATTTTAATTAAAAAGCAACAATCACGATGTTAGCGAAAAACATTGCACTTTTTCTTTTTTACCAACTCTCAAAATCTTGGTACCAATGGAGTAATAGCGAGTCAAAACAGTGGTGAAGATGTTCGTTCGTCATACTCAGGGATGTGGAAGCGGAAGCTGTACTTTTCTGTGGAAGCGGAAGCGCGAAAAATCCACCGCATCCGCATAGGAGGGAAGAATCGAGGGAGAAAAGAAATTGGTTCTGCTATCCTTCGTAGAAGAACGAATGGGGGGAGCATAAACATTAAGAAATGAGAGCGAGGAGGAGTCGTTTAGAGAGATGTTGACCTCTACATAATCAGAGTAGGGGCCAAGCAAAGAAAGAGAGGAGGTAGAAAGCTCAGAGAAGAATAAGCACTACTTGACGAAAATGATGACGCCACCGCTAGCATCTGCGACGTCAGTAGAAAAAATACCAGATCGGGAGTGGGTGCCATGGGATTGCAGAGCAGAGAATCCAGGGATCCGGAAAGAAGAAGATAAATTGAGGTTAGATTCCTAGATATAAATAAGGTCAACGGGATGAGACGAAATAAAGTGCATTAATTTAGTGCTCCTGGCTCGGAGACCCCCAGCATTCCATTGAAGAACCCTAAGAGAGTTATGGAGGGGAAGAGAAAGCAGGAAGTAAAGAGAAACAGCCAGGAGCATGAGGCGGTGGTGAGGGTGCAGATACAAAGTGGGCGAAAAAAGGATAAGAAGTTTGAAAGCGAGGGTGGGGTGCGAGTGCTGCATTAGCAGAAGAGGGCCAGATTGAGCAGTAAAGGTATACTAGCTGGAGGAGTCCGAGGAGGAAGTCACAGTGCTGGTAGGTGTGGAATCTCCAAAAAAGACAAGGAAGGCAGCTCCAGAAATGAGAGCTGCCAAGAGCTCTGAATCTACAAAAGGAGAGTAGTGAGCACTTTAAATGAACTTAATTAGAGTATGTGCAGCATTGCACTGACCTACCCCGCCAGGTCATATTTCCAGCTCACACTAAACAGGGAAAGACAGGACAAGAGTTTGGATGAGCCTTGCCACTCATCAGGAGAAGGAGAAGACAGTCAAGAGAAAGGCAGAAGACAGGCCAATTTTAAAGAGGCTGCGTGCTACCCTTCTGCGGTCGTTCAGGGGGCTGCACGGCGAAAAAATGGTTTGTGTGAGGGGAGTGCCCGGGGTAACTGGGACCCTCGGGAAGGCCAACAGCCATTTTGACCCAACCCAAACGGGTCGGGGACCGCACCACCACGTTGAGGCGGCTGTTGATTGGTGCAGTTCAATTTTGCTCGCTTTACATGTACATACTATACATACGACAGAAATTTCGCACTTTACTATTTAAAAAGATCAGAGTCAATACGTGTTTTGGGGACAAACAGTAGGTCCGTTATGATGATTAGAGTTAAAGTTAACTCAAAGTCAGAGTTAGTTGAGAATAGAGAGGGAAAATCAGCGCTATACGGTGTAATTTGTTGTTGTGACGACAGGTTATTGTCGAGAGCTGTGATATGTGGTCATACGATTTAGATCTGAGAAGCATTAAGTTAACTGTTGTAAAAGTAGTTGTAAGTAGTGAAAGAACTTGTAATAACTGTCTATTTGTTAAAGTGTTTAATTATTTTTTGAATTGTAGTAACGAAATATTTGATTTTCTTGCAAGCAATTCGTAATTTCTAAAGTTTTGTTAGTGGGAGTTCCGTGACAAACGCGAAAGTACATTAGGGGCTCCACGATGAAAAAAAGATTGAAAAGCACTGTTCTACATTCAACACGAACTCTGATATCTAAGAAAAACAAACACAGAGTAGTTCAAAACAATAAGCTCAAGCGAAGTAGGTAAACTAATAGCAATATATGAAGGTTTTTGTCTTCTCAAAATGATAAAGTGTAGGAGAAAGTAGGCTAAAGACCCATAAAAGTTAAAAAAATTGTCAACGGTCGTTTTTTCGTTTTTTGTCGGTGGAAGCGGAAGCGTTTGAAAAATAACCGCTTCCACATCCCTGGTCATACTTATACGAAACTTGTACTTAACAAAGTTTATAGGTGTGAAAGCAGACTCACAGCAGTAAGTGGAGCCAAACGTTGCAAAAATTTGAACTGCTAATTGAAAGAGCGCAGGAAAATTAACATTAGATACTCTACTTGCCCAAAAGTTTTCTGGTGTACAATCACAGAATGCTTGCTTCAACGAGACATTCTCTTGAAAATCGATTATTTCAAGTTGAATTTTTGCAACATCCATCCACTTGAATGTCAGTTTTGCTTCCATCAAAAATTCTGTCATATTTGTTAGATTAAAAGGGTTTTGAATGAACAGCACAAGCTGTTCTTTGAGAACAAAATCATCAAAGCGTTCTATAAAGTTATCGATTAGCTTCTCAATAAAATGGACGTATTTTATATCAGCAAGCCTATCGCCTTTTTGCTGCTCCAAAAGTTTGGGACAGTTGAGAAGTTGACACCGAATATCAGTAGCAAACAATGCCAATTTTTTTGAAATGCACGAACTGTTGAGATTAAGTTGAAAACTGGGTGATTTTTTTTCCTGCAGTTTAACATTAAGATCGTTCAGATGTAACATTATGTCTGCCAAAAATCCCGTAGTTTCCATTTTTACGTCATCTTCCAATAAATCCAAAAACAACTTTGCCTTCACACTATTTTGATCTTTCAGGAAAGTGTGTAGCTCCTTCTAAAAGGCCCAAAACCTCTGCAAAACTCGTCTTCCAATTAGCCATTTTACATTGTTGTGCATAAACAAATCGTCATAACTTGCATCAATCTCAGCAAGAAAGCTTCGAAGCAAACGATGTTGTAGAGCTGACCTTGATCAAAGGAAGCACACAATCTTCATAATAGTCTCCATAACTTCGAAAAACTCATCTCCCATACTAGCACACAACACGGATTGGTGAATTATGCAGTAGTAATTTATCATATTGGGATCGTCTTCCTTTATTCGTGCTGTTAATCCCCGACCTCGACCAATCATAGGTAGAGCTCCATCTGTAGTCACTGAAATGATAGATTTGGCATCAATAATTTTTGAGTCTAACATGCTTTTTAATGCTTCATAAACTACTTCTCCACGTGCTCTTTCTTTAAGATCAGTCATGTACTTCCATCAAGTCCTGGCAAAACTCTTTAACTCTAGCATTATAGTACCTTACAAATACCATGAGTTGAGCATTATCTGTTTTATCAGTTGATTCATCAATGACTAGTGAAATGCCAGGTACATTTTGCAGGCCTTCATCGAGTTGCAACATAAGATGATATGCCAATAACTCTGGTCTTCTCTGAAGAAGCAGATAATGGAATCTTATATATTTTTTCTTTTATTTCAGATTTGACTTTATCATCAAATAACGTCTCAACAGTTTCAAGCATACATTCTTTAACAATTTCTGAATCAGTAAAAGGGCTCTTGTGTTTTTCCAATATCCAAGCGATTCTCAACGAACATTCTGCTGCTTTCTCTTGAACTGTCATGGAATTGATTGTGGCTGACCTCTCATACTGCAATTTCAGCTGATCTATTTTGTTTTTCCTTTCTTCAGTTTTTTGCTGAAACATCGATTGAAATTTACTGTGCTTAGTTTCATAATGCCGTTTCAAATTACTGTTCTTCACTAAGGCAACATTTTCATTAGGAATAAGGCAAAGCGGCTTCGAACTTGATGGTGGCAAAATAAAAGCGTACTGCTGTGTTCAATCTTTCTTAAAAGATCGATTTTCCTAATCAAATTTTCTTTTCTTTAAAAACGCCATGTCTTACTTGTTTACGTTAATTTAGTAAATTTTTTATTAGTATCGTAATAACTTTATTTTCACTTAAAACATGCAATAAAATTATTTTTAACTCTCAAAACAACGTAAAACTAAAAAGCGTATAAAGATTTGAACGCTAAGACTATGGATCTTACCAACTAAAAACTGAAATTTAAGAATTAACTAGCAGATTAACCCGTCGTTGATCGGGTAAAATGTAAAGACTGATTAAATTTTTACATTGAATAACCATATTTTAATATAGGTTGAATAAATATAGGCTCATAGCCCCCCATGGACGATTCTGATCGAAATCAAAATACCGTTCTTGGCTTCCTTGGAAAAAGTTATATAAGATTCATATGTTTGTTTGTATCCAAATGTCTCCAGTTTTATTTCTATAGCGGGCAGATTTACCCGTCGTTGATCGGGTAAAATGTAAAGACTGATTAAATTTTTACATTGAATAACCATATTATAACTCTTTTGATCCCACGCGGGTATAATTACCGGCAAGCGATCTTTATGCGTTCGCTCCCGCGACAGTATATATACCGGCAATAACAGAAATGGCGGACATGCGCGCAATTGTTTGCATACATCCCGTTCAAGCAAAAACGTTTATATATAAACCTTTCTAACATTCTGTTTGTGGTTTGTAATTGAATTTTTACATTGAATTAACATAGGTTGAATAAATATAGGCTCGTAGCCCCCCCATAGACGATTCTGATCGAAATCAAAATACCGTACTTGGCTTCCCTGGAAAAAGTTATATAAGATTCATATGTTTGTTTGTATCCAAATGTCTCCAGTTTTATTTCTATAGCGGGCAGATTTACCCGTCGTTGATCGGGTAAAATGTAAAGACTGATTAAATTTTTACATTGAATAACCATATTTTAACTCTTTTGATCCCACGCGGGTATAATTACCGGCAAGCGATCTTTATGCGTTCGCTCCCGCGACAGTATATATACCGGCAATAACAGAAATGGCGGACATGCGCGCAATTGTTTGCATACATCTCGTTCAAGCAAAAACGTTTATATATATAAACCTTTCTAACATTCTGTTTGTGGTTTGTAATTGAATTTTTACATTGAATTAACATAGGTTGAATAAATATAGGCTCGTAGCCCCCCCATGGACGATTCTGATCGAAATCAAAATACCGTACTTGGCTTCCTTGGAAAAAGTTATATAAGATTCATATGTTTGTTTGTATCCAAATGTCTCCAGTTTTATTTCTATAGCGGGCAGATTTACCCGTCGTTGATCGGGTAAAATGTAAAGACTGATTAAATTTTTACATTGAATAACCATATTATAACTCTTTTGATCCCGCGCGGGTATAATTACCGGCAAGCGATCTTTATGCGTTCGCTCCCGCGACGGTATATATACCGGCAATAACAGAAATGGCGGACATGCGCGCAATTGTTTTCGTACATCTCGTTCAAGCAAAAACGTTTACATATAAACCTTTCTAACATTCTGTTTGTGGTTTGTAATTGAATTTTTACATTGAATTAACATAGGTTGAATAAATATAGGCTCGCAGCCCCCCATGGACGATTCTGATCGAAATCAAAATACCGTACTTGGCTTCCTTGGAAAAAGTTATATAAGATTCATATGTTTGTTTGTATCTAAATGTCTCCAGTTTTATTTCTATAGCGGACATATAGACAGACAAACTTTGAGTTTTATATACATGTATATAGATTTAGTCTACACGAGTTTTTGTCCAGTACCGCCCTATATAAATGAGTACCGGTATATGGACAAGCCAATGGTGGAAAGAAAATGGAAATGAATTTACAAGTTTGAGTTCTTAAACAGTTTAAGTTCCCTTAATGTTGCTGATTACAGAAATCTTGTTTTTCAAATTATGGCGTATTGCACTTACCTTGTTTTGTCTAAATATGCCGATACCAATATTTATTACAAAAGCTAACGTACATGCAAACTAAAATTCTCAAAATCACACTTAAAACACGACGAACACCGATGCTACTCTATCGCATTTATCCTTATCTTTTTACATGCTATCTTCCATTGCGATGCATTGTTTCTTTAAATACTGCCACCGAATTGAAAGTGCATACAATCTCAGTTAGTTTCGACGCGCTATAAAGAAAAGATTTGGTTAGAATTAAATGTTAATTATTACGTAATAATGATACTTTCATCACACCACGTAAAAGGTTACAATAGGACACATAAAAGACTCGCGAATTTTTAAAGTTTATTCTGTGGCATGTGTGTAAAAGTTTTAATATGTTATTACTTGGAAAATATTCGGTATGCTAAAACTTTATTGGGGTCCAGCTGGAGCACTCAGAAGGTCCAGATTTGGACCGCGGTCCGCCAATTGAGTAGCCATGCCTTATCATAATCTTTAAACATTAAACTGGTGCTAAAAAGTTACATAACAGGTTTTAAAATTCAATTTTTATTATATAAAAACAAATATATACCGGTAGTTAAGGTACATGACATACATTATCGGAAGTGGCTTAAAATAATCTTCAATTTATTAAACAAAGTTTGAAAATCGATAAAAAATGAGGTCACAAATCAGCTTTTGATAAACTGATTTTGTAAAAACGTTGCAATATATGAAAAAACCATCATGTGATGATCTGGCAGCCAAAGACTGTGTTGATCGTACCTGAAAGTATTACAACATCAAAGAGAGAGTTGGAAGCATGCTGGAAAAATGAAGAAGCATGCTTAGAAGTCTTAACATGCTTAGGCTACAGGAGAATCTTTTGTTGTATTGTCAATTAAACTTTAATTGCTGTAGAGTTTTTCTTTTATTGAAAGCATCTGGCTGATACCTCTCAAGAAAGCGTTCAATCGGTTAAGTAGTTTTCGAGAAAATTCAGAGAAAAAATTATGCAATCAAGCATTAATTGTGATATCATTTAAGACCCTAAAGGGATGAAATTTATGGAAGTGGAAAATTGGGGACTGGCTATTGTTTGAGCAAACAACGGCTTTTTTTTCAAGAAATGCAAATTTAAAAAATTACTTTTGATTACGACGTCATGACGACATCATAAATCCCTTTATAGCACTTACCTTAAAGTGTTGATTAATCCCCTGAAGTCTCATAGTTGTACGTCAGTTTCGGTGTAATTAACACACACACACACACACACACACACACACACACACACACACACACACAGAAAGAATTGCGCTTTATAGTATGGTTGTAAAAAACAAATGTTTTCATTTTGCAAATTTTAATCATGAAACCAAGCCGAAAAGCTTACTTTTTAGAAGACCGATTTTTGGAAATGATCGCTGTTGTAGACAATATGTTCCTTTGAAGGAGAGCGTGCTGACTAAATCCCATTTTCTGGGAACTATGGCAGTCACAAGGAAGGAAGCACGGCAGTAACGTTTTTATTGCATTGATGTTCAGACTCCAATTAACGCAGTTGTGGCAAACAATCAAAATCACTTCCGTCCTCCACCAAGTCCAGCGATGAAAGAGGTTGTGGCAGATAAATAGAACACTTCCGTCTGCCACGACGATCAACAACAAAAGAGAGCTGAAAATCTCCAACCGCATGGTCGTTAGTAAAATAGCTTGCATACGTCACCCAACACTAGGCCGTTGCCCATGTCTTTATACATCACGTCACTGCGCACGTCACATGAACAAAAATATTAGACAACAAAAGACGGCGGGAAAGGCAAGCCATGAGAAGAAAAATAAATAAACATTACACACCGGTAATCCTAATAAAAATAATAAATACATTTGGGTGATTTTGGAGACATGCAATTATAATAATAAATGAATACACGGTGCAATACGAAACGCAATAAACTCTTGTCACACCGCGACGGGTGGATTGAAAACAATCAGTTGTAAGTAAAGATGAATTCAAAGTTTTCTATAAAGTATGAAAAACGACAAGAGTAGCAACTATTGCAGAAGCGCATGAAGCTATCAAAGGTTCAAGAAATGTGGTCAATGCCGTTGCACTTCCGCCAATTGCAGGTGACCCCGGTAATCATGATAGCGATACAGAACAGGTTTCAGCTGAGAGTATAGAAGAAATTTACAAACCAGCCGGAGGGCTTGAGATTGAAGATCTTGAAAGCGACGACGAAGCTGAACTACCTATGTCAACAAGTACCAAAAGAAGACGACAAGATGGAAAAAAGTTTCTGGTTTTGAAAGAGCTTTTTAAAGGAAAGAACTAATTTCACCAAAAATTTGTCAGATTTGAAGGAAAATTCACCTTACCAAGTGTGGAAAAATATGTTTTCCGAAAACATACTGGACCACATTGCTCTTCAAACCATATTTATAACAATCAAGATCAAAACAACCCACATTTTATGGTATCAAATAAAGAAATACCATTTTTAGTAGTAATTTAATAATAATTTAAAACAGAGGAGGAACCCCGAAATAGACCAGACGGAGAAGCCGAACTTCGACAGAAAGTGAGATTTAATAAAATGAACCGCTTCCGAAGACCAACTTCTCAAGGACGTTGTAAAATGTGCAAAAAGATACCAAAATTACGTGTATAAAATGTAATGAACACCTGCATGCAAAACGTGGCAAGCTTTTTTTTGAAATGTATCATACCAAGCAATGAAGATGCCCCCAAATAAAAACAAGTTATGCTTTTGCTGATTGAGTTTACGAGGTATTGCGTAAAAAGCGCAACGCTATCACTGAGGCAACAAATCTATCACTATCACTGGCCCGCATGGCACATGCTTTCATGCAGCGCGGGTCGTGAGTACACCTAGCAATTGAAAAGTCTCTCTAATGCTCTGTGGAAACCGAATGTGCCCACCCGGAAGGGTATCCACTTGTTCCGATGTTCAAGGGCCTGGTAATCAAACGTCCTTTTCAGGACGGGATGATCAGTGCGTTGCACATAAACTGCCTTTTTCAGGGCACATCATCAAAAAGTTCCGTGGGCCCTCAATACTACAACTGAACATTGAAGGCCTCACAGCTAGCAAGATAAACGTTCTTCATCATCTTGCTACTCAGCTTGAGGCGTTCGTCATCCTCCTACAGGAGACCCACTGCATATCTGCAGAAAAGCTAGTGCTATCAAACTATCAACTAGCTGGGTTTTCTCTAAGCAGGAAGCATGGCCTTGCCACGTTTGTCCATGAGCGGCTAAAATGGACCTTATACGATCAATCTCCCACGACATCGGAGACTGAGTGGTTGTGCGTGGATGTTGACGGTTATAAAATCGTTAACATCTACAAACCTCCACCAACGGGGTTGCAAGTTTCCGACCTTCCAGTGTTCACTCATTCTTGTCTGTATGCGAGTGATTTCAACTGCCCCCATGTCGACTGGGGTTAAAACACCAACAGCGCGGATGGAGACTGCCTACTGGCCTAGGCAAGCTCCAATAATCTTGCCCTTCTTCACGATCCCAAGGATGAACCTAGCTTTCACTCTGGGCGCTGGAACACTGGCACTAACCCGGATCTTGCCTTTACCACCGTCGGTTCTGATAGTCGCTTGCCTTACAGACACGTCTTGGAGAAGTTTCCTAGGTCAAAACATCGACCTTCTCTTATAACACCGCCAAGGCTTTCCCTCCCAGTACCGGGAAGGCCTGTAAAGCGATGGAACTTCCGCAAGGCCAACTGGAGCCACTATAACTCCTTGACAAACAAGCTTGCAAGGAATTTGCCATCACCTGATTCAACAAATGTGGATCAGGCCTACCAGGACCTTTGCAATACCATCAGCAAAGCAGCCAAGAAAGCTATCCCACGCGGTCGTCGTAACACCTACATACCGTGTTGGGACGCAAAGTGTGAGGCCCTCTACCAAACGTTTCTGCAGTCTCCTGCTGGAGACCAGTCAAGCAGGGCTGCTACAGCCCTAATAACTTGGCTTGACAAGAAACGCAGTGACCGATGGTCGGAGGCAGTCCGAAACATCGACTTCTCACACTCAAGCAGAAAAGCATGGAGCACAATTAACAACCTCACTGGCAGGTCGCGACACAGTCCCCGTAACTGTCCCGTTTCAGCTAATGCCATTGCTGCTCAGCTGGTAAGAAACGGGAAATACGAGGGTGTTGATCGTGAGTCGTCTCGACTCATTTCTCAAGAAGTGTCTGACCGTTGGAGGGCTTTGATACCATCTCCAGTGAATCTCTCTGGCGACTTCTCGTCCAGAGAATTCGCTGCCGCTCTCCAACATGTTAAGCCAGGGAAAGCTCCGAGCCCTGACTCTATTTGTCCGGAGTTTATAATCCATGCTGCAACTGCTTTGAAGTCCTGGTTACATGGGTTCCTCTCTTCCTGCTTGCGCCAACTCAAAATTCCCAAAGTCTGAAGAAGAGCACTTGTAGTTGCGATCCCAAAGCCAAAGAAACCTGTAGATAACCCAAAGAGCTATCGTCCCATCTCCTTGCTCTGTGTCCCCTACAAGATCCTCGAACGACTGATCTACGCTCGTATTGAACCTATTGTCGACCCCCTGCTCCCAGGCGAGCAGGCTGGGTATCGACATGGTAAATCGACAGTGGATCAAGTTGTTTTACTAACACAAAACATCGAGGATTCTTTCGAGGCAAAAAAGAAGGCCGGTGCTGTGTTTGTAGATCTGACAGCTGCATATGACACTGTCTGGCATCGTGGCCTCACCTGCAAGCTGCTGAGACTTCTCCCGGATAAGCACATGGTCCGTATGATCATGGAACTTGTCCGGAATAGAAGTTTCACCCTTACTACCGGTGACAGCAAGCGAAGCAGGTTGCAACGTCTGAAAAACGGCGTCCCACAGGGATCGGTCTTGGCATCCCTTTTCAATATCTATGTGTACGATCTTCCTTCAACGGTCTCCAGAAGGTATGCTTATGCCGATGATTTGGCACTGTTATACTCTTCTGATGACTGAAAGGACCTGGAGGGGGCCTTAAGCCAAGATATGACTACAATCTCAACATATCTCCAGACTTGGAGGCTACAGCTCAGCCACACTAAAACGGTGACGACGGCCTTTCACCTGAACAACAGAGAGGCCAAACGTGAGCTTAATGTCTACAACAATGGCAAACGCCTGCCATTCTGTCCAGTTCCTACCTATCTTGGGGTTAAACTGGACAGATAACTTACGTTTCGTCACCATTTTGAGGCATTGCGCAAAAAACTAACAACGCGCGTTGCACTGATGAAACAACTTGCAGGCTCAGGTTGGGGCGCTGGAGTTAAAACACTGCGTACAGCCGCCCTATCTCTGGTCTACTCTACTGCGGAGTACTGTGCACCAGTTTGGTGTGGCAGTACACACACTCGCCTCATCGATAGTGTTCTCAACGACGCATTGCGCATTGTCACTGGATGCCTGCGTCCAACTCCAACAGACTATCTACCCGTCCTCGCAGGTATCCAGCCGGCTGAGCTTCGCCGATTAGGAGCAACACTCTCCCTGGCATATCGTGGCAGTTTGGACCCTGGCCATATTTTTCATGAATTATTGGCTGGGTCTCCAGACGGCTACAGAGAGAGGCTAAAATCTAGAGGCCCCTTTGTGCCCGCTGCACGGAAGTTACTGCAAGATCTAACTGAATTGGATATTCGTGCAGCTCAATGGATTGACTTTAAATGGAGCACGGAATACTCGGAGTGTTCATCTGATCTCCGTGCTTTCATTCCTAGGACAAGCACTAGGCCAATGGGGATGGGCCTGCCCAGATCATCATGGGTCAGGCTCAACCGCTTGCGGGCTGGTGTTGGGTGTTTTCAGTCGTTCATGCACAAATGGGGCCTTGCTCCTACATCGAATTGCGAGTGTGGCGCTGTAGAACAAACCGCAGAACACATCATTCTGACATGCCCCGTACATCGGGCACCTACAGGAATACGTGGACTGACGGTTTTGGATGTCGACACACGATGCTGGCTGAGTACCATCACTGCCAGCATCTGAAAATGTGGATCCCTCCCAAAAGAAGAAAGAAAAAAAGGCAACAAATTAGTAAGGCGCAATTTTGTGTACGGCAACTCGCCAGTGTTCCACAAACGGAACATGACATAATTCACTTCCGGAACAAGATATGAACATAAAAATTAGTATATAAGTTATTTACTACCTACAAACACACATATAGAAAAATAAAACAGATTTAAAACATGAGAACTACACTCGGTAAAAAAAAGGTTAACTAGTTTATGTAGGGGACCTCACGCTAATAAGGCAGCACAGACACTTATTCCAGTCGCCAACTACAGTGACTTTTATTTAGACCGATCATCATAAGTACATAATATATATCAGTCTATGGCTAGATTGCCAGAAAACCGTATAGTCTAATCATCATAACTAACATAATATATATCAGTCCATGGCTAGGTTGCCGGAAAGCCATACTGGCTAAGATTCCTGGCGTGAGGTTACATTGCCAGGTCTGCGAACTACAGGAGTACAATATTTTTAAAGAGAAGATAGCCGAGCAGCTACAACCACTGTGGTTAGAGCGTCCACATTGTAGTCGGTAGACCCGGGTTTTATTCCTATAGTCGAGTCATACCAAAAGACTTTAAAAAATGGTATTCACAGCTTCCTTGCTTGGCGCTCAGCATAAAAAGAGATAGTGTGGAGAACAAGCCGGCAAGCCTGCTTGTTGTGTCCTTGGGCAAGGCACTTAACGGGATGCCTCCACCTTTATGTGGCAGACGACTCTTGGGTACCCACCAGTGGCAGTCCGCCTTGTTGGTGGTGGGGCTACCAGTCACTCATGACTGGTTCGAAATGGGCTGCCATCTTTCTCCTAGCCTAATATCAATTAAGTTGACGGCATGAACCTGAATTACCATACCGTTCATGCCATACCTCCAGCCCAAGGAAGAGGAGCGGTAAACACAAACACAAACAAACAGACAGCAGCTACAAACCTGACAGTAGACACTTCGTCAGTGAATATTACTTCGTCAGTAAAATCGTGGGATAAAGCAGCACGTTACACTGCCTGGGCGTCAAACTGGGGACGCACGAAGTTGCAAAATAGCAAACACAGCTCGTATAGTAAACAACTAGAATCACGCACATCGGCGGGAGCAAAGTGCTAAGCGGCCGAAAGCAAACTAACAAAAAAAAATATAAAAAAGACAAAAAGATGTTTGGCATGGCAGCTCGATAAAGTGCGAGGCACGACACGCTACGCTATGCTTTGGGGATCAACTTTTTGAAATGAATGAAGGAGGGCCGCAGTCTTCAAGCTTCATGCTTTTGATTACGGCTGCGCTCGCGACCCATGGTTTGAGAAACACTGCTCTTGCCTTATTTCTACGCTACTTTTCTAGTTGGTGTTTTTTAAAATGCCACGCATTATTGTGCTTGATCAAATTAGCATACAAAGCTGTTTGCTGGTGAATAGGCCTACCGCACAAAGTGGCCATACCGCGGCGGTAGTCAGGGCTTGTAGTTTCCTTGGTCTAAGCACAGTGTATAGCTTAGACCTACAGAGCTACTCAAAGATTTTGACTCTGCTAAGGTCCTCTTATATTTCGTCGACCTTTTTTTGATTTTGCTCACTTCTAGATATATGGTAGACTGGGCGTGGGCCAAGTTATAGTAGCTTAATGGCGGCGTGATGGTGTAGTGGTTAGAGCGTCCGCTTCGCACTCGGTAGACCTGGGGCTCAATCCTCTTGTCGAGTCATATTAAAAGACTTTAAAAAATGGTATCCACGGCTTCCTTGCTCGGTGCTCGGCATTTAGGGGATGTTGTGGAGAACAAGCCGGAAAGTTCGCTTGTTGTGTGCTTGGGCAAGACACTTAACGAGACGCCCCGTCTTTATGTGGAAGACAAGTGGCCCAGACACCTCGGAAACGACAGCTCCCAAGCGAGTGCGGACGTCCCGTCCAAAACATAGCGATGTAATTTGCTTTCTCGCGAATGGAAGAATAGACATGACAAATAAAAAAAAAATTGCTTAACCTCTTGCTGCAAGTCAAAAATTGGGGAAACAACAGCACCTCTTGTTTTCACCATGGATGTACAATTAGTATCTAAGCAAATAATAAAAAATTGGTTATAATAAAAACTGAACTGAATGACAGAACAGCTCACAGCCACAGGCCCACAGCGCTATCTTTGCCACAAGCTAGTGACAGCTAATAAGCTTGATAAATTTGTCTTTTTTTTTGGCAACTTCAGGCAGTTGGGCATTGCCCAGCAACATGTAAGCTAGTAAAATGGTTAGGTACATGGATATCGTCGCTGACTGTGTGTTGTGTTGGTTGGAGCAAAGCAGGTTTAAACCGGGGTTGGAGCTGTGGCGGTAGCGGCGTATTAAAAATTTTGTTTTCGTTCAATACCGCATTAGAAAAATACCAATTGAAACATCAGATGAAAAAATTAATCATATTGCTGGCAGTGTAACCTAACGCTTTAGGTAATATTAAAAATTGAAAACGAGGATTTCATGAATATTGATGCAAATTTTTGTTAGTGTGAGCAGAGAATTTTAAGTAAAGTAAATTCAGTTATTGCTTTCAAGCCTTTTTTCACGAGTGCAAAGACAAACACAAATGGCTAGGCATTTAACTAGGTTGGGTGTTTCAGTTTCAGTTTATTTTGTTTACATCAACAATACCATGGCACAAACAGAAAAGAAAGCAAAGCTAAATGAACAAGAAGCAACTTCAGTATTGTGGACTGGAGATAACGAAATGGCCATTCATCTCCGAGTCAGTTGCTTCCGTTTGCAAGCAAAAGAAGAAAAAATCACATTTGAGTAAAGAAACACACAGCAAAAAAAGGTCATGCACGCACCCACAGCAGTCACACACACACACACACACACACACACACACCAAGTGGTCACTTTTGATATGCAAATATGCTAGCTACTGCTATGACTTCATTACTCAAAATGTAAAAAGAGGAAGCAATTTTTAGCCAGAAGTACTTTTAGCCAAGCATGTAACCAAGGACAGCTCAACTCTCAATGGCAGTCATTTTCTAAGAAATTTGGATGCACTTGAACTTATTTAAAGTTGTATAAAATTTGAATGCATTGACAACCAAACATCATCTTTAAATGAGGCGGCAGCATTTGCACATAATCAAGTAGTTCCATTTTTTCAAAAGGCGTGCATTGCATAACAACAAACATTTGTGAAAATGGCAAGTGATACCTATAATCTATTTACAACAATGAAAATGACATTGGAAAAATTTCTCACTGCTGAGTCACTAGTAAAAAGTTTTAAAAACGTTACATGTTAATGAAAACTTGCAGCTTTGGCATCATGATGCTGGAGCACAAACAATGTGGAAGATTGGTTGTTTTCTAAATCAATGAAATCAGACAGAACTATTTCTTGGGGTGGTGGATATTTTGCCAAAGTGAAAAGTTATGAAAAAGTAACAAACATAAGAAACAAAATGAAGGCAAATAAAAAATAAAGAGCTACAAAAAGCTGGTACTTGCCAAACTGTTACTACTGCTATCACAGAAAATTCTTCATCAGTGGATTAATCAGTGCCTGAATTCTCAATAGTTGATGATGATTTTGCCAAAAATAATGACTATTGCATACATTCAAATTGCTAATTAGAGAAAAATGGTGCTGTTCTGGTGCTGCTCTTTCTCCATAACTTTGCTAGTCATCCAAAGTTTATTTGGCTCAGCTTCACTACTAATGACAAAAATCATTGAAATCAGTCCTTTAATTTTGAGCTTTCATTCTATGCTTAAAGAATGTGTGATGTTGCAGTCGTGATTATGGTTGTATTTCAGAATGTGGACATGTTGCAAAGTTTTATATTTCATATGCCACTCTACACAAATTTGATGGATAAACATGCTGCAAATTTTTTGAAAGAAAAGACAATTGGAAACCTATTGCTATCACAGTTCATTGGGATGGCGAGTTGGTGATCACATTAGATGAAAAATAACAGACCAAAGAAAGATGTGTGGAATAGATTTCTGGTCATGGCTTTGTTCTGCCTTAAGCTAAGCTGTTATTGGATTTACCTTCACAGCTTTCAAATGTTTATGCACATGTTGTGCAACAGGAGAACACGTAATCAAGCTTCTTAGTGTCACAAAACTAGAAGAGAGCAGAAAATAAGCAAGAGGCAAAAGTAACTGTAGTGAAAAAGATTATGGAGCTTTTGAAAGAGCGGAAGTGTGACCAGTCATGGATTTGGGGTGCAGCAAGTGAGGCGGTAGTTATAAATAGGCATAGTACAGGCATAGTAGGCATAGTAGGCATAGTACAGGCATAGTGGGCACAGTACAGGCATAGTAGGCATAGTACAGGCATAGTGATGATAATTTGAGCTTTTAATGTGAAATCTCATTGCACCCCCTCAATGCTTAAATTTAAACTCATAAAATTAATTTTTTTTTGAAAAGAAAGAGGTAAGGCTTCTTTATATTGGTGTGACTGGTTTTCGGATGCACATCTCCCCTGCTATCTTTGTACCGGTACTATGTCTACTATGCTTGTACTATGCCCACTATGCCTACTATTCCTGTACTATGCCTACTATTCCTGTACTATGCTGGTACTATGTCTGTACTATGCTTACTATGCCTGTACTATGCCTACTATGCCTACTATGCCTATTTATAACCACCCGCAAGTGAGGCAGCTGCCTTAGGTTCCCCTTTCAAACATGTGCAATAAGCAATTGTAGCCGTTCCAGAAAAGCCCCTAAAATTTTTAATCCAGCACTGAGTGTGAGAAACAGCAGCAGTAGTAGGTGACACAACAAGCTGTAATACAGGTTTAAGAAATTATGGGATTACTGTAAAAATATACCATACATTTTGTATTATTTGTCCCATTTGTTTGCTGTATGTGCAGATTGCATTTATACAGACTGCATGCTTTTTCAGACTGCTCTAGAAAAAACTTTGCTGGGGTTAGCATGTTGCCATGATGTTGCTGAAGTTACCTCGAGCTATATTGTGAAAGCACTAACACTTGATAACATCTCTCCTGAATCAAAAACCTTCAATAAGTTTCATACAAAACTTCACTAACTTGAACAAGATGATGAAAGGGTGTGAGAATATAGCGAGGTAAAGTTCTTGCCTGCTGAAAAGGAAGGAACTGATTGCATGTTTGGAAAATCTGTTGTCAAATAAACAAACAATTTTTTTTCTGGGAGATTATAAAGAGTTGCTGGAACTGCTTTTTTCTGTTGTGAAAAGAAATTGTGTGCTACTCTACCAACTCTTGGTGTAATCAACAAAACCCGATGGATAAACAAGGGCTTGTATTGTCTCAAAATAAAAATTGTAGTTTTTAGAAAGGAGTTTATCAAACTTAAGATCTGTTGCATGGCTATCATGGCAAAGTTTTAGTGCCTTGTGAAGTTTGTTGTGAAATGCTATGAATGGTATTGGTGTTTACCTCTATCTCGAGTCAATGTACTTGCAAATGACTTGCAGTTTGTTGAAATTTTACACTCTTGCAAAGAACAAGACAAAATAGTGGCAGAAGTAGCTTAATTTTATGCTGCAAACTTGGTCTTTGAAAGCAGAAAAATGCTCTCTTTGCTCTTTTCAGCACAAAACTACACCTGGTAAGAAAGCAGCAATGGCAAAAAATGCTGGCAAAGAAAACCTGCTTTATACAACTGTTTAAATGGTTTTGGAGAAGCAAAGTTGATTCCAGTGCTGCCAACCACCAAGTTTGCTGGCAGATTTAATTAATGAGTCATGATTTTTTTGCAGCATTAATACTAGATTATTGCACAGGTTTCTATGACAAAAATGTTCTTCAGTGAAATAATAATTGGTCATACATTATGTTGCAAAGCTTTGATGCAACTGAGAGTAGCCAATAATGCAGCTAGACGGGGTCAAGCTGGGATGTGACTATTTTTCATCAGCAAAATCAGCGCAAAGATTTCAAACTGTTCTTCAGACTGTGGAGGGCATGTATCAGCATGTCAAGATTTATGCTAGAATAGAACAAGCACCAGTAACATAATTTGATGGGGTTTGCACATATAGTTTATTCGAACTTGTCAGAAAACTGTGTTTGTTTAACTGTGGTTTTATTTATGATTACAATAAAGAATACAAGTTTTTGTGTAAACAATAATAGACTTATTGAGATATTGTTGCTAAGTTAATAAACGTTAATTAAATACAGCTTTTTTGCAACATACAGATTAAAAAATGTACTGTTTAAAGGCATTTAAATTCAAAATTAGCGACTTTAGGTTGACACAATCCTATCTTGGAGATGAAACCAACGGAGACCATTTTTTTAGTAGTTGCGTGTAACTTATGTTATATATGCATTCATGATGTGGCACTGCTAGATCTAAACTATTCAATCTATTACTTCACATCTGTGTTTATTTTGATAACGGGAACACTTCTAAGAACTGTAGAATAACATTTAAATGAAAAATGGCAGATAATGCACCCCAGTGTTGGTGCTATTAATAATTATATCATTTAGAGTTGGAAATACATTGACATGTTTTAAGAAGTTATTTGGTCACTATCACAGAGTTAATTTTTGAAAAGTTTAGGAACAGTTAATTTTGACAGAATCATGAGTTAATTTTTTGAGTTCTACTTGCAACTTTTTTCCAAGTTTTTAAACTTTTATCAGCCCATCGTCAAAAGGTGTCATCAGAAAATTATGTGGTTTCAAAATTGGAGATCAAATGGACGTCAATACTCAATAATGTACAGTAGTGTAGAAATAGCAGCAGCCCATGGCAAGATTTATGGGGTACCCTGGATGATACTTTAGTAATTGAAGACAGACGGATGCTCTTGAAAAGTGTCAGACAAAAAGCTTCGAGAATGAATACTCTACTTTCTGTAATTGAAGACAAGCAGTTATGTGCGTTTGTTTATTGATATCTGTTGCTGAAATACCTGGTCAATAAATCAAACAATTTATCATGAATTCTAAATTCATATTACGTTTTATATGAAAGAATATCCATCTTCAACAGTGTTGAAAGCCTTTAACAAATCTAAAAACAGACAGCGTGTATATTAATTATAATCAGTTTGCCATATATTGCACTGATTACCCATATTGTTGCCAAATTTTTTTGATTTTCGCTAAGTAAATCATTTTTTTTCAATAAAATTGATAATTCAGGAGTGTATTGATTTTCTCAAAATGACTTCACACCAGTTCAGGTCTGAACTGGGATATATGGTCTTTTACTATGTCTCACTAAAAAGTTTACTTAGAAAAAGATTTTGCTTTTCACTATGAGGACCTTTTTTTGGAAATTAAGCTAGAAAATGTGGCCAAGATACCAGTGAAGACCCTTTTTTTTAGAGATTCAGGTGCTGCAGTTGGGCATAGCTAGAAGTAAAGACCTTATTTTTGGGTTACTAACCACAAAATAGTCGAATCTATGACCCACTTTTCCTTATTTCCACAGTAAAATTCCATTTGTGATTCATTTAATGAAAAAAGTGCTATTCTTGGTCTAAATTGTCAAAAACTTGGCCAATTTATTTCTTTAGCACCAAGTCAAGGCAGAACAAATCCAATTAACTACCAACACTAAAAACTAATCGAAAAAAGTAATGTATTAAAGATGTCAAACAGCAAAATTTGTTTAAAAAAAAACACACAAGAGTGGGGTAGATGCATCACGAATTCAGTCTTAAAGTGTCTCAAATTCCCTTTTTGAAAAATTCTGGTGTTATACGGTTTCTGTTTTGTATGCACACATATGGCATTTCTCCACCAATTTTGCAAGTGTGGCAAAACTGAGCAGACTGCAGACCACATTAACCCTTCAAAGGATTAACCCAAATATATTTGTTGTTTACAAATCACTTTTGCATTATCCCATGTATGTTCATCCAAATTAAACTCCAAATTATTTTTTTGATCATTTTACAGTTTTTACTATTGTTTACTTAATAAAAAAATTTAGTTGTAGAATGGATATAATTTTCCAAAATATATAATGCATTAGGGGTTAACCTATCTTGTCTGATACGTCAGGTACCAGCTGGATTAAAAGTTAGGTTGGTTTTGGATAACGCTACAAGGAACTGGCTTGACAGTATCAATGCCAGTTTCTGATGTGGGAATAGGTTTGATCTGATAAAAAAGATAATACAAACCAAGCAAGATTAGTATTGAAACTTCAAAAAAGTGGTAATTTTCCAAGAAATACCTTTTAGCTTTATAAAACTATAAGTGTAGCATAATCTATGTATGTTTATGTTTGCTAGAATTTGTTTTCACTTATTAGCCTGTTCTCAGTGGTTTATGTAGGTTGAAGGATTTCCAAAAATTAAATGGAGGAAGATTCAGATGAAGGTAATTTCTAATATTTGTGTGGTTATTACTTAATATAGAAATGTAGCAACAGTTGTGAGTTTGCCTACTGTAATTAATTTTTTGAATCTGGATTATCTAGTTTTATGACGTTTACAAATGTCATTGCATCATTACAAAAAATGGAACTTTGTTGCCGCAGGTGTGTGGAGCATTGATGATAATGTTTGCAATAAAAACAAATGTTTGGAGTCTCAGTGCCATTGTGTTTCCTCTTGTAACAGTTTTCGTTTTTGATATTACTCATAGCAATGTTTCATGCTTGCCAGTACATATTTTATTCAATATTGCAAAAAAATGACTAGTAAAACAAAATCAAAAAAATGACGTTTTATTCACAAATTAGTTTAGATCACCAGATAAAATTCCATATCTAGCACTGCTTTTGATAGGTAAAAGGTGCTGCTATAAGATCTAAGAGATAGGCTCAATGGTACTGCATATTGTATATCAAAAATGAAAAGTGGCTTAGTGTTGCTATGCACTATCGTTTTGTGGCTTCTGAAAGTTGCTTCCCTTCCTAAATTAGTTCTCTGAGTCTTAAAGCAGTAATAAAATCAAAGAATTAAATAATAAGGTTTGCAATTCAAATAAAGTGCTTATTATAGCTTTTAGTTAGATGATTTTGTCCTTGGCTTTACATCTGAAATATTTTAAAACTTGCTTATTGTGCTTTGTGTGTTGTAGATTTTCCTGTTATGGATGTAAAATTTAACAATTGGGGGAAGATTATTTCAGCTGTTGAAGAAAATCTTCCAGCCATTACTTCTGACTCTGAAGTGAGCTATTTTATGCAATATGTCAATTACTTTTTATCTGTTCTTTTAGCTGGGAAAAACACTGCTGCCTGTATTTCTTTTCAAAAAGGTCCTGATGTGCTCAACCTTTATGTAATCTTATGGTTTTTGTTTGTAGAATCTGCTTAATTTGCTTAGCTGCAAAGATTACCTACCTAGTCTTGTTTAGAACTAATGTTATTGGTAAAATTTGTCATTTTATACTTATTTGTCAAGGTTAAAATTTTGTTAGACAGCTGTTAAACTTTCATCAAAAGCTATTATTCTTGAGAAATTTAAATTTTGAGTGAGTGATGCATCCAAATAACCAACCTTGTGCTATCAACAGTTTACAAGGCTTCTCGATAAATCGTATCTAATAATTTGAAATCAATGACTGATTAATGTGCAACTGAATTTTAATCCCACTCTTGGCCTATTCTCAGGGTTTAGTTGCAGTTGCATGCTGCTAAAAGCAATCCAATAAATTAATTTTTTGATACATAAATACTGTTGATTGATAAATGTTGAAAATGTTTAGGAGGATGAATTTGAAGATGATGAAATTATTTCTAGAAACTTCAATGATCAACCTTTCACTAGAAATTTATTGCAAAAAGGAGGTACTTATAATTGTGCCAAAGTTAAATAATTAATATGAAGTTTGTCCATTTACAATGTTATAGTTATTTTGTGAGGGTCCAATGTACTGTTTATCGTGTTTTCAAGTTGTTGTGTCACGAACTACTAGTTGTATTTTCATCTTTAGCTGCTATGCTTTGCTTAGTTTTTATATTCCAGGTTCATAGGATAATGGCAGGGTTTTTAATGTAATTGCTGTTATTTTTGATGAATTTAGTTGTTATCATCTCTCAGTTGTCTGTTATATAACACAAAATTTGTTAATATTCATTGTGTATTTATACCATGTTATTTGAAAAAAATTTTGCCAAGGTTGGGCCTGTATCTTCGAGAAAAGCTACATGCAGCCAATGAGTTTGGCTGTTTTTTGATTGGGCATTCTGGTGATTACCAGTTTTGGTGTATGTTGAGATGCATCTACTGAAATTTGCAAAACATGGCACTTTAAAATTATTACTGATACTGAACAAAACGATTTCTAGAATTAAATGAATCAATGATTAGCCTAATGCTGGGTTCCCACTGCATTGCTTAGCATGAAATTTTTTACCAAATTTGTTATTTTAGTGATTTTCTAGGCTTATATACAGGGTGTTTAAAAAAAAATTGACATCATTTTGCAATCAAAAATAACTTTGCCAGTTCCGGTTCAAATGACTTAGAATTTGCACAGGTTATGTGGAAACAGGCCAAAATTTTTTGTGTAATGTTTGATATGTTTATCTTTTTAGGTGTAGAAATTTTTGGCTGATAAATTATTCATAGTGTGTTTAAATCTGTGTGTTAAAATGGTGTTCACTAGGAGAGAAAGGCATTTTGGTGTTGGAGTGTGCAAGAACAAACTCGAATAGAGTTCTATATAAAGTCACAAACAGCAATGCAGATGTGGACCTGACGAGTTGAAGACTGGTACCAAAGACATGTTGCAATGTGTTTGGGAGGAGCTAGACTACTGCCTTGATGTGAGCCATGTAACAGGCAGTGCACACATCGAACATTTGTGAAATCTTTCATGGAATTTACGTGCCTTTAAACCTCTTATTCACATATGCAGGAATAAATCTTATTTTGGTCAACATTAAGCTGTTTAGTTTCATTTGATTTGACTACATGGTTTCTGTGATATTTGCATGTCAAATGATGTCAAATTTTTTGAAACATACTGTATTTTTTTCTTCCACTCACAGGATAAATTTCGTTTAACTCTTTCGCTCCCGCGATCATCGATTGATGATCTCGTGTTTCCCGTGTTTCTCTCAAACTTTTTTAAATTGAGTTACAAAATTAGTTTACTAAAAAATCGATTTGTGACTTTATTTTTCCTCCGATTTTCATAAAATTTTCAAAAGATCACACTTATTTCCTCACGCATCGGAAGATGTATAATTTGTGCCCTAATTCTTGGATTTTTATACCCAAAAACGGTTAAATAGACCAAAAACCTAGTTGCAGACGACAAAATCGGACAAATTCTCAGCACGTGCCAACTACACTAAAATCAAATTGAGATTACATCTTTACCACATAACCAAACCCTTTATCATTAACACAGTCTGAAAACAACTCTTTTGGGGCATCATTTGACAAAATTTCAAGCGATAATAATAAATTTTACTTTTTTGAATTTCCAAATTTTTTAGGGGTCTCAAAACCCCCCAAACAAATTTAATTGGTAAGTAGATAAAAGTAAATTTAGTGCGTAAAAAATATGATATGTTGCTAAATACGGGTTACATTTGAAAGCTTAGGAAATTTGCTTTCCAGCAATATATAGCTTTAAATAGTTTAGACTAAGTGGTATATGATATTTACTGATCAAAAATGAGTACTGTACATCATGTCAGTTCAAAACCCCCAAAATTTTTTGACTTGCCTTCACTAAATTATAATTTTTAGAAAAACTACACCCTTTAAAAAGATAAAATGAATTGCAAATATTTCACTACTAAAGTTGTCATTTTGTATCAAGTTTCCAAGGAGACAAGAAGCGAAATACAAGTTTAAAAGCTAGCAGAAGTTTGGTTTCTTTAAATCAAAGTTTGCTGTATCCCCCTTGTTTCTCAAGAAATGGGAAGGGTGTAAACAAGCTGCTGTTTCATTGTCAGTGACAGCATATTCTATTTAAAGTTGATATTTTCTGAATCTTGAAGAAATTCCCTGTTCAAAAATACATAATGTTACATGGTTTAGGCTAACCTGTAGCAGATAATGACTGATCATATTTTAGGTACTGAATTTAACTACCAAAATTTGGTACCGGTCGGTACCGGTCAAAAAAAAGGTCATGTGCCTCAGAAAGTACCAAATTGTAGAAAACCTAGGTTTTTAGGTAAGTTTTGAGTGATGTACCTTGAAAGCTTATTTTGTTAGCATCATCTTGCGACCATTTCTAAAAAAATTGGTAGAAAATAAAATCTGTAGTGATCTTTGAGGTGAGGGTACTACTTTAATTTTGAAGTCAACCCCACTCAGTTGGGGGGTTAATTTGCATAAAATTTGCGTATTCAAAAAAATGTTTTTTTTTTCTATTTGAAATCCTCAAGAAATGTAGATTTCAACGATATATCACACTTAATGTAGAAGTAGACAGCTGAGTAATGATTTACAAACAAACTTGGGGTACATAATTATGATTAATTATGATTGATTATGACAGTTTTTCGTGCTGCCACCTTACGGACATTTTTTTTCGCTTTTCACGCGGGAGCAAAAGAGTTAAAGAGCTTAGTGTATTATTCAGGTAAAAACTTAATATTCATTTATCTTGGTGGCTTTCCAAGAAAAATCTTGGACAATTTTGAAATTCAGCTTTGTCGTCAGCAGAGGTGTCTACATTTACTTAATGTTTGTTGCAATGTTACTATGCGGTGTTGTTCCGTTTTGAAGCGTTGATGGTATCTTTCCTTCTTAAACCAATATTTTAAATTTATTATTTCACCTGTTTTCTCCATTTATCTTTGGTTGCCATCTCCCTCACTTCTAACGATCACTTTAAAGTCTGTTGCTCTTCTTAACACATCATTGTCGCTATTCATTCTTAGAATGTTCCTATATCACTGCAATTAATTTGCTTTCACCAGTTTCTCCGCAGTTTTTTCTAAACCCTGGACATTTGTCAATTCTTAATCATTCCTTTTATCAATCAGTTTGACACCACTTGTTGCTTTCTCTGTTCTTCTCAAAATCACATCCCATTATCCATCAGACACCATGTTTCACTTCATAACATTGCTGGTCTGATAAAACTATGATCGATCTTTTCATATTAAAAATAAGCCGTTTTCCATGAAGCAACTCAACACGTTTACTGAAAAATTTATCTAACCATCTCTTGTTGCTTTTCTTTCACTGCTGCTTCTCTTCTTCCCTTCCTTTGCCATTTTTCCTGTCCTAAATAACAAACTGGTGACTGATACCACCTGCTCATGAAATAGTAATTCTTTGTCTGGTTCTGCTATTTCATTGTTTCAATGTATTTTTTACCAACAAAACATTTTTCCAAACTTGAAGACGCTGTCTTCATTTTTGCACTCTTCCACATTCCTCTGGCCCACGTTTTGTACTCATCCCCAAATTTGCCATGACCTTTTTGCTGCACTTGAATCGATTTTTCTCTGTGGTATCTCTCCTTTTAAACCACCAACCAACAGTTTCGTTTTTCTGAGATAATCTTCATTACCTTGCACTCAAACACCTCCAATTTTCAGAATCTCTTTGTCAAATCCTCCATGCCTTATCAAACTCATGAGAATCAGGTCATTTGCTTATAAAATTCATCAATAAACCTTCTCTTGCACACTGAGTAATTGTATTGACTACAACGGCAAAAACTGTTAAAAGTTGTTTTCCGTATGTTTTGAAAGGAATGTCTTTCAAGAAAGCATTGCAGTTAAATATTGAAGAACTTGTGTTCAGACCTGTTTTGGAGTTGCCAGGACTGGTGGCATAGTGTATTTAATTCAGTGGCGGCTCCAGCTTTTCATGGCTACTCGGGCTCGTCACTGATAGTGTCACAAAATATTGCAAAAACAATAAATACAGCTCTAAAACTAGCGAGAAGACAAAAAATAGCAACATTTTATCCAGCTATTTAACTATTGTAAAACACCGTTGTTTATACAGTTTAACAAAACGCGTGCTTTTATCAAATGTGCCCAAGCAAAAAAGCGTCTGAAAAATTGCAATGAATGCTCGCTTTGTTAGAGCTTGGGCAACTGCAATCAAGCCCGAGTTGGATTTGATTCGAAAAAAATGCTTGAAAATCGTTTCTCTCGTTATTTCTCTCTACAGCATGTCTGATTATTTTCCCCAAGCCCGAGCTAGACAAAACTACATTACACGTTCTTTCAATTATTCTTTTTATCTACCTTTTTCTGATTGCAACTCGGGCTATTTCTCGCGGGCCCAAGTTCAACAAAAAAATTAAACAAAAAAGTGTCTGAAACAATGCAATAAACGCTCACATTGTCAGAGCTCGGGCAACTGCAATCAAGCCCAAGTTGGATTTGATTCGAAAAAAATGCTTGAAAATCGTTTCTCTCGTTATTTCTCTATACAGCATGTCTGATTATTTTCCCCAAGCCCGAGCTAGACAAAACGACAGTATACGTGCTTGTAAATTACTCTTTTTATCTACCTTTTTCTGATTGCAACTCGGGCTATTTCTCGCGGGCCCGAGTTCAACAAAAAAAGTGTCTGAAACAATGCAATGAACGCTTGCATTGTCAGAGCTCGGGCAACTGCAATCAAGCCCAAGTTGGAGTTGATTCGAAAAAAAATGCTTGAAAATCGTTTCTCTCGTGATTTCTCTGCACAGCGTGTCTGGCTATTTTCCCCAAACCCGAGCTAAACACAACGTTGAGCACAAAAAAGCAACTGCCACCACAAACACCGGTGGTTTATATGATGCCCGGCTTCTTTTTTGGACTTAACATAAATTAAGTTAAAAAGTTTGAAACTTGCTTGGCAGAATTTAAATTTAACAAAGTCTTCCCTCATTTCGTAACTCAGGCTCAGCCAGAGTAGCCCGAGTGCTGGAGTCGCCTCTGATTTAATCCAAAAGTTATGAAAGTAAGCATAAAAACTTTCTGTAAAATGTCTTACCAAAAGAAGTGTTATTGAAGAATGCTTTCAAGAGGAGCTATAGATTACAGCTGGTCTGGTTGATTTGACACTCAGGTCTTTGCAGAAAGCTCTTGCTGACCCTTTCAGACTGAGACATGGTCAAAAGTTTTAACTGATTAAAAAAGAACACCATTTTCTGCCTTTCATTTGAATATGTTAGATACTTGCAGAAAGAGAGAGATCCACTATTTTAAATCTGGTTTTGTCTCCACTTACAGAGGTGACCAGATTTACTTCACGTTTCTAGAAAGTTCCTAAACAGCATTATGCCACTTTGCTCTGTCAGTGGCATCTTCATTTTTCGGTCCAATCTTATCAATATGTTGTTTTGCTTGCTTTTCCACATGATATTTGGTTGCCCACGCCCTCTTTTACCCACCACTTCAAAATCCAATGCTCTTCTCTACACTTCATCATTATTCCTTGTCAAAACATGCCCATACCATTGCACTTCACTAACCCTGGCCAGTCCATCCAAAGTATCTTTCAAAGTTTTAAATGCAACAAACCCATATATTCTTGGCTGATTCTTTTCACAATCAACTCAACTCCACACGTTGTTCTTATCATTGCTTTTTCAGTCAGCATTGCCAATCTTACACAACTCTCATATATCGTTCCTTTCATCTTTAACAAGAACTTCCATAAAGCAACTCCCCACATTCTCTAAATTTTATTCATCAATTCTTGCTTTTGCTGTCACCGCTGCTTCACTCCCACCACTGGTATTCAACCAGTCCTAGTAACAAAAACTCTTCACAAACTAAACTGGTCAAAAACTGTTTCTTTGGTTCTTTTATTGTGTTAACGCATTGCTCACAAACAAAACGTTTTGTCAGATTTGTGGTCTCTCTTCATTTTCACACATCTAGCATGCACCCATTTACTACATTTTGTGCACATTACCAAATTTTCCATTACCCTCTTATCGCACTTGGCACACAGATCAACTTTACTCTAGAGTACTTCACCTTTTGAACCACTCACCATCACTTTTATCTTCTTGAGGTTAATCTTTGACTCCTTGCTTTCAGACGCGTCATTCCGTTTTAAAAACATTTCTTTCAGATTCTGTATACTTTCACCCATTAGAAATAAGTCAACTGCATACAAAATTTCATTCTTCAATCCTCTTGCATGCTCCGTGATTACACTCACTGTAATTGCAAAAAAAAGTGGCAACAACACAGATCCTTGGTGTACACCAACTTGCACCAAAAATTCTACAAATAACTCACATTCCCCTCTTACGTTTGTAGTTGCTCCGTGATGAGACTCATAACCAGTCTTGCAATTACTTTTGGTAAACCTTTTTTTCTCATTGCCCACTCCATCACCTTTCTTGAAACTCTATCAAATGCTTCTCATTATCCACTAAACTTATGTAAAACTTTTTCTTCTTATCTTGATATTCCTCTTGCATTCTTCTCACCACAAACAATGTGTCTGTTGTTCCTCTGCCAGGCATAAAATCAAACTGTATTGAATCAATATTTACAATTCTCCAATCCTTCTTTCCAGCGCTCTTTCAACGATCTTCATAGCATGCTCTAAGAGCTTTACTCCTCTGTATTGAAATTCCTTACATCTCCTTTTTCCTTGAAAATTGTTACCAACACACTTGTTTGCCATTCATCCAGCATTCCTTTTCCATTCAACATTCATTGGCAAAGTTTTCATTACCACACTCATTCATAGGGCTACTTCTCCAATAGCATATATTATCTCTGCACATACTTCAGGTAGTCCAGCTGCCTTTCATGGTTTCATTGCTTTTATTGCTATTGCCATTTCTTCGCAAGTGACCTTTTCAATAGGTCCCTCTACCATACCAGGTTCTGTCATGTGGTCCCAATCGTTCTCTTTGTTCTTGATTTCCTTGATGTGATTTTTCCATATTCTTTTTCTGTCTTTTTCACTGAAACCTAACTTTTCGTCTTATCCTCTGATACATCTTATTCCTTCAATATCTTTCCCATCTTTTTTTATGAACTTTATCAGTGTAAAAATGTTATTTGGATTTTCATTCAAGTTCGTTAACTCTTTCTCAGCTTCTTTCCTCTTAGAGTTAGCAACCAATTTTTTTGCTAGATTTTTAATCTTATATTTAGCCTTGTTATACTTTGATCGATTTTGGCACATCTTTTTATATGCCACTTTCTTTTGTCATATTACTTTCTTTCCCTCTTCATTCCACCACTATGCATACCCGTGGTTTCTCTTACCTTTCTTCTTTTCACATACTTCATCACAAGCTTTTAAAATACCATTTTAAAATCATTTGCTCCAGCAAAGTCTGGTTTGAAAGCAAGTGTGTTGTGGTAGACATACATTGAATCTGCTCGTTTGAGCCTGTGAAATGTGCAAAAAATGATGTAAATTTACTTGACGTTATATTGGGTGCATCAACATCAACCAATTCCTTTGAATTCTTGCTTTCGTGTTGTTTTCCTTCAACTTCCAAACCCTCCTAATAGCTTGTTCATTTTTAACTACTTTCTTCAACTTTCTTTTGTCCATGTCTGTTGCCATCAACCGATGTTGCAACTCCTAGGGGATTGCTTTCACATTTTTTAAATGCTTTCTGTTGCTTTTACCAACCAATACAAAATCAATCTCAGTTTCATTTCCATACATACTGTAATTTTTCTGTGCTCCTTCTTTGCAAACCACGTGTTTGCCATACACCACTCCTTTTCATTGTCATACTTGAGCAGTCTTCTTCCCTCAACAATTCTTTTGCCAATTCCATATACTCCACGGACACTTTCAAACCTATCAATCTATCCCCCAACATGTCTGTTGATGTCCCCCAGACCAAAAATCATTTCACCAGGGTTTTGTAAATCCTACCATTTATTATAAAATCATCTGCCATTTTATTATCAAATTGATCTTTCTCGCACTCTGATCTTCCTTCCTGGGGAGCATACACACATGTGACTCTTATAACTTCCTCCTCAAAAACCATCACTCTGTCACTTTTTCTTAGAACTTCTACAACCTTCTTGCAAAGTTTTTCTTTCACCAAAATTCCAACACCTATTCCATCATTGTTTCCAGACCATCACAACTTTTATCTCCTTTGTATACCAGCAAATCGAGCTGCTTGCCAACTCCATCTTCTTGTACACAGCACATATACACTTTCCTCTTTCTTAACTGCTGGCACACTTCGGTACCTCTCCTACAAAAACTTCCAAGATTCCAACTTCCAAATCTTACCTCAAATTTATGTTACCCGGAGATTCTTTGCACCCCCTGCCAATTTAATAGCTGCTGGGGGCTGGAGGCCAATTTTTTGACAAACTTTTGCATGAGGTAAGTTTTTGGAGCTTTTTGTCTTTTACGAAGAGCATGCCCTTGCTACTCCCAACCTCAGTTTGCATACATAAGCAGAGTTCTTATTAAATGACAAACTGACAACATAATTAATTTTTTTTTGCAGAGTTGATATTGTTCTAAGGGTAGTATGATTTTGACTATTGGCAATCATAATTTTTTAATATCACCAATGCATGCTTTTGATGATAATAATAATATGTTTGTTGACAGAGAAATGTAGTGTGAAAGTCTATAGCAAGTCTGTGTCGATTTTTTTTTTTTTGAGCAAATGTTGTTGTTTGTAAGTTAACTAAAGTAAATCTGCATAAATTGATAAGTTTTTACATTAGCATTTTGATGTTAACGCTGCCACATTTTTAAAGATGATAGCACGATATTTGAAAGTGGTGGAGACGATTCCTGTTCTTTTGACGTTGCTACTGATGAGATCAGAGATAAACCCAAGGTAAGTAAATTTTTTGGAAAGTTGAAACAAGTTTTTGTTTTACATCTGTATTTAATAATTGCTTTAAGTAAGTCTACGTAAATTCAAACACAAGAGCTTGAGAAACTCAAAGCCAACTGAGAAATTTTAGTTTTGCAAAAATCATTTTGAATCTTTCAAATAGGATAGAGTGTTAAATCGTGGTATCTCAACATGCTTAGAGTTGTATAGGGTCTTGTTTTTGAATAAGTAATTGCTTCTTCTTCAGAACTAAGTACTTTGTGTTTAATGAGTAAACCGAACTGGGTTGTTTTTACTTAGATGTCAGCAGCGTGGTCCAGTGGCCTGAGCATCAGACTTGTCATTTAAAGCCTGTGGGTTGAGCACTCATTGCGTTATGTTTCATGTCTCCTGGAAAAGTGCAATTGACATTTGCTTTCAAGCTCACGTTTTTGGTTCAGTCTAGGCTTGTGCTTACTACAGCGGCATGTATGAGTGATTTGCGTACCTTAAGGTCATTTTGCTGTCTCCTAAACTCTTCCTTTCTCTTACATTACTAGACAAAATGCTAGCAGGGTCTTATCAAAACTTTAGTTTATTTGTTGAGGTGAATAACGAGATATCAGTTAAATTTAAATTACTTTTGTTTATTATTTTGTAACAAAAGTATTTTCCGCAGTTTTGCATTAAACTAAGTAATAATTACAAAAATCTTGTTGGCGGTACAGAATTTTGATATAGCTTTGAAAAAAGCTTTTTGAGCCATAGGCTTTTTATGACGCTCTCATCAGTGGTGGTATTGCGTCAAAAAGAGAAGATCTAGAGTGAATAAGTGTTTTATGTGAATAATTTGGACGTTAGGCAATCAAGACAAGCCAATGATAGCGCTAGTATTGTAAAGCGCGCCAAAGAAAGATTTCGCAATAGCGAAATGCTAAAGAAAGTGCAGCAGGAGGCCAAATAAGATGAGAGCGTCACGAAAAGCTTATTACTCAAACAGCTTTTTTCAAACCTCTATTAACTAATAATTAGTAAAACTGGTATTGTAATGTTGACTGTAATGTTTCAATTTTCATCACTTTGTGATTCTCATTAAATTTAAATGAAGGAAGCATTTGCATGTAATCTTAATTTATCTTTTCATGATAATGGTGTCAATCATTGTCATTTACAGTAAATTATGTTACAACCATATGGAATCATTGGTAAAAACTGCTTTTCGTTTGGATTCAAACCCATGATCCACACCAGCTATCTGGGGTGTAAACCTAGGCTTCTAGTAGCAGAAAACTCTTAAAACGACTTGCTACCAAAATGCTGAAATTCCAGCATGCTTTGGTGAGCGTTTGATTTATATAGTGCTAGCACGATTTTTTATTTAGAAACATTGGTTAGGATTTTAAAAAGAATACGTGCTTGGGTAGCATGTTGATCACAGTAGTGTTCATTTACCAAAATGTTACCTGCAATTGTTCAATACTTTTCCTCTATAATTTAAAAAGCATATTACTCGTTGAAACGTACGGTAGTTAAAATGATATTTATGTGTCATATAGGAATCACTTGATTTGGCCCAGACAAGTTTCATTGACGGCGATATCTCCACTACACATTGGCATTCTTTCACCACTACTTCTGATAACACTAGTAAGCTTTAGTTGGTTTTTTGGATGCTTTTATTTATTCTGTTCAAAGATCGATGACGACCAGGTTACCATACAAATTTTTGAATGCTCAACGAACCTAATTTTTGAAAACTAGTATTTCTCTCACTAAATGGTCGAATCAAAAATTTGGTCGAGTGTTTTAATGGTGTAATTTGCTTTTGTGTTTGATCACGGAATAAAATAACTTAGATTTAGTGATATTCTACTAAGAACTTTTTCTGATGCATTTATTGTTACAAAAATTGCTTGAAATGGAAAACAGCGGGAGCAAAAGCATGATGGTAGATGCCATAAATTTTTGAATGATTAAGCAAGCTAAATGTTATTTTTGAAGAAATAGGTTGTTTGTGATAAAGATTGCTGCAGGTTAGTAGTAAACATACAAATATGCCAATTTGCAGCGTGGCAACTGTTCTAGAAAGTTTTATTTATAGTGCATTAAAATTATATGTAGGTAATTTTAAACTGTCTGTCGCTATGTATTGCTGTACGCAAATTTAAATAACAAATTTCTTAGTTGTCATTGCTTATGCATTTTAAAATGAATTTGTATTTAGAAGAAGGCATTGTAAAGAGTGAAGATATCATGCAAGAACTGCAGAAATTGAGTCAATGGGAAATGCATCATTCGTTAAGTATGTGCTTTTATATTTGTTTTTGTATTCAGGCATGCGTATATTGATGTAGGTTATAGAAAGCTACTTTAAAATAATGTTCAAATTTTAAGAAGCACATCTTTTATCTGAAAATTAGAAAATTTTCATTGTAGCAGTGAAGCGTTTTGTATATTTTCTTGATTGATAGTCAACAGCGTTTTGCCAGCATGAACTCTTGCCATGTACATAAACATTTTAAACGCTTTCACTTTGCGACTATAGCTTAATTGTTCTATTGGAAACAGCTCTTCTTTGTCGTTTGAGCTATTCGTTTTGAGCATTATGCGGGAAGATGTACATACACTGCACGTGTGCTCAGGCTCTATTTGTGAGTCTTCAATTAGACTGGGCCACCACAACGGGTAGACTGCTTGGCCCCACCACCTGTTTGCCAAATGAAAATGGAGGCATCCCGTTAAGTGCTTTGCCCAAGGACACAACAAGCAGGCTTGCAGGCTTGTTCTCCACACTATCCCTATTTTGCTGAGCGCCAAGCAGGGAAGCTGTGAATACCATTTTTTAAAGTCTTTTGGTATGACTGGACTTAGGAAATGAACCCCAGGTCTACTGACTGCAAAGCGGACGCTCTAACCACTACACCATCGCGCCATAAAAAAAAAGCAACAGCTGTTATATTTTATTAGATTCATCAAAGAGGTCTACAGGAGTTACTGCTGATTTGACTTCAAGTTCTTTCCAATTTTATAAAAAAGTGAAGACTTCTTCACGCTTGAAAACAATATGCGGTAACTAGTATTTGCAGATGAAAATGTGTAATTGAGCAATGCATATCAATGGGATGCTTTAGTAGTTCAATCATATAAAAGTTTATTCCCACTGCTGACAAAATTGTCTTGCCGCTGAACTTGTGTGATTCGGCCGCAGTTCTTATGACATTAAGCAATATTCTAGTTTCTTCAGCTTATCATTTTTTTGATATTAGTATATTACCCTGATAAAGTTCTTGTTAGAATACAAAAAGCTCCTGTCTTTTATTTTTGTTTTGTTCAAAATTTATTACAACTTAAAAACAAACTGATACAAATGAAATGTAGTACTCTAAACACAGCAAACTACTGCTAGTAAAAAAAAGAGCGCAAATAAACACTGATCTCAATTTAAGGGTTAGGTGAGCTCAACAAAAGGTGATGGTAAGCAAAGGAAATGCTAAAACGTAAACAAAGTTAAGAGCTTAAAAAAACTTGTGCATTGAATTTGATGGTTTCACTACACAGTAACACACTGTTATTAAGGGTGCATATTTGTTCTTCCCTTGGCAAAACATTTCTGTTGGCTCCAATTTGCATTAAAACTGTTAATTTGTGGTGTTTCAAACCATTTTCTTAAATTGGTAGTCGTCCAATGAAATTTTATGTGTTCACTGTAATCCCCAGAAAATGCTGTTATTTTGCTATGCAGTAATTGAAATTTATGGTCCGACTTCAACAAACACACGTTTGTTTGATGAGTTAGTGCTATACCACAATGTTTTTGTTATAGAGCTATACAGTACTACACTACAAACAACCTGCTGTGCAATTTGGTTGTAGCATTTGTGATACAGAACAAAAGCTGTGGTCAAAAATAAAAGCACTACCAGGCAATGTTGGCTAATTAGTCATAAAAGTCAGTATTTAAGGGAAATTGCCATTCAATTAACCAAATTATGTAACAACCCATTGCAATTTTTTTACAAGAAAATGGCTTGAAATTATGATGATTCTACATCATGAAACAATTTGTAGGTTTTATTAATGTGTAGATAACTGATTTCGTCTATTCTTAAGTTGATTTCAACTGCTTTTCAGCTTTCTACCCTTAGAGCCACTTACATCAAAACACCCAAATCAAATTTATGTAAACAAATGGAATTCGTGTATGCATAAAAATCGCACATTAGTTTCCGCTCCTTCTATTGGTCGCTTCTTTTACCAATTCGAATGGAGCCTTTTTCTTTTGTGTTAACTGTGTCTCTGTATAAGTGACTTACTTCATCTTTTTCACTCTATATCTGACGGATTCTCTTAGAAAGTATCAGACAAAAAGCTTCGAGAATATGAATACTTTACTTTCTGCAATCTTTAAATTCTGTGCCACTAATCAATTCTACCTATTATTCGCATAATTTAAGGTGTGACCCGCATTTTTTGTGTATTCATATCTATATCAACTAAAACTTGTACACCAAGACAACCTCCTCAAAAATATTTATTACATAGTGGCTATTTTGACATCGACGGCAAAAGAGACACAGGCTATTTTGCTGTACACGATTAGTGAGTCTAAATAAGCACGTTTGATATCTTACACTCAGCATTGGTTTAAAGCAGTGTTTCTCAACCTTTTTGGCGCTTGTACCCCTTAAAATTTTGTGAAATGTTTTTGTACCCCTAGACCAGTGGTTCTCAAACTGTGCGTCGCGACGCCCTGGTGCGTCGTTTCAATTTTGCAAAGGCGTCGCGGAATATTTTGGTTTTGTGCCATTAAGTCTAGATTTTATTGCGTCAAAAGAACTCTGATCGTAGATTCCTTTCTTACTTTCTTCTGACATTTTCACAATAGTGTTTTTAATACACTGTTGTAATGGTTGACTTGTTATTCAAGAATCAAATTGCAGAAGTTTAACTTAATTGGCGAAAAATATATAAAGAATAAAGCATTCAGTTGTATGTTGGACGAAAACAGGAAAGATGAGTTACAAACTTAGAAGAGCATAATTTTACGATTGAAGATGACAGACCAATCCAAAATCTCGGGAGCATAGGGGCAGTTATTTATGTAGATTATGGGTCACATTTATCTCGCAGTATGGTAAACTAAACTGTAGGATGCTGTCTGGTGCGTCGCAAAGTCTTGCAAGCTTTTTTAAATGCGTCGCATCGCAAAAAGTTTGAAAACCACTGCCCTAGACCTATCAAACAAACACCTACAAAATTACGGATATATATAAATCTAACAATGAAATAAAACACAATGTAGCATGTTACTGGTGTATATTTATAAACCATAATATTGTTCACAACAAAACCAATTCAGTGCAAAACCAATTCTGTCGGAACAAACAAGAAGCTATTTATTACGTCACAGTAACTCTTTCTTATGACAAAAATTCATTCAGAAATGCAGATGTTGAAAAAGGCTTCGGAAAATGTTTTCTTATTTCAAATAACATTGAAAATAAATTCTTAGCTAATAGTTTAAAATAACCATTATTCTGACGCCTCATCTCGTACCCCCTGCTTTGGTGCTTTGCACCCCCAAGGGGTACAGGTACCCCCAGTTAAGAACCCCTGCTTTAGAGTAATGGCTTGAAATCTATGTTCAAGTGCATTGCTTTGGTGTTCGAACCTTCACAGTAGTTTTTTTCCAACTGGGGTTGGATTCTATGAAGGTTATATTGCAGTAATATTTTGGTTTTGTTTTTTATCGAATTACATAATAGCACTGTACACTGGAAAGGGGGTATGCTTATGTAAAACGTAAGCAGTGTCTACCCTTTGGATTAAATATTTGTCAAGTCACGTTTTTAATACATTATAGAAATTTACGAGTCATAAACGGTTGAAGTATATTTTGCTGTCAACGGAAAAATAACAACTGCCTATTCAGTAGTTCTGTTAGATTGGCCATCCAACGAACATGACCTAGTTGCAGACTAATGCAATGACATGCCTTGCGTAGTATGGCTGTCTTAAGTATTGTCAGTTGCGTTTAATGCTTTTAATACTTGTATTTAATTCGTTTGGCGCTAGCATGGTACTGGTAATAACAAGTGCAATTTGTCACACTTCAAACTAGGCGAATTGTATTTTTTAAGCTTTTTTTGAAAATTTCGATTTTAGTAATATATTTCATAGAACCAAACTGCGAGGAACCAAGTACAATTTATCTTGATTTACGTTCCAGGAATCAAAGGAGCTTTAATGAGTTACAGGTATGTTACAAGCATATTATTATTCAACCTTACATCGGAGGGCTTTGTTTTATTTGATTGTTAATTTATCTTTTTTTTTAAGCGTTTATGTCATTTTGTAGCTTTCTTCGATATTACTGAACGGTTTTGTATGAGGTCAGTAGGGCGAAATTTGTCATTTTTGACAGTATTTTTATTGCATAAAAGTAGATCCGATTCTTTGTGCTCCAGCATCGGATCATCAACTCATTGAGTGCCGAAATGTTTTGATCAAGTATTGCAGTTATCAAATCACTACAAAACTAACGTTGTGGAGGAGGCTTGACTTTTTCTTTTAGGAAATGTCAAACCAAGGAAGTAGAAAAAGTGTTTCTTATCATAATGCAAAGTCCTTCCAGAAGTTCCTATAGGCCTTGGTCTCACTCTGTGTGGAGCCAATCCTGAAATAGGAAAAGAGCATGATAGACAAAGAGCCTGCTCACAGGAGGACAGAGAGGAATGAGTCACTTTAACTCGCAAAGGTGGCCGAGAAGCCTCAAAGAAGAGAAACGCCAGATAATCACCCTGCGTATCGTAAGAGGCGACTTGTGGGCACCCATCCATGACTCTCCCCTATTAGTAGTAGCTAGTGGGACTTCACTCCGCATTTTCTATTAATTACAGGTTCTAAATAAATTGCTGCTTTCCCCTAGCTTAATCGCGATTAGGTTTGCCGCGTGAACATGAATATGCATTTCATGTTCTCCTTTTCCTTTAAAAAAGAGGAAATTAATCACAACACCACCAAATGAAGAACAGTTCTCACAATTAGGAGGTCTTCAGTTCAATGCCCACATACATTTTGTTTGGTACTCTTTGGATTTGCATTTTTAATCGGGTAATAGGATTCAAAAATAAGTGGTCATGAATCTTAACGCTGGCAATTAACCTATTTTGTCTGTAACATAGACAAAATAGGTTAATTGCATACGAATCTGAAATCTCAAACTAAATCCTATCCAACTTTATGTAAAATTGTTATTATAGTTTAAATTTGCATTGTATTATTATGTTTGTGTGTCGTGCTTGCATTTTCAATGGTTCGTTTTAGTAAAATTCATAAATACGATATTTGCTTTTTATTTTAATCTAGAATAGGATTTGAAATTACTCTTCCAGAATTGTGCTAGAATAAGCAATATTACTTTGTGCAACCCTAGTGGTTTCGTTTGTCAAACGCTTGTGATACAATCAAACAAGGATTCATGTTAAAAGTCAGTAACCCTAGGTTTGATCACAACAGAGTATTGTGCCGTAAAATAAAATGACTCGTCAATTTCTGACATAGATTCAAAAATAAAAGTTTTTTCATCAACAACAAAAAGATGCTTCCTGTTCATCTTACTTTGTTGATTAAACATTAAACCGGCAGTATTATATGGTATCACTTTTGCGATATGGCACACTTTTGTTAACCCCTCCGCGTCGCTTATCATCATATGATGATGGCGAAGAGAACGCCGCTCATCCTCATATGATGATTTGCCGGCTACGGCGAAATGCGTGTATTGAAGAGAGATGTCGAAAAGGAAAGGAAGATCTCTCCCAAGCAAGCTTTAAATACACGCATTTCGCCGTAGCCGGCAAATCATCATATGAGGATGAGCGGCATTCTCTTTGCCATCACCATATGATGATAAGCGACGCGTAGGGGTTAAGAGAATAGATCTTGTCTGTCAGCAAAATAAGCTTTCAGTGATGATGACCAAAAAACTTCTGGACCATTGATAAAATTTCATTTCCAATAATTGTGCTTAGAACCAATCTGTTTTTTTGCATGTGCGTTCTTATATTTGATTAGTAGCGCATTAAATGAAAGTGATGGACAACACTATTACCACGAATGCCATGCTCCACAGCCTGTTTCATCATGTCCTACAGTTGGGAACCTAGTGAATCAAGTAGTTTTATAGGTTGTTTGTCTAGTATAAAGGAATCATCTCAGTGAAAAAGTAGATATTGTATCATACAAGCAGCATTGTTTGCAGATAGCAGGCACACTTTTCTGTACTTAACGCAGTTGTGTGGTTTGTTGTGATTGATGGTTTCTTGTGTTTTCTGGCAGTCTTTGCTACTCGAAGTTAAGTACCGTAAACCGTGGTTACTTTGTACACCGGGGTAATTTTGAACACCACGGGGTAACCTTGTACACTTTTTCAAAACACATAACCATATTTTCAAAACACATATTTTTGTTGTTGTTGTTTACCCGACCCCTTCTGAGGGATGGGGGCATGGCAGAATACCATGGAGCCCCAGAAGCCGGGCAACTCCCCAGGGTCTGGACCAGAGGTCATAGAGAGACAGAGAGTCACCAAAGAGTGAGCGGCACAAAGAGTCCGTAGCTGGACAGTGCAGAATGAGATGAGAGGTGTCCTGGGACAAGTGTCCACAGTTGCTGCAGGAAGGATTCTTGATTCTGCCAATCCTAGAGAGAAAAGAACTTAAAAGAAGGCTGTGTCCATTGCAGCAAAGACAAGAGAGGACACAGCGAGCATGGCGAGGGAGCACAAGTTCCTTGGTGGAAATCAAGGGAACCTGCATGTCAAAGAATTTGGATGAGACAATATGCCTCCAGTCCGAAAAAAGACAAGAGCGGATACAAGAGAAAAGAGGAGAGAGACTACAAGGGATTGAGGAGGGCGCAAGTAGCGCTCCCCGTCTGGCCAGCTCATCAGCCACGGCATTCCCTGGCAGAAACGAGTGCCTGGGGACCCATTGTAGTCTGATAGAACAGAAGGAGAGAAAGAACAGTTCCTGCCAGATTTGCCACAGAGTTTGGGATAAGAGGAAAGACGGAGGAGAGGACAGGGTGGCGAGGACAGAACGAGAGTCCGATAATAAGAGAAGAGAAGAGAAGTGGCAGACTTGTTGGTGCTGCAGACTGCAGAGACCAGCAAAGAGCATGCAGAATGGCGCAGGCTTCAAGAGAGAAACTTGAGCATACTGGGCCTGCCGAAAAGGAAGGAGTGACCTCAGTGCCACAGAGAGAGCAGTTGGCAAGTATGCCAGAGCCGCCTTTGCCAAAAAAAAGGAACCCAGCCGTCTGTCCAAAGCACCAGATCATGAGGGGGAGAAAGTCAAGGTGAGCAAGAGTCGCACCTTGGCGAGAGAGAGAGCATGGAGTGGAAAGGATGAACTCCATCGTGAAGAAAAGCAGATTCCAAGGAGGAAAAGGAGGGCAAGCAAGAAGAGCCTCCCTAGAACAAGTAGAAGGAAGCATGAGCGAGTGAGTGGATGCAAAAGCTTTCCAGGACGATCTGCAGTTTTTCTTTCACTCCTAGTCTAGCCAAACCTGAAATGGCAAAGGAGGTTGGGAGACGAAGAGCCCGCTCATAAGAGAAAAGAGTGAAATGAGTTAGGGTGACTCCTAGGGGAGGCAAAGAAGCCTTAGGGAGAAGAAGAAGGATATAGGAGGACGAGAGGCAGCCGGAGATGGCGCAACTAGCCGCTCAGTGGAGGCGTTGCAATTTGGTGAAATTGGTAGTGCTTAGGAAAGGAAACTCTCCGGGTAAAGCATGAGAAGGGACCGAAGAAGAGATCTATACAGAAGAGAGAGGGACTCCTTAGAGGGGCCCCATGATGAAGCAGAGATACAGCGTAAGGCCTTGAAACATGGGAAAAACTTGGTTTTCAGTGAAGATACATGCTTAGAAAAAGGAAAGAGTGCAGTCGAAGGTGACCCCAAGAAATGTTGGAGTGGGATTGAAATGGAGGCGGGAGCCAAGTAGGAGGAGGTTGGGTTGGAGATTAGCTTGATGGGGATCCACTGAGAAGAAGGAGGCCTCACATTTGCTCGGATTGAGAGGAAGACACCAGTACTCAGACCAGCGCTCCAATTGAAACAGAGCTCCTTGTGTGGCCTCCACTGCAGTGGGGATCGAGGGGGAGGAGGACCAAATGGCCAGATTGTCAGCATATAGAGAGCAGCTGACAGAAGAAGGCAGAGAAGCCGGACGTCATTAATGAAGAGAGAATGAAGACGATTCAATTGCTTTAAATAAGTCTGTGATTAATTTGTTGCAGACTCACTGTGGGATAGGCAAATCTGCAAGCAAGAAACTCTGTAAAAGAGGAAGAAAGATTGTTCCTGGCAAACGAATTTGCTTTTTGCCAAGCACCAGTTCAAACAACAGTGCTGCAACTTCTCACGAATCAGGAGCAGATGAACACTGGGTTTGCAACAACTGCAAAGTGTTGTGGGAAGCCGAAGGTGACGATCGCTGGATTGTATGCGATGTGTGTAGCAAACAATATCATCTTCAGTGCTCAGGAGTTGAGTACGAAACCAAAAACTATTACACATTTGACATTGAGGGATACTTTTTTGAGTGTGACGATTGTTAAAACTGGATTTGAGTATTAAAATAAAAGTTCTTTGATTTTTGTACATAAATTTGTACGATTGTACAGGCTGAACACAGCTGTATTTTCTGTAAGAAACTTCAAGACAGTTGCTTCTTAGCCGTTTGCTCGCCTGGGGTCAGCCGTCTGTCGTCTGCTCAAATCTGCTCCAACGGGGGTTAGGCAAAGGCCGATGCATAGTGCTCAGGTTCGCTTTCACCCAATAGAAAAATAAAAACTTTCTGTTTAATCAGTTTGCATTTACAGTTCATGAATTGCACTACAATTAAAGAGAATGAGCCCAATTTTGTGTGCATTTGCATATGTTTAAACAACTAACTTGCTAAGTAGCATTTCCGGACACAAAAACATGTTTAAGTTTGATCGTACTTCCATTTCACGTCAATTAAATCTGGAGATAATTTTTATTTTGCAAAACCTGACCATTCGTGAGGACAACTTATCTCCCTATCAATGCCTTCTGAAATCTACCCACTGTTTTACTGTATTTTTAAATTTGGGAACTCTTTTTCTATATTGAAATAAAGTTTACAAAATAGCCCCTTTTAAAAAGGAAGTGTGTTCACTTTAGTGTTGAAACTACATTGCTAATCGAGATTAAAGAAATGTACAAAGTTGCCCCAATATTGGGGTCACTTTGTAAGCAACAAAATATGATCTTCCTTGAAGTTAGTGTTAAAAAATAAATTCAAGTTTAGAAAGCATGCTTCCGAGGTGCCAAGTTCAGCTAAAAAAAAACTCGTCAAGAGGTTGCGTTAGAGAGCTAAGTTTCAGCAAAGGCAAAAAGTGTACAAAGTAACCCCGGTTTACGGTATTTGGCCGCGTCAATTGCTCATACTTTTTCCAGTGCTTTTAAAATAATTGTCAGTTTGAAGCAACGTTTTAGGGAATGTAGGAAGTTATGATTATGTTTCTCGTTTGACAATAGCTCGAAACAACAATATTATTTTCTTTTTTAGCTCCTCGATGATCTCAAAGTTTCAGATCCATCTGTTACCAATATACAAACTCGATATAGATCTTCTGATTCAAACGCGAGGTTTGTGATTAATTTTCCAGTAATTTGATTATTTTCCGTTAACTTCAGTTGGTAAGAACAACTTTGTTTTAGACATCTTAAATTGTTGTAAGATGTATAGAAGAATTTTGATTAGTAAAGGAAAAACTGGTTTGGAATACTATGGTTGTGTATATGGAATTGGTACTTAAACCAGCAAAGAAAAATAGTGCCGTTTACCCCCGATTTTGCAGGTGCTGATTCAGTGAATGTCTACCCCTACACACTTGCTTCCGAACCAGACTTTTGCTGGAGCAACGCAGCTATTTCATTTCTGAATGCCCTTGGCAAAATCGAATGATGTTTATGTGGAGTTTCGAACTCCAGACCCGTTGTTGTGAAGTTTGGAAAAACTATCATTAGACCACAACAGCTGTTCAGATTCTTTATTGAAAGTATGTAGAGTTGTAAATTCAAGTTTACTTTTAACATGAATAACACACAAGCACTCACAAAGCAAAACAGCATCCTCTTCCTACAACAAATTAGCACAGATAGCGATCTATTGGTCGCTGAGAATGTATAACAATACCATTTAGTAGCCCTGTCTAACATTTATATGCAACCATTATTATTCAATTGCAAAATAGCTGTGAAAAAAAAATTATCTATGCAATGCTATTTGTCCACTACTGCCGCGATATGGCAAAACCTAGTAACTACAAAAATCTTGTTTTTGAGAAGATTGACTTTGTTGTCGTTTACTATTGTTCATCAAAGGAACAACTGAACTATTTTTTTTTAGTTTTTATTTGAAGCTGTTTCCGTGCAATCAGTAATTATTTTTTCGCATTCGCAGATCAGTAGCTTCGCATATACGAAAAGAAACTAAGGTTGTGTATTATACTTGAATTGTAGTTGTTAGGTTTTGCCATATGATGGCAAACTGGTGCCTGGATTTTGGACGATAGCGAAACGAATCTTTTCCATAGAGCGCCGACTGTGAATAGCGACGCTTTTCTGCCTAATTCTGGCGTTAGCTTCTGATGAGAGCCAAACGAAAACGTTTAAGTTTTCACTCAATACTGAAAGGAGTTATGAATTCGTTTTCAAAACCTTTTTTGAAAGCTGTTTTGAAATTTGTACCACTAGACAACTGTTTAAATTGTTCAATTAGCAGCAAATTGATAATTAGCAATACGAAGAATACTAGCTTTTTTTTAAAAAGAAGTGTGCATCACTGGCCTCTTGTATTACTTTAGGACTTTGATTTAGTACCGTAATTTTTATGAGTACATCTGCTGCACTATGGTATGCACCAGCTCAGATTAGTGTGATCTTAAGTAGTACAGTTTACTGAAGCCCAAGCTAAGTTACAATTACTGAAATCATTTTTTTACTTTAATCTATAGTGCTTTGACTTAGTTGTGCAAAGATATATGACAACTGAAAACTGGATGCATTAATGCTGGAAAACTTATAAAACCTATTTCATCCTGTGATCGCATACGTACAAAAGTTGCTTTCTTAATTATTTTTTTTCTAACTACAAATCAGTATTATTTTGTTTTAATTTCACCTTAAAAAGCTAGTTTGTCAAGTCATTGTCGACATTTTATATGGTTTCATTAAAATCTCTAAATTTTTACTTCACTGATAGATTAAGTAAAAAAAACCGTTACCGAGTATACTGCGTCAGTTGTGGTTAGAAATAGATATTTGAGGCCTTCATTTAATTTCATAAAAAGAAGAATTAATTGACTTGACCACTGTTACATTTATTTTGCTGCATTGAAGAACAAGCATTTATATACGCCTACAATTGAGCATGTTTTGGATTTATATTTGTTCAACAGCATTTAGATTTATAATAATATTTCATGAGAATTTGTTGTGGCATGAGTAAAAGAAAGGTCTACTGCTGCTGTCAATTGTAATCTTGCATCTTTAGTTTTATTGTATTGTATCTGTGACGAAATCATAGTTTTAACGTATGGTATATTACTACGTAAGTTTGTCTATGTTTTTTGAACCTAAATTATACCATGGCTTTCAACCCTAAAGTTACAAATTAAAGTCTAAAGTTACAGAGTAATTTTTGATGTGTGATGGTAAAGGTGGTATTAATGGTAGTCCTTATTTTTAAATCTTGTGCTTTCCTCGTAGATGGTGGTGACCGGATTTACTTCATTTAGTGCAATAAAGCGCTTTTCCTTCCTTCGCTTTATCTGAATCATGGCATCCCTCCTTGTTATGCCGATCTTCTTATTTTCTTTCTTCATCTGCTTTTACCACTTTGTTTTAGGTCTTCCTCTCACCATTTATTCATAGTTCAATGCCTTTTTTATCGTATCCTCCTCATCTCTCCGCAAAATTGGTCCAAACTACCCTGTTTTGATTTGCCATTCTATCCAACGGCTACTCCAATCTAAGCACATACATAAGTTTCTCTTTCTTTTGTGCATGTATTCTTTTTTTTATCACGCATCTCCCTTACCATCTCTCTCTCAGTCCTTGTCAATGTTGTCATTTTACTTTTGTTTAAAACCGTGTCTCACTTTGTATAGAATGTGATTCGATATAAATTTTACAATTGAGATTTTAAGGCCAATGGAGGTTGTATTTATGGTGTTGTGTTTCAATTAAAAACTGTTAATGACTCTGTAATTCTAAAATATTTTGTCTTTGACACTTGCTGATTGATTGCTTGGGATTTAAGAATTTTTCTTATGTTACCAATCTGCTTTAGCTCTGTGTAATCATTTTTACAGTAGATTTTTCAGGATATAATTGTTTTATTTTGAAGTTGTATGAAATGCTTGTCAAATTTGATGAGTAAATTAAAATCTCATTTTGGTCATCTTTTTTAGTTTTAAATACCGATTAACATCATCTTCATCGACTTCATCATCATCGTCTTCAACGACTGATTGCATGCCAAAAATAGATCCTGTTTTTCCGTCAGCAATGCAGACAACAGAATGTAGTAAAGATGCTGATGCTTTTGATCTTAACAGCAAAGAGCAATCGAAAGCTATGATCTTAAAAAAAGTCAAGGAAGCCAAAATTAGACAGCAGCAAGCTTTGTCAACAGAAAATAGTTCTATTGGTGATTTGAAATTTTCTTCTGTTGTCACTGATAAAACGGAAAAGTGTGGTGGAATGTATGATAGTCAACGTTTGAAGACCACAACTGACATGAAGTTAGATGCTAAGACTCCAGCTGATCAGCCAGGTATTTTAAGTGTTCAATTGTAGTCGTTTAGGCTTTGATATCATGTATTGCAGACATCAATGAAGTGATACCAAATGGCAGTCAGTTTGCATTTGACTGTCAGTCGCCTGATCTTGTTGCTTTCAGGTAAGCGAAATAACAAATGTTATGCGTTACAGATATTGTGTAGAAGCGTTTTGATATTAAAGTGTTTGGACTTTTTTTACATGTTTATAATCGCACAAAGCTGCTTCAGAAATAGTATTTTCAGAGCACATTGTGTTTGTGCCATGGAAACTTAAGTTAACGTGCAGAAGTTGACTAACTTTATTTTTGTTATGAAATCTTTCATTTGCAAAGACACAACGGTGTAGAAGTGTTGCTGGTACTGAATACAAGTCTAGCGTTTCGTCGCATTGAGCAGTCGTCATTAAACCTTTTGTATATTCAGCTTTTTTTTCAGTAAACTCGTGCAAACATGATCCAAAATTAAAATGCAAATATGATCCTTAAAATTTTTGATTTGTATTAAATTTTTGTTTACTTCGTTTAATTCCCTTCGGGTTTTTTTAGCTTTTTTGTCAAAATAAAATTTGTAAGTTAGCGCTGGAAAGAAAGAAGTTCCATATTTTTTGAATGAAAATTGCCAATACAAAATGCTACTGCAACTATGTATCTAAACTGAGGAAAACTAGAAGATATACGGACACTTAGAAGCAAATAGTGCGATGTGTTTTTAGTGTTCAATTTTTTTTGGTACTGGACTAATTAGTCAAGTTTTAGAGTTATTTTTTTTCATCCAGCAAACGAACTGACTTTTTTGTAAATTTTTAGGCCACATGCATTTAAGAAAAGTTTGTCATCAGAGATGTCTGATAGATCGGCATCATTCGCGAGTGGTAAATATTGTATTGTTGTTTGATAGTTTTGAAAAACGTTTTTCAACCTACTTCAGTGTTTTTGTTTTCATGTTGGTCTCCAGCTTTCTTTTCTAGATGGGGATCTTGCTTGTATTGCTTTGCCTTTTGCTTTTTTGTTAGTTTTATTTTTTTTCACATCTTTTACACTTAAGGTGTGTGATACTTCAACTCCATTTTTCAATAGCTTATTCGCTGTGCATCTGAATTTCTCTTTCTGGCTTTCGTGATTTTAAACTCCTCTACAATTGCTTTTACTATGGAATTGTTTTATTTACCTCGTAGGAGGAGTTCAGTTTTTATTTGTTTGTTTCCCTTTAACGCAGTTTATCGAATTTTCCCCATTCCTTCTACAATTATTTGCACTTAATCTGGCCACGTCGCTCAATCCAGGGTATCCCCTAATTTTTTAGCCAATCTTTTCTCTCCTTTTTCCAAGTCTTCTTTGATCGTCCTCGTTTTTTCTTGCCACTTCAAGATTTTGGTTAACTCTCAAAACACTATCATCATTCCTTCTCAGCACATGTTGCGCTATCTATTTCTATTTGCTTTTGCCAGCCTATTTCCAGTTTTCTTTAACCCTAGCGTGTCCATCTATTCATCAGTAGTCTTTTTGTCTGTGACTTTCCGCTTTACATGGCTCTCACCACAGCTCTTCTGTTTTCCTTAAAATTGCTTTCTTATTTTCCCTCAAATACCATGTCTCACTTCCACACAATATTGCTGATCTTACTCAACTACGATAAACTTTACCTTTCATCTTCAGAGGAAATCTGTTTACAAGTAACAACTCTCTACATTTTCTGGATCTCAACCGTGAACCAATTCTTACTCTTGCAGTGACAGCCGCTTCATCGCCACCAGTAGCATTCAGCCTGTCCATTGACTGTCTCTACATGATCACACAACTTCGTGATCAAATCTACTGTTCCTTCCATTATTACTTTACATCTTTAACAAACAAAACGCGTTGCCAACCTAGTGATAACTCTTTATTTCGCATAGCTGCCATAAATGTAGTTTCCACATTTTGTACGCTACATTGAATTAGCCATCACTCCTCCTACAAACTCTACAGGGATTTGAACAATTCTCTTTCTGACTCGCTTGCCATTACTTTTGTTTTTCCCATGTTGACCTTCAAATGTTTACTTTTTAGTGCTTCCTTCCAATTGCAAAACCTCTCTTTTAAGTCTTTTATGGTTTCTCTCATGAGAATGAGTTCGTCTGCGTTTAATACCTCATTAATCACACCCCTTCTTGCTTTTTCTATGGCACCATCTACAACTATTGCAAACAACAATGACAACCGCACAGATCCGTGACACACGCCAACCGTTACTTCAAACTTCTTTGATTACACAGATCCCACCCTCATTCTTGTCTTTGTACCATCATGCATGCTCACAACTCCTCCAATTGTTACTTCTAATCAGCTTTTTTTTCATGGCCCACTGTATTACCTCTTTGGAACTCTATTAAATGCCTTTTATATGTCAACAAACCACTATTATGAATTGTTTTTTTTTTGATAGTCCTCCCGCATTCTCTTCACAATGAGTGTTGTATGTACCGTTTTTTCCCCAGCGTAAATCTAAACTGCATTGTATTGAAAATAATCAGTGTTCGTATTCGCGTATGTAGCACACTTTCGACAATTTTTGTGACATGCTCTAGCAGTTTCACTCGTCTATATTATCCACAGCTCATCACATCACCCTTTCCTTTTAATACAGGCACAATCACACTAGTTTTCCACCCATCAGGCTTTTCTTTACCATCCAATTCGCGTTGATACATGCTTATCATCACCCTAATTTCAATTGGTTCTGCGACAATTCAAAGTCGGAAATTCAAAGTCGCGACAAAATTCAAAAAACTAAATATAACGTGTATGTAACTAAAACCTTAACCTAAACCTCACCCTAACCTTAAATTGTGGACTTTGAATTTTCGACTCTGAATTTGCCACTTTGAATTGTCGAGATACCATTCCAATTTGGTCACTTGCAATCATCATTTCCACACTTACTTCAAATCGCCCAGTTGCCTTACCTGACTTCGTCTTAATTTTAAAATTGAGATAGAACCGAAAAGTTCTATTATTATCAAAACGCGACAACGCCCAACAAACCATTTGGAGGTGCTTCAAACACTGCCAAGTTCGCCTTGACATGACAAATCTTGCCAACTTTTGATCAGGAGTCAAAAGCCATCTTTCTCCTTCAAAATCTTTCCCGTTTTTTTCATTCTCCAAAAAAGGTGAAAACACTGTTGGCATTTTGACTGAAATTATTCAATTTTTTTTCGGCTTTTTTGCTCATAGTTCCAGCAACAACTTTCCAGGTTTGATGACTTCTACGTTTGTATTGGATCTTATTTTCTTTTGGTGAAAACCTGCACCGCTATTTCAGTGCCGTCTTTTTTTTTGCTACAGTATCCCTGATCTCATTCCATTATCACTTGTCTCTTTGTTTTCTCCTACATTTCTTCTTTCCACATACTTTGTCAGTCGTCACATGCTTCAGAACTTTATCCTTGCAAGGCTCCCTTAAATCCCTGTCCACTAGTTCTTTTTTTCTTTTTCAAAAGTTACTCTTGTTTGGTTTTCGTTCTTCTTGCGATCTGTTCTTTTCCCGCGTCTTTTCTAGAACCTTTTCATCCAGATCTACAACCACCAGCCTGTGAGCTGCATTTCCTTAAAATCACTTTTACATCCCTTACGTCCTTTCTTTCTTCACCACAAACACAAAATCATTTTCTGTTTAACATCCACCTGCAAGATAGGTTATTTTCCTTTTTATCTTTCTTTAAAAACATACATGTTTGCCACGAAGAGTTCGTTGTGGTTACAGAATTCCAGTAAACTCCATTCCACAGTTCTCTTACCAATTTCATCTCCCCATGCACACCCTCAAAAAAATTCTTTGTTTCCACAAATGCCCTTTAGAACCTCCCAAGGAAAAGATGATTTCACCAGAACTTCCCAATCCCATTCACTCGCGGTTTCATCGTAATAACAAACTTTCTCTGTGTCTGGTCTTCCGCTTTGCAGCCTATATGCACCTATTTTAATCACTTCTTTACCCAAAATTAGTACCATTGCCATCACTGCATGGGGTATTACAGAGTTCGATTTTGGGTAAGGGATCTACTGTAAGATTACTTTAAAGATTGTTTGGCCCAGCACAGGCTGACTTTCCAGAAATGTTAACACTAATTTAGGGTTTTTCTCGAAAACCATATTTGAAACAAGTAAATCTTGGAGGGCAAAGTATGGTTTAGCATAATATATAAATATGAATTATGATAGGTTTTGATTTTCTGTCCATTATCAGGTACGTTGCTTTCTCTTTATCTCGCGCTTGCCGATCTCTAGTTTCTCCTTCGTTTAATAATCATAATTCCAGGTTTTTAAAATTCAACATATACTCGTTTCTTTTCTTGCTCTTGATCTTTCTTCTACGTCGTGGTTTTAAACTGCATCCTTGTTGTTTCCTGATCCTTTTCAAGGAACAGGGGCATGGTGGAAGACATGCCAGATACCGGACACTTTTGGCCTGAAGCAGAGGTCGTAAAAAGAAAAGGAGTCTCCAAAGAGGCACAGCACAAAGAGTACGCAGGTGGACAGTACAGAATGAGATGAGAAGTGTCCTGGTTCGGATGACTGCAGGCGCTGCATAAGGAATTTTCAATTCTGCCAGTTCTAGAGAGATGGGAGGTTAATCGAAGGCTGTGCTCGTTGCAGCGAAAACGAGAGAGGACACATTGAACGTGACGAGGAAGCACAAGTTCCTCAGTGAATACTGAGTGGATCTGTGTGTTCAAGAATTTTGATGGAGCAGTACACCTCCTGTTCGAGAAGAGTGGAGAAGTGAGAAAGTGAGAAAAGAGGTGAGTTGGAGAGGTGAGAGGGTGAGAAAAAGAGGCTATATAGTACTGCAGATGGCTGGAGCAGCGCACCTCGTTTTGCCAACTCATCGACCTCCTCATTACCCGAAAGAAATGAGTGACCAGGCAGCCATTGTAGCCTGATAGAAAAAAAGAAGAAAGAAAAGATAATATCTGTCAGATGTGCCAGAGAGTGTGAGACAGAAGGAAGAACGGAGAAGAAAGTGTAGCAAAAAGAGAGCGAGACTCTGAGAGGAAAAAGTAACCGCATTTATGTTAATCCATCATGTCCAAGGGTCCAATACATTAATGTTGCTTTCTTTTTGAAATAGAGTGTCGCATAAAAAGTCAATGATAGTTGTAACTGTAATGTAGCCCAAAACTAGAGAAAATCATTATTAAAATATTTGGAAACCTTTTATTGTTGATGATGTCTTACTTCGTAATGGTGATCTTTTTTTGTTTTTGATTAAATATTTGTTGATCGTGATTCTTCTTGTTTTATGTTGGTGATTTTTATCAATTTTTTTGGTGATTATGTTATTTTATATTTTTTAAGGTGTAGAAAGGAATAAAAGCGTTAACAAAACTACATGCAATCGTAACAATACGGAGCAGGTTGGTGTTTGCATAGGTATATCACTTTCTGTTTTTCCGGTGCAATTCAAGAACTATTTTGTGTCGCTAGACAGTTTGCCGAGCGCCACCACTGCAGGCTCAGTAATTGTTATGAATAGATTTAAAGTTTTTGTGCATTGCCATATGTTGAGTGATATCCTTTTGCTGCTGATCCTTTGCGAGACATTTCAGTTTTTCTAGTCGTGAGCTGGTCATTTTTTTTTAGTTTTACTGCGATTATTAGAGGGTTGTGTTTTTTTATTGGCGCAATACATGCAACGACAAAATCACCCTCCTAGCATATTTTAAACTTATTGTCTTTTACAGCCAAGTCTTGTTGCTGCGCTGTTGTTAACTGACCCATTCCTGGGGTGAGGGCATAGTAGAAAACCATTCAACTGGGTAACTGCCCACGGCCTGGAGCAGAGGTCATAGAGAAATAGTTGCCGAAAAGAGTGCAACTTAAAAAATATCGTTGCACAACAGAACAGAATGAGGTAAGAGGAGCCATGGGTATGGTCCAGACGGCAGGTTTTGCACCAGCATGCACTCGTATGTTTAATATGATAATTTTCTCTGCCAAGTAAAACAACTTTTTCCAAGTCAAAGTAATAATGATATCGGGTAGACAACCGAGCAGGAACATTCTCTCACGCACATTTTTATACACAGCGCAGTTTTCATTTGCATACTTACGAAAAAAAATTTTTTGAAGGTATCACCGACATTGAATTTTTCTACTAACAATATTTCTCGGGAAATCAAGGACAAGTTTCATTTGTATCTTGAGCGCAAATATGCGAAATGCCTTTTAGCAGATGAAGCAAAACTATTTCCAATTCTTTTTGATAGAGTATGTGGCTTAGAGCTTGTATATTGTTAATAAAAAAAAGCTTTACTCAGTGATACATTTTGTTTATTTTAAAATTTCCAAACTCTTATATTTGATGTAAAGCATAAATATATATATAACTTTTGTCTGACTTGATCATTGAGCTTTCTACTGTCAAATCGACTGACTACGTAACTTTTGTGCGTATAGAATATAATATTTGACTACTTGATCAATCAAATACTTCTGTATGTGCTTGTAGTTTGCAACCTAACTGGTTAGAAGGAATCTTTGTTACTCTAAAGATGTCTTCTTTATTTACGCATTGTGTAATCACAGCCTGACGTGTTCTTTTTGTACAAAATGGCTTTTGGAATGATGGCAGGACTGTTTACTTAATAGAACGGGACTGTAAGTCTGTTAAAACTAACCAATATTGGCGGCATTGTTTTGCTTGAGTGAAGCCTAGGTCCCGATGGGATTTGATCCCTAACTAGAGGAATTAGCAGCAACATGCAAAATAACTATAAATGTGTGGTACTCTGGTTTGATATCAGAGCCAAGTTTGTCATGAAGCAGTTCATTTATGCAATTAACCTACTTTGCAGAGAGTACATGACATTTAGTGTTATCTGTTTTTTTTTGGTAAGGTCCTTCAATTTTGTGATGCTCAATAAAGTCATGACAGAAAATGGATATGTTTTGTGCTGTAGAGGAATCATTTGAAAAATCTCGTACCTGATGTTTCCTGACAAATATTCTTCTTCTGCGAGTTAGCATTTCAGTATACAATGCTGGTATCATCTGCTCTACAAAACTCCTTGCTATGAACTGGCATTGAGTTGAGATTAAGAAAAAAGGTTGCAATGTAAAAATGTAGATCGTCCCTTCCGAGCACCATGCGTTTTTGCGTGACAGAACAATGGGATTGAGTGTTAGACGTAAACAAATCAATAAATAGTTTTTATTCAATTAACCGAGTTTACAAAAAATTTTTGCTCTGAATCGGCAAATGGTCTTCACCTACAAATAAGAATGGTTTGGAATTTCATTAAAGTTGTAGGCTGTTTATTTGATTAATTTCATTTGTTACAATTTTTACAAATTTACTTTATTTTTAAATTTTAGGATCTGAGTTTTGACGCTGAACCAAAGACCTCACCTTTAGTCGAAAATTTATCCAATGGGAGGGAACTTTTGTTAACATTCAAGATGATGCCGATGGGAAGCATTTTATTGAATCGTTCACATGGAGTACATCGCTCTGTACCTGTTGATCCTTCGCACGGTTTTTCCATTACCTATGCACTTTTAATGTCTTGGCTATTCGCACTGGTAAGCAAATGCATTGCTAAAATAATGAGATCATTTACAAAGAACATGTATTTAAAGATACCTCACGATTCTCGTAATCTTCATGCTTCTCCTGAAGATATTTTTCTGAATGATGAAGAAAACTATTCAAGATCGAATCAAAACTCCAAGTCAGGTCGGCATTTTGTATTTTTTTTTATTGCATTTCCACCCACTTACCGGTAATTGTGCAGGAAAGCAAAATCTGGCGCTAAGCAGAGGACAACTCTTAAATCTCTTTCCAAGTTTTAGCATTGCTTTTCAATTGCGTGGTATTACTTTCAAGAAAATTTCAAAGAGGTAACATCCGCCAAGCAGAGGAAAAATCCACAAGTGCCTTTCTTAAGGGCACAACAAGGGCAGTCATTACAAGATATGAATCCACGATTATTTGATCGTTGTCACATAAAACTAGGGATGTACTGAAGCTAGAATTTTGCCAAAGCCAAAACTTATGTAATTGTTTTATGCAGCTACAATTAAAATATATCAATGCGGTATTACTGGATATACAGTTCTCAGTTTGACGCTAAAGTGTAGAATGCTCAGATGATTCACCATATAATAGATTATGCCCTCATATATATTGTAGTTGTAGATAACACATCAAGCATACAGAACATGCAAACAAATTCAAATTAAGAAACAGCAACTTGAAAATTTGAAATTAATGAAAAGGATAATCGAATGTGTATCTGCAGAGAAATTTCGCGTGTAATTAATTATCTTTAAAAAACTTGCACATTTTCTTTCAACAAAACGAATATTTTATTGCAAATTGTTTATATATATTATCTAGCAATATAATATCGCTCGCTATGTATGCATCCCCCAAGCTTAATACCCAGGCCCGGGGCATTGGGACCGTTCATATTAACAAGTTCATCGTTCGGTAAAACGCCCGTTGCTGTGTGCTCCTGTGGTGCGGGGGCCCTGTTAGTAGCTCGAGCACTGTGATCGCGCAAACTCTGCCGAAGAACTGTGTGGGGGAATCTCCGCGTGTGACTGTTAAGTGGTATCCGGCGCTAGTTACGTCGCTGATCAAGTCGCGCTATGTAACCCACTAGTTATTACCCGTACGGTGGGCGAGTTGTCGGAATCGGTAGCTATGCTCGGAGTGGAATAGGCGAAGTGGCTGACCTTTTGGCGGCCGTGCATTATATAAGCCGCGGTGCAGTCATTTGGGACCCACCGAAATCAGTTAAGCGCCCTTTCAACGTTATGCGTACATTGTGTTCTTAAATGTTATCCTTAATGCAACGCGTCTGTGGGATTCGAACACGTGTCTTTGGAACTGGCTTCCTCGCGCGCCGAGTTTTGCTGCCATGCACCACGTGCTGCCAGCCATGCCTTAAAGCACCGCATTTAGTTTGTAACCTTTTGAAGACCTTTTTACGCCTAATCACTGCTTGTGTGATCAACTTTACATAAGGATATCAGTCTTAGTCCATAGTCGAGCGGCTAGAGGTACGTCAAAACGAACCTCGTTCAAAAGTAAACAGCACGTACAGTGCTGTTCATAATTCAGGAGCCACCCTGCGAAATTTGTCGATATTCTTGTTCCAAGCATATTTATTCATTTATATGAATTGTGTATCTACATGTTATATATTTTCGTGAAGGATATGTTGCAGGTAATTTAATAACAGCAATAATTTTTTTCTGAAATTTTTTTGAAAGCCAAGATGCATCTCATAATGTGACGTCATACCGAAAACTGATTTTGTCATTAGTAACAAAACAGCATAACAATATTATTGTGAATAGCAATAAATGGATAACGATAATTTTTTTGGCAATAAAATACGTTAAAGTCATTTGACACTTAGTTTGTGATTTTTTTAGTGATTCCATCACGCTGCTCTATTTATGATGTCATAATTTATACCATATTATGATTTTGCCAAACAATTTTTTAAAAATGCATTCTGTTGTAAAACTGGGATATGTAACAGCCTTGTCAAATTATTAGCACTCTTTATAAAGATTATGGGGCCCTAAAAAGGGCCGTTTGAATTGAGAAGAATTGGATTAATATTTTATTGGCCATCCATGGTTATTGATAACTAGTTTGCAGCAGCGAGGAAGTGAATCAACAAGCTTTTTGAGTTCTTAGGGTGTAATTACTCGAAACCAAGCAGCAATAGCCTGTTCGATAAGCTCTCTTCTAGTCTTAGGTTTGTTTTTACCGACAATACAGCTAACTCGGTTCCACAAATTTTCAATTGGATTTAAATCAGGAGATTGGGCTGGCCAGTCTATTCGTTCAACTTTGTGGGTTCCATACCAATGTTGCACTTTCTTAGCACGATGGCATGGTGCATTATCGTCCTGGAATATTCAATCATCGTTTGAAAACAAAGAGCGTGCACTGGGTAGCATTTGGTTTTCCAGCACATCAATATATTTTGTTCCGTTGACCATTTCAGAGACTAGTTTGAGCCTGCCAATACCACTTGCAGCCATGCAACCCCATACCATTATCGACTGCGGATGCTTGATGATCGGTGAGATGCAATATGGTCGGTACTCTTCCTCAGGTTTTCTTCTCACATAATTATTTCCAGCATGGTTATTTAGGGTAAATGTTGACTCATTGCTGAAGAGAACTTTCCTCCACTTCTCAACAGGCCATTCAACGTGAGAACGTGCCCACTCTAAACGATGTTTTCTCTGCTTTTCTGTCAACAGCGGCTTCTTTCTAGCTTTGCACCCTCGAAGACCATTTTCTAGCAACCTTCTCCTCACTGTTGGAGCAGACAATTTAACTCCACTGCTCTCCTTCAACTCCCTGGACAACTCTTTCGAAGTCAGTTTTCTGTTCCTCAATGAAATCCTAATCAGAGTTCTATCAGACCTGGTTACTGACTTTCGCTTTCTTCCTGATCGAGGCTGACATCTCGAATCTCTTGTCTCCATCCACTGCTTTAACACTCCTTGCACCTCCTTTTTGAGATACACCAGTCTTATTTGCGATGAATCTCTGTGATTTTCCTTCATTTTGAAGAAAAATGATAACTTCTCTTGATTCTGCACTAATCTATTTGAAGCCCATGACAATTGACTAAAATATAATGCTAAACCTACCTAAAATAACAAAAAATAATCTCCTATTATAACCTCACAAGTACCAAATCGTCGTGTGATCATGATGTGACCAGAGACATGACCCCAGGTTATTACAATGGAGGAAAGACTTTTCAGGGCCCCATAATCTTTATAAAGAGTGCTAATAATTTGACAAGGCTGTTACATATCCCAGTTTTACAACAGAATGCATTTTTAAAAAATTTTTTGGCAAAATCAAAATATGGTATAAATTATGACATCATAAATAGAGCAGCGTGATGGAATCACTAAAAAAATCACAAACTAAGTGTCAAATGACTTTAACGTATTTTATTGCCAAAAAAATTATCGTTATCCATTTATTGCTATTCACAATAATATTGTTATGCTGTTTTGTTACTAATGACAAAATCAGTTTTCGGTATGACGTCACCTTATGAGATGCATCTTGGCTTTCAAAAAAATTTCAGAAAAAAATTATTGCTGTTATTAAATTACCTGCAACATATCCTTCACGAAAATATATAACATGTAGATACACAATTCATATAAATGAATAAATATGCTTGGAACAAGAATATCGACAAATTTCGCAGGGTGGCTCCTGAATTATGAACAGCACTATAAGTCTTGTGCTTTGTGTTATTTTGTGTTATAAAAGCCAACGTTAAAGCTATTGGGGGGTCCTCTTGGCCCTTGGCAAGCCCCGCTGATGAGACCAAAAGGACGAAACGCGTCCAAGGATGGCTTTGTAAATTTGAATATATCTCTCTGACCGTGCTTCAACGCTTAAAGAATAGTGAAGCTGTTTACCCAGCATGTCGTAAGAGGCGACTATTGGGTACCTACCAATTGCAGTCTGACTGTTAATGGTGGGATTTCCAGCTTAATTGCTTGGTTGGACCACTCATGTCAGAAAACTGAGGTTGGGGGTAAGCGAGGGCATGCTCCCTGTAGAAGAATTTTGCTCCAACAAATCCCCATGACCAGAAAAAATACACAAGTGGCCCCCAGTCCCCGGCAGCTCTTAAATGGGCAGGGGGTGCAAAGAATCTCCGGGTTTAAATCTGAATGTCATGGGATAAGATTTGGTACATTGAATGTGGGAAGTCTTTGTGGAAGGAAAACGGAAGTGTGTGAAGAACTGAGAAAGAGAAAAGTTGATGTGTGCTGCATCCAGAAAGTAAGATGGAAAGGCCAAGGAGCTCGTTTTGTGGGTACTTCGGGACGAAGGTATAAATTGTGGTGGTCAGGAAATGATGCAGGATTTGGAGGGGTTGGAATTTTGGTGAAAGAGGAAATATCTGGGAACGTTGTGGAAGTTAGAAGAAAAAGTGACAGAGTAATGGCGATTGTGCTAACTTTAGGTAGAGAAGTGATGTGCGTAATATGTGCGTATGGGCCACAAAGTGGAAGACCAGATGCAGAGAAAGTTTGTTTTTATTATGAAATGGAAAGTGAGTGGGACTTGGGAAGTTCTAGTAAAATAATTTTTTCTTTGGGGGATTTTAAATGACATGTGGGGAAATATGCTGAGGGTTTTGAAGGTGTACACGGGGGAAATGGTGTTGGGAAAAGAAATGCAGAAGGAAGAAGTTTGCTGGAGTTTTGTGATGAGAGAGCTGTGCGTGGCAAATACTTGGTTTAAAAAGACAGACAAAAGGAAAATCACTTATAGTGCTGGTGGTGGATGTGGAACAGAAATTGATTTTGTGCTTGTGGGGGAAAAATACAGAAAGTATATCAGGGATGTAAAGGTGATTCCATGGGAACTTCAGTACAGAATGGTGGTCGTAGATCTAGATAAAAAGGTTCTAAAAGAGATTGTGAGAAAAGAACGGATCATAAGAAGAAAGATTTGGAAGTTGAATGAAAACCAAACAAGAGTGAGATTTGAAAAAAGAGTAAAAGAACTTGTGAGCACAGATGCGCCTGATTTGTGGAAAACTTTTAGGGATGGTGTTTTAAAGGCAAGTGACGAACTGTGTGGGAAGAAGAAGTCTAGGAGAGATCAAGGAGACATGTGGTGGTGGAATGAAGAGGTCAAGGATACCATAACAAGAAAGAGGGCGGCATTTAAAAAGCTGTGCAGATTCCCACCAGAACAAAATAAAACTCATTACAAACGTATAAGAAATCAAACGAGAAAAATTGTGGCTAGAGCTATGAGAATGGAAGCTAATCAGGAATTGAATAATTTATATTAGAATTCTAATAGTGTTTTCTACTTCCTTAGAAGAATGAAAAAGGAAGGGAAGGATGTGGAAGGAGAAAGGCGCTTGAGAGGAGGAGACGGACGGTTGGGTTTTATTGAGGAAGATAGGGCAAAAATTTGGAAGGAACACATGGAAAAGATTATGAATGAAGAGAACGAATGGGACCGCGTGGTCGAAGCTGATTTAGTAGAAGGACCAGTGGAAAAAGTGGTTTGTGATGAAATTGTGGAAGCAATTCAAAGTATGAAATCAGGAAACGCAACTGGAACATCTGAAGTAAGTGTGGAGATGATAGTTGCAAGTGGTGAAATCGGGGTTAAAGTGATGATGGAACTATGCCAGCGTGTATTGGATGGTAAAGGAATGCCTGATGAGTGGAAAACACGTGTGATTGTACCTATCTTTAAAGGAAAGGGTAATGTGATGAGCTGTGGATCATACAGAGGAGTGAAACTGCTAGAACATGCCATGAAAATTGTTGAAAGGGTACTAGAGAGGCGAATACGAACACTAGTCAATTTGAATGAAATGCAGTTTGGATTTATGCCAGGAAAAGGAACAGTGGATGCGATATTCATTGTGAGGAGAATGCAGGAGGAATATCAAAAGAAGGACAAGAAGTTGTATATGTGTTTTGTTGACATGGAAAAAGCTTTTGATAGAGTGCCAAGAAAAGTGATGGAGTGGGCCATGAGAAAGAAGGGTTTATCAGAAGTAATAGTTCGGGCAGTTATGAGCCTGTATGATGGTTAAAAGACAAGAGTGAGGGTGGGATCTGCATATTCAGAGGAATTCGAAGTAAAAGTTGGTGTACATCAAGGATCTGTGCTGTCACCACTATTGTTTGCAATAGTGGTGGACGTAATTACAGAAAATGTAAGAAGAGGTGTGGTTAATGAATTGCTATATGCAGATGACCTTGTTATCATGAGAGAAGACATGGAAGACTTGAAGGAAAGGTTTTGGAATTGGAAGGATGCACTGGAAAGTAAAGGTTTCAAGGTCAACACCAGAAAAACAACAGTGATGATAAGTGGGTCAGAAGGTGAACTATACAAAAGCAAGATAGATCCATGTGGAGTTTGTGGGAGGAGAGTCATGGCCAATTCAGTGTTGTGCACAAAATGTGGAAACTGGGTTCATGGCAAATGTGCAAAAATAAAGAGAGCTACCGCTAGATTGGCAATGCATTTTGTTTGCTTGAAATGTAAAGGAATAATGGAAGGGATGATGGATTCGATCGAGAAGTTGTGCGATGAAGTGGAGACAGTGAATGGATTTTGTTATTTGGGAGACAGACTAAATGCTAGTGATGGTTGTGAAGCGGCAGTTACAGCAAGAGTAAGAATCGGTTGGGTAAGATTCAGAGAATGTGGAGACTTGCTGCTTGGAAATAGGTTTCCTCTGAAGATGAAAGGTAAAGTCTATCGTTGTTGTGTAAGATCAGCAATACTGTATGGAAGTGAGACATGGTGTTTAAAAGAAAATGAAAAAGCAATTTTGAGAAGAACGGAGAGAGCTATGGTGAGAGCCATGTGCGGTCAGAAAGTGGTAGACAGGAAGACGACTGAAGAACAGATGGATATGTTGGAGTTGAAGGAAACTATAGATCGGTTAGCAACAGCGAATGGAGTTAGATAGTATGGACATGTGCTGAGGAGGGATGACGATAGTGTTTTGAGGGTTGCTCTGGATCTTGAAGTGAGTGGCAAGAGAAAGCGAGGACGATCAAAGAAGACCTGGAAGAAGCAAGTGGAAGAGGAGACAGAGAAGATTGGTTTGAAAAAGGAGGATGCCCTTAGACGAGACAAGTGGAGGGACGGAGTGCAAGCAATTGCAGAAGGAATGGGGTAAATCCGGCCATCTCTGTTAAAAGGACAACACCGGATAAAAACTGAATCACTACTACTACACTACTACTCTCAATAGCATTGCTTCCTTCGGAAGCCTCGTGCCTTCAGGACTCGCTTGGTTGCTTTGTTTCTCGCTTGTAAGACGCTCTCTATCGATCGTAACCACTTGGAGCTAGCAATATATTATCTATAAATCATTTTTTCTTTATTGAAAAGATGCCGCGAAAATACAAGTGAGGCTTATAATCCTTAAGTGGTATTTAATCAGTCCGAAAAAAAGTTATCCTTCTAGTCTTTTAGAAAGAAGTTATTTTAAAAATTATAAAATTGAGTTATGGCATAATTTGGCGGGAAAACGGTTTACTGACTATAATAAAAGTGTTAAGCCAAGGCAAGAACATATTTTTATAATGTAGTGTTCAAGTTTAAACCTTTAAAAAATCAAATTCTATTTGATTCATTAAACATAAAAAGTTATCTATCGCAATGTTCCTTGTATAGACACATGTCAGCTTCCTTTTGTGGCTCTGCTACTCGTGCTTGGCACGGAATCATCTGTTTTTTCCTTCTACGCATATTGCTTGAGGACTGCAAAATTCTGGACTTTTGACTTGAAACTGGTGCAGCTGGAATATTAGTGGTAGCAAGCATCTTATTGTAAACAGAATTAATGCACTTTTTTAGATGATTTTGACGATTTGTGGTTGAGATTTTAAGCGGATCTTTACTGTCTCTAGACCATTTCTTTTTGCAAATTATGCAGACTGCTTTACCAACATCTTCGTAATTAATTTTAAAGTAATCCCACAATGGATTATCACTTTCTTAGGGATTATTTGTCAGATTAACGAAGTTATCACTTACAACATTTACAAACTTGTTGTTGAATGTAGATATACTGTATATATATATATTGGCAGCATAGCTTTAACTTCACTGAACAACTTGCAAAAACGCTAAACTGCAATCATAAAACGAAACAAAGAAAGAAAATTAACTTTCATTGAGCAGAGGTTATTATCTTTTAGATTTTTAAAAGGGCGAAACAGTAGTATTTTTAAGTAACTAAAAATAATTTACCGATGTCAAAGATTTGGCAAAAAATATCCCTGGCTTTGACCGAAGGCGCTACATATAAACCGAAGCCAATCATGGACTTAGATATCCGCATGACATAGATATTGGCGACCAGACGATGTACTCGTGTGTGTGTTTAGGTTTTTAATAACTTAATTTTTTTTGACAATTCTTCAGAAAACTTGTTTTAATGACATGAGGGAGTCGAAGTTTCTGCTCTTCACCTGACATTGCTATTTTGAAACAATTTTTACTTTTCAGCTGATTCAATTCCAGTTCCATTCAATGTTGTTTCTTTGCATCAAGCTTGGCATGAAGATGCCAAATGCATTATCACATCTGCTGTCATCGTGCCTAATGTTTGGTATAATCCTCAAGGAAATAACCGAAGAAAAAAACCGAAAGTGAGTTTCTTCACAATCCATGCTCACTTTCCTGGTGTGAAAAATAATTTAGCTCTTTCAGCTAATCTCGTCATTATAGAATCAATGGTTCAAACGTAGAATTTGTTTAATTGTTAGCAGTTGCAAATTATAATATCAGCTCTAACAAGGCAAATATATCCTTGAAAACAGTGGTGTTACACTGGCGGCTTGAGGGCCAAATATGGCATGGCATTTTCTGTTATGGACCTGTTCAAATTTTAACCTTTTTGATTTTCTACGGCTTTGCTGCGCTTTTAGTGCATATTTTAATGCTGATTCCGAAAATGTAAAAAATTTTTTTGGATAAGCTGTCATCATATTACGTTTCATTCTTCAAGCCATCTTTAAAAAAATACTAGTTTTTTGCCACTAGAGGGGACTAGTTTTAGCTTGACCAATAAATGAGTTATATAGAAAGATGCTCTTCTGTATCAGACATTTTTACAAAAAGATCAAGGGAATTGGATCACTGAATCTGCAGTTATAAACATTTTAGTGTTTGTTTTAGTGTAACACTGCCTCTAGTGGTTGAAATGTAAATGGAAATGTCTTTTTTATTTCTCATCCGATTGGAGTAAAATTAGTTTCTACACCACCATTATTTATGTGGGAAGTTAATTTCCGACGTCATTCTTTTGTTTTATGCACTAGAGGGAGCTATTTTACTTTTACTAATTATTTGATTTCCTATGACAGAAAAGTAGTAATTCTACCTACACATTTCATTTCTGTTATCAATTTTTGAATTTGTGTTACGTTAACTCTTTCGCTCCCGCGATCATCGATTGATGATCTCGTGTTTTCAGTGTTTCTCTCAAATTTTTTTAAATTGAGTTACAAAATTAGTTTATCTAAAAATCGATTTGTGACTCTATTTTTCATTCGATTTTCATAAAATTTTCAAAAGATCATGCTTATTTTCTCACGCATCGGAAGATGTACAATTTGTGCCCTAATTCTTGGATTTTTATTTCCAAAATGGGTTAAAATGACCAACAACCCAGTTGCAGACGACAAAATCGGACAAATTCCAAGCACGTGCCAACTACACTAAAATCAAATTGAGATTACATCTTTACCACATAACCAAACCCTTTGTCATTAACACAGTCTGAAAACTACTCTTTTGGGGCATCATTTGACAAAATTTCAAGCGATAATAATAAATTTTACTTTTTTGAATTTCCAAATTTTTTAGGGGTCTCAAAACCCCCCCAAACAAATTTGAATGGTAAGTAGATAAAAGTAAATTTAGTGCGTAAAAAATACGATATGTTGCTAAATACCGTTCTCATTTGAAAGCTTAGGAAATTTTCTTTCCAGCAATATATAACTTTAAATAGTTTAGACTAAGTGGTATATGATATTTACTGATCAAAAATGAGTACTGTACATCATGTCAGTTCAAAACCCCCCAAAATTTTTTCGACTTGCCTTCACTAAATTATAATTTTTAGAAAAACTACACCCTATAAAATGATAAAATAAATTGCAAATGTTTCACCACTAAAGTCGTCATTTCGCATCAAGTTTCCAAGGAGACAAAGACTGAAATACAAGTTTAAAAGCTAGCAGAAGTTTGCCTTCTCTAAATCAAAGTTTGCTGTATCCCCCTTGTTTCTCAAGAAATGGGAAGGGTGTAAACAAGCGGCTGTTTCATTGTCAGTGACAGCATATTCTATTTAAACTTGATATTTTCTGAATCTTGAAGAAATTCCCTGTTCACAAATACATAATGTTACATGGTTTAGGCTAACCTCTGGCAGATAATAACTGATCGTATTTTAGGTACTGAATTTAACTACCAAAATTTGGTACCGGTCGGTACCGGTCAAAAAAAAGGTCATTTGTCTCAGAAAATTGCAAATTGTAGAAAACCTAGGCTTTTAGGTAAGTTTTGATTGATGTACCTTGAAAGCTTATTTCCTTAGCATCATTTTGCGACCATTTCTAAAAAAATTGGTAGAAAATTAAATCTGTAGTGATCTTTGAGGTGAGGGTACCTCTTTAATTTTGAAGACAACTACCCCCCAGTTGGGGGAGTTCATTTGCATAAAATTTGCATATTCAAAAAAATGTTTTTTTTTCTATTTGAAATCCTCAAGAAATGTAGATTTCAACGATATATCACACTTAATGTAGAAGTAGACAGCTGAGTAATGATTTACAAACAAACTTTGAGGTACATAATTATGATTAATTATGACAGTTTTTCGCGCTGCCACCTTACGGACATTTTTTTTCGCTTTTCACGCGGGAGCAAAAGAGTTAAAGAACTACTTAATGTTTACCTTTATTGGTGTACTAGAATGTTTTGTATTTCAAGTTTGTGCTATACCAATGAGAAAGTTATGTAGTACTTAAAAGAAAAAAGCACGTTTTTCATGATTTAGACTTATAGTTCAGTTTAGATTGCGTACTGGTGAAATTTCACTTTTTGATGTATCATGTAAAAACAAAAATTAAGTTGTATTTTCATTTTTTGATAGTAAACAAATGTTAAAAAGTCTAGTTAAATTATTGTAGATTATTAATATACCCTCAACATGGGAAAAATGGAGGTATTGAAAAAGAAAAATGCTGCAAATGTATTACTTCTTTGCGAACTTCAAACCACTCTGTGATTTCAAAACAGCTCAATTTGGAGCAAGTGCAAAATATGTTCTTCGGAAATACCGATTTTACTTAAATATATCAATCATGAAAGAATTGCAGTAAAGGAAATGGCTAATGCTCTTATAAATATTTGGTAACCAGCACGAATCCCTTTAATGACTAAAGTTAATGATGTCAGAAAAGTAAAATCTTTATCAAAACAGTACACGCGATTCAAAAACTATAAACAAGAAACTAAATCATTGAAAGAATTCAGAGAAACACTAAAACAGAGATTGATGAATGCGGCTGAAAATGCAGAAATCATTATTTCTGATGATCCAGATTTGCTACCAAAAGACTAAGAAGAAAATTTGAAGTTCTTTTCTCTCTGCTAAAAAGCATTCAAGTTGTTTCCGTGGGACCAGTTGATAGAGAGCTGTTTATGCGCAGTGAAAAGAAAAAGACAAAAGTTTACCAAGGACTAACTACAAACATTTTGATTGATGTCATCCAATGATATGTCAATTTTGGGTTTCACAGCAACTACTGACACAACTACGACACAAGAATATGCTTCTTTTTTACAAAGTTCTTGAATTGATATGATTTGATTAAAATGTTAATTCCTCATGCTGATAAGCAGAAAATATCTTATATATTTGCTTTATGTGCAACTACAATAACAGCAGGTGGAGGAAACGTAAGAGATATGTCATTGTTATTCACTACTGTTTGTCCCCTAAAAACGAAAGCAGAAATTGAGGCTGCCACAGCAATTAAAGCAAACTTTGTTTTTTCTCAGCACTTGGTAGTTTATTTTGATGGGAAAAAGAGGAAACGACATTGAGAATGGAAAAACTTTCTTGCTGTGTGTGTCAAAGACCAATGGTATGGAAAGAGAGAAGATTTTTGGAGACATTCTTATGGGAAAAGGCACTGGAAAAACTATTGCCAATAACGTGTACAAGCTTCTTTTAGAATGGAACATAGATAATAATCATTGGATAATAGATTTATCTTCTGACACCACCAGTTCGAACACTGGTTGCAAAAAAGCTGCCAATGTTGTCCTTGAGGTGGTTTTGGACAAATCACTTTTTTGGCTAGCATATTTTTGCCACATAATGGAGCTAGTTATGACAGCAGACATGAGATGCAAACTTGGACTTACTACTTGTCAGTGGGACTAGTACCTACCTAGTACTGGTTCCACTGACAAATATTGTGCAAAGTTTGAAGAGTTCTGCAATGGATTTAACAAACCAGAAAACAATGAGATCTGCCTGCTAAAGAAAAGTAAAGTTAGTTGCTCCTGAAGATGATGCTAGAAGAAATTTTTAAGAAATCAATGCAATTTTTTCCCAGTTTACAAAATCAATTAACTGTTATCAAAGAGGTGATTTCTTAAGGTTGCTAAAACGTGTCAAGGTAAATTTTTAAGTTATGTTACAGCAATTGATGCTTTTGTACAAAGAGCGGTGCACGATATTTATGTATTTAAGTAATGTTAAATGGTAATACCATTATAAAAGTTTAATAAAATATATACACAATCTTATCAAAGATAATGTGAACAATTTTTATGTTTGGTTTTGTATAGTTTTTCTTGGAATAACAAATGATCTCTGCTGGCCAAAAAAGTTGGGAGAAATTCATTATGCGAGATGATAGGGTGCAATTATTTATATTTCATAGATGGTGATAGTGGAAAATGAAAGGTATTAAATGTCATTCGATACAGTTCGAAAATTGTTTGATCTTGCACATTTTATATTTTGCATTTATGCTCGATATAGGTATGCTGCACCAGTTGCTGCAGATGCTTATTTGTAATCTTGATGTGGAAAGATTTTGACAAGTGGTCTGTGCCTGATGATGATTTTCTGCATATACGCGTAAGGTGGATCTACACACGTGATATTTATTACCATGTCACATAATACTTTCTCACTTTGAATTTAATCAACGAAAATAGACGGGTGCGATGGCATAGCGGTTAGAGCGTCCGCTTCGTAGTCGATAGATCTAGGGTTCGTTTCCCAAGTCAAGTCGTACCAAAAGTAACTGAAAAATGCTATTCACAGCTTCCCTGCTTGGCACTCAGCATAAAAAATGGATAGTGTGGAGAACAAGCCGGCAAGCTTGCTTGTGTCCTTTGGCAAGGCACTTAGCGGGATGCCCCTACCTTTATGTGGCAGACAGGTGGCCTACCCATACTTCACTGGGTTAAAATTGTGAAGTTGCTAACCCAGCATCTCGTAAAGATGACTCTTGGGTTCCCACCAGTGGCAGCCCGCCTTGTTGGTGGTGGGGCTACCAGTCACTCATGACTGGTTTGAAATGGGCTGCCATCTTTCTCCTAGCCTAATTTCAATTAGGTTGACGGCATGATCTTGAATTGCCGTTCGTGTTGTATCTCCATCCCGAGGAAGAAGAGGGGTGATCACAACAAAAAAATACGAAAAAGGCAATTGCCAATGCATTAAAAGAAAATCCAAAGCCAAATTTTCAGATGAGCAAGCCTGAGCTGCCAAGAATATATAATGATAACACTCGTCAAGGGTTTGTTGATTCTAAATCATCGCTATTCTTAAGATTTGCTATTCTGAAGATTTGCCAAAGTTTATGAATTTTGAATCAGTTTGATGTTGGGAAAAAGATCCCTCTTATAAGCTGATTGAAAGCATTGTTTCAGGTCTACATGTCATGAATGATGCTGTTGAGCGATCAGTTAAATTTGGCAGTGACTATACTGAAATCATGACCCCTATTGAAACTAAGCAGCAAAACATTCTCTAAGTCGCAGAACTACCTTGAAGAAAATATCCAAACCCAACCAAAGACATTTATGCCCAAAGCACACGTGTTGCTTGAACTTTGTCTTGCAACCCAGCTTATTGATGTGATAGATGCTGACACGCTTCTTTTGGTTGTAAAATCTCTTCAGGGCACCTTTGTGAGGAGAATCACACCAGGCAGATCGCAGTGTTGGTGCATTTTTAAGGGAATTGAAATGTCATCTTCAAAGGGTGTTGCAATTTAGCGTTTCAAAAAGTAGGATGCGAGTCATGAGTAACATTTTTATGGCAGAGTCAATTAAGTAATTTCTAAAACTAAAAATAGCTCCCTCTAGTGCCTAGAAACAAAAGAATGACGTCGGAAATTAACTTCCCACCATGAATAATGGTGATGTAGAAACTAATTTTACTCCAATCGGATGAGAAATAAAGAAGACATTTTCATTTCCTTTTTTATGATGACCGCTTATCCAAAACGTTTTTAATATTCTCGGAATCAGCACTAAGATAAGCACCAAAAACCCTTTGAAGCCGAATAAAAAAAAAAAAAATTAGAATTTGAACAGGTCTAATTTTCCGTTTTGTTGTCCGCATCATTCTAATAACAAAATTAGCATTAAAAATTGTGACTATATTTGCTACTACTTATGTCTGCCAACAATTATTCTTTTTGATTAACATAAACGATTCTGATTTCAATCCAAACTGACTGATGCATATTTTGACTCAACGTTACAAGTTGCGTCTGCAATATCCTCGGTACCAAATAATGTCTGCAAACTATTATTCTCTTTGATTAACACAAACGATTCTGATTTCAATCCGAACTGATTGATACATATCTCAACTCAGCGCTACAAGTTACATGTCCACTATCCGTGGTGCCAGATATTGACATGCCTTTAACTCTCGAAAGTTGTCACGTTTCTGCTACCGTAGATAAACAACAAATGAAATTGTTGATTCTCTCATTATTAAAAATCAATCTGGCCCGCGTGAAAATGTATGTAAATTTGTAGTATGTAGATGGACGCACAGCTCTAAATTAGTTAGACAACCCTCCTTTCAATACTTTTATTCTAGTTTAACGAGATGTGTTTTGCAAGGCTGGTCGTGCTGATTTAGTTTATCACTACCATTACGCTCTCGCGTCCCAACTAAACGTTTTGCTAGAGCAACGCAGCATTTCATATTCCGGCCGTTTAAATTGGAATACCAATAGTGCATGCATGGAGTTTCAAGCTCAAGGCCTACGTTCTGAAATCCGGAGCGATTACCATCCCGTCACAGACGTTTCAACAATGATATACATTTTAGTTTATGACAAGACGGTGTTTTTAATCAAAACAAATGGCACTCTCTGATTTGAAATGTCTCGTTTTCTTAATTACATTGCATTCTTTACCTATTTCCAAGAAATCAAAGATTATTGTTCCATTACTAATTTGCACAAGTATAACGCAAGTTCTTATTTGTTTGGTCGAGTTGTGTCATATTAATACATTAAGAAAAAATAAAATGCCCTGCTACTTGTGACTTAAAATCATCTGACAATGTGTTCCGTTTTTTTTCTGAAATTGTAAAATGTGTTAAAACTGATAACTTTTAAAGCCAAAGTTCACTCAGAAGACATCTTACACATGAGAAACAAGAACTGCTGAGTTTACTTATTATTTTAAAAGATTAAGCCACACTGATTGTACTGAATTCTTTTATGAATTAAATTGCATTTACTGTCAATTGATTTCGAATTGCTTGAAAAAGCTCATTATTTTTGATGATGCGATGAGTGAGAAAGCACAAAGTAAAAGCGACCTGAACATGAACTTTTTATGAAATTCGTAATAGCTACACTATTTTTAAGAAAGAAGAAATGTTTTTGCAAACCGTAAAGCAATTTTTGCAATCTAATCGTCTGCAAGAAGTTTCTCCATGGCATTTGCGTCCCGAATCACCGATCTTTTTCCACTATAAACACATGCAACTAACGTGTGCAACAAAGCCAATGTCAACGTATATCACTGTAACCAATGATATCAAGGTAAATTGTGATTGTAGTTGTAAGAAAATAATAATTAAACGTAATATGAACGGGTTGAATTAAATCACCTTGCAAAGTATGAGATCTACTCTCTGCCCATTCTTACTAGATTTAAAAGTAGGTTTTTGACTGCAGGCTCATATCAGTTTTTGCATTTGCGTCCAAAACCTTCTCTTTTGTTATCAATTCAAAGAAAAAGCTAGAATTTTGATACTCTGTTGAAGTGCTGGAAAGGACCTTAAATTTGATATTTTTTAAGTGAAAATTTTCTGTTTGCAATCAAATACATCTACCTACCTGCTAAAAAGGTGCTATTTATTTAATCTACTTACACCACCAATAAAACAGCAGCTACGTATGGAGGAAACAGTAAATAACCATCAGTTTTGTAGTCAGCTATTCCATGACAACAATTTTCGGACCGGAATCAGTTTTGCGTTAGTGAAAAATTTATTGTGACATCAAAATATATTTAAAAATTTTGTTTAACAGTAGAAATACTGTAACTCGTCTATTTTCATCTCATTACCGAACTTCCCTCATACACATTTTTCAGCGGTATTTAGTGGTTTAATTTTTGTGTACATATTTGTTTGCACCGAAGTTCAGTAATTATATTTTTAGCTTCTTCAGCAAGCTTTAAACACAAATCCCGATTTTGTGTGGAAAATCTTAAAACCTTCAAATTCGAATGCTTCTCCAGCAGCACAAAGAAATAAGCTTCAGGTAAGAGACAGTTGGCTGACTAAAAACCTCCAACTGGAGAATTTTACAGACACTGTTTTTTTGAAAGCCTGTGATATTTAAAAAACTTATATATGCGCTAAGATTGGAAAAGTTTTTTTCGGCAAAACAACAGAATAAATGAACTTGATGTCTGCAATTTAGTTTGTTTTAAAAAATGATTAAGACATGGATTTTGAAAATTTGTCAACTTCTAGACATCCGTTTTTGTATCTTTGGAAAAAGTTTTTTCCACGTTTGGTTTATTGCAAATTTTAATAATTGTGGTTTAGTTTTTGACGTGCACTCACTTCCTGTATCTCTTATCTTGGAGCTGTTGAGGCAGATTTTAGGAAGTAAAAGAACAATGTCTGCATTAATAACATCAACAAACTATTGCATTGAAAGTTTCAAGCGAGAGGTTCGATGTATACAAATTTTCTGGTAAATCCGTGAATAAAGCTAGGTCTGGATGTTCATCTTTTCCCGGTTTTTTCCGGCTTATAGAGAAACTGGTTTAATGTTGGGCCGTAAGCTGTAAACTCTATCTTAAAGCTTTTTTCACCTATCGAGTGGCAAGATAATCTTTACTTAAAATGATTCATTTGTGTGTGTAGCTATCAGAAAAAAGTATACCACTCAAAATCCTGCTCCATTTTTTAAAATCAGCTTTTAAGATCGTTAAATATTGGTTTGTATCACGACATCAATCCATTTTTGCACCAATCAGAAACTCCACAATTATTAAAATTTGCTCGATCGATTTTACGCAGATTGAGATTGAATTAATTTTAACTGTTACAGACAAAATCCTTTCATAAAATTTTTAATTAAAACTGTTTCTCGACCTGGGAAAACTGCGGAGCCTCTTTATATATCAACCATTTGTAGCTGCTGGAGACCTAAATTTGTAATTCGTGTCTTTTGTGCTGTAAGCAATACTAAGAAATAGTATTTAAAACAGCCATCTCTATGAAGTTTTCATTGTCTATTTCCGCATTCTCGCGTTGGAGTTTCATTGATTTGCAGCACTTTAAAACCGCGGCACCTCAGTCATTTTGGTATTTTTTTCACAATCAAATATGGACGAAGTGTAATCTCTGCTATAAAGTTTGAATTGTTTTGGGAAGTCGCATACAGTCCAAAATCTGTCGCAGTATCGACGCCATTTGTACATGATAGATCGGATTCATTTGTCTCTGAATTACATTTGATTCAATCATCAAGAGTGCCTTTTGATACCACGATTGAGTTTGGGCTGTGCGCTAAGACCTTCTCCAAACCGTGTGACTGGGGTAGCAGCAGTCACGCAAAAGTTTTGGACTGTAGCTGACGTTGCTACACGAAAGTTTTTGACTATAGCTTACGTTGCTACATTAATTATAGGTAAGACCTGGTCGTGCTTTACCAAGTCAGTTACCTTTACAAGGCATCTGGTAGAATTAATTACGTACTACGCTTTTATGTACTAATAATAATTATTGTAGAACTAGTGCCTACCTTATACTTCTGGTTGTGCTGAGCATTTCAGTTTGTATTTAGCTGCAGATAGTTTAGGCCTATACCGCTAGCAGACTAGGCCTTAAAGTGTTTAATAGTGAAATGCATTTGCTGTTTTAGGCCATGTGCCTTGGAAATATAACATAGCTTTATTTTGTTATAGCTCATGACCTACAATTTGGTGATGCTAATTCATGGAAAATAACCTAGCAGTAGCTTACAGTTGAGATTGAATTTTGTGCAGTAGCTCTGGGATTTTACTCTCATAATTGTTTATTGGATTGGCTGATGAGCAGACAGGGCCAGGACTAGTTGAGATTGAATTTTGTGCAATAACTCGGGGATTTTACTCTCATAATTGTTTATTGGATTGGATGATGAGCAGACAGGGCCAGGACCAACTCTTGAAGGATTCTGTTTACTACTTTTAAAAGTTATTTGTTGCTTTTAATGTAATCCTCAACAAGCTGTAGTTGCTTGATTAATTTTGACGTCATTGGCTGCTCGTATACTAGCTGCAACTGGAATGAATTAATGTTTTGTTCACTATGATCATGATGAAACTCTTGAAGGAATTCATAAAAACTCGAATAAATCCTATTAACCGTTTAAGTGAATAATGAAAGAAGGTCAGCTGGAGTGGTTTATATGAAGAGGTCACATTTAAACAAAATCATGGTTACCTTTGTGGATAAAAAAACAAAGAGCCACAGCTTTTACCATTATGGAATTATACGAAAACAAGATCAAATAGCTGAGACCTTGCTTGTTATAATGAAAAGTCGAAGTGATGTAGTATTGCCTGAGCTTTATTATCTGCAAAAAAGAAACTAAATGCATCTCAATGCATTTTACCCCACAGATTCCTTTTCTCAAGAGTAAATTGAAGGTAATGTTTTAAATTTTTAATTTTAATGCTGTATAAAATCAAAATTTTTTATTCTTGAAGTGCTTGCAAATTTGTCTGGAGCTTCAAGCAGAGATTAGTTCTTTGTGATTATAGTGATAGTAATTTGTACTTTTTGACTTTAACTCAAACTAACCGAATATCAGTGTATAATGTAATTTTTAAATGAAAGTAAATGATACCAGTAACGATTAACACACCACTTGTTGTTTTAAGCATGTCACAATTTTCAGTTAATGTGGTAATCATTTCTTTATAGAGTGACTACGAGAATCGCGATCACTGAGCAATCGGGCTGCATATGGCAAATTTTAACATAGGAAAATTGAAGCATTGATGGGATATTTTGAGAATCTGGAAGCAGTAAACTTTAAGTGCGAACTTTTGAAGTCTGCACCAATCAACAGCCGCCTCAACGTGGTGGTGCGGTCCCCGGCCCCGTTTGGGTTGGGTCGAAATGGCTGTTGGCCTTCCCGAGGGTCCCAGTTACCCCCGGCACTCCCCATTCATTTTTTTTGCTATGCTGCCCCCTGAACGACCGCAGAAGGGCAGCACACAGCATCTACAAAATCGGTCGCCTGTTCTCACTTTTTCTTCTCTCCTGCCTTACTCTTGCCCTCCTTCGTCTCCTCATTCTTTTTCTTCTCCTGATGAGCGGTAACGTTCATCCTAATCCTGGCCCCATCTTTCCTTGCTCTGTGTGCGCTGGAAATGTGACCTGGCAGGGCAAGTCAGTGCAATGCTGTGCTTGCTCCAAATGGGTCCATCTAAGGTGATCACAACTTTCTTTATCTAACTTCAGAGCTCTTGGCAGCTCTCACTCTTGGAGCTTCCCCCCCTGCTGTAACACTGTGACTCCCCCCTCCTCGGACTCCTCCGGCACGTATACCTCCACTGTGGAATCCGGCCCCCTCTCTGCTAATTCTGCACTCTTGCCCCACCCTCGTCTCCAAACTTCTTATCTCCCATCTGCCCATCTTATATCTCCTTCCCCTGCCCTCCCACCACCGTCCCTTGCTCCTGGCTATACTTCTGCACCTCCTGCCTCCTCTCCTCCCCCTGACTCTCTCAGGGTTCTTCAATGGAATGCTGGAGGTCTTCGAGCCAGGAGCACTGAACTACTTCACTTTCTTTCATCCCATCCTGTCGACCTTATCTGCATCCAGGAATCCAATCTTAACTCATCTTCCTCTTTCCGGATTCCTGGATTCTCTGTTCTGCGTTCTGATCGCACCCACTCCCGGTCTGGCATTCTCTCTTCTGATGCCTCGCATGCCAGTGGCGGCGTTGTCATTTTTGTCAGACAGGGCCTATCCTTTTCTGAACTTTCTACCACCTCTCTTTCTTTGCTCGATCCCTACTCTGATTATGTAGGGGTCAACATCTCTCTAAACAACTCCTCCTCGGTGTCATTTCTTAATGTGTATGCCCCCCCTATTCGCTCCTCCCCAACGGATGGCAGAACCGATTCCTTCTCTCCCTCAATTCTTCCCTCCTCCAAAAATCTCTTCATTCTGGGGGACTTCAATTGCCATCACCCGCTTTGGGACTCAAGAGGTACTTCCGACCCCCGTGGGGAGGAAGTATTCGACTGGGTCATCTCCTCAGACCTCCTCCCCCTCAATGAGCCTGACACACCCACCCTTCTCCATCGCTCCTCTGGCAGTCGCTCCTCTCCTGACATCTCCTTTGCTCCTTCTACTCTTGCCCTTTCTTGCTCCTGGGAGGTGCTTCAGGACCTAGGTTCTGACCATCTACCAATTCTTCAATCTGTTCCTCTCTCTCCGGTCTTTCGCCCCAACGAGCGTCCCCCTTCCTTCAATTTTCAGAAAGCTCGCTGGGATGGCTTTGCCTCTTACTTTGACTCTCACTGTCCTACTGCAGAGGAATACTTGTCTCTTTCTCTTTCCTCTGCAGCTGCTCTCTTTACCTCTCTGGCAATGAATGCGGCCAAATCTTCCATTCCTTTCGGCCGCATCAAACGCTCTCCTAAAGCCTGGTGGTCTGCTGAGGTGGAAGAAGCGGTTGGTGAAAGACGCAGGGCTTTCGCTACTGCTCACAGAAGTGATGAAGATCGCCAGGCTTACATCTCCGCCTCTCGACGTGCCTCGTCAGTCATTGCCAAGGCCAAGGCTGAGGCATGGCAGACGACCTGCACTTCTCTTTCACCTAAATCTAATCCCAAATCTGTGCACTCTCTTCTTCGCTCTATCGCTGGCTCTCCTTCCTCGTCTTCTTCCTCTCCTAACTTCCTAACTGTTCCTCTCCCAGGGAATCGGCTTCGGTTTATGCCGCTTACCTGAGGTCTCACTTTTCCGTTTCTCAGCCAAAGGCCCTGCGCAGCAGAGCCAGAGGCTACCTCACTGAGCTCCGCCGAGCCACGTGCTCTGTGGAGTTTCACTCGTCCTTTTGCTCTCCCTTCTCTCCCGCTGAATTTCTTGCGGCTGCCTCCAACCTTTCCTCCTCCACTGCCACTGGTCCAGACAAAGTTGCCTATCCCATGCTAAAGCATCTTCCTCGCTTTGGCATGGATTTACTTCTTCACATCTTCAATCTTTCTTAGTCTTCACATTCCTTTCCTTCCATCTGGAAGACATCTTCTATTATTCCCATACATAAAATGGGAAAACCTCTCGACTCTCCTGCTTCCTTCCGGCCTATCTCTCTCACCTCCTGCGTATCAAAGCTGTTTGAACGCATCATTCTATCCCGTCTTCTCTTCTTTCTGGAGTCTAATTCCATTCTTTCTCCCCGCCAGGCCGGTTTCCGCCCTGGATGGTCTACACTCGATCAAATTCTGTACCTTTCTCAGTACATTTCGGATGGGTTTAACAAACCCAGGCCGGGGTCTCGGACGATCCTGTCTACTATCGATTTCTCCAAAGCTTTTGACTCTGTCTGGCATCCCGCCCTTTTCCACGAACTTATTTCGGCTGGCCTCCCTCCTTGCTTTGCTCGTTGGACTCCATCTTTCCTTTCTGATAGGCGTGCTTCTGTGGTTCATTAAAATCACAAAAGCCGCTCCTTTCGAGTCCGTCGAGGTGTTCCGCAAGGATCCGTTCTTGGCCCAGTACTTTTCTCTCTCTTCATTAATGATCTTCTGGCCTCTCTGCCTTTTTCCGTCAGCTGCTCTCTTTACGATGACGATCTGGCCATTTGGTCCTCCTCCCCCTCGGTCCCCACTGCGGTGGAGGCCACACAAGGAGCTCTGTTTCGATTGGAGCGCTGGTCTATGTACTGGTGTCTTCCTCTCAATCTGAGCAAATGTGAGGCCACCTTCTTCTCAGTGGATCCCCACCAGGCTAACCTCCAGCCCAACCTCCTCCTACTCGGCTCCCGCCTCCGTTTCAATCCAACTCCAACTTTTCTTGGGGTCACCTTCGACCGCACTCTTTCCTTTTTCTAAGCATGTATCTTCGCTGAAGGCCAAGTTTTTCCCACGTCTCAAGGCCTTACGCTGTATCTCTGCTTCCTCATGGGGCCCCTCTAAGGAGTCCCTCTCTGTTCTGTATAAATCTTTTCTTCGGTCCCTTCTCACTTACGCTTCACCCGGATGGTTTCCTTTCCTAAGCGCTACCAATATCACCAAATTGGAACGCCTCCACCGAGCGGCCAGTCGCGCCATCACCGGCTGCCTCTCGTCGTCCCCTATCCCTCTACTACTCACCGAGGCTTCTCTACCTCCCCTACGAGTCACTCTGACTCACTTCACTCTTTTTTCTTATGAGTGGGCTCTTCGTCTCCCAACCTCCTTTCCCATCTCAGGTTTGGCCAGACTAGGAGTGAAACCAAGACTCTGCAGGTCGTCCTGGAGAGCTTTTGCGTCCACTCACCCGCTCATGCTTCCTTCTACTTGTTCTAGGGAGGCTCTTGTTGCTTGCCCTCCCTGTCCTCCTTGGAATCTGCCTTTCTTCACGGTGGAGTCCACCCTTTCCACTCCATGCTCTCGCTCTGATCCCCCTCTCTCTCGCCAAGGTGCGGCTCTCGCCCACCTTGACTCTCTCCCCACTCATGATCTGGTACTCTGGACAGACGGCTCTGTTCCTTTTCCTTTTGGCAAGGGCGGCTCCGGCGTACTTGCCAACTGCTCTCTCTGTGGCACTGAGGCCACTCTTTCCTTTTCGGCAGGCCCAGTATGCTCAAGTTTTTCCGCTGAAGCCTGCGCCATTCTGCACGCTCTTTGCTGGTCTCGGCAACACCATAAAGTCTGCCATTTTTCTTCTCTTCTTCTCCTGTCTGACTATCGTTCTGTCCTCGCCACCCTGTCCTCTCCTCCACCTTTCCTGTTATCTCAAACTCTGTGGCAGATCTGGCAGGAATTGTCCTTTTTCTTCTCCTGTTCTATCAGGCTACAATGGGTCCCCGGACACTCGTTTCTCCTGCGGAACGACGCGGCTGATGAGCTGGCCAGACGGGGAGCGCTACTTGCGCCCTCCGCAATCCCTTGTAGTCTCTCTCCTCTTATCTCTCGTATCCTCTCTCGCCTTTTTTCGGACTGGAGGCGTACTGTCTCTTCAAAGTATTTTGACACACAGGTTCCCTCGATTTCCACCGAGGAGCTTGTGCTCCCTCGTCATGCTCGCTGTGTCCTCTCTCGTCTACGCTGCAACGGACACAGCCTTCTTTTAGGTTCTTATCTCTCCAGGATTGGCAGAATCGAGAATTCTTCTTGCAGCGCCTGTGGACACTCGTCCCAGGACATCTCTCATCTCATTCTGCACTGTCCAGCTACGGACTCTTTGCGCCGCTCACTCTTTGGCGACTCTCTGTCTCTTTATGACATCTGGTCCAGACCCTGGGGAGTTGCCCGGCTTCTGGGGCTCCATGGTATTCCGCCATGCCCCCATCCCTCGAAAGGGGTCGGGTAATCAACAACAACAACAACTTTTGAAGTTTGTTTTTTTATGCAATATGTGTATACAATTTTTTTAATTTTATGATATGACGGCGAATTATTGGCATTTCATAATTTTGCTGTTAAATATTTAAAATCTTGTAAACTGGTAAGCTAAAAAACCGACCACAATCACTGTGAGTCATTTTTATGTCTGTTAATGGTGGGCCATTTTTCTACTGTGTTTTCATAACGCCTATTTTTTTTAGTCTAGACTAGGGACTCACCATCAATTACAGAATGCAACTTTAGGTTCATGAAAATTTATAAAAACATAAATTGAAATATCAAACTTTTATAGACTTCATAAAAACAGCTTTGTAAATAATTGTTTCTGGGTCACGCTAAAACTCTGTTTTACTTGCTATTCTGTAGCATATCAAAAAATACCATCATTTATCTTCTTAGGTTGTTTATGCCTCCTCTTTCAGGGGATGAAGTATGACATGAGCTTGAATGGTGGTTCTAGTTTAGCCAAAAAACAATCGAAATCACGCTAGTGTTCTTAGGTAATTGATGCCTACTTCTCTTTCATCCTTATGTCGCGTCCTCAGGTTGCCGTTGGTTCACCGCGCAGAAATATTCTATGCATAGTATTTTCCAGTGACATTATTCAATGGGTATGTTGCAAATGTTATGTACCCACGTCCATTCTTTCGCCCTTGATTCTAATTGTAGTTCCTGTAAATGAATGACTTTCTCAGCTAACGAGCCCCTTCTACCCAATTATTTAAACCAATTACAGGTGTCCTAGACAAGTGATATAACTCTGGGTCAAAAAGGGCCAGGGAGCGACGGTAATTCAAAGGCAACTACAACATCTTCAAAGCTTCGGTTTCTCAGCCCAGAGACTCACCACCGGTTGAAGTTTGTCATACCTTCGACCCGACGTAGTTATAATTAGTTTTGAATATAGGTAAAACACGAGCAGATATTCAAAAACGTATTTTTCTACGGTATAACTAGAAAATGTTAAAGCTAGCAACACATGTTAAAGCTGGTTTACATTAGGCATAAATCGGAGGCGTCGCGTGAAGAATTCTTCGTTTCTCTATTTAGAGAAATGCGCGCATCTCTCTAAATTTTTCAAGCTGCGTTTGCGATTTACGCCTAATGGAAACCAGCCTTTAGGCTTTGTTTCACGGCGTAGCGTTATTGTACAGTTAAAGCCAGGCTTACATTAAATTTTAATACCGAATAAAGTTGATTCTACGTCTTTTTCACCCGCGTTTTATAGATACCGACGTGCTGACTCGGGTATGTCTATCACTTCACAATTGCTGAACCAGACGTGTTGCTGGAGCTAAGTACCACTTTATAATCTGGATACTTTTTGACAAATAGTAATGGTGTTTTTTTTAAAAGAATTTTGAGCTCCAGAAAAAACTGTAAATCACGCCATTAAAGACTTTAAATTTGCTGAGAAGTTTTTTAACTCGAATAACTGTTTCAGGTATGATGCTTCGAAATGCTATCCGAGATTACTTCAACGAGAAATTTGTCTTCTTGACCACCTTTTCCCAATAAATTTAAGATATAGATTGTAAAAGCCCCATGGATTACGTGACTATAAAACACAATCTTTTGCTTTTAAAAATATGATGGAATTGATTTACTGTAGTTGCAAAATGCGCGGCTTGTATTTTAAATGTTCGTGTAAATGTACTCATCTTTTCAGCAGCTATTTGTGTGAGTGCAATCATTAGCGTAGTCACAAACAAATTTTGGAGGGAAGACAAAAACTTATTTTCTGGTGTCTTTAAGTTTTTTGAATGACCGTTTTTCGCAGATCAAGTTTTTGGTCTCCAATTTTTTCAATCGATACCACAAAATTATTTGATATTTCTTTTATGATTGATTATTTGTAAAAACATCACAATATTTCATAACATTTGTTACATCGCCATATTTTATAATTAATAACGTAATAATTTTGAAGTCAATAACGTCTACGCGCAACCTCTCGATTTCTGTGATATTGGGAGACCGGTTGACCAAGCTTCAACAGCATCTATTGACAAACGTAGCAAGGCCGTGCTTCCTGCTGACGATGGACCAGGCTAGTGTTAAGTTGCGAATCACTAGCTTGTCTGCTCATGAGCAGTTGGTCTTCTGGAGTAAGATGACAAGGGTTTTGGTGGAGAGAGCCAGGAGCATGGAGTACATTAGCTAACGGTCCAAAATTGGCTTGAAGATTTAAGAAGGAATGTTTTTTATTACTTCCTGGCTTGCATAGGATACTTGGATTTTTTAATTTAGCAAGAAGTAGTACTTGGCCAAGCAGCAAGAGCTTAGGCAGCTGAATGGAAAGTTTACTTTCAAAGACCAATTAACTTGTAGCGTCGAAAAACAACTAGCCATGCCGGTAATTATTAAAATAAAGATAAAATATCGTGGGTGTTTTTGCCTGTGAATCATTAGCTTCAATGTCTGCTCTCTTGTATCAAAAACTACTAAACATAGTCTTGAAAAAAATTATAGCAGTTAACTGAGGGGTCTACAACCGTTAATGCCCGAAGAGCCACCGGCATCCGGTTTCCACAGAAAAGCAAAAAGCACTGGGAGCCCTAAATGCTTTAAAGAGTATGTTTTGGAGATCATCATTAATTTTTTGAAGGAGAATACTTTCCTGTTTTCCTCTCAAAACAAAAAGACCCTTTTCTTGAAATTTATGCCTTCTTCCCATTTTACCATTTTGCCCATGCGTTATAGTAGTGATTCCCAACTGGGGTGTCATTTGCAATAGCCTACTCAGAGGTGTTGCAAGATGTGATGTAAGTACTATTTCCTGTTTTACCAATTAATTTTATCCGTTGAGTGCTGCTAGAAACAAGAAGTTAGCGTGAATTCTGTTAAATCTTGCCCGTACAATTCCAGATCCAAACTCAAGGGTTATTACTTCAGACTCAATAGCGTTGACAGGGATGTTCATAGGGTTCCTACGGAACCGTGATCGATTTGGGGGATCAGAAAGGTATGCTATTTTATCTCCTAGGAAAAATATTCAATTCATAAATTCACTCAATTCTATTTTTCGATCATGATCTTCAAAATACAGATTTCCAACACGAAAACGGCACAACAAGCTTATCATTAAAACTCATCTTTTTACGTCTTTGGTTCTAATTTCAAAGCTTGGTTAACAGGCCAGAGTCAGTCTTTGAATGGCTGAGTTGGACTACACCCTGCATTATATTTTTTAAGGCGACACCATAAAAATAATGAAGGGACACCTATATGTAAATACTAACAAAAAATACCAAAGAGTAATTTCACCGCAGCACTTGGAAGCTACCTTTGTAATAAACTTCAGTTATTGCACATGTATAAAGCTTTTACATCAATCTTTTTATCTGCACGATTAAAAAGTACATTGTTACCTGAAACTCTCGCCCCCAATTACAGAAAAACTGCAAGAAAAATTTATGTACTTTTGTTGTGGGAACTTCTACCGTCATAGAGAATCAGTATCCATAGAAACTATCTTGCCGCCAAAGTTGTGTAACCAACTCATTTTACATAGGCTTTACCATTTACACTTTGTGGTCTATGAGTGCTTCATACTATTCAATCTTTTGCTTTCAAACCATATGTTGTACCCGAGAATTACAGGATTTTTATTTTCTGATGCGTTTTTGGACGAACACTAATAGTGTTTCAATAGAATTTTGTACTCCTCGCCTTTTGTGCTGAATTGAGAAACAATTGCCACTACACAAGCAGTTGGATCATACAGTGAAATAGATTATTAGTTGATTTTCTACATTTTAGACGACAACATGCTTATTGCAGCGGGAAGCGTTTTCATATCCTGTATCAGTTTTGGATTTGCTACTGCGTTTGCAGACTTCGTGTATGGACATTGCCGCACTCCGTTTGATTTTTGTGACCAGAGCATATGTTTGTCAAGCTACATGTGCGTCGCTAGTGCAGAGTATATTATTATCAGTGTAACAGGCTTGATTTGATTGTATAAGGTGTACCAAAATGATCTGACATATTTAGAGGCTTAATAAAAGCCAAACATAGTGGATAATTTATAAAAACTTTATATTTTCCGAATGTACATATAATGCCATTTTATTTTATTTACACCATAGTGTATTTATATATTTAAAAAGTTTTGTCTATTTTCAGAATATCCATATGAACTGGACTGATGAGCATCGCGCATTCATTGTTGAAACAGTTTTCGAAAGCAACGCAAAAAGCATTCCGTTTGCACTTAAAGCTCAAAAAACATGATCCTCTACCTACTCGTACACTCGTAATCGTACACTAGAGGATCATGTTTTTTGAGCTTTAAGTGCAAACGGAATGCTTTTTGCGTTGCGGTTACTGATTCGTTGCTTTCGAAAACTGTTTCAACAATGAATGCGCGATGCTCGCCAGTCCAGTTCATATGGATATTCTAAAAATAAACAAAACTTTTTAAATGTATAAATACACTATGGTGTAAATAAAATAAAATGGCATTATATGTACATTCGGAAAATATAAAGTTTTTATAAATTATCCATTATGTTTGGCTTTTATTAAGCCTCCAAATGTGTCAAATCATTTTGGTAAACCCTGAATATAGTGACATTTATCATTAGTATCTTTTTTTGATTTTGCTGTGCTATAAATAAAGCTGGAAAAACTCGAAAACGCATACCCTATAATTAAAACATTGAGGATTCTGTGATAGGTTTAATAAGATGTGAGAATTTTGTCAAGACTCGAGACGACTTCTCACCGTGGGTTGTAGAAAAGCTTGGGCCTTCTAGTAGCACTTACACAGTATTGAAAAATTTAGAAGCACTAATCCAGAACCGATATCTAGTCTTGGAGTATGACATTATTCTTTATGAAAACCTGACAATACTTCACTACCGTAAGGTAACATCAGTAAAGTGATTTCGGGTGCTATTCGACGAAACGATCCCACCAACTACCTTGTGTGATTGACTGCTATAACTCGGTGTGCTCTTTACCTGTTCTAGCGATTAACCAGTTAATTAAATCTTTTATTATTTTTTTAATGAGTTCAGTGTCATCTCAAAGTTTGGAAGACCAGAGCGAGCTATTACCGTGCATTGTTATGGCGCTTCGTGGAAAATTCTCGGTTAAGAAAATCCTATCCATGATTGGTCCTCGAGATCCCATACTTGCTCACGTTACCGACGAAGGATCGTTGAACGCCTTGTATGGTGAACAGATTTCGAAACGACGTGGAGATTTGTCTGTGCCAACTGGTGAGTATCAATTTAATTTATTGTGTCTGTTTTTTGCAAACCTGCTGCGGAGTTTCCAAGTTTTAGCATTCCGCTTAAAATTGGCTTGATATTGGCCACTTTTGATGAATATAATGCTTGTTTAACTACAGCAGGCAAAGGAAATTACTACAAAGAACCTTTCTAAAGGACACAATTACGCAAACATCGCAAAGTTTGACTGCATAGCCATTTGATCATTATCGCCAAAAAGCGGCATTTATGTGGAGCTGTGCCCACTTGTCGACTAATTGTTTTTCATGTCATACTGTAAGATTGAGATATCTTACAGTCGCGTTGGAGCGAAGGTCCCTCCCAGCAAACGATTTGGCAATTGGACAACACCTTTTCAGAAACAAGGAATGTGCTAAGCATTATCAAAACAAACAGTTTTCCATTTTTGCCAAATGAAGAACACATTTCCATTTATTTGCACTAGAAGCTACGTTTATCGAAATTCTCAGAACTGAGCTTTGTCGCCAAAAAGAATTCGTCTACTCATTAAAATTATCACATTATTGATTCGGACTCTGTCGAAACGTTTTTAATCAAAACGGTTTATCATTTCTGTTTTATTCGGACGTGGGCGAAACTTTACAAATATTTTCACCAATTAGCAAACGCTACAAATTATATAAATATCTCTCCATCTAGTACAGGCCTCATTCTGGTAATAGCTCCTGAAAAGAGCTAGACGAAAACGTTCGAGTTTTCACTTATTTATGAAAAAGAATGCACACTATGAGATAGTCGATATCAATAGCGATATTATAGCGTTTATTAAACTGTACTGAACATCATTCGTCGGCTTTTGTAATGAAATTAAGGACGAAATTATGTTATATGTTGTTCAGTTTGACTGATATTTCAATATCGAGACTAGAAACTTACTGCAAAGTAGCTTCCCTCAAGTAACGTTTTTCGACAGATGCAAAAAATTACTATAATGCAACAATTTGTATCAAAATTCACAGGCTTATCATGGGCAAATTATTTCAAAGAAACAAACTTTGTTGTTAAACCTCAGAACTATAGAATTGTGACAATATATATAATAAATCATAGGATCTGGTTTTCCTCCAGAAAAAAATCCGAGATGAAAAATGTGTTAAATCAAAGCGTGCAAAACAGCATAAGAATTGGTAACGCATTTCTCAAACCAAAAATAATGGGTTAAAAACTAGACCCAATTTAAAGAAGCTGCTGTCTTTTTCGAATTTCTTGATTATTCTATACTTTTTGCATGTTTATGCGCAGAAATGAATGTTTTTTATTCGCCTCGAAATGAAGAAAGATCACGCCGTCAGTTGATCATGTGGTTTGCCCCACATTTTGACTGGAATAACGAAGAAAGCAAAAACATTGCTATAGGTTTGGCCAAGACGTGCGGGAATGGAGTTATTGAAGATATGAATAATACGAGCGAAATTCTTATAAAAACTGACGTGTTACCTCATCGCCCGCTGCTTGTGGTTGGCAGTGTATCAAAAATCTGTACGCTTGTGTCTCCTCGATTTTCTTTACGCTATATTGGCGATCTCATGGAAGTAGTGGCTGACAAGGGATTTACTGTTGAAGAGTTATACCGAACAAAGCTGAATGACAAAAGTACAACTTCTCTCTTCAAATCATCGCAGTAAGTCTTGTGCTCATCTTTTTACTTATCAGTTTTAACATTCACTGAATGCAAAATGCACTGACACAGCATCAGATTTGGCAGCACCTAAGACCTACTTTTGAATTGGCAATCTCAGCATCTTTCAGACTGACGTACTTCCTCAACCTCATTCTGAACTTAACATTCATCTTTTTATTAGGTATGCTAACTATTTTAATCCTCCATCTGACTGTGCCATGCCATTGGAAATGGATTACTACGAGGTTGATGATTGGTGGACTAGGCCTGTCGTGGTCGTGGTGCTGTCAAGAGAAAATGCTGCCATGCATCGATACGGATTGCTTGCGTGTATGTATATGCATAGTGACCGCCTTCATATTATACTTATCTCATAAGGGTCATTGATCATTTCCTTTCATCATAAAAAAGCATTTTCTAGTTTCAATTGCATTTCATTTGCAATGATGTCTGGGTAATAGTGATAGCTTCTGGGTAAAATATAGTGTGGAATTGATTTTGGTTTGGTGATGAATAATTATTTCCTTCAGTTACCTGTCATCAAATATTTACCTATATTCAAATTTTTTGTTATTGTTCCATATAATTACGACCGAGTAAAATTTTTTTAGTTTTTGTTGCATTCTCTACTTTGCTTTTGAACTGAAATCCAAGCGGAAGATCTGTGAATACCTTTTCAAGTTTTGAGTATGACCCGAGCAGGGAATTAAAGCCAGGTTTAATGACTGCGACGACACTGATGAGCAATTATTTTAAGCGATGACTTCACTTTTGCAGCCATTCAAACTGAATTGCTTTATCGAATCGTTGAGAAAGAGGAAGACAGTTTGGTGGAATTATCCCGTCAATGCTTTCACATCATCACGTACACAGAGGCAGTTGCCAGTACACTGAGAAGCTTGAAATCGGTGAGCTACTTTATATCTGCTGATTTAGTGCGGGTTAAATCTTATTTTTTTTTCAATAGAAGCCATTTTTGTCGGAGAAAAATACTTGTTGGATGCAAAAAGTGGATGCAGAATTAGAGCAAGTTGTTGTGCTTAGTTTCTTTTCATTCGATGTTGTACAAGAAGCTTCACCGATCTTACAAAGTAATTTCAGCCTAAAATATTTTATTGTTTAACAGCAAATTAATTTTAGATGGCATTATGCGTTGTTGATTGTATTTTTGATGCTGATTGCGTTTTATTTTACTTTTTTCGAGCTCTTCAAGTTGTTGAGATGCCCCTAAAATGCGTTTTCTACTGTGTTTGCAATATGAATTTTTTTGCAAAATACCTAGATACAGTTAGTGAGTGATGTCATTCGGGAGCAAACCGAATAACCAGACTCTTCCAAAATGTCTGTTGTCTATATCTGGAAAAGAGGTCTGGATTCAACACTTGAAATTGATACTGAGCATTGAGTTTATTGTTCAAAACAACCAGGTTTTCTTGAGGATCATTCATTCGAATAATAACGTACTTATGACGTTTCAAGAAATCTTGACCGAGAATAACATCACCGCACAGTCCATAAATTATTCCAAAAGTAACGTCATTATAATCTTGGTCTTGTATTGCAATGGGGCAGCAGGCTTTCTTCTGCACTGGAGCATTCATGTTGTTGGAAGCCATGCAACTTGAGGATACGCCCCCTGCGGTTTCAGGTTTGACTTAGTGCAATTTTCAATCTCATAAAATTTTCTGACGCCTCAGTGTCCAATAAACTTTGAACGTGGAGTCCTTTAAGGTGGAAGGGATCTCGGTACAACAGACATTTTGGAGCATTAGCAAATTAGCCGACCAAAAATATTGTCTTTCTGTTACGGTAAGATTTGTTGAGCGCTGTTTCAGCTCTAGCGTATGTAGTAGCATCAGAAATAAATGCAAAGTTCCAATGAACAAGAAAGTTAATAAAGAGCCCGAGCTTGTTTACAGTTTCGGCATCTGCTGCTGCAGCAGCAACAGCTGTCAAAAATTCGTCAAATGCTTGTAACCAATAGTAGTAAGTCTGTTCTGCTTTTTGAGGCTAAAAATACACTTTTCCTTTTACTCAAACAACACTTTTAAATACACTAAAAATTAACTAGGATTTCTATGAAATACAGAACAGTCTTCAATTTTAACAAAGTAGTAGTTTAACTGAAAACGATGGTTCTCTGAATGTTGGTTTGCTCGCTCATGCTGTTTAAGATCTGAAGAATAACGGCAAAAAGAAAAGAATGTTCCACACAGCAACGTAAAGACTAAGCACGTAAAATGTAAATTCGTTGGTGGATTTAGAAATTTGAGGCCTGAGACAAGATGCCATACGGAGCCCCCTTAGTGCCTAAGGTTTGCCAGTCATCAACTCCAAATGGACAGTGTGCGTCAGTCGAAAACCTAACTGGGTTACAGTGAATGCAAAATCTTGGCTCTCTACTCTCAATCTGCACCCTAAATAAATCGTATGAGACAATTCTTCCTCAAAAAGCATACAAAAAGGAATAGGTCTATTTAGCAGTAAATTTCAAAGACACACATTTCTGTCAAGCGTTTTTGCGCAACTTTTAAACAAATGAGGTTTGAAAGGTCGAGACTATTATTGAGGTGACTCACATTAGATTCGAACTAATCACCAAGCTCAAGTCTCGTTGCATCGCTTCCTAAGCACAAGTGCTGCATAATTTATGTTATATTAAAGTTTTATACAGTTTGCAAAACCATAAAGGGGGGCCTGAGGTCAGTTGCTTGTACTTGCTTGCTTCACCTTAAATCTACCGCTGCGCAATTGCTGTCGTTTGATTACAAGGAGCAACGGTGTCAATTCAGATAGGCCTACAAGCGGTGGCGCAAATACAGGCGTTATCATTTTATAAATTATCACCTAAAAATAGGAAACGGTTTCTAAATGATGTTTCATGATGAATAAAGTTGATAAATATGGAAATTATATTTAAAAAAAACGTTGCATATATGATTGCGGGGAAAGCGGATTTAAAGCAAAGGACTTTTACAGAAAAACGATTTACAAGTTCAATAAGTGTCTATGAAAAATGTTATGTTATCCTCTTATAGTTTACATCAGGGGTCGGCCACCGGCGGCTCTCTCATCCTTGAATTGCAGTTGCGCGTTACTTGGGAAAATCGATGATGTGACTCAGAGTTTCCCAGCTTTTTTAGGCTTACGACACCCTACTAGTTTGCGGCATCCTGGAGTAACCGCGGCATTTTGCTAAACACAGAATGAATTATATGTAGCACACGATATATTTATAGATAGTGTGAGAATTGTATTTGATTTCTTGCCTATATACTGTAGACAGCTTGAAAGATACAATTACAGAATTTTATTGATCTCTGTAGTATACTCTGACCAGTCTTGTAAACATAATGCTATTGTTACCTCACTAGCTCAGCCTAAGAACTTACGAAGCATACTTATGACGAAACAATAAATCAAAATTGCATTGTCGAGAATTCCCTGTGGGACTTTTGCCTCAATTTATTTGGGCATATGGCAACTATATGTTTTCAAAACAACTGCGGGTGTACTTTTTAAACAATGGAAAGTTTTCAGTAGCACTTATTATCAAAATTTCGGGTTCATTGAGAGAAAGGAGGTCAGAGGAGATGATCCAATCGAATATTTCCTCCCCACGGGGATCAGAAGTACCTTTTGAGTCTCAGAGGGGATGATGGTAGTTGAAACTCCCCAGAACAATGAAATAACTGGAGGAGGCGTAAATGAGGGAGGAAACAAGTTGGTTTTGCTATCCGTTGTAGAAGAGATAATAGGGGGAGCATAAACATTGAGGAAGGACAGCGAGGAGGAGTTGTTTAGAGAGATGTTGGCCTCTGCATAATCAGAGTAGGGGTCAAGCAAAAAGAGAGAAAAGGTGGAACGTTCAGAGAAGGATAAGCTCTGTCTGACGAAAATAATGACGCCGCTAGCGTGCTGGATCATCAGGAGAAAGAATGCTAGATCGGGAGTGAGTGCGATCAGATCGCAGACCAGAAAATTCAGATATTTGAGTGTAGGAAGAAGAGTTCAGGTTGGATTCCTAGATACAGATAAGACCTACAGGATGAGACGAGATAGAGTGTACTACTTGAGTGCTCCTGGCTCGAAAACCTCCGGCATTTTATTGAAGAACCCTGAGCGAGTCAAGTGGGGAAGAGGAAGCAAGAGGTATAAGAAAACAGCCGTAAACATGTGGGGGTGGGTAGAGTGCAGAGAGAGGAGATACGAAGTGGGTGGAAGAAGGGTAGGAGGTTTGAAAGCGAGGGTGGAGTGGGAGCGCTGAAATGGCAGAGGGGGGCAGATGGACCATGTTGAGGTATACAAGCTGGTCAAACCTGAAGAGGAAGACAGAGTGTTGGTAGGTATGTGACCTCCAGAAGAAGCAGAAATGCAGCAGGGAGGACGGCTTCTGAAGTGAGAACTGCGTAGAGTTTTGAATCCAAAAAAGGATAGTAGTGAACGCCTTAAATGAACCCATTTGGTGCAGGTGCAGCATTGCACCGACCTAACCCTGCAGGTTACATTTCCTGCGTACACTAAACAGGGAAAGACGAGGCCAGGGTTAGGATGAACGTTGCCGCTCATCAGGAGAAGGAGAATAATGAAAAGACCAGATAGAGAGAGACAAGGAAGGGAGAAAAGAGAAAACAGTTGACCTATTTCAAAAAGACTGTGTACTGCTTTTCTGCGGTTGTTCAGAGAGCAGCACGTTGGAAAAATAGTTTGTATAAGTGGTGTGTTCCGGGTAACTGGGACCCCTCGGGAAGGCCAACAGCCATTTCGACCCGGCCCAAACGGGGTTGGGGACTGCACCACTAAGTTGAGTCGACTGGTCATTGGTGCAGATGACACTAGTGATGGTGATCAATTGTGCCAAGTTAGATGATTTTACCTTCAGTCGTTTCGGAGGAGTTGAAACGCACACACACCCAAACCGACAGACCGAATTGCTCTCTACAGTAGGGGTCCAAAAATAGTGGTTCGTGACTCAAATTGGGGTTGCGAAACCTTTCACTCTGGGTCGCGAAATAATTTAAACTTACCATAAATATAAGCATCGCATCAGTGTAATAATGTACATCAGCTTTTTTAAACCTGTATTATTGCAATATTACGTAGTCGAGCTGACATGTGCAACCAATGATGTTTTTACAATTTCCCAGAGCGAGATGAACAGCAGCAGCTGTGTGGAATTGCTTGTTAGGACATATGGTGAGATTTGCCCATTCTAATTTAAGAATGTAGGTTACTGTTGCATTTGTTGTTGTCGTAAGGCATTCTTGATTGACTTTAAAATTTAGCAGGGTTAACGTTTTTTTAAGTCAGTTTTATTCACCAATAATGTTAACTAACTGGTAGCTGAAGAATACTACCTAAAAGCGCCCAGTGAAAAATTCAGCAGAAGAATTAAGTGAGAACTAAACACTGGACGTACCTACAAAAATCTTTACATCTTCAAGCAGTGGGGATTGGCGCCCGACAAAAGACTCACATCCTAATCTTAATCGGAAAGGAATACATCGCGCTAATCAGTTTTCTAAGCGAAAATACAGTAAAGAATTTATAAGGCTTTGTTTCGTGAGTATTGTAAATGATGATCTACGTCCTTAATGTGTTGTTTGCTCCCAGGTTCTTGCCAACGAGAGCCTGAAAACAGGAAGATTGAAACGCCATCTTACAGCAAAGCATCCGAAATTCAATGACAAACCAATATCGTTTTTCCGCCGATTAGAAAAAGAATTGTGAAGTGAAAAGAAAACCACGACAAAGTGCTCCACAATTCAAGAAAAGTCTCGAAACGTATCGTATGAACTAACATATTTTATCGCAAAAGATAAAAAAACAAAACATCATGGAAAAAGATAAATAGCAAACACCATCAAATCTGCTGCTATTGCAATTAGTCAATTTATGAATGGAGACAAGGTATCCGAGGAAACAAAAGGATTTTCACTCTCTGCTGATACTATTTGCCGACGTATAAGCGAAATGGGTCAAGATATTAAGTGCCAAGTGATTGAGAGTGAAACGAGAAAAATACGCTTTACAATTGGATGAATTCACGGATGTGCCTGGTTTTGCGCAGTTGATTTATATAGCCAATGGGAAGCTTGAAGAATTGCTCACGTGCATGGCGCTATCTGGAATATGCACAAGTGAAGACATATTCTCAGCAGTGGAGACGAGACTACAGAGTTATGGATTATCATGGGAGCGGTGGATTAGCATTTGTACTGATGGGGCTATGGCAGGAAAGCATGCAGCTTTTTAGCAAGAGGATTATAAATTGCGTTCCATATCAATTTTACGCATTAGATGATTCATAGAGAAAATCTTGCTAGCAAAACACTGGATCAACAATTAAAATGTGTTCTCGATTCAGCAGTAAAAATTGTTAATCATATTAAATCGAGACTTTTCGAGAAAAGACTACTATTCTCTGCGACGAAATGGGCTCGGAGCATAAAAGTCTTCTTCTTCATTCAAAAGTGAGATGGTTATCGCGAAGTGAAGTTCTCTGCACCAATCAACAGCCGCCTCAACGTGGTGGTGCGGTCCCCGGCCCCGTTTGGGTTGGGTCGAAATGGCTGTTGGCCTTCCCGAGGGTCCCAGTTACCCCGGGCACTCCCCATTCATTTTTTCGCTATGCTGCCCCCTGAACGACCGCAGAAGGGCAGCACACAGCATCTTTAAAATCGGTCGCCTGTTCTTACTTTTTCTTCTCTCCTGCCCTACTCTTGCCCTCCTTCGTCTCCTCATTCTTCTTCTTCTCCTGATGAGCGGTAACGTTCATCCTAACCCTGGCCCCATCTTTCCTTGCTCTGTGTGCGCTGGAAATGTGACCTGGCGGGGCAAGTCGGTGCAATGCTGCGCTTGCTCCAAATGGGTCCATCTAAGGTGCTCACAACTTTCTTTATCTAACTTCAGAGCTCTTGGCAGCTCTCACTCTTGGAGCTGCCCCCCCTGCCGTAACACTGTGACTCCCCCCTCCTCGGACTCCTCCGGCACGTATACCTCCACTGTGGAATCTGGCCCCCCCTCTGCTAATGCTGCACTCTTGCCCCACCCTCGTCTCCAAACTTCTTATCCCCCATCTGCCCATCTTATATCTCCTTCCCCTACCCTTCCACCACCGTCCCTTGCTCCTGGCTATACTTCTGCACCTCCTGCCTCCTCTCCTCCCCCTGACTCTCTCAGGGTTCTTCAATGGAATGCTGGAGGTCTTCGAGCCAGGAGCACTGAACTACTTCACTTTCTTTCATCCCATCCTGTCGATCTTATCTGCATTCAGGAATCCAATCTTAACTCCTCTTCCTCTTTCCGGATTCCTGGATTTTCTGTTCTGCGTTCTGATCGTACTCACTCCCGGTCTGGCATTCTCTCCTCTGATGCCTCGCATGCCAGTGGCGGCGTTGTCATTTTCGTCAGACAGGGCCTATCCTTTTCTGAACTTTCTACCACCTCTCTTTCTTCGCTCGATCCCTACTCTGATTATGTAGGGATCAACATCTCTCTAAACAAATCCTCCTCGGTGTCATTTCTTAATGTGTATGCCCCCCCTATTCGCTCCTCCCCAACGGATGGCAGAACCGATTCCTTCTCTCCCTCAATTCTTCCCTCCTCCAAAAATCTCTTCATTCTGGGGGACTTCAATTGCCATCACCCGCTTTGGGACTCAAGAGGTACTTCCGACCCCCGTGGGGAGGAAGTATTCGACTGGGTTATCTCCTCAGACCTCCTCCCCCTCAATGAGCCTGACACACCCACCCTTCTCCATCGCTCCTCCGGCAGTCGCTCCTCTCCTGACATCTCCTTTGCTCCTTCTACTCTTGCCCTTTCTTGCTCCTGGGAGGTGCTTCAGGACCTGGGTTCTGACCACCTACCAATTCTTCTATCTATCCCTCTCTCTCCGGTCTTTCACCCCAACGAGCGCCCCCCTTCCTTCAATTTTCAGAAAGCTCGCTGGGATGACTTTGCCTCCTACTTTGACTCTCACTGTCCTACTGCAGAGGAATACTCGTCTCTTTCTCTTTCCTCTGCAGCTGCTCTCTTTACCTCTCTGGCAATGAATGCGGCCAAATCTTCCATTCCTTTCGGCCGCATCAAACGCCCTCCTAAAGCCTGGTGGTCTGCTGAGGTGGAAGAAGCGGTTGGTGAAAGACGCAAGACTTTCGCTAGTGCTCACAGAAGTGATGAAGATCGCCAGGCTTACATCTCCGCCTCTCGACGTGCCTCGTCGGTCATTGCCAAGGCCAAGGCTGAGGCATGGCAGACGACCTGCACTTCTCTTTCACCTAAATCTAATCCTAAATCTGTGCACTCTCTTCTTCGCTCTATTGCTGGCTCTCCTTCCTCGTCTTCCTCCTCTCCTAACTTTCCTAACTGTTCCTCTCCCAGGGAATCGGCTTCGGTCTATGCCGCTTACCTGAGGTCTCACTTTTCCGTGTCTCAGCCAAAGGCCCTGCGCAGCAGAGCCAGAGGCTACCTCACTGAGCTCCGCCGAGCTACGTGCTCTGTGGAGTCTCACTCGTCCTTTTGCTCTCCCTTCTCTCCCGCTGAATTTCTTGCGGCTGCCTCCAACCTCTCCTCATCCACTGCCACTGGCCCAGACAAAGTTGCCTATCCCATGCTAAAGCATCTTCCTCGCTCTGGCATGGATTTACTTCTTCACATCTTCAATCTTTCTTAGTCTTCACATTCCTTTCCTTCCATCTGGAAGACATCTTCTATTATTCCCATACATAAGATGGGAAAACCTCTCGACTCTCCTGCTTCCTTCCGGCCTATCTCTCTCACCTCCTGCGTATCAAAGCTTTTTGAACGCATCATACTATCCCGTCTTCTCTTCTTTCTGGAATCTAATTCCATTCTCTCTCCCCGCCAGGCCGGTTTCCACCCTGGACGGTCTACACTTGATCAAATTCTGTACCTTTCTCAGTCCATTTCGGATGGGTTTAACAAACCCAGGCCGGGCTCCCGGACGATCCTGTCTACTATCGATTTCTCTAAAGCTTTTGACTCTGTCTGGCACCCCGCCCTTTTCCACGAACTTATTTCGGCTGGCCTCCCTCCTTGCTTTGCTCGTTGGACTCAATCTTTCCTTTCTGATAGGCGTGCTTCTGTGGTTTTTCAAAATCACAAAAGCCGCTCCTTTCGAGTCCGTCGAGGTGTTCCGCAAGGATCCGTTCTTGGCCCAGTACTTTTCTCTCTCTTCATTAATGATCTTCTGGCCTCTCTGCCTTTTTCCGTCAGCTGCTCTCTTTACGATGACGATCTGGCCATTTGGTCCTCCTCCCCCTCGGTCCCCACTGCGGTGGAGGCCACACAAGGAGCTCTGTTTCGATTGGAGCGCTGGTCTATGTACTGGTGTCTTCCTCTCAATCTGAGCAAATGTGAGGCCACCTTCTTCTCAGTGGATCCCCACCAGGCTAACCTCCAGCCCAACCTCCTCCTACTCGGCTCCCGCCTCCGTTTCAATCCAACTCCAACTTTTCTTGGGGTCACCTTCGACCGCACTCTTTCCTTTTTCTAAGCATGTATCTTCGCTGAAGGCCAAGTTTTTCCCACGTCTCAAGGCCTTACGCTGTATCTCTGCTTCCTCATGGGGCCCCTCTAAGGAGTCCCTCTCTGTTCTGTATAAATCTTTTCTTCGGTCCCTTCTCACTTACGCTTCACCCGGATGGTTTCCTTTCCTAAGCGCTACCAATATCACCAAATTGGAACGCCTCCACCGAGCGGCCAGTCGCGCCATCACCGGCTGCCTCTCGTCGTCCCCTATCCCTCTACTACTCACCGAGGCTTCTCTACCTCCCCTACGAGTCACTCTGACTCACTTCACTCTTTTTTCTCATGAGCGGGCTCTTCGTCTCCCAACCTCCTTTCCCATCTCAGGTTTGGCCAGACTAGGAGTGAAACCAAGACTCTGCAGATTGTCCTGGAGAGCTTTTGCGTCCACTCACCCGCTCATGCTTCCTTCTACTTGTTCTAGGGAGGCTCTTGTTGCTTGCCCTCCCTGTCCTCCTTGGAATCTTCCCTCGTTCACGGTGGAGTCCACCCTTTCCACTCCATGCTCTCGCTCTGATCCCCCTCTCTCTCGCCAAGGTGCGGCTCTCGCCCACCTTGACTCTCTCCCTCCTCATGATCTGGTACTCTGGACAGACGGCTCTGTTCCTTTTTCTTTTGGCAAGGGCGGCTCCGGCGTTCTTGCCAACTGCTCTCTCTGTGGCACTGAGGCCACTCTTTCCTTTTCGGCAGGCCCAGTTTGTTCCAGTTTTTCCGCTGAAGCCTGCGCCATTCTGCACGCTCTTTGCTGGTCTCGGCAACACCATAAAGTCTGCCGTTTTTCTTCTCTTCTTCTCCTGTCTGACTCTTGTTCTGTCCTCGCCACCCTGTCCTCTCCTCCACCTTTCCTGTTATCTCAAACTCTGTGGCAGATCTGGCAGGAACTGTCCTTTTTCTCCTCCTGTTCTATCAGGCTACAATGGGTCCCCGGACACTCGTTTCTCCCGGGTAACGACACAGCTGATGAGCTTGCCAGACGGGGAGCGCTGCTTGCGCCCTCCGCAATCCCTTGTAGTCTCTCTCCTCTTATCTCTCGTATCCACTCTCGTCTTATCTCGGACTGGAGGCGTACTGTCTCCTCAAAGTATTTTGACACACAGGTTCCCTCAATTTCCACTGAGGAACTTGTGCTCCCTCGTCATGCTCGCTGTGTCCTCTCTCGTCTTCGCTGCAATGGACACAGCCTTCTTTTAGGTTCTTATCTCTCCAGGATTGGCAGAATCGAGAATTCTTCTTGCAGCGCCTGTGGACACTCGTCCCAGGACATCTCTCATCTCATTCTGCACTGTCCAGCTACGGACTCTTTGCGCCGCTCACTCTTTGGCGACTCTCTGTCTCTTTATGACCTCTGGTCCAGACCCTGGGGAGTTGCCCGGCTTCTGGGGCTCCATGGTCTTCCGCCATGCCCCCATCCCTCGGAAGGGGTCGGGTAAACAACAACAACAACAACAAGTGAAGTTCTCACCCATTTGTATGAGCTGCGAAATGAGGTATACTTGTTTTTTGCAGAAAGAAAACGCAAACTTGCTGCTACTCTTACCGACCCTGACTGGTTGACAAAACTGCTGTACTTATCGTTGTATTTTTGAGAAGATAAACAGTTTTAATTTGTCATTGCAAGGCGAATCAATTGACGTTCTAACAGCGTATAACAAGATCAAATCTTCAAAAGTAAATTCAACATTGCTCAGATCGAGTTGAAGATGGAAGAATGGATATTTTTCTGACCTAAACGACTTTCTTGCAGAAAACGAGTTTAGTCAAAACACTGTGAAGCAATCCATAATTAGTCATCTTCATCAGCTTTCTCAATGATTTGATAAATATTTTCCCGAAGACCTACACCACAACAACCGGACTGGATATTATCACTTTTCACAGTTGCAAATACCATCTATCATCAGATTTGGTTGAAGCATTGGATGACCTGTCAAGCGACCGCGGTTTAAAGATTGATTTTGATACTAAAAGAACTTTAACTGAGTTTTTAATTACAGTTGCAAAAGAATATCCACATTTATCAGCGGCTGCAAAGAATGTTCTTTTGCCATTTGGAACTACATAGTTATGTGAAAGGACGTTTTCTGCATTATCTTTCATTAAAAACAAAAACAGATCAAGACTAGAAGTAGAAGGCGATCTTCTGATTGCCGTCTCTCAAATTAAACCTTGAATTGATTTGTTGTATTCTAAACACGCAACCCATAGCTCTCATAGGTAGAATAAATGCAATCATTTACTGTTTTACGTGCTAAGTTTCACACAATTTTGTGCAAAAAAATAGCTACTGTCGATAGTAGTCTTAACATTGATATTTAATTACAAAATATTTTCCACAAAATTATATATTCACAAAATGGTTGGGTCGCTAGAATTTGGAACTGTTTTTTAAGGGTCGCGCCAAAAAGTATTTGCCGATCCTTGCTCTACAGTATAGATTATGAAGCTATGTGACGAGGATTTGCCTGATATTTTGATCGAGCTAATTCAAAGAAAAATATAATTTGAATCAAGAATAATACAAAGTTTGTGATAGATTTATTTGCAATCATCTTTTATAAAATCCGACATACTAGAAAAAAAACAAAAGCATATTCAAAATCTGCGCAAAAACTTAACCGGACAATTTCACTGCGTTTTTAATTAAAAAATTGATAAACTTTGTTGACCAGTGTTTTTTGTCTCATAACAAACGAAGAAGTAAATCATCAACGTTGTTCAGCATGATCAATGCATAGACACGCAACTCTTAAGTATCGAGTCAAAGAACTAACTTGAAAATTGCTGGCTGAAGATATATGGTAGAGTGTGCTGTAGCTTACGATGTTTCAACTGGCCTAATCACTTAATCGGCCTGCCTAGCGATATGCCTATAGAATCCGTATCATATACTGCTATATCAAAAGAATCAATAATTGGATCTACCTCTACATGTTTCAACTTTCAGCATGCTAGATAGAACACTTTAAGTGGGATTTGAACTTACAACTGCCGCATCCATCGCACAATGGTTCAGGTTTGCGAACAATTCCTCGACTGGTTAGTTTCTTTTATATTCCTTACCGTGACTATTCGTGCCAATTTTTGATTTTGCTTGTCGAACAGCTTTAGATAAAAGGAGCATTGCTTACAAAATTGTAATTTACAATACAGATTCAGTAGAACGTCAATTATCCAAACACTGCTTTAGCAAAAGTCATTCGAGCGTAGCGTGATGTGAACAACAGAGCGAGTGTTCTTCAGCACAGCTTCTGCTTCCGAAAAGGATGAGAGACTTTGCTGCGGCAAAAAGAGTAACAAACTTAAAACAAAAAAATGAGTGATTACCATACTACTCATAATGTACAATAAATCACCGTGTGTGTATATGTTGTTTTGTTTGAAGATTGTTTTTGCTCGATTATCCGAAAAAATCGGTTATCCGAACCACCCCTGTTATCAATTAGTTCGGATAATCGACGTTGTACTATAAATATAAGTTCGCATACGTGTTACAGATCTTCATGGTGCTTGCTTGTATGAAGACGCTACCGGTATTTCTTCATTGGATGAGTGTGTGTTTCCTGATGAATACAAAGGATTTGAATTTTTGGCCATAAAATTTTTTAAATGTATTTCTCCGCAACTTCGTAAGGTATGTTTTGGTTAAAAAATTGTGTTTTGTTGAAGGCTACATTTTTATTTCGAAATATGGAACATTGAGGTGCTGGCAATCCCAAAACCACTCTTGTGGCGACGTTAATCTAAAAAAATAGGAAAAATGAAGCTGCTCGTCCAGCATGTCCTAAGGCGAGACTTGGCATTCATCAGCAGTCTGCCTTGTTGATGGTGGGGCTGCTAGTCTGTAATTTGAATTCGTGATTGGTTCGAAATGAACTACCACTTTTTCTTGCCTAATCTAGGTTTGCGGTATCAGGCTGATGAACCGTTTCATATACCTTGCCGCCGTCCCAAAAAAGAGCAGAAGGGTAAACAACGCCAACAAAAATGCAGTGGTATGCAATATGTAGCTTAAGGTAGCATCAATATAAATTGCATTTGGAAGGAAATTGAGTAAACGATGTGCAGCAGCTAAGCTGCGGTTAAATGTAAAGCTGGATTTCTGGTAACCGTAAGCATCGCCGTAAAAGGTCCTCCATCGAACACAGCAACTAGCTGAACGAATTTTGATTGATGGATTTCACTTAGGATTTCTTTTTGGCCTTTGCTTCCTCTTAAAAATGTCGTTCTGGGTGATTGCATGGTGTTTTGATTGGCCGATTGAGTACCATTTTTAATTTTGTCATTTCTATTGAATTCTAGGAATTAATTCCATTTGAAGTTGGAAGTAAACAGTGGTGGAAGATGCTTGCTGCCGTTGCTGACCACCAATGTCTTGTTTGTGTGCTGCGTAGAGTGAATGCATATAACGTAAGGATTTTTTATTGTTTGATAAATTTTATTTTGAGAAAAAAACAATGCTTTTGAGCTGGCATGCACGCAAGTTTTACTCAGGAGTTCATGTTTTTCTGTGTCTTTTTGCGTTGAGCTGTTTAGCTCAGTATCATCCAATTATATTTGTGTGCGCAAGCGTTGCTGGTATTATTTTAGCTCGACTTATTCGGAGATAAACTGACTTGTTTTTGTAATTGAATAGTTATCAAGCTCTCTGTCAAGTGCAACTTTCATGGAAACAGGTCGGAAGAATTCTTGTAAATTTGACTGGGCCGAACAGAATTTGAGCGGTCAACGTTTCGAGAATTTTTTAGCCTTTTTTCCACTTTTTTGTCAAATAAAAATTTTTTGCAGTTGCTTTAATGAATACTATAAAAATAACATGCAGATTTTGAAATTGGTATTGGATGAAACAGAAAATAAAAAGGTGAAAAGTAACCATGTTTTGACAGTGATGTCGTCAAGACCTGAAATTGCGTTCCGCCAGGTAACAATCTTGCCCTCGTTAAATCTGATGTGGCATAAATATTCAGATTGACCATCACTAATCCGGCAATCAGTTATTCGGCACTAATTTGACATAGAAAACAGTACCTGTACTCTGTACTGTAATTAAGTAAACTGAATTAATTTTGTACTGTACTGTACCTGTACCAATTATTTTACCTGTATTTTATTAACATTTCACTTATCTTTTCTTTATTGGCCAACTTGTACTGATTTAGAGGATATTTTAATTTTTAGGTGAGGTGGTTAGCAACTGGGTTTGTGTATTCTAAGGTAATAAATGGCTAATCTGTCAAAGTGGCTTATTCGGCACTCCCGGGTCGCAATGATTAAGGATTAGTGATGGTCAACCTGTACCAGATCTATTTTGTTTTTGCTATATTAAGTGTCGCGCAATAGAATTTCGGTGCAATCTCGATATAGGTATTTTGAAAGTGGAGCGTCGAAAATGCATCGCTCATACAATTTGTCTGCTGCAAAAAGAAAAGGTTTTCAGTTTGTTCTGGAACAAAAATAGAAAAGTTAATGCTTACACAAAGTTCAAGCCCTCGAAAAAGTAGTTCAATTTTTTGCTATTTGTGTTCGTTGTGTGGCGAATTTAGTGAATGCAGGCGGTGGTGGCATTCAAAAGTTGCAACAGGCTCTATCAAAAAAAAGCTGATGAATATTTCCGCATGTCGCGTTTAATAGAAATTTTTTGATTTTATTTCAACTAATACTTCCTAAAATTGAGGCGACTTGTAGTATGGCTCGAATAATTAAGTCGCGATAACAAGATACCAAAACTTTTGATTCCCTTTAAGGGCTCAATGCCAAGCGGTCCCGACATGAAAACAAGTTTTTTTATCTGCAGAAATTTTGCGTTAAAGTAAGACTTTGGCGAGATGACACAACAAAACAGTCTCACATGAAAATCTATTTGATGGGTTTTTGGTTGATGCTACTCTTTATTAAATAATCCGTGCCAATTTCATGTTGTCAGAATTTTTTTGCCCTTCTTTTACTTTTCATTATTTTGCCAGCATTAAAATTATCCAATGGATACAAGTGCCTTTGTTTTTTGAAACGCTTTTATTTGGATATGAGATTACTAGTTATATCCAAATTATTTAATCGTTTGTGCTTGTTTGCAATTAAGCTTATTTTGGATTTGATCTATCATCTTCAATTGGGGAGAAAAAAATTTTTACATCGTCTTTTAAAAGGACTTTGCACTGTACTAACTTGTGCCAATTCATGTGGCAACTTGGACTGTAGCCATCTATTGACGTCTTTCAGCTAGGTTATTTAGGAAATAGGTTATTGATTCCAACTACATTTCTGTTTTTAATTAGATCAGAGCTTTTTTCTCTGAGGGAGAAATATTTTCCGATAATCAACTTCGACCTATGCTGCAATATCTTCCACCACCTGTAGTTCATTCAACGTCAGTACTCAACCATTCCAAGTCTCTCGAGAGAAACGAGTGTCGTGGAAAAAACATCAAGCAAAAAAATTGTGGTAAGTTAGTCAGTGTTACAACCAAACTTCAACTGTAAGGTCATTGCATGTGCGTCATTGTTTCGCAATGAATTTCTTTCAACGCATAATTGCTGCTGTGATCATATGGTTTTATTTTGTTTTGTTTTGATCGACGGCAACGTGGTCGAGTGGGCTGGAGTGCCGTGTGTGGTTACCGTGATTGCGAGTTCTAACGTTGCGATTGCTACGCTTTTTTGTGCCTTGGAAAAAACTTTTGTGCCTACTTAGTTGCACTGCTTGTGGTAGAAATGTGCTGTGTCCACCGTTGGTGTCTTCTAAGCTAGCCGAAACTCAACAACGCTCCAGCATAGCCTACAAAAGTTTTCCCCTGACCGTAAGACAAAACACGTTTTATTCAAAACCGACCAACACTGCCTCAAGTTGAGCGAAATTTCGTGTTTTTATAAACGCACTCAAGACGCAAACATGCCATACAGTTTTAGTGATTTTTTAAAATGCCGGTGACTGCAAAACAGATGTGAAAATGTGCCAAAAGACTCTAACTTTACTGACATTTGAGGCATAACATTTAACTTATTCGTTATTTTTGCTGTTCTCACACAAGATCAACGCTTGGTAAAATTTTAAAAAATATATACTTTGATTACCGGCTAAAGATTTTGATTTAGAACATTTTCGGCAGTTATTTAGTGATCTTCAGATCAACAAAAGTACTCAGCATGCAGGAAATTAACAACTAGTGTTTTCATCAGGAAAGTTGAATTGTAACGAGCAAAATGTAAATTTAAAAACGAGTATATTATCGTCGATGTTACCACCATTATATCCTTTAACTTCAATCCTCATCGTCAAACCAGATGCATGCCCGCGACATGTTGTTAAAGTAAGTACAGGACTATTCAGGTGCTTGCACCCTATTTTTTCAGCTACCGTTCTAATTGATATTAGTTGCCATGGCAAACAGATTCAATAGAAATGCATTGCTGAAGAATCGATGTCGGCTCCTGGTGGAGCGGGTTGTTACGCCGATTGTCATGGCAATGATTGAGTGTTTGACCTCGCAATCACAGCTTTGTTGAATTTACAGGAGAGATACTTCACTAAAATTTCTCCTGCTTGGTTGCATTGCTCATGGTAGCAATGCTCGGTGCCAGGACCAGTGGTAACTCCGACGCAGGTTTGAACACATATCTTTCCACACAACCGACAAAAGATTTTCCCGTGACTGAAAGATAAAGATATGTTACTAATAAAGACATAGTTGTAATGACAATATCAACCAAAGTGCTGGACAGCCCAGTCACAAACTATGTGGTATTGAAGAAAAGAGTATTTGCCAATTGCATTGTGTGTCTGTACAGAAATAGATATTCGGCCAAAGGCGAGCTTTCACTGCAGCTTATTTAGTTGCAGAGACTATTTCTTCACTGGCAGGTACCATCTCTGCTCAGTGCACACACTTCAAAGGGTCCAGCTGCCATTCCTGGTTTCATTGCCGTTGTTAATTTCAACCTTTCTTTCCATTTAGCCTGTTAATTTGAAAATTTGATTAAATTCTTTGCTGTTGTTATGACTAACGAGTTGCCGCGCAAATTTTCTAAGTACCGTGGATTATATATAGTACCCAAAAAAGACTAAAATGAAGTCAAGTTTTTTACTTGTTTGCCGTGTTTATGGTAGAAATGTACTGTGCCCACAAGTAATACGTAAAAGCGGGTGTGAACACAAGTTGTTCTACATAAATTGTAACGGTTTTTTGTGTCCGAAATATAAAAATACTTAAGTTTCCTGTCTGAACAGTTTTACATAGTCTTTGGGTAAATAGGAAAAACTTTGTGAGAAATGTGTGATTAAACCTGGGAGATCAGCGAACGATGCATAGGTTGATCTAGTTTTATGTCGTAGATTTTGAAGCGCGTCTACCGGGAAGACTTCAGCGTTGTGGGATTGAGATTGGCAGTTCTTTCTGATGATCAAGCTTTACAAATCGTTCCTCAAAAATATATGCGGGTATGTTGAAAGATATTATCGCGAGTTGCGCGGCGCATTTGGTTTTCATTAATTGTGCTGTAAACCTTCAATTTTAACTACGAGTGTAGCACCAGGTGGGAAAATAGTAGCAAAGATAAAAAGCAGGTGATTAAGCTATGACGACCGCTGATGATAAGACTCGTGTGGTATGTTATTAAGTGGCACTGTAGCAGTTTGTTTTTAAATGTAATTCTAACACCGGATTCATGATTAATCATTTGATCCTGTTTTTCATGGGATTTTGATGCGACACTAAACGAGTCCTTTTGTTCACATTGCACATTGAAAGGTTTCTTGAGGTAGAAGAAGTTGTTAAAATAATTGAAATTTACTATTTGCTTCGTTCAAATCAAAATTAGTTTAATTTGAAAAGTCATGGAAAAACAGCGACGCACATAGTATTAACTACGTTAAAGCAAGAGAGTATGAGTATCACCTTTTGATTTGTGATGTAAAGAGGATATAAAGAAGCGTGAAGAACCGAGGTTAATCCATAGATTATGATGTTAGTCTTGGTGAAGTCCATTCAATAAATAGCCACCGTAAAGCAGTTGTATATGGATGTTTTGTTAGCTGTAACGTTTCTTTTCATACAGATGCCTGGAGAAAAACGGATTTTTACCTCTCACATGACATCGGGTCCATCGCTGGTGCTCTGCGTGCAACGTTGTAATGCAGTGCGAAAGTTATTACAGTTGGCTGGTCCTCTCAATCCTGGATGTGGCAGAGGCACTGGCGAATATTGTCGGTTTAATTTTTTAAGAGGAGAGTTGGGTATTGATGAATTTTCTAATGCAGTCCACGGTGAGTGCTCGCTTTATTTTATGTTTCACATGTGCGATACTGCATAATTAAACAGCATTTTGTGTTGTTTTCTAAAAAGGTACTTTGCCAATAGCTTTGCGTGATGTTTTCATTAGTGACAATAGGATGCAAAATGGGAAGAGCTAAAATGATAGTTTTCGGGAATTCGTACGTAAGATAGGCAAAAAATAGCGCGTACCCAATAAATCACGTAGTTTTTAAAGCGGTAAATAAATTTCAAAGCAAGGTTTTTGAAGCCAGACTGTATCTCTGAAGCTGTCTACTTTTAATTCTCACACCAACCTTTGAATAAATCGTGCATTACGTTCAGTTCATTCCGCGTTTTTCGTACCACAATTTCTGTGGATATAAAAGCTCTTAGTAAAATGCTGTGAGCTTATCACAGGATGCCGCGGACTATATATTTTTTCAGTAGGGTGCCGTAAGCCTAATGTGGTTGGCAATCACTCAGTCATAATATAGATGTTCCCAAGCAATGCGGAACTGCAGTTCAAGGATGAAAGAGCCGCAGGTTGCCTACCCCTGATATAAGCTATAAATGAGTGAATAGACATTTTTCGTATTGGCTTACGTGAGACACCGCGCGATTGCACGCAATAGAAGATCGCAGGAAATCATTTACATATACTGGACCGAAAACTGAGTATATGTTAAGGATAAGGTAATCACCAGTGTTTAAAACCAACTGAAATAGGGAAGCACATGCCCCATCTTTCCATCGAGCTTCATTAACACATTCCTATCTGAACACTAAACGAATTTGTTAGGATCCGATTATGTACTGGTTGTAGTGAATGTAGCAGAAAAAACTGCTGCAATTGAGTGTGTGCTCTTCTAAAAAGGATGGGATGAGAACTTTTTGAACTGTATAAGTAAGCAGATATTTTACACGTTTTTACTAACACTTGAATATCATCTTTCAGTCTCCGAGAGTTACGTTTCAGCATGCGAAGAAGTTAAATTATTTTTTCCTGATGGCTTATCTTGCGAAGAAACAGTTGATTCAAAGATGCAACGCATCCCAACCCCTGTCATTGATCGTCTCATTTGCCAAGGTTCGTTTTACTTGCGAGCTTAGTGGCAGAGGCCTGTAAGAAAGAAGCTTGTTTTTTGACACCAAGAGATTATTTTCCTTGAAAGTAGTAGCTAATATTATTTTGACATTTTAAGCCAAAGCTGCTGCTGGTACATAGTTGATGTGAGAACTGTAGCATTCAAAAGACCACTATTTAAACGATTGCTCAGTTATTTTGGTCGTCCAAGGCTCAAGGAAAAGACGCATGCTTCGAAATCCGCTGCTTGCATGCTGTGGCAACGCTATGCAGTAGTGACAACTTCAAAACTGGTCTAAATACAAGTTGAATAGTAATAATTAACAGTGCATTTTGCTATTGCTTAAGTTGCAATCACTTTTTGACTATTCCTCAGCATGCAATGATTGTGTTCTACCTTTAGATTTAATAACTTTCGGCCTGTTTATGAACCAAACGCTATTGTTCGACTTCTTGGTGTAGATTTAGATTTGAATCCCACTCCTGCTTTGTTTCTAACGGAATGGGAGTTGATTTTTTGAGTAATAGTAGTTATTCAGTTTTTATCCAATGTTGTCTCCTTCACAGAGATGGCCGGATTCATCCCATTCCTTATGCAATTGCTTGCACTCCGTCTCTGCAGCTTTGCTCGATTCAGGGCCTCCTTCTTCTTCAAACTATTCTTCTCTGTCTCCTCTTCCACTTGCTTTTTTCAGGTCTTCTTTGGTCGTCCTCGCTTTCTCTTGCCACTCACTTCAAGGTTTAGAGCAACCCTCAAAACACTATTGTCATTCCTTCTTAGCACATGTCCATACCATCTAACTCCGTTCGCTTTGCTAACCAGTCTATAAATTCCTTCAATACCAACATGTCTATCTGTTCCTTAGTCGTCTGTCTGGCAACAACTTTCTGACCGCACATGGCTCTCACCATAGCTCTCTCCGTTTTCCTAAAAACTGTTTTTTTTATTTTCTTTTAAACACCATGCCTCGTTTTCATACAGTATTGCTGATCTTACGCAACAACGATAAACTTTTTTTTCATCTTCATGGGAAAACCTATTTCCAAGCAATAACTCTTCACATTTCCTGAATCTTACCCAACCGATTCCTACTCTTGCTGTGACTGCCGCTTCACAACCACCACTAGAATTCAGTCTGTCTCCCAAATAACAAAATCCAATCATTGTCTCTACTTCATCGCACAACTTCTCGATCGAGTCCACCATTTCTACCATTATTTCTTTACATTTCAAGCAAACAAAATGCATTGCCCAACCTAGCGGTAACTCTATTTGTTTTTGCACGACTGCCATGAACTCAGTTTCCACATTTTGTGCACAACACTGAATTGGCCATGACTCTCGTCCTACGAACTCCACATCGATTTATCATGATTTTGAATAGTTTTCTTTCCGACCCGCTTACCATCACTGTTGTTTTTCAGGTGTTGACCTTGAAACCCTTACTTTCTAGTGCATCCTTCCAATTTCAAAATCTTTCCTTTAAGTCTTCCATGTCTTCGCTTATGAGAACAAGATCATCTGCGTACAGTAATTCATTAACCACACCCCTTCTTGCATTTTCTGTAATAACGTCCACAACAATTGGAAACAATAGTGGCGACAGCACAGATCTTTGACGCACACCAACTTTTACTTCAAATTCCTCTGAATATGCAGATCCCACCCTCACTCTTGTCTTTGCACCATCATACAAGCTCATAACTGCCCGAACCATTACTTCTGATAGACCCTTCTTTCTCATGGCCCACTCCATCACTTTTCTTGGCACTCTATCAAAAGCTTTTTCCATGTCAACAAAACACACATACTACTTCTTGTTGTTCTTATGATATTCCTCCTGCATTCTTCTTACAATGAATATCGCATCCACTGTTCTTTGCTTGCATAAATCCAAACTGCATTTTATGCAAATTGATTGGTGTTCGTATTCGTCTCTAATACCATTTCAACAATTTTCATGGCATGTTCTAGCAGCTTCACTCCTCTGTATGATCCACAGGTCATCACACCACCCTTTCCTTTAAAGATAGGTACAATCACACTAGTTTTCCACACATCAGACATTCCTCTACCATCCAATAGACGCTGACACAGTTCTATCATCACTTTCACCCCGCCACTTGTAAATATCATCTCCACACTTACTTGAGATGTTCCAGTTGCGTTTCCTGATTTTATCTTTTGCATTGCTTCCACAATTTTATTGCGAGCCACTTTTTCCACTGGTCCTTCTACTACATCAGTTTCCACCATGTGGTCTCATTCATTCTCTTCATTCATGATCTTTTCCATGTGTTCCTTCCAAATTGTTGCCCTATCTTCTTCAGAAAAAAAACAATCGTCCGTCTCTTTCTTTTAAGCACCTTCCTCCTTCCACATCCTTCCCTTCCTTTTTCATTCTTCTAAGGAAGTAGAAAGCACTATTAGAATTCTGATATAAATTATTCAACTTCTGATTAGTTTCTGTTCTTCTAGCTCTAGCAACAATTTTTCTCGTTTGTAACAATTTTTCTCGTTTTCAGCGGTTTCATTTTTGACCAGTTCGAAATCTTCGATTTTATTGTTAATGGTTTGTTTTGTTTCAGAAAAAATGAAAGGGCGTGAGATCAAAACATATCCACGTTACACAAACGGTGAGAAATTAATTAGAGCTACTAATTTAGTTCGTCGTAAAAATCTGTTTAGTTCGTTCACCGAGTATTATTAATAATTTGTAGCAGAGCTTTCTTCTGGTGAAAAGCCAACTAAGCCAAACTCGGCAACAACTAGGCCACTCAGCACGCTAACTTAACACAAAACATGCTGCAGTTAACTCTGGGAAATTCTAAGCTGACATGCTTTAGGTTAATTTTTGCTCCAAAAAAAGCTAGTCGTACCGACTAGTGAAATGTCAACTGATAAAAGATTATTTTTCGTGAACTTGAATTATTCTTAGTTGCTGCTGAGTTTAGCCGTGCTAGCTTTTCATCGGTACAACGCTTTGCTGCATGTCATCAGTTTGCCAACGCTACAATTCATGTTATTGTCGTTGCTGATAAAATATTTAAGCCTTGTAGTCGTGGTTGTTACGTCATCTCTCCTTAGTAGTTTCGAGAATGTTTTATGACTTCATTAAATAACTTGGCTCTCTAAATCGCGATCTTTTGTGATGAGCTTTAGTTTTCTTCCAGATACGCGTGCATTTAATTTATTTTGTGCTGGAGTATGTCATTTATTGAAAAGAAAGAGACGTTTCTTTTAATTAGAAGTTACTAGCTGTAGCTGCCGCCGTCGCCCGGCAGGGTCATCAATCAGTTGTGAGAGGTTAGAGATATCGGTTCACCCCGTTGCGCCATCTTTACCGAAATAACATTTTTGAGAGCTGTAACGAGAAGTTGGCATAAACGGGGCATCGCCCCTGTACTCCTAATTGCGATTATCGTGCTTTGAATTAAACGTGGTTTTGGTCGCAAGTTCCATTATTTAACTTTGATGATTTTTTTCTAAATTCTGCAAGACTTCCAATTAAAACTCGGCGTATTGTTCCACTTCGCTATGCGTGATAAAAATGTCTATGGGGTAAGAAGTACTCGATTGTGCGCATGACTGTGCTACAAAGATATCCTAACGTGGAGTCCTTTTACAGTTCAGCTACTATAATTTTCGTACTTGCATTTGCATGATAAAATAACCAGATGGATACTGGTATGTTAGCATTGCTATACAAGGGTGTTTATAAATTATTGCTACGATTTCAAAAATTCCAATTGATTTTACTTTGTGACATATTTTTATTTAATTAAGGGAACTACTTCAAGTTGTTTCTCTCCTGACGGGTACTTTTTGAAATAACCAGGTTTAAAGTGATAATTTATTTCGTGAGTTGGCAAAATCCTTTGAATTTAGCAGTGAAAATGGTGTTCATGAAAATGTGTTCTCCACAGGATAAAGCCCAGTGCATATCCTGGTTTACAGAAACAAAGTCAGGCATCCAAGCCCAGCGGAACTTTAGACGCGATATGGAGGAGAGCTACCTTCGAGGACTATCATATGATCATGGCATAGAAAGTTTATAAAAGAAAAACAGCTGGCTTACCTCAAGTATCAGAAGAAGATATTGAATCTGTACGTGCGGCATATACCAGAAGTCCTTAAAAGTTCATTTGCTGGTATTTTGGTAAAAGTTCATTTGCTGGTATTCAGTTGCAGATACCAAGCTTCACTATTTATAAAGTTTTGCTTAAAACTTCGCGATTATGAGCATATAAAATGCAGTTACTACAAGCTCTTTCGCCAGAAGATCAGCACGGACGACCAGGGGAGAGGCAAGATCATGGCAAGAAACTGAACACCGGCTGGGTATCCTTGTTGTTGTTTTTGTTGTTTACCCGACCCTTTCCGAGGGATGGGGGCATGGCGGAAGACCATGGAGCCCCAGAAGCCGAGCAACTCCCCAGGGTCTGGACCAGAGGTCGTAGAGAGATAGACAGTCGCCAAAGAGTGAGCGGCGTAAAGAGCCCGTAGCTGGACAGTGCAGAATGAGATGAGAAGTGTCCTGGGACGAGTGTATACAGGCGCTGCAGGACGAATTCTCAGTTCTGCCAATCCTAGAGAGAAAAGAACCTAAAAGAAGGGTGTGTCCGTTGCAGCGTAGACGAGAGAGGACACAGCGAGCATGACGAGGGAGCACAAGTTCCTCGGTGGAAATCGAGGGAACCTGTGTGTCAAAAAACTTCGATGAGACAGTACGCCTCCAGTCCGAGATAAGACGAGAGATAAGAGGAGAGAGACTACAAGGGATAGCGGAGGGCGCAAGCAGCGCTCCCCGTCTGGCCAGCTCATCAGCTGCGTCGTTTCCCGGTAGAAATGAGTGTCCGAGGACCCATTGTAGTCTGATAGAACAGGAGAGAGAAGACAGTTCCTGCCAGATCTGCCACAAAGTTTGAGATAACAGGAAAGATGGAGGAGAGGACAGAACTATAGTCAGATAATAGGAGAAGAGAGGAGAAGAGAAATGGCAGACTTGTTGGTGCTGCCGAGACCAGCAAAGAGCGTGCAGAATGGCGCAGGCTTCAGCGGAAAAACTTAAGCATACTGGGCCTGCCGAAAAGGAAAGAGTAGCTTCAGTGCCACAGAGAGAGCAGTTGGCAAGAACGCCGGAGCCGCCCTTACCAAAAGGAAAAGGAACAGAGCAGTCCAAAGCACCAGATCATGAGGGGGGAGAGAGTCAAGGTGGGCGAGAGCCGCACCTTGGCGAGAGAGAGGGGGATCAGAGCGAGAGCATGGAGTGGAAAGGGTGGACTCCACCGTAAAGGAAGGTAGATTCCGAGGAGAACAGGGAGGGCAAGCAAGAAAAGAGCCTCCCTAGAACAAGTAGAAGGAAGCATAAGCGGGTGAGTGGACGCAAAAGCTCTCCATGACGATCTGCAGAGTCTTGGTTTCACTCCTAGTCTGGCCAATACTGAAATAGGAAAGGAGGTTGGGAGACGAAGAGCCCGCTCATAAGAAAAAAGGGTGAAATGAGTCAGAGTGACTCGTAGGGGAGGTAGAGAAGCCTCGGTGAGAAGAAGGAAATTGGTGAAATTTTCACCAATTTGGTGAGATTGGTAGCGCTTAGGAAAGGAAACCACCGGGTGAAGCGTAAGTGAGAAGGGACCGAAGAAAAGCTTTACACAGAAGAGAGAGGGACTCTTTAGAGGGGCCCCATGAGGAAGCAGGGATACAGCATAAGGCCTTGAGACGTGGGAAGAACTTGGCCTTCAGCGAAGATACATGCTTAGAAAAGAAAAGAGTGCGGTCGAAGGTGACCCCAAGAAAAGTTGGATTGGAATTGAAATGGAGGCGGGAGCCGAGTAGGAGGAGGTTGGGCTGGAGGTTAGCTTGGTGGGGATCCACTGAGAAGAAGGTGGCCTCACATTTGCTCGGATTGAGAGGAAGACACCAGTACTCACACCAGCGCTCCAATCGAAACAGAGCTCCTTGTGTGGCCTCCACCGCAGTGGGGACCGAGGGGGAGGAGGACCAAATGGCCAGATCGTCAGCGTAAAGAGAGCAGCTGACGGAAGAAGGCCGAGAGGCCGGAAGATCATTGATGAATAGAGAGAAAAGTACAGGGCCAAGAACGGATCCTTGCGGAACACCTCGACGGACTCGAAAGGAACGGCTTTTGTGATTTTGAAAGACCACAGAAGCGCGCCTATCAGAAAGGAAAGATTGAGTCCAACGAGCAAAGCAAGGAGGGAGGCCAGCCGAAATCAGTTTGTGGAAAAGGGCGGGATACCAGACAGAGTCAAAAGCTTTGGAGAAATCGATAGTAGACAGGATCGTCCGAGAGCCCGGCCTGGGTTTGTTAAACCCATCCGAAATGGACTGAGAAAGGAACAAAATTTGATCAAGTGTAGACCGTCCAGGGTGGAAACCGGCCTGGCGGGGAGAGAGAATGGAATTAGATTCCAGAAAGAAGAGTAGACGGGATAGAATGATGTGTTCAAACAGCTTTGATACGCAGAAGGTGAGAGATAGGCCGGAAGGAAGCAGGAGAGTCGAGAGGTTTTCCCATCTTGTGTATGGGAATAATAGAAGATGTCTTCCAGATGGAAGGAAAGGAATGCCAAGACCAGGAAAGATTGAAGATGTAAAGAAGAAAATCCATGCCAGAGCGAGGAAGGTGCTTTAGCATGGGATAGGCAACTTTGTCTGGACCAGTGGCGGAGGACGAGGCGAGGTTGGTAGCAGCCGCAAGAAATGCTGCTGGGTATTCTTCGTGCGAATGATCGTGCACTCGTAGAGGTGTACTGATACATCTAATAAAATTTAAAGTGTGCCCCATTATTATGAAACAAACCGTACAAAATTATTTCAAAACTAAAACTTTTGTGGAGTTTATAAAATTGTAGCGAATTTATAGAAGCCCTGTATATCATTGTACTTTAGCAGGTAGCATATCGGTAATTTGCTGTTTTCACTAAAAGTGGTGCCAGAGGGCAGTATAATGTCACTTAACGTCACCACAAAACAAACGTTTTTGAAACGTTCAAAGAAGACATGCTTAAAAACTGCTCAAATGCTTAATCGCTTGTTACGTCGTCGATAAAGCTCAAATTGTTGCATTATTATTATCGGAAGCACATGGTTAATATCTCCTGAAAAAGCTTTTTACCGCATTTTTCCGGTATTTTTTGACAGAAAATAAGGAAAACAAGTTTTACAATTAACCGTTAATTATGACATCAACTTATTTCCTAAAAAAGCAAAATTTATGGAAGTTGTTACGTCTGGTGCTGGCTTTCGTTTAAGTAAAAAAGTCTTTCCTTCGTCAAGAAATGCGAATTAAAAAAATTACCATGAATTGTGACGTCATCGTGGCGTCACGAACCCTTTGTGACACTCATCCCGGGATGGTGATTAATCATGCCTAATAAGTAAACTGAGCTTATGCAATATAGCAGGAAAAAAGTTTACTACAATCTCGTTGCCGACTATGTGGATGAGTTTTTACTTAGAACAGCTTTTGTGTTCTCAGTTCATACTATAATGAACCTAAAGGGTAAGCACAATGCTAGAAATGGAAACGCCGTCCTTGTTTGCACTTGATTCTTGTGCATGCGAGTCGTCTAATTGATTAATATATCCTCAATTATAATGCATTTTTGTTAAAATACATAGGCGGCATTTGTACCGACAATAGTAATTTGTTTACAGTCTAATTGCAGCTTTTTTCCTGCTTTATAAGCGCGGTTCACTTTTTGCTTTCCTTTCTGATAATTTCCTTTGACGTGTCTCAGACAAAATGCTTTAGTAATGTTCTATCGAATGCAGGCTTTACCATTTTATTGCTAAATATTTCTTAGAATTTTCTTTATTATGTCAGATTATATCATGCTTTTTATATTTTCTTAAAAAGATTTAAGTTAAATTGCTTCTGCTTATTTGTTAGCCGTAACCCGTATGTTGTCGTTTGTTTTTTGCTTCAGCCTAAATTTTTCCATTTCTCCATCAGCAGAACATTATTTTCTTTTGCTAAGAAACAAATATATTGTTGAGGCTTACGCCGTTTTACAAAAACATCAAACCATTTCACGATTTTTAAACACCTTTATAAATTTGATTGAAGGTGAGACGGAAAATGTTACGTTGATATTTTCTTCTTCTCTCATCGCCAAGCAAGATCGCTCTCATCCTGTGTTCGTCGACATCATCGATCACGTAACCACGCACGGCTATGAGATCATCGCTTTCAGAATGACATGGTTGCAAAAGCATCAAGCTCAATTTGTTTCCTCTTTATTATCTCAGCAAATCACTGACACTGTAAGCGTCGTTAACTATGAGCAGAATTTTTAGACCTGAGACAGTTTTTTCGTGATTAATTTGTGTTTTTTTTTGTTGCTGATTAAGCGATGGACTCATCGCATGGTTCAAGATTTTTTTATGGTCGTCAAATAAAAGTTTAATACTTCATAAATCGGTTTTTGCTTTGCCTCGTCGTGATCTGATTTTGTTTCTAATTTTCATTTTTTATATTGCGTTACAATGTTTTGATTTCATCCCACACACTGCATTATTGCCCTCATTCTTTTCCCTCCCGCAATGAGGACAACATACGCCAAATGTAAGAGCGACTTTTGGTTATATCCATCAGGGGCAGTCTTCCTTGTTGGTGGTGCTTCATAAGACCGTAATTTGCATTCACGACTGGTTGGAAATGGACTGCCACTTTCTTCTAGCTTGATCTTGATCAGGTTTGCGTTAATGGACCCACTAATCTGCTTCAATGACGTGCCCTCATTTTAAGCAAGTAGACAAAGGTGAACAACAAAATGAACAAGTGGCTGTTAAAATTGTGGCCTGACATTTCATCCCGACTTTTTACCTCTTAAACAAAAATGTGCTGGCACATGTAACAATATGACAGCAAGCTTCATTTTCAAATTTCATTTTTGTCAGGTGAAACGTCTGTCGAATGGTCCTTCAATAGTACTTCTTCTTCAGAGGGAAAATGGTTTGATGTTGTTTGATTCTATTTTGGAAAGGTAAAGGAGCAGCCTGAGGAATGAAGGAAACGCATGTCAATGTTATTGCCCATATCTACTTGAGGAGGCAGCAGATGAAAGCCCAATTACTGTCCCAAGTACATAATATCGCATCTGCCTTGCAGGAATGTATTACAGAAGTTGCAATCCCTTTATCACTACACTGATAGCACAACTTTAGCTCTATTTGTGATAAACCTTGTTTGAATTTTTTGTTACTTCCGAGTGGCAGTGTTTTGTGATTTGTCAAGTGTATCTCGAGTTGAAATAGTTACAACAGCTGGCAATGCCGGTTTAGTACGATGAGACGTTGATTACGATCGAAAGATGTAAGATCAATGCATGTATTGATTCCTGCTGGTGATGTCCTTGACAAAGACAAGTAACTTCAATTGCCCTGCTTGGTTGCAGTGCTGTGGTAAAAATATACAGGGCCAGCTTTTCTGGTAATTCTTAGGCGAATCTGTACTCAAATTATTGTGTGTTTGATCGCTACTGTTGCTTTACAGCCTAGGATAAAATTATTGGAAAGTAACTAACTAACTAGAAGATTGTGTGATGAATTTTTCAGCCAACAAATGACTCCTGCCAAGGACGCTCGTCAATAGGCCTAGTTTATCGTTGGGTTTACGTGCTAACTTTTGTTGATTTGCTGTCTAGTGCACAAAATGATGAAAAGCAACTTGTCTACTTTGCTTAAACATCAATAAGTCTGTAATTATTCCTTGTATCAATATACTCAATTTAATAGAAGGTATTATGTGTTATCGCTGATACCACCAAAAAGATGTAGAAGTGATGTATTTCCTAGTTTTAGCTTCACTTCATTAAAGTTTTCCCCACAATTTTTATGTTTTGCTGTAAAAACTGCTATACCGGTGTCCCTAATACTTGCTTGTGTTAACAGTGCTATGAAACGTCACGCTTGGATACGATCTGGCCATGATTTTTATCGCTCTCAAACCACGGAACAATCGCACAATATGGCGCGCTATTTCTTCCATCGGATAGAATCTCGTCGATCCACAATCCGCATTGTACACGAGAGGATCCGTTGAACTTGTTTTGTATTGTGGTCAGGGTCATATTTAGAGTGGAAGGGGAAAGGCGGAAAAAAGAGCTTGAAAAAACTTTATCATAAGCTAGAGAGGTGTAAACCTTTGATAAAACAATAGGTAACTTTACATTTTGAGATAATTTACCCCCAGATCTCCACTGAAATACGACTTTGATTGTTGCTATGGCAATGCAAAACCATTTTTTAAGTAGATTTGCTATAATTTATAGTTCTGTTTTATTGAAAAAATAAATAAATTGCAGTTATTTTGAGAATCATACTTGTGATTAAGAAGATAAAGAAAAATTTAAAGAAGCCTTCAGATCTCGATAAAACCTTTCAAAATGTGGGTGATTAAAAGATTTCAAATATGAAATGGTGAGGAAAAATTTGGTCAGATAACGCGTTTCAATGACAACAGAAGCTAAATTTTCCATGTAGTGGTGCTTCTTGAGCTGTACGTGTTTTGTTACAATTAAAACTTTAACCAAACTGTTTGAAGTAGTTGTTTTTATACCAACTGTAAGCAAAATTTGGTTCTGTATTACACAGAAAAAGATATTTTTGCCAGAAAGGATATTGAAAGATTACTCTTCGGGGAAACGACAATTTCTGAACGCGAGCCAAATAGGAATAGAAAAATTCAACAATTAGGACAAGTAAAAAGCTATGTCTAAAAGACTGTTTTACAAAGATCATTCAAAAAAGAGTCGGCTATCTGTCGATAAAAAACAACTGTACTAGTTTTACTGTTCACCTCAGTCCAACAAAAAATTAGACAATACTGAAATAAGCACCAAAAAGTTAAAAGTTACCGAGTCAGCTGCAACAATCAATCTTCGAGAGAAGACTAGATGATTTCGGTATGTTCAGAAAACAAAAATGCTCGCATGAACTTGACTGAAAAATATAAATCGATCTTGTTGGAAGCAGCCTGCTGATGTACGAAAGAAAAGTTCCTCGTTAAAACTCAAGGTTGGGGGCGGGAGATTACAGCTGTGGAGTCCAGCACTTTTCTTGGAGCTGAAAGCTGTTGAAATAGGCCATGTCTGGTGCTGCTGCATATGGAGCTATAGAAATGTTAACAGCTCCGATGTTTGGTTTTAGCAAACTTAAATAACGACTTGTTGTCTCGGCTTGAAATCAAGTAGGCTAGTATAAGTTATGAGAAGCATGCTTGTGCTTTTGTAATTTTTCAGAATTGTTAGATACAGTATTTATTCTGTTGTTACCGCCACATTTTTTGTAAGCCGTCTTTACGTTAAAGTTGCTGCCTTTTGTTGATCACACGATCACGTGACCGTTCAAGCACAGCGCAAAATTCGTTTTTTCACTGTACCGTTGTTTTGTAATTTCAGTAGTAAGTCAAAAGAGCTGGCAGTTGTATGTAGACTAGATTAGGTGTTTAGTAAGCTAAAGTCGGAAACTTAACTATTCTACTTGAATTTAGATGAAGTTGGTTTTAATAAAGTGTGTTGCTATAATTGTTTGATAGAAGTTTGGCGCAATATTGTTTCCGGTACGTATTGATTTTCCTTAAGTATGACGTAATCATATTGGCAGCAACTGATTTTGGTATATTTCTTTTATACAGGGTGTTCCAAAAGAAACAGTGCAGTAGAAATGTGCTAATAACCCAAAGAAACAAAACTCACAGAAACATACTATTTATTGCAAATATTCACAAATCCAATACCTTATCAATTCAATAAAAGTGCGATTGAGGCTTGACTCGTGCAGTAAGATATGATCTACAATAACTGCTGGAAGTGTGTGCCATTCACCTGCAGACATAACCGAGCGCGACGCTGCGTGTTTTGAAAAACACGCTCAAGTTCATCAGGTTGAATGTTTTGAATAACTTGTTATTTTCTGCTTCAGTTCATCCGTGGTTCGAGGATTGTCTGCATACACCGAGCCTTTCAATTTGCCCCACAAATAAAAGTCAGAAGGCGTTAAATCCGGTGATCGAGGTGGCAACAAACCACGAGAGATCACACGATCCCCAAAGACTTCACCAACTGCAGCCATACTAACACGAGCCGTATGTGCAGTTGCACCATCTTGCTGGAACCAGCCTTGTTGCTTTTCTTGCTCCGTCAGTTGATCAAAAAATGGCTCCAGGATGTTATGAATGTAACGCTCAGATGTGATGGTGTTTTCAAAAAATTATTCAAAAAAATTATAGGTCCAATTATACGCCCCCTTGACAAAGCACACCAAACACCAACTTTCTGATCGTGGAGTGGCTTCTGAAACAGAGCATGGGGATTTACTGTAGACCACGCTCTAGAGTTCTGACTGTTCATGTACCCGGACAAATGGAACCATGCTTCATCACTGAAGAATGGATTGTTTTTCATATTAGTGTTATTTAGGTTACCATGGAACTCTGTATTGTGACATCATAATATTATGATGTATACTCATGAAAGTGCTCAGTGCACTGTTTCTTTTGGAACACCCTGTAGAAACCGTCTTGTACTGTCTCGTAACACCGCGTGTTTGAACGGTCCTCCCCACCCAACTTTCGCTCTTGGAAAGTATTGTTGTTATTTTGAATCATTTATCCTTTATCTTTGTTTATATCTAAATAACATTTGTTCGAGTCAACGTCTGGAGATATTGAGAGGAAGTATGGAACACTGCGAATGACCACAAGTGCTCAGAATCGCAACTGGCGTTGTGTGAAAAACCGCTAAACGTAAATAGGGAATGACTGTTTACGACATCTTTTAACTTTTTGTAAATATCTTTATGAGTTGTTATGACTTTGTGAAACTTCGATTCGTACTATACCGTACTAATTTTGAGGCTGCTTTTGAAGTGAATTGTTTTGATGCCTTATCTATCTTGTACTTCAGGGACATTTTTTGACAAGGCTAAGGCCAATCTTGGAATTTAGTCTATTTTAATTATTGATAATAACGCAGTAACTTTCAGGCAACTTTTAAATTTCGTCAGCTCATTTTGAGCAATCTTTGAATGTAATGTAAGAAATATTAGTAAGGCTAAATCATCTTCCTGATACTACTGTGAAAAAGTTTCAAACTATGAAAGCTATTATAAGAGGGTGTGGGCGACCGAATATGACATGCAAAAGACAAGTGGAAGAACATACCGATCAGATTGGACTGAAAAAGGAAGATGCCATTGACAGAACAAATCGGCTTGATGATATTTACAAACATGAGGTGAATCCCGCCACCTGCGTCAACGCAGTCAAAACCGGAATTAAAAAAGTGGATTTCTTTTTCTTATCGGGCATATTGTGGAATTGCCTTTGAACCAAATAGTCCAGATAGAAGGCTGTTCCAAACTCTGGACAAATTCCTCCAGAGTAAGAAAGTTGAAATTTTTGGGAAAGAATTTCCATATTGTAAGGTCAACAATTTAGAGTTATGTCATATATTTTCCGAATCAATTCTATGGAACCAAACATCACACTTATTCTTCCGGTTATAGGAAGTAACGCTATTTGACTAGTCAAAACTTTTGTACAAGTAGTATCACTCAACAGATTTAAGAAATCGATATGCCAGCTTCAAATCTTCTGCTCTGGTAGGTAATTTTCGGTTCGAATTTAAAAAACCATCTGATGCTACAAAAATAACTAGGCAAAGCGAATTGCGATATTGTTGGAGAGCTGTTTTGTCATTTCAGTTTTTGATTTTGAAGTGCTTTTGGCGCAGTAAGTAAATTCAAATTTTTTGCAATATTTGAATGTTTGCAGTTTGTTTTACTAATCTAAGCATGCAATGGTTTGTTTGCAAACCAGCTACCATACTTGTGTCAGGGGTCAACTGCTCTCTTCACCCTAAGTGGTATAAAAGTTTTATTTTTAACTGAATTGCTGAGTGCCCTTCAACATTACAAATTAAGTATATACTGTAAGGTAAAGCAGAAATACAATTACTTTTTGCTGAAATCAAATATTTCGTTACTACAATCAAAAAATAATTAAACACTTTAACAAATAGACAGTTATTACAAGTTTCTTCACTACTTACAACCACTTTTATAACAGTTAACCTAATACTTCTCAGATCTGAACCGCATGATCACATATTACAGCTCTCGACAATAACCTGTGGTCACAACAACAAATTACACCGTAGCAGAACCAATTTCTTTTCTCCCTCCATGACAAATCTCTTTATTTTGGGAGACTTCAATTGCCATTACCCCTTCTAGAACTCAAAAAGTACTTCCGACCCCTGTGGGGAGAAAGCATTCGATTGGGTCATGTCCTCTGACCTCCTCCCCCTCAATGACTCTGACATACCTACTCTTCTTCATCGCTCCTCCCCTGACATCTCTTTTCTCTCTCGCCCTATCCTGCTCCTGGGAGGTGCTTCAGGACCTGGGTTCTGATCACCTACCAATTCTACTAACCGTCCTTCTTTCTCCGGTCTTTTGCCTCAACGAACGTCTCCCTTGAATTTTCAGAAAGCTCGTTGGGGTGACTTCGCTTTTTACTTTGACTCTCACTGTCCTTCTCCAGAGGAATAATCGTCTCTTTTCTTTTCTTTGTTGCTGTTCTCTTTACTTCTCTGACACTGAATGCCCTCCTTACGATCTGGTGCTGTGTTCCTTTCCTTTTTGGAAAAGGTGGCTATCCTTTTCTTTTCAGCAGGCCCAGTATGCTTAAGTTTTTCTGCTAAAGCCTGCGCCATTCTGCACGCTCTTTGCTGGTTTCGGCAGCACCAACAAGCCTGCCACTTCTGTTCTCTTCTCCTCCTATCTGACTCTCGCTCAGTCCTCTTCTCCATCTTTCCTTTTACCTTAATCTCTGGCAGGAACTGTTTTTCTCTCCACTTGTTCCATTAGGCTACAATGGGTCCCCGGACACTCTTTTCTCCAGGGCAACTACTAGGCTGATGAGCTGGCCAGATGGGGAGCGCTACCTATTTCCTCTGCAATCCCATGTAGTCTCTCTCCTCGTATCCACTCTTGTCTTTTCTCGAACTGGAGGCATACTGTCTCATCTAAATTCTTCGACACTCAGGTTCGCTCGATTTCCACCGGGGAACTCGTGCTTCTACGCCATGCTCGCTGTGTTCTCTCTCGCCTTCGCTGCAACGGACGCAGTCTTCTATCTCTCTAGAATTGGCAGAATCGAGAATCCTTCTTGCAGCGATAGCGGACACCTCTCATCTCATTCTGCACTGTCCAGCTACGGACTCTTTGCGTCGCTTGCTCTTGGGCAATTTTCTGTCTCTTTACGACCTCTGGTCCAGGCCCTGGGGAGTTGCCCGGTTCATAGTCTTCCGCCATCAACTCATCCCTTGGAAGAGATCGGGTAACAACAACAACAACAGCAAAACTGAAATTACGGACGCACTATTACATAATAAAGGGAGTTAGCAAATTCAGACGTTCCTAAAGTTGTAAACAGAATTACGTCACAATCTGCAACTTGCTATCACAAGATTCCATTACTATTTATATACACGGAACACCACTACCTATAAGAAATCAATATACCGAAATAAGAAATAAATACTAGTAATAAACGAAGAACCTTCGCGGTCCCCTTAAAACTTACGGAACACAACTGCATGTTTTGCGACACCCCTGTTGAAGAGCACTGATGTAGAATGATTAAGTTGTTTCCGTGGTGAGTAATTTCTTTTTCAACATTTTCAACCCCCTAACCAAGGTTAGTTACCTTAAATCAAATCATCATTTTATTAGCTACGTTTCATTGTCCAAACCAGGGATGTGGAAGCGGTCCTTTTTCTGCGGAAGCGGAAGCAGAAGCGCGAAAAATCCACCGCTTCCGCATAGGAGGGAAGAATGGAGAGAGAAAAAAATTGGTTCTGCTATTCTTCGTAGAAGAACGAATAGGGGAAGCATAAACATTAAGAAATGAGAGCGAGGAGAAGTTGTTTAGAGAGATGTTGACCTCTATATAATCAGAGTAGGGGCTAAGCCAAGAAAGAGAGGACGCAGAAAGCTCAGAGAAGGATAAGCCCTGCTTGATTAAAATGATGACGCCGCGGCTAGCGTCTGCGACATCAGTAGAAAAAATATCAGATTGGGAGTGGGTGCCATGGGATCGCAGAACAGAGAATCCAGGGATCTGGAAAGAGGAAGATAAATTAAGGTTAGATTCCTGGATATATGTAAGGTCAACGGGATGAGACGAAATAAAGTGTAGTAGTTTAGTGCTCCTGGCTTGAAAACCCCCAGCATCCCATTGAAAAACCCTGAGAGAGTAAGGGAGGAAAAGAGAAAGCAGGAGGTAAAGAGAAACAGCCAGGAGCATGAACGGTGGTGAGGGTACAAAGGGAGAAGATACTAAGTGGGCGGAAAAAGGATAAGAGGTTTGAAGATGAGGGTGGGGGGCAAGTGCTACATTAGAAGAAGGGGGCCAGATTGAGCAATGAAGGTACACCAGCTGGAGGAGTCCGAGGAGAAAGGCACAGTGCTGGTAGGTGTGGAATCTCAAAAAAATCAGGGAGGGCAGCTCCAGAAATGAGAGCTGCCAAGAGTTCTGAATCTAGAAAAGGAGAGTAGTGAGCACTTTAAATGAACTTAATTAGAGCATTAGCAGCATTGCACTGACCTACCCCGTCAGGTCACATTTCCAGCGCACACTAAATAGGGAAAGACAGGGCAAGGGCTAGGATGAACGTTGCCACTCATCAGGAGAAGGAGAAGAATGAGAAGACGGGCAAGAGAAAGGCAGGAGTAGAGAGAAGACAGGCCAATTTTAAAGAGGATGCGTGCTACCCATCTGCGGTCGTTCAGGCGGCTGCGCGGCGAAAAAATGGTTTGTGTGAGGGGAGTGCCCGGGGTAACTGGGACCCTCGGGAAGGCCAACAGCCATTTTGACCCAACCCAAACGGGTCGGGGACCGCACCACCGCGTTGAAGCGGCTGTTGATTGGTACAGTTCAATTTTGCTCGCTTTACATTTACATACTACATATACGACAGAAATTTCGCACTTTACTATCCAAAAAGATTAGAGTCAATACGTGCGATGGCGTAGTGGTTAGAGCGTCCGCTTTGCAGTCGGTAGACCAGGGGTTCATTTCCCTTGTCGAGTCAAACCAAAAGACTTTAAAAAATGGCATCCACAGCTTCCCTTCTTGGCGTTCGGCATTTAGGGGAGGTTGTGGAGAACAAGCCGGCAAGTTTGCTTGTTGTGTCCTTGAGCAAGGCACTTAACTTTATGTGAAAGACAGGTGGCCCATAAACCTTGAAAAAGGCAACTCCCAAGCGAGTGCGGAAATCCCGTCCAAAGTATAGCAATACAATTCGCTTTCCCGTGAATGGAGGATAACTATGGCAAATAAAACAAAACAAAACGTGTTTTGAGGACGGACAGAAAGCCCGTAATGATGATTAGAGTTAAAGTTAACTCAAAGTCAGAGTTAGTTGAGGATAGAGAGGGAAAATCAACGCTATACGGTGTAATTTGTTGTTGTGACGACAAGTTATTGTCGAGAGCTGTAATATGGAATCATACGGTTTAGATCTGAGAAGCATTAGGTTAAGTGTTGTAAAAGTAGTTGTAAGTAGTGAAGGAACTTGTAATAACTGTCTATTTGTTGAAGTGTTTAATTAATTTTGGAATTGTAGTAACGAAATATTTGATTTTCTTGCAAGCAGTTCGTGATTTCTAAATTTTTGTTAGTGGAAGTTCCGTGACAAACGCAAAAGTGCTTTTAGGGGCTCCGCAATGACAAAAAGATTGAAAAGCACTGTCCTACATTTAGCACGAGTTTTGATATCTACGAAAAACAAGCACAGAGTAGTTTGAAACAATAAGCTCAAGCGAAGTAGGTAAAGTAATAGCAGTAAATGAAGGTTTTTGTTTTCTCAAAGTAATGAAGTGTAGAAGAAGGCAGGCTACAAAGCCACAAAAGTTTAAAAAAATTGTCAACGGTCGTTTTTTGTTGGTGGAAGCGATAGGTGTGGAAGCGGAAGCGTTTGAAAAATAACCGCTTCCACATCCCTGGTCCAAACTACCTTTTTCTTACCCGTAATCGATATAAAATGTGATGCTAGTTATACTTTTTTCTTGTTCTCTCGCGCTACTGATATCGCACGTTCATTCAGACTTATAAGAGCAACTTCACCGTTAAATTCACATTGGGAAATGGACAAAACTTTTTCGCCAAGTTACTCTTCAAGTCAAATAACCTACGTGGAAGCGGAGGAAGTTTCGCGGTTCCGCATCCCTGGTTCTACTGGAGAATTCCAAGCGAGTTAGGAAAAAGCAGGGAACGTGGAATAGGAAGCGGAAGTGGGTAGGGAAGAGACTAAAGGAGGAGTTAGTGACAAAGCAGGATAGAAAGTTTGCAAGCCGGTATGAAGGGTAGAGCTGCATTTGCAGAGGGGTGGTTGGGCAAAGTGGAGGCATAGATGCTGGATGGTCCCGGAAAGGACAGTGTTGGTGGACTGAGGACCACCAAGAGAAGCCGAGTTGCAGCTGGTAGGGCATCTCCATGAGTGAGAGCTGGAAAGAGGGTTTCAAACTTCGAAGAGAAAAAAGTGCACTCAAAATGTTGATACAGCGTTGCATTGACCTACTCCTCCGGGTTCACACTGCCGACGCACGCAGATTGGGAAAAGAATAAAAAAGAGAAGAAACCTACCCGTACTTCACCGGGTTACAATTGTGAAGTTGCTAACCCAGCGTGTCGTAAAAGGCGACTCTTGGGTACCCACTAGTGGCAGTCCGCCTTGTTGGTGGTGGGGCTACCAGTCACTCATGACTGGTTCGAAATGGGCTGCCATCTTTCCCCTTGCCTAGTGTCAATTAGGTTGACGGCATGATCTTGAATTGCCGTTCGTGCCGTACCTCCATCTCGAGGAAGAGGGATAATCACAACAGAAAGAAAACGGCAGGACAGCAAGAGCAAAAAAGACACAACCAATTTTAAGTCAGTGCATGAACGTTGTCGCTCATCAAAAGCAAAAAAATATAATTACGACGGAAAGAAAAAGAGAGCAGCGCAAAAGAAAAAAAAGACAGTCGACCGATTTTACTGTGATTGCGTGCTGCCCTTTTGCGGTCGTCATCAACATAGTGGCGTGGGTTGCAGCGGGATTTCATGACCGTGCGCTCAATCTCAAAATGACAACGACGTGTTCATGAGAAATGTACTTTGCAATGATTTTCTGCGATACTCGAATAAACAATTTTGTCAAAAATAAAATCGAGTTAATTAAAAATATCGAAACTTGAAAACTCTGACGCGGATCTGAACAATTGTCATGTTTAATGTGACTGTCTCTGTCCCGCGGGTGTAGGAGATATAAATTACAATTTGAGGGAGTCCTGCTCCCATGAATCAACTTTCGGTCTTGATACCAGAACATCGAGCTACGAATCAAATTCAAATCATTTTGAACTTCAAAATCGACTTCACTTAAACATGTAACGTTTGAATGTACAACACCTACCAAGATTTACTAAGACAGATGACCCTCTATGACAGGTTACTGATTTACAATTCATTCCATGCACAATTGCACACTTACACAAGGTACCACACACCAAACCAAATCCATATTCTTAAGGCTATTACTGCTTGGTACGTGTATAACCATATTCTGCAATAAACACTTAGATACTGAACCCTTAGCCGCTTTTCTTAAAAAAAATAAAATACAGCACCACTGTCATTTTTTTTCTAGCCGTATGTAAGTTCCTAATGTTCATAGCAACCAAGTCAGCAGCTGCATCGTCAACGTCCACCGAAGTACCTCTGCTTCGAAACATCCACAGAAATACCGCCAATCACGTCGAAGCAGTGGCTTTTTCAATTCGAGCTTTATTCTTTTCCATCTCTTTCATTATTTCCTCTTTCATATTGGTGACGTCATAATGTCTGCAGATGTCAAATTCCAAGTGAGAACGATCGCGGTTGGCTCTGAAAAAATTCTTTCTTTATATCTTTTTAAAATTAGGCTACATTCCGCCCGAGATCAAAGCTACCAGCTTTAAGGCTGGTTTCCATTAGGTGTAGATTGCAGGCGTAGCGCGAAAAATTCTTTGTTTCTCTATTTAGTTTATACGCGGATCGAGCGCTGTAGTACGGCTGACTACACCATGCGACCCACCAGTCGGACTACATGCCATTACCTGGACGAGGGGTGGTACAAGGCTGGGGCAGAACGCGTCTTAGACCTTGCATTCTTGTTGGTGAGAGAAAAGTGCCATGGATCGGCTGACCACAGAGGCTACATAAAATAATTACCGGTACAATAGTTTTCAATTTCGGTAGAGAAGTAATGCAAATAATATGTGCATATGGGCCACAAAGCGGAAGACCAGATAAAGAGAAAGTTCGTTTTTATGATGAAATGTAGAGTGAGTGGAACTTGGGAAGTTCTAGTGAAATCATCGTTTCTTTGGGGGATTTCAATGGACATGTGGGGAAATGTGCAGAGGGTTTTGAAAGTGTACAGGGGGAAACGTATTGGGAAAAGAAATGCAGAAGGAAAAAAATTGCTGGAGTTTTGTGCTGAAAAAGAGCTGTGCGTGGCAAACACCTGGTTTTATAAGGCAGAAAAAAAGGAAATCACTAATAGTGCTGGTGGATGTGAAACAAAAATTGATTTTGAGCTTGTGGGAGGGAGAAAAATACAGAAAGTATGTAAGAAATGTGAAAGTGATTCCATGGGAATTTCAGCACAGGCTGGTGCTCGTAGACCTCAACAAATAGCTCTAAAAAAGATGGTGAGAAAGCAACGGATCATAACAAGAAAGATTTGGAAGTTGAATGAAAAACGAACAAGAGTAAGATTTGAAAAAAGAGTAAAAGAACTAGTAAGCACAGACGCGCCTGATTTGTGGAAAACTTTCAAAGATGGTGTTCTAAAGACATGTGATAAAGTGTGTAGAAAGAAGAAGTCTAAAAGAGATCGAGAAGACATGTGGTGATGGAATGAAGAGGTCAAGGATACCACAGCAAGAAAAAAGGCGGCATTTAAAGAGCTGTGCAGGTTTTCAACAGAAGAAAATAATACTCAATACAAACGTTTAAGTAAATCAAACGAAAAAAATTGTTGCTAGCGCTATGAGAATGGAAGCTAATCAGAAGTTGAATGATTTATGTCAGAATTCTAACAGCGTTTTCTACTTCCTTAGAAGAATGAAAAAGGAAGGAAAGGATGTGCAAGGAGAAAAATGCTTAAAAGAAAGAGACGGACGATTGTTTTTTTTGAAGAAGATAGGGCAAAAAATTTGGAAGCAACACATGGAAAAGATCATGAATGAAGAGAATGAATGAGACCATATGGTGGAAACTGACATACAAGAAATACCAGTGGAAAAAGTGGCTCGCAATGAAATTGTGGAAGCAATGCAAAAGATAAAATCAGGAAACGCAACTGGACCATCTGAAGTGTGGAGATGATAGTTGCAAGTGGCCAAATTGGGGTTAAAGTGAGGATGGAACTGTACCAACGTGCATTGGGTGGTAGAGGAATGCCTGGTGAGTGGAAAACTAGTGTGGTTATGCCTATCTTTGAAGAAAAGGGTGGTGTGATGAGCTGTGGATCATACAGAGCAGTGAAACTGCTAGAACATGCCATGAAAATTGTTGAAAGGGTACTAGAGAGGCGAATACGAACACCAATCAATTTGAATAAAATGCAGTTTACATATATGCCAGGCGAAAGGAACAGTGGATGCGATATTCATTGTAAGAAGAATGCAGGAGGAAAATCAAAAGAAGGACAACAAGTTGTATGTGTGTTTTGTTGACATGGAAAAAGCTTTTGATAGAGTGCCAAGAAAAGTGATGGAGTAGACCATGAGAAAGAAGGGTCTACCAGAAGTAATGGTTCGGGCAGTTATGACCTTGTATGATGGTGCAAAGACAAGAGTGAGGGTGGGATCTGCATATTCAGAGGAATTCGAAGTAAAAGTTGATGTGCGTCAAAGATCTGTGCTGTCGCCACTATTGTTTCCAATTGTTGTGGACGTTATTACAGAAAATGCAAGAAGGGGTGTGGTTAATGAATTACTGTATGCAAATGACCTTGTTCTCATGAGCGAAACCATGGAAGACTTAAAGGAAAGATTTTGAAATTGGAAGGATGCACTAGAAAGTAAGGGTTTCAAGGTCAACACCTGAAAAACAACAGTGATGGTAAGTGGATCGGAAAGAAAACTATTCAAAATCAAGATAAATCGATGTGGAGTTCGTAGGACGAGAGTCATGGCCAATTCAGCGTTGTGCACAAAATGTGGAAACTGAGTTTCCAAACTGAGTTCATGGCAGTCGTGCAAAAACAAATAGAGTTACCGCTAGGTTGGGCAATGCATTTTGTTTGCTTGAAATGTAAAGGAATAATGAAAGGAACGGTGGACTCGATCGAGAAGTTGTGCGATGAAGTAGAGACAGTGAATGGATTTTGTTATTTGGGAGACAGACTGAATTCTAGTGGTGGTTGCGAATCGGCAGTCACAGCAAAAGTAAGAATCGGTTGGGTAAGATTCAGGGAATGTGGAGAGTTATTGCTTGGAAATAGGTTTCCTCTGAGGATGAAAGGTGAAGTTTATCGTTGTTGCGTAAGATCAGCAATACTGTATTGAAGCGAGGCATGGTGTTTTAAAAAAGAATGAAAAGGCAATTTTAAGGAGAACAAAGAGCTATTGTGAGAGCCATGTGCAGTCAGAAAGTTGTTGACAGAAAGACGACTGAGAACAGATGGACATGACGGGGTTGAGGGAAACTATAGACCGGTTAGCAACAGCGAACGGAGTTAGATGGTATGGACATGTGCTGAGGGATGACGATAGTGTTTTGAGGGTTGCTCTGGATCTTGAAGTGAGTGGCAAGAGAAAGCGAGGATGACCAAAGAAGACCTGGAAGAAGTGGAGGAGGAGACAGAGAAGATTAGTTTGAAGAAGAAGGGTGCCCTGAATTGAGCAACGTGGAGAGACAGAGTGCAAGCAATTGCAAAAGGAATAGGGTGAATCCGGCCATCTCTGCTAAGGAGACAACACTGGATAAAAACTGAATAATTATTACTACAAATAACTACTATCAATACACTAAAGGTAGAAGTTCACAACGGCTGATCCGTTGCTGCCAAAACCGTAGAAACAGAGAACATGACGAAGAAGCACATACTTTACAGCAGAGATTGAAAAGACCGATGTGCTGAAGATTTGAGAACGCGCCTCTCATCCAATACGACAAGATAGGAGAGATAAAAAGGGATAGACCGCAAGTGGCTGAGCGCCTTGCAGGCAAGATCACTATGTATTTCCAAGAAACAAAAAGGGACTAAAACCGATTTCATTCCCAGGAAAATGACAAAAGAAAATTCTTGCTTTATTTTCTCAAGAGTAGACTACAAGAAAAGTCAGAGGAATGGTAAGTCGACGCAAGCAGTAAGAAAAAAGCAGGAAAATGGCAAACTGATTGGTGCTGACGAGTCAAACGAAAAACTTGAAGCATGGCATAGGCTTCAGCAGAGAAATTGCGTAAACAAAAAAATAAAAGATAATGCGAAAGGTAGGAGCAAGTGGCATCGATGCCGAAGCCTCCCTTACCAACCAGATGGTGATCAGGAAGTCAAGGCAACAGATAGCCGTGAATTGGCGATAAACAGAAAGATCAAATCGACAACAGAAAAATAGAAATTCTTTGAAAAGTTCACTATAGAAAGAACAAACAACGAGACACCTGATAAGATGAGATGTATGCGTGGACAGGTGACAGAGCGTATCGTTTCCATGAACTAAAAGCGAGTCCTGTTTTGAAGTCTTATCTGACCAATAAAGAGCGTCATTATGAGTCGAGCACGTAACAAATTCGACTTAAAAATAAGCCTGGGAGGTGAAAGGTTAAATTTTGAAAAATTCTTTCAATATCGCCAGCAAAAATGCAAAGCAGAAAATTTTTCTGTCTTTCAGCCAAAAGCCCTGCGTAGCAAAGCCAGAGGCTCCTTTCCCAGCTCCACCGAGCTACGTGCCCTGAGGAGCCTCACTCGTCCTTCTGTTCACCCTTTTCCCCTGCTGAATTTCATTCGGCTGTCTCCAACATCTCCTCGTCCACTGCCACTGGCCCAGACAAAGTCGCCTATCTCATGCTAAAGCACCTTCCTCGCTCTGGCATGGATTTTCTTCTTCACATTTTCAATCTTTCCTGGACTGATCTCCTTCTTTCTCGCCAAGGTGCGGCTCTCACTCACCTTGACTCTCCCCCTTTATGATGTGGTGCTTTGGACAGACAGCTCTGTTCCTTTCCCTTTTGGCAAAGGCAGCTCTGGCGTACTTGCCAACTGCTCTCTCTGTGGCACTGAGGCCATCCTTTTCTTTTTAGCCTGCCCAGTATGCTCAAGTTTTTTCTGCTAAGCCTATGCCATTTTGCAAGCTCTTAGCTGGTCTCGGCAGCAACAAGTCTGCCATTTCTCTTCTCCCAATATCTGACTCTCGCTCTGTCCTCACAACCCTATCCTCTCCTCCATCTTTCCTTTTACCTAAATCTCTCTGTATGGGGAATGCTACTTGGGTCCTCTGCAATCCTTTGTAGTCTCTCCTCTCTTATCTCTCGATCCACTCTTTTCTTTTCTCAGACTGGAGGCGTACTGTCTCATCTAAATTCTTTGACACACGGGTTCCCTCGATTTCCACCGAGGAACTTGTGCTCCCTTGTCACGCTCGCTGTGCTCTCTCTCGTCTATGCTGTAACAGACACAGCATTCTATAAGCCAGGGGTCCCCAACCAGGGGTGCAAAGCAGTATCTCAGCGGGTGCACAATGGTCATTCAGATATTTGTGTTGCATTACTGTACTGTCACGTTCAGTTCCACCTCTGCTAATTGTTTTACACAATCTGTGTCTAATTGCAACATGCCTGGTGCACGGTCTTCAATTCAGCCTGAGAAAAAAATCAGCACATGCAATTTCAGCCGTGACTTCAAACTTGGCCCACATCTTGGTCCTGGATATGTTATGAATTCGTCACACGTCAAAATATGTTAGGGGTGCGGACTATTATAAAGTTGGGATCCACTGATTAAGCTCTTATCTTTTGGGGATTGGCAGAATCGAAAATCCTTCTCATAGTGCCTGCAGACACTCATCCCAGGAACTGTCCAGCTACAGACTCTTTGCGTCGCTCGCTCTTTGGAAACTCTCTGGTCTCTTTGCGATCTCTGGTCCAGGCCTTGAGGAGTTGCCTGGCTTCTGGGGATACATGGTCTTCCGCCATGCCCCCATCCCTCAGAAGGGGTCGGGTAACAACAAAATGCAAAACACCAGATTTCTCTGCCACAAGAGGGCAGTACTACGATTTAGTTTTGATTTTTGGTTGCAGATAAAGTTGTGCACTACCAGCGCCATTCCTTTCTACCCCGCATTTCTCTGAATTATAACAAACGATATAATGGTAGCAGGGGAGAAAGAAAATGCATCTCGCAAAACTACAGAATGAGGCTTCGGAGAAAGGGTAAACTACGAAGCCATGACAGAAGAATGAACAGCAAACAGTTGTAGCTTAATTGTACAAGAGATGTGTTTGTCTAAGAGTCCACCATACAGTAGTTGCACAAAAAACGTAACTATTTAAAGTCAAAACGACCTACTGCGAGAGGAAATACAGAACTACATTACACCGTTAAAGCAGATTTATGCTGATTAAACCGACAGAGTGGGGAATTGTTATGAAGCACGATTAGCACGGCACAAAAACAATTTGCACTTTCAAATTGACAACATCCCATCATCGACAACTCAAGACTTACTTTTCAAATCCAATTAATTCGGCCTGTAGAAAATGCTCTTCTATGAATGCATTGTATGGTCGCGGCCAGCTTTTGTGATAATTATACATCCACTGCGCGGAATCCCTGGTTAGTTTCACCTTCCCCTGGTCACAAACAAATGACTTAAAATCCGCTTTTATGCATTCATTTTCGAGCTAACACATGCCTGTACCAATACAAAGTACAATTATGATTTTCTTTTGTAACCGCAAGAAATTGTTGTAGGCACCAAGTTAAGTTTGATCGCATCACCTTGCTATGGATGAAAAGGGGGTCCCGTGATCATCAAAGCAAAAACCTTTTTCAAAAGCTGTTCTCTTTTAGCACAGCGCAGCTCTTCTTGCTTTAAACAAAAGTCACATCATAACTTACTGCTATGTACGACTGTTTAACCTTGGGGTTAATTATACGTCAAAATAAGCGCTTTCTACTCAAGTTACAAATTATCAGGATCAAGAAATTCGTTTAAATATCCAAAGAAATAAATTCAAACGCTAGTTGCCATAAAATAACCTTTACTGCATTTTGATGGTTTTTCAAACATATCAATTACATTTAGTTTAATGACGTTACAGCATTCACAGTTACTTGACTTTAAAGATGTGCAAACTTTTTGTAGGTGGGCCAATTTCACTTTACTCAATGAATCCGCGGGCCATTGGGGCAAAGTTTTTTACATAAAAACTTTTGGAAGGGAGCTAACCTCAAAAGTGGAAGAGATCAATGCCTACCTGATTTCGTGGTAATCGAACTGAAAGGCGCAAAATATTTAATGATTTAAATAAATAACCCAATATTTGTAATTTTTTTTGGGAGGACGCATTCTGAAATATTGCTGAATTTGCGACGCGCAGTATGAATAATTTTCAACGGAAATCTTGCTTTCAAAACGTAGCTGTAGTCGTAAGTCAGCTCAAAATTTAAATCATGCTTTTCGACAAGGCTATAATGATGCCTTTTTTGAAAATTAATTGCTACACACAAAGCAAGATCAAGATTACGCATTCCTTGTTTTATGAAGTCTGATAGAACAGAAAAACACGTGAAACTTACCTTAAATACAGGCAGTTCCTCAGTAACAGGAAGTGGAGCTTCTGCAGGCATGTTCGGGTCAATCGTGCAATAGACTGGGTCTGCATCTCGAAGATAACGAAGATCAGTGTCGATCCATTTTTCGAGTCGCAACACCTTCAAATATTATTCGTGATTTTACTTTTACCAATGCAATGAAAGAACATCAATACCAACGCAACAAGAAAAGCATAAACACCAATGCAATAAGAGCACACGGCTCTTAGTTTTTTAGGCAAACTAACGCCGTATGCTTTTATAGCAGTGATGTTCATGCTCTTCTTTGCTTAACGTTGTTTTGCTTTACGTTTTCGTCATGCAATAGCTTTAAACCAGTGCTTCTCAACCAGTAAAGCAGGAAGCATCATAAATCGTTGCAGTTTTCTGGTATTGGATTGCTATGCTTGTTGAAACCAATCAGCAAGGAAAACTTTTGACCCTCTAATTTGGTTGGCCTTTTTTTGAAATTGACGTCTGTTGGGATTCTTCTATTCCGTTTAAAATGTAGTTAACCATTTCTTTGACATCTGAAGTTTTAAGACATTTTTTGTCAAGGTTTTGAAAAGAGTTTTTCGAGATCGAAGTGCTGCTGAGGCCTTTTGTTCCACAATAAAAAATTCACTGTCACCTTACCGCATAATATTGACATCAATCAAACCAAACACTAAATTTAAACACGTGGAAAAATAATTTCGGTATTCATCTTTTTATGAGATATACCATCTTTCCAACCAATTTTATTGATAGGTTTTTTTTTGCGTCATCTTTGTAATAGTTCAATAACCTTTTAGTAATCAATTTTTAGAGCAAGAAAGCAATACAGACCTTGCAAATGCGACGCATATTAAATATAAATTCAAACAAAAGAACAGACGTTTTAGTAATATTTCAGTATATACAATTTCGGTAGAGAGGTGACTTTTAGTATCCAAGTTGCTATTATTGCTACTAGCAATACACCGTTGAACATAATAATACAATATATTAAGAAAATTCAAACGTTTTCGGTGCTACATATCGCCCTCATCAGGATCTATACACAAATATTTACAGCATTAAAACTTTCGTTGAACGAAAACACAAAAAACATAAAGTAACTTGAAGTAGTTCTGATAAAAAACAGTAAAACTTCATTCTACGGTCTTCGTAATTGTTACTTCATTTTACGGCAATTACGAAGAATGTAGAATGAAGTTTTACTGTTTTTTATCAGAACTATTTCAAGTTACTTTATGTTTTTGTGTTTTCGTTCAACGAAAGTTTTAATGCTGTAAATATTTGTGTATAGATCCTGATGAGGGCGATATGTAGCACCGAAAACGTTTGAATTTTCTTAATATATTGTATTATTATGTTCAACGGTGCATTTCAGTATATGTTTCTATACACTCAAGCAAGCAGCGTGCTACTATGCAGCTGGTATATATTGCAAAACCTCAAATAAAATAAAAGCTGAAACATTGGTTTTACTGCTCGCAGTAAAACTATTAGTTAAATCCTACCCATGTGATCATAGATTTGCTTTTTATTTTAACATCTCTTGCTCACCTCCATTTTTTGCACAGTGGGTGAATACAAATGAAAAATCAACTCAACGCCTTCACCATCGAGAATGTTGCGCAACAAAAACTTGCATCCTAAACCAAATCCATCACGATACAAACAACGTCCAACAAATCTGTTAAAAATTATTTTTACAGCATTACTAGAAACACACCAAATCAACCTCAGCAAAAAAATAATTTCAATGAAGAAGAATACTAGCTCATGAAAACCACAAACTTTTAATCAAAGAAACCTAAAAAGGCAATGGAGTCTTCTAACTCGAAATGCAACTGCAGATCAAGAGGTGAGAAGGGAAAGCTTAAGATTACTGCTCGCGATCCTACTAAGAAAAAAAGCATAATAATAATAATGATACTAGCATGTATGAATTAATTTAAAAAATCAAAGTAACCTCATTGATTTTCCCGGAGCATAGTTATCCGCAAAAGTGACTGCTACTATGCTTCCTGGATAAAACTCTGGTATTTGCGAAACTTTTCTGCGACGTAAGCAATCCATTCGTTCAAGGCGATATTTTAATTTATTTCTATGCCAGTCAGGCTGCACCAGAGGAGGAATGTACTCTTGTGAGAAAATCATTGGGTCCTCACGGCCCTAAAACAAGACAAAACATGTAAAATTAAATCAATGCTATATGCCCTATTCTGTCTGCACTACTTCATTCACAACCACTAAAAACAGGGTCTGCTGAAATCAGTTGGAACAACGGTTAAAATCAAATTGGGCATTAAAACGTTTCCCTAACGTCGTACAAGCTGGTAGCACAACCAATACTACTGCATTTATCACGAATAAACAAAGTTGATTTTAAACCACAGTTTATATTTTGCGTAGTTTCTTCTGAATAAATATCATTCATAAACACATTTATTTAACACATTAATTTTACTTAGTAAAAAAAATTGTCCATTCAGGACTACTAGAATAGCGCTACTTGCATATACGGCATAAGCATTATGAACATAATCACTACATAAAGTGATCTACAAATAATTGGTATTTTTCTGCCTAGCTTTCGTGGTGGCAACAACATTGAGTTTGCTTCATCATAAAATAACAGCAGTACTGTCTGGTGTAGTTTCAATTACTGCAAAACGTAGTGGATAAACTTTAACCGTTTGCACACATTAAAAATAACTATGGTTATGACTTCTAATCTTTAAAGCCCTATTTTACATTCACACTGCTTTAGACGTTGCGAAATGTATTAAGAAACATTTGTCACGATAATTTTAAAAAAACCCTAAGCTCCAAAATAAAAACATGAAGATGCAAAAAGCCACTTATAGTTGTATTCAAGTAATCAAAACCTTGAAAATGAATTTAGCAAGATTAAATCCCCCCTACCCACACTGCAGTACACTTGATTGAACAGCTTCTGCCATTTTCGGTTAGTTTTATTAGACACAAAGAAAAAAAGTGCAACGAAAAAAGAGACGGATAATAATTAATGTTTTAATGGCCCCGAGATTATCTTTTAAGTATATATAAAGACAATTGTTTCATAAAGTGCCTACAGTACCGGCCTTGATACCACTTGCCCTTCCCCCTACCCAAAACAAAGCCGACTTACCTCCACAACAGCACTTTTTTCATCAGAGATTTTAATTGTAGGCCTTTCAGGTGCCACAAATGAACTCTTTTTGATGTCAAAAAAATTAGAGGTGTTTGCAGTACCTGTCATAAAATTAAATTATATCTTTTCAAGTCTAGAACTTCCACAAATTTCGAATTCCTGTGTTCAATTTGAATCCCAAAGTCTTCATTAAACAACGGATTTTGCTCAAAGAATTTTTCATCCTTTCTTGCTTTTAACACCAATAAAAGATTTACGAAAATTATCAATGTCATGCCTTACCGATCCATAAAAGGCAGCCCTACAGAAGCTACTGTCTCCCAATAAACTTGTCGTGATATTGATAACAATTTTGTCCTCTAGACTGGCAGGACAAGAGCAGCACTAAACATAACACAATTGTTCCAACTGACTTTTGCAATTTCCAAGTTTTTAGCATTTTGCATTGAAATGCTTTATATTTCTTTTAAATAAAGCATGTGTCTGTTAGAACCAGCAAAGAAAGTCATGACAGTTTTTTGCTAAAAACACAGCAATACAGTTTTTGTGTGTGAACCCATGATCATTGACACCACAAAAATCTTGCTCTAGCCGCTTTACTGCCCTTACATGATTAAATAATTGAAAAAAACAACTTTTTGAAAAAAACGCATTGTCCAAAACGAAGCTCAAGGATATTAAAGGCAGAACAACACTAAAAACAAAGCTGCACACCACTAGTGTCATCCCTGGCTTGATAATTATTTTGAAAGGAGCTGACAATTAATTTTGCTTATAACCGTTAACACCTGACTGATCAGAGTTCACACACAAAAAAGCTTCAAATTTTCTATGACTCCATAATACTGTGACAATTAACCAGTACTTGCTTAGCAAGTTCAACTTGGCAAGAATACTTGATTTTTTTTCTTGGAAAACTTTGAACTTACACTAAAGTTGGTACTTGTGGGTTATCTGTCACCACTTTTTTTCACCAGGTATGAAATTACTATTATTTAACTTAATTTAAAAGAAAGGCAGTGTACACTGAAGGGGCAGGCCAGGTATGTAAATGTACGGGGCAGTGTACACTGGAAGGGAGTGTACAGGGTGGGGGATAGATAGGTTAGGTTAGGTTTATTAAATTAAAAAAAAAGTGGTGACAGATAACCCATAAGTACCCTAAAGTTTTACAGTGTACACTACTATTTGGAGCAACATACTAAGCTCTAAGGCAGCGTTTCCCAAACTGTGTGCTGCAGCACACTAGTGTGTGTGTACTGCAGTGTGCCACACGTTTTTCTAAAAAACATAATATTTATACATTACTCAATTTTGACTAGAAACTTGTAATAATTTATACAAGTTTCCAGCCAAAATTGAGTAAATGCTGCCATGAAGTAATGGTTGATAACGTTGAAGATTGCGTCATGTTGCTTGAAAAAGTGGTACTTTCCAAAAAAAAGGTCACACCTTTCTCGCTGTTACCTGTAATGCTTACTTACAATCAAAACAAATAGATTCATGTGGCTGTTATGCCGAGAAGTTTGCTTAGCTTTTTTACTATGCCAACAGACAAAAAAGTTTGGGAAACACTGCTCTATGCACATACCATAGACAAATATTTGCCAGCAATAAGCTGAAAAGAACCTTATACACAAAAAATTAATGTTGGGAAATAGTTTGATTTAGAGAAAAAACTGAAGATTGAGTTATTTTTGAATACTTTTTGGTAAGGCAACTTAAGATAATTATATGAAAAAATTTTTGCAGCATTTATGGAAATGAGTGAATCATATTTTATGTTTAGATGTCAGGTAGTACATTTACAGTTTCTTCACAGAAGCCTTGGTAGGTTGATGCCATTTTCCAAAAAGAAATACTGCTAGCTGAAAAAGGATAATCACAACGACATGATTTATTTTAGGAAAAGAAAATAGTAAAGGGGTTCTAAAATCAAGGTAAGATAGAAAGTTTTGCTCAAAAATGATCACCAATATCATACAGCAATTCATTACATTATGTCAAAAACCTGCGACCAGTTTCAACCTTATTGGATCTCATCAGGCAGGTAAAAAAGTAAAATTTTAATATAAATTCTAAATGGCTTTAAAAAAGCTGTTCGGCTGTAAGCTTTTCATGTCACACTCAATCATGCTCGTGTTACTTTAACTGGAAAGAGTGTAAACAAACACGATTATACAAAAACTTTATCTCAAGGATTATATAAAAGCTATATCTCAAACTATAAACTATATTTTATTTTGGAAATAAAAAATTGCTTTTTTATCACATTTATTACAAAAGAAAAAAACCCAAAAGAAATAGTGCCAAACAACAACAAACATCACAGAATTGCTTTAATTTGGTACATTTTTAAAGCAGTGGAGTGCAATTCAAAACCTTATTGCAAGCATTGTGTTTGATTGTGGTTTTGGCAATAGGGTTGTTCAAAAATATACCTTCTTTTCAAAACTTGGAGGTCATACCCTAGATTGGTTCCAATTCATGACAAAAGACCCCATAAAAATTTGACCTCTCTCAGTTAAGCATTGACCATGTGAATCCACTTTAGTTTTGGTGGGCCACACAGGTACCAAAACACAAAATTGATCGAAACTCCAAAACCAAGATTCAGCTAAGGAATCTTTTTCAATCACAGTGGTGACGCTCTACAAAAAGATGAGGAACAAAGATGGCCCTGTTTTATTTTTAGTGACAAAATAATATTCTCCAGCTACATATTATCCAAATGTTTAAGTCATTTCCTCTGCAATTGTCCTCTGCAATTGTGTGAAGCTGGTGCAGCCACTGATTTGATATTCTTTTACTCAAAGTTACAGATGGGGACCTTGCTATTGTAATAACTTAATTGTAAGCGCTTTATTTTGAGTCAGTCTGCTCTTTGCATAGCTGACAGTATGGCAGGATTGAGTAACACATGGCCAGCCAGAGGATTTTGATTGTACAAACAGGAATACAGATATAAAAAAATAGTAAGTAAATGTCCTAATACTTAACACCAGCAGTTCCCCCAGAAACGTGCCACATAAGAAGCAACAGGAAGATCAAGACTAGGAACATCATTTACGCTAATAATCTATTTGCTTTTTTATTGTTTACTATGTTCATGAGGGATTTACTAAGCCACAAAATATGCAAACCACCAAATAACTGATTTGTGTTGTCATATAAAAAAAGTGCCCATTTCCACCTTTGTGTTTTGTTCTCCTACATTTATTTAAAGGAACAGAATTTATGAAATGATAGAGATTTTCTATGACCTCTCTTAACTGAGAGCAATTGTACTGTGATCAAAATTCAGGGTATAGTGACAATGTCCCCATTAGTACCAATTTATTGCTTATGGTCTTAAAAATATTTCGATGAAGCTAGTTGAACTGATGTTACTAACCTGCCATAACTTGCTGGTAGCCCTGAAGTGCAATGCCAGCTTGTAAAACAATAAAAAAAGAGCAAGCTATAATTATGCAAAAGTGGTAAATTTAAATTGACAAAATATGATATTGCAATGATTTATTTAATACTTACATGCACATTGCAAAACACTTTTTCTAAAGATTCTTCTTTTACTTAAAATTTTTAAACCAAGCATTTTAAATATGTCTAATTGATAATTTTTTCTAAATCAGCAACAGCAGGCCTAATAATGCAAAACACTAAGTAACTAAAAAATGTTAATACATGTGGTAATGTTACTCTATTAACTGCACACTAACAAAATCAGGAAAATTCTGAAGTTCTTATACTGTATCATTCAACACCAGTAGAGGTACAAAAAAAGCTAAAAAACATAGCTTGTGATTCAAATATGACATCTATCACAGGAGGGCTGCCTAAATCTGACGAGCTGTCTGGTCAACAAGAAAGATGGCATAGACAAGGTGTTCAGTGTCATTCAAAAATATCACTGTATCACAACATCACAAACACAGAACTACAGGTAAAAATATGCAACTCAACCATTTTAGCTCATCACATTGATGTAATATACAACAGGAATAGGTTACGGAAGTACCTTAATGTAATGCAATTAAATAATTTACATTGGCAACTGAAACTGCTAACTGTGGGTCTACACTTAACTCAACAGCAACATCTTATTGAGAAAGAAAATACTAGGCAAAGTTTACACTACAATAGTTATTTACATTAGAAAACATTAATACCAGAAAGAATATCGCAACACCTATGTGATGAGGAGTTGCAGAGTACAATAAGCACTAAGTCAAACATTCATAAGCTATTGGGCATTACAAAGGTAATTGGCTGATGATGCTTAGCTTATTAGCTTTAGGAGCCAAGCAAAAAAGACTAAATACAAAATGTAGGATCACTAGTCTTTCTTATTTTTCACAATTTAATTAGTTTTTTGCAGCAGTGGAAATTATGAAAGCACTTTACCTGTTTTTGCTACTCTCTAAAAACAAATTTGGAATTATTTGTAAAATTTCAGGGCTAAATATCTGACTGGAAACATGGCTATTTTCCAGCACTTTTTCATTTGTTACCTCAGGCCACCATCTTGATGTATAGGGCAGAATTGTACCCCCAGTGTACAATCCACTTTACATTCACACACTGGGCCTCTCCCACTCTCCCTCCAGTGTACACTGCCTTTGTCCAAGTACCCTGCCAATGAAGATTCAAACCTATAACCATAGCATTTCAAGTCACATTCGATCTAAGATGGCAGCCTGCGGTAACAAACAAAAAAGTGCCCATTTTCTTTCCCCACAGTTTGTAAAACAGCATTTAGCTGTTCAGTCACTATTTAATATTAATACTGGCAACACTTAAATACAAAAATTGAGATATGGAAATTTATACCACATTGAGTAAAATTAGATCACTAATTTGAGTAAAACCAAGCATTTTCATAAGGCAGCGGCTATTTTGACGTCGACGGCATTTTACCCTTGGAATCTATTTTGCCGTAATCATTCACGTGTGTTTACATTGCCATATTTGCTACATTTCAGCCAGTGACACTGTGGTGTAGTGGATAGTGTGCTGATCTTGAGATACTATGGTTGCGGGTTCAAATATCAGCTGGCAGGGCATTAAAAGGCAGTGTACACAAAAGGGGCAGGCCTGGTATGTAAATATACGGGGCAGTGTACACTGGAAGGGAAGGGAGTGTATAAGGTGAGGGGTAGACACTGGGGGTGCAAACTTTTTTTATTGGTTTTTGGGGTAAAATAGTTTCTGAGGGTAAAATACTGTTAACGACAAAATAGCCACTGCCTTTTCATAAATTTTTGTGCATCTGCAATTTGGTTGATGTGCTCTATTGTGTCAAAATAGGGCACACCAACGGTATTTACCATTATTAGCTATATTTATGTCTACCAATTTCATATTTGTTGTATGAAAACATCAAATAAAAACTGGTAGTTCTAATTAGTACAGTGTATGTCTGTGATCTCCCACAATATTCACTTTATACACAATTTGGGTATGGGTAAGAGGTAGGGTTCATTGACCTAGCAAGACATTGTCATGGACCTGATGTGTTTCATGCACATATACTCATATAGACTCAGTGTTTAGAGGGACTCCATAATAACATCAGATGACACTGCTATGTCAAATCATACCCATTCTTTTTCCATAAATGCTTCTCACAAAGGGAGGTTATTCCTTTTAAGATAATGCTTTTAACTTGAGTTTACTTGGTATTTCATTTATTTTTCATTTTAAGGCAAAAATATTTTGTTACTCTACAATGTCCAATTATATCCATGTTTAATTTTCATATGCCTTTATACTTGGTGCGACCAACATTTCTCTTTTCTTGCAATGCCTTTATTATTTTAGGGCTACCGCACAATTACTTGGTGATGCAAACACAACCAAGAACTGACTCAGTGACTACCAACCACATGCTAAATAGCTCTGGCTAGCTGCATCTCTTTACCAAAGGAAAACAAAGCAAAGTTCCTGGTGCTCACTGCAGGTCTTTAGGAATTCCAAGTTTCACCTAAACTTTATTCATGGGCGTTAGAGATTGCATTGGCAGTATTATTATATTTTTGTCAGAAACAGTACCAGTATAATATGAATTATAACTGTTCGCAGTTTGGGTTGACAGGTCAATGCAATAAAACACTGGCTTGTAATCCCAAATTTACATTGATGCCAATCTTCACAAATAATTTCCGAGACACCAATAATGGTGGGACCTACCTAGAATACAACTACACTCATTTGTTGCTTATTAGTCAATCTAACTTCTTAAGATTTAGGACACGATTATGAAAAAAGTATGAGCATAGCAGAGATGAGAGACACTGTTAGTATCAAGAATCTGTGGTCTTTAGGTCAGAATTCTGCAACCACCAATGAAATATTAGAACGATCCTACAAAACTCCATGCTAGTGACCAGCAGAGGTGTACAAAGTCAAAAATTTTGAATCCGACTCCTAATCCTAATCCGAAAAATGCAAATCCGAATCCAACTCCGACTCCTAACAAATCAAAAATTATAATCCGAATCCTGAAAATTAAAAATTTCTATATTTGCTCTTTCTAACCAAGTTATAAAACCAAAATCCGAATCCGAATCCGAATCCAAAAATTCAAAAATTTACAATCCGAATCCGACGAAAAAACTGGATAATCCTGATTTTGAAATCCGGCTCCGGATCCGATGTACACCTCTGCTTTGTGGCTGACCGCAGTGTTGCCAGATAGTTGCTAGTGCTTTTCCCCAAAATTTTCCCAATTTACAAAAAATTTCTCTAAAGGATTATGTCCGAAATTACCTGAACCGTAGGGCAAAGTTCCATTGATGCAGCGATGACCTTTTTTTCGGAGATCAAACTCAAGCGCATGCCTGAATTTCCCTAAACCGATAGGCATGGTATAAATGGCAACAGCGATTAAACTGTGATGATCTTTTTTTTTGTAGATCAATCTCAAACACCCTGTGACTTTGGTCTTCATATTATTCAGTAATTCCCTCATCAGATCAAAATACTCATTTTCCACCACTTTTGGAACTTTTCTGACAATAGGAGTTTACCCTTTTTTTTCTGTATCCAAAATACTTCCAACACTTCAAATTTCCCCAACTTTCCTTTGGGGACTACTTCAAAAGTTTTTTTCCAACAAACATTTAAATTTCCCCAATTTTCAAATAATTGGGGATGAATTTCCCTATCTGGCAACACTGGCTTACCGAACTGAGTGGGGAACGCAGTAGTCTACACATAAAAGGCAGGTTTTGTTACAGGAAAGACAGGATGCATTCTAGGAGACAAAAAGGTACAGAACGGTGATATTAAGAAGGATAACACAGAATACTACCTAAGTCAAGGATGACCAAGGTGTAGATGTGGCCTACTACTGCTCAGATGTGCTTTCCGATTCTGCGTCTTTCTTTTTGACAGCATCTACTGTTAGGGGATTAGATATGATAAGGTCTTTCGTATTCCGTTCTTTCAAAAAAATGCCGTACCGGAATTCCGTACCTTAATAAAATACCTTAGGCAATATAATTGTACAGCAAGGAATTTTTTCCGTAATACCTTACCTTTCTAATTTCTGTGTCAACTATTTAGCTGACTTTTGTTCTTGCGTGACAACAAATGCCTGCAGAGATAAATATCAACAGAAGTAGAAGCTACGCTAATTTTACTTCCTCTGGAGAAAACTGGGTAACTCAACCAACCTCAACCACCTGCTTCATATAATAGCAAAGGACATCAGCTCGATGATATACCAGTAGGCTACTAATTGAATTTATACTAAACGATCAAAACAGCAAAGATATTGAGCCAACTTGTTATCATAAGAAAGCACCAAACCGGTTTCTCACTTACAAAAAGCAGGGACGACATCAGCAATGGCGTCCAGTCAGATGGTTGAATGATAATTGCCACAGATAAAAGGTCTACATCTTGAAGGTTCAGTTTCCTGCTGATCGGATACGCATCACTGAAGATCTCCAATAATGACAAAGACGGTTTGGTGTTTCGTTATTGTTCGTGTGCGACTACTTGATTACTTATTATCAACAAAAAAAACAAAAACAGAAATAAACGAACAAAGTATAAAGAAAATTGCTGTGAAACCCAGTTCAATTGTACTGCAAACGAAAGTTTCAAGCGTAGCAACGCTGAAATATTACTGCCTCAATTATGTCTTTTTTTAGCTCAAATCTCAACTCATTTAGAATGTACCTTAAATCCGAAAAAGTCCTTTCAACACTGGCTTAAGTACTGGTAAAGCAAGAGCGACGTTAGAGCAACGCGTTTAAGATTGGACTCTGCTTGCTTGTCCCACCATTCAAATATATTAGTGTTCTTGAGGAGACGGGCTTGGTTGTTGAAGCACTTACCGCATATATTCGTCTATTGGTCGCACTTGTTTGACCCAAAATCTATTTCAAAAATTGGTATAAGGCTTATAGTCGATGCACTGGTATTAAATATTACCTAAATTTCCTGAAGAAATTTGTCGAACTGCTGACCATTTTTATGTACGTATGTATTCAAATATTCTCTCTATTTTGTATTAGACAGTGTGCTGACATGTGTGAATTCTTTAAATTTTAATCGATTTGTGGTTTTACACTTGTTTGCTGTATACCAAAATCGCGTGCTTTGATGTTGAATATTTACATTTTTTGCTTTATTACAATTGTCAAATTTAAATGAGTCTTTTTTTGGGGTTACTAATAAAAGGGGAGTTTTTAGACATCCAAAGAAGATGCGGCTAATAGAAGGGACGTCTAATACATGAGTATATACGGTAATCATCTCAGTTACGTTTTGCTCATGCCGTGTTGACTATAATGAGCTGGCAGTGCACGCATCCAAATTGGAAAGTATCTCATCAATAATGTCAACCCTGCATGCAGAAGTGGATCCATTTTCAGATTCTGAGGATGATTCTAGGGATGGGCAAACTACGGCCCGCCAACACTTGTAGAAACTTCCTTATATCTAGTTTAATATGACAAGGGTGGCCACATTTGTTGCATTAAAGAGCCGAGAACGATAATTTAAATTGACGCTTTTCCGTTCAAATAGAGGTTGATGACCTATTTTTTTTGGAGACCATCATTTTCAAAGCCTGAAATCATTGCAAGATTCTAAGCATTGGCCCTCGGCCAACTTTCGAATGGTCAATGCGGCCTTCCGGCTCAAAAGTTTGCCCACTCCTATTATAGACATTCCACGTCAGTCGTGTCCATTGATTCCTGCAGCATTTGCAAGCGCTTCTACAATGCTGCCAAATAGGTATGTGCAACCTTTTTCTGAGAATATTTTAGAAGTGCAGTCCCTGATAGACTACCTTGATCAACATAAATTGCAAGCAAAAAAGCAGCGTTAAATAACAAATTTGCTTTTCTACATTCTACGGCATGAAGTATAATCAATACCAAAAAAGAAGCATTGTTCATACTCTTGCGCTGCAATTGGACTTTACACTTCAGCAACTGACCGAAGAACTCACCAGCAGTTAATTTCTTTAGCTGAACTGCAGTGATTGAGTCATAAACTGAGTTAAAATATTCAGTAACCTTCTTTACGGCAAACCAATCAACGAGAGACAAAAGAAGGGATTCTTTCGCCAGAGCGATTTTGTTCAGTAAACAACATACTTTCAAAGCAACATGCTTTCAAGCATTAAAAACAACATACTTTGAAGCATTGATAAGCTTGACTAGCAACATACTTTTAAACATTAAAAACGTTGAACCTCTACGGGGTCTCACAATCCAGTCTAGGAAGTTGTTTATTGTTGTGCTCGAACAACCCTCAAATATTCTACTGGTGAGTTTTTCGGCGACACTTCTCACTTTTGACCCCTCTTTTTTGGTGCTGAAATTAGCTTAAAAATGTCATGAACACTTTGTTGTAATGTGTGAACAGCACACCTGACGCTTATAACTCCATCTTTATCAGTTACTAAGTCTTCCCAAAGTTTTCTGTGGGAAACTTTAATTAAGTCACATTCATCCTCATTATTCTGATCAGCAAAATTTTCGAGCAGAGCAACACATCCCATCAGTTTTCTAACTTTTAAAACGTTGGATCCGTCACCTGTCGTGAGACTGTAAATTTTTTTTCTTTAAAATAACAAGTTTGGCCTAGCAGCTTGCAAAGTTTTTACGTACCGGTATTGCAGCAGCTATCGCTTGTTTGAACACATCGTTTACAGCTGCGCCGATAACTCGCAAATTACCGTCCACAACTGCTTCCAAGTTTATTCTAGTAAAATGACGCTTTCTTCGCGTACACAAATCTACTTTAAACGAAACCGATTTACCAGTAAACTTTTGCTTGATTTCTATCATTTTTCTCCGATAAGCATCGATGGTTCACGTTTGTACTTAGGAAGCAGTAAGTTTTAGGTTCAGTTGATCTAACATAGGAGCAAGCATCTTTGCGAAAACGGATTTTTCAACGGTGCAAAGAGGAAGGCTATTGGTAGTGATAGCTTCAACTGCCATATTTTTGATACTTTGGCAAGTGATTGAATATTAACCATTGTTGCAGATTGTTTTCCAACAGTCGCACTGCTTGCTCCTTGCGATTGCGATTCAAAATAAGAAGTTATACATCTTTAACGCCTTGAGCTTTTCTTTCGACACCTTCGGAGTAGAGGTTTGGATATTTTTTTTCAAGTGACTAACTAAAGGCGTAGCATGAACGCTATGCCGCTTTTTGACATATATTCGTATTGTCGTCCTTCTACTGTACAAGTAGCCGTGTTTACTCTATAACGAAAGTGTTTATTGCGGATAAGATTCCTCACTCGACCCAGTTGCGCAGCCAGGATTTCTTCAAGGGGGGGGGCAAATTTTTTTAAACAGACAGTGCAGGTGCAGTGGTAAAACCCTCAGGATCTAGTCACAATAGGGATATCGAGGTTTTTCTCTCTCCAGTAAATGAGAGGAGTGCGCGGTTTTTAAACAGAACGTAAAGAAATTTAATGCAATTGTACACACAAAAAAGTTTTGCTTTTACACAATTGCACCAAAGTATTTACTGATACAAACTGATTGGTAATGATAATGGGCGAACCAAAAAAATTTGCTAGTGCTGTATGTCAAACTTTAACTTAATTGAAATTTAGCTTACAATTTTTACGTGAAAATTCATCAATCACAGGTTTAAAATTAATGTTGAGATCACGGCGAACGAACAACAATACCAATTCATTTAAACGAGCTTCTTTCGTTGTGATCAGCAAATAGGTTTTCAAATATCTCAGAGCACAAAACGAACGCTCATTTGTTGCTGTAGTAACCGGACCAGTGGTCAATATTTGAAGAAAAGCTTTTAAAGATGGATACGTATGTATTTGTTTAGCAGACAGCAACACGCATAAAGTGTTGTATAGTAAAGAATCACCTTCGTGGCGCAGCCAATATGAACACCATCGCATAAATTCAACCTGCACAGCGTCAATGCTGTAATCGACAAAGGGAAGATAGAAATTCACAGCATTTTTTATCAGAGCAAATTTCATGCTTTACACTGACAAGTGGTATCAAAAATTGGAGTTTTATGCAATCAGCAAGATCAGAGCAAATATTTCCCTGAGTTAGTCAAGCACATTGTCAATAAAAGGCAAAAAGACAGAACGCTTGAAAAACTGTAGTGGTGAAACAGCTAGTGGATTCACTCTATTGGCTTGCCGATTTACATTTCGAGGCATGGGTAGGGATTCCCCGTAGACACTTTCTGTATGTCTAAAGAGTCCAACAAATATTTCTTCATTGTCCCTAAAAGCCCTGACAACATCTTTGCAACTGATAATACTCGTAGCATCTAATGCAGTCAAAATAATTTCTTGATGCCCTGTAGCTTTTTTGCAGCTGTTTTAATAAGTTTCAGTGTAGCATTGATAACTTCTACGCAAACCAAAAACCCAGATGTTGTTGTCGCTTTCAAATAAGGCAGTGGTTCTCAAACTTTTTTCGATGCGACGCATTTAAAACAGCTTACGAGACTTTGCGACGCACCAAACAGCATCCTAAGATTTAGTTTGCCTTACTGCAAAATAAATGTGACCCATAATCCACACCAATAAGTGTTCTTATGCTCCCGAGATTTTGGATTGGTCTGTCATCTTCAATCGTAAAATTACGCTCTTCTAAGTTTGTAACCCATCGTTCCTGATTTCGTCCAACATACAACTGAATGCTTTATTCTTTATATATTTTTCGTCATTTAAGTTAAACTTCTGCAATTTTATTCATGAATCACAAGTCAACAATTAAAACAGTGTAATAAAAACACTATTGTGAAAATACAACTGATTATGAATGTCAGAAGAAGGTAAAAATGGAATCTACGATCAGAGTTCTTTTGACGCAATAAAACCTAGATTTAATGACACAAAACCAAATTATCCCGCGACGCCCTTGAAAAATTGAAACGACGCACCGGGGCGTCGCAACGCACAGTTTGAGAACCACTGAAATAAGGCATAGCCCTTTCAAAAACCTCCCCATCCAGGGACGGATTAAGAGATCGCGGGGCCCAGGGCAGATAAAAGTGCGGGGCCCCGAAATTATGGAACGCCAAAACAACTAACTCAGATTTGAGTCGCGCTCAAAAAAGTTTGGGAGCCACTGATTTAGTAGATCTTAATGATAGATGACATAATAAGCTCTTACCTTCCGGGAATAAGGTGTCCCTGGGGTAATTCTAGATATTTAAAATGGGTGAAATATAAATGGGTTAATTCAACTGCAAAGTATTTATTTTAAACTAAAAATTGATTTTTTTGCGTTACTTGGGTTTTTGCTTGATAGAAATTTAAATAAAAAAAACAAATTTTTATTTTGATTATTATGTATTTAGATCAAAGAGATTGAGTCTAATTTGTTATTCTGATTTATTAGAAAAAGTAAATTTTATTAATTTTGTTTAAAATTTACTTTGAAATTTATTTTAAAAGCTTAAATATAGAATAAAATGTTCGCACTGTTTCATTAACGGGGCAAATATAAACAACTCAGTAAATATAATAAACAACACAAAGAGTGCAACACAAAAAAAGCTGAGGCAGAAAAGGTATTACAATTGGTGTTTTCGGCATTTCGCTACTGCAAATTTATCAATAGTATTCTCAAAGCTCATTGATTTTGTGAAACTCTTTTCGATGGCCATAATACAGAAATCACAGATGTGATCCTGCGTCAGGGATGAGCACAGATAGTTTTTCATTTTTTTCAATGCCGAAAAAGAACGTTCACCTCCCTGATTTGTAACAGGCAAGATCAGATATATACAAAGAATAATAGCCACATTTGGAAAAGTTTCAATTAAGCAGTTCTTTTCCAAATATGACAGCCGTGTTTGCGCAGTATTTGTCTTCGAACCAAGATCAGAAGATGAACGTAAATGAAAAGCAAAGTGCACAACTTCTGAAGGAAAGTCGCTATTCAAATCGCTTGCATATACTTCCAACAACCGACTTGCAGCGTTTTTTATATCACTGATAACCCAAGTGTTCAGATTCAGCAAAAAATTAAAATTCTGTTGCAATATACAGTACACAGATTTTCGTCTTCTTACTTCTGCAATTAAGAAATCAATGATTGGAAGGTAAGTTGGGATACGAAAGGATTCACAAGCATCTTCCAAAGCTCTAGTGCATCCAGTGTTCTCTCCTTCATAATCAGAAGTCTTCTTCGTTTCCAGTTGCGTTTGTTTTGAGATGCATAGATTTTTCTGTATACCGGTTGTGAGTTTCAAACCATCCTTTTCAATTGTATCAAATTCATCCTGTAAATGCTGGCAAAAACTCTCGATTCCATTGTAAAGTGCTACGCAACTTTCTAAAGACATGTCAGCACGCTGTAGACTTTTGTTGGTACTGTGAAACCTTTGAAGGATTTTGTGCCATTAAACACATAATATGGCTGTTTCTAAGGCATCTATACTCTTTTTCAAATACGATGAATCTGATTTGGTATCATTTGTTTCATTGTCGTCCAACGTAAAATCTTGTAACAGTTGTCTCAACTCAACAAAATTTTTCTTGAAGGCTATAGTGGCGTCTGATCTCGCTGACCATCTTGTGTTGGATAAAGATTTAACTGTTTTTCCTTTGATGGCTGATTTCAGTTTAGCCCAACGTTTCGTTGATGCAGAGAAAAATTTATAAAAATTCTGAAGAAAGCCAAAAAATGAAACAGCATTAACAGCCTTCTGCAGCACACGATCCAATTAAATTTAATGAACGTGCGGAGCAAGGGATATAATGAATTAGTGGATCTAATGCTTTGAGTCTGGCTTGCACTCCAGTACATTTTCCTGATAAATTGCTCGCATTATTGTAACTTTGACCACAATTATCGAAAATAATGTCGTATTCCGTAAGAGTACGTGAAATATGGTTAGTTATTGACTCAGCATCATGTTGTCCGTTGCTATCTATAAACTTCAAAAACCATTCCACAATAGTGCTGTCGTCCTGCACATACCTGATGATAAAAGACAACTAGTCTGCATGGGTTACATCAGGAATAGAATCCACAGTTATACTATAATATTTGGCTTTCTTAACCTCATTCGCAATTTTGGTTGTAACTTCCTTAGCTATAAGTTGCACAAATTCGTTGCATACAGTAGAGGAGAGACAGGAAGGCCCACCTGTACCAAAATTACCAAATCGGCGAATGTGATCGGCTAGAAAATCGTCAAATTGCGCAAATATTTCAAGTAGTCCCTGAAAATTTCCAGATTGAGGAGACCCAAATACTTCGTTTTCTCCACGCAACGGCAAACCTCTGTCGAAGAGGATCTTGACGATGGCCACAACTCTTTTTAACACCGCTCTCCAGTACACTTTTTCTTTATCAATCTGCACCAAGAAGCTATAATCCACTTGTGTATTCTTAGTCTTGAAAGAAGCAGCAGATAGACTAGCATTCCTGTGTGACTCGGTGTTTTCATGTTCATGCAGCCGATTAATATGCTTCCAGTCATTAAATCCACTGGCAAAATGTATTTCACGATCAGCAAATAGCTTACAGACAGAACAACATGCCATTCCAGTGGTTTCCGAGTACAGCGTTCAGTTACGTTTGATAGTTCCTCGATTTGTTAAAACTCTGTAGAAATGCTCTTTTTTAAGATAACGGTTAATGCCATCATCATATGTTTTTTTGGAAATAGTAAAAATGATATTTGCTTTCTGGTTTAGTCCGTTTTCAAGGATATACAGGCGGAAATCATTATCAATATTTTTCAACAACGCTGGATCATCGCTATTGTTTTCAGTTACATTGGTAGATGTTTGCATACTTTCATTTACATCATTCACACTTTTATTTTCAGATTCAGTATCTAAAGCAGTGTCAAAAGTTTGCTCTGTTGTACTCTCAAGATTCGTAGCTTCTACAGCCAGTCCCCTAGCACTCCAACTTCGGGCCCCCCCCCCAAAGTAAGCGCAAGAGCCCCTGCGCACAGGTCATATCACTTTAGAGGTGTAAAATTGAAAAGCTGCATTAAGAAAATACACCACAATTTGTACATAAGTAAACAGGCTAATGTCAGAATAAAGCATGCCGATACCGAAGGTGCAAGTCATAAAAAATTCGGCACCGATGCCAGAGTTCAGTAGGACATTTATGCAGACACTGCGAAACGAAAGCAATGACACTGAAAAACATGAAAAAGTTATAAAAACACAGTATCATTTAAATAGTCTGGAGCGAACCTTTTTGTTCGCAAATGCTGTTATGACATTGTCATAATCAAGAGATCGGGCGCAGTCATTTTCGATTGACAACATGGCTAATGAAGATAGTCTACTGTCTGTCATAGACGTTCTATTAAGTTTTGATCAGTTTCAATTTGCTGAAGCTTCTTTCAGCGCTGGCAACAGTCACGGGGCAAGTTAGTAAGATTCGAAGTGCGATGTACACATTCGGATACAATTCAAATAAATGAGTCTTTAGAAGATAGTTCAGAAAGTCTTGAGCCGTATTGAGATTGCGTTTTTTTGTAAAATTAAAACAAACCGCTGTAGCTCAGCGCTCATTTCATCAGAATCAATGTCACCGAGCTTTTTTTGGAACTCTTTACAGCAAGTAAGAAGAGCATTTTCTTGTTGCACAAGCAAAAGTTTGTCTCGTGTGTACAAAAACGAAAAGGCGGAAGAAACCTCACGTAACAAATTAAAGCGCTCCTTTATTGACATAATTGCCTGGTCTACTAATGAATAGAAAAAGTTGCTTTTAAATTTCAGTTCAGGAGTAGCTCGTTGTTCCTCTTCACCTTGATAATCAAACAATCTTCTTTTCTTTCCACTTCTTGACGGAGGAAAAGAAGGATCAATATCCAATTCCTGTGCTATTTCAACAGCAGATGTTGCGGCACTGTCATAACCCGTTGTGCGATAGTTTTGCAAAAACTTTTCAGTTGCCTGGATTTCCGTTTCCATTGCATGAAGGGAGACTCCATACGATTGAAGAATCTTGCTTGCTTTATTGACTTGGAATAGGATATCATACCAAATAAACACCGACAAAAGAAAACTCCATTTTGATGAATGAGCTATCAACGATTTTGTTTCTGAGGCAGCTCTTCCATCTTTTCTTTCTATGGAAATGGCTTCCAAGTCTTTCAGTGCCAGCAACACCTCTTTTAAATTGTATCGAAGAGGTTTGATGCATTTAATTCTGCTTTCCCAACGAGTATCAGATTGTGACTTTATGGACAGCTCCACATGTTTCTTCAAAATTTCCCAACGCTGAGCAGAGGAAGAAAACAGCACATACAACCTTGTAAGTACTCCAAAAAATGTCAATGCTTCCGTCGATGAATTAGCACTGTCAACAACAACTAAGTTAAGGGTATGGTTTGCACAGGGCACGTAAACAGCTTTGGGATTGATGTCTAGCATTCTTGCTTGGACCCCAGAATGTTTTCCTTTCATGTTAGCACTATTATCATATGACTGACCTCGACAATCAGACAATTCGAGTTGCAGTTCGGTCGCTTTTTCTAAGAAAGCGTCCAACAAGCCTTTCCCAGTACTGTCACTTATTCTCAAGTAGCCAAAAAATGTTTCTTTAACAACAGCAGCTTCTTCATTACATAGTACATAACGGAGAATGACAGACATTTGTTCATGATGTGACATATTAGTGGAGTGCAGTCCAAAATTATAGAAAAATATTTTGCCAATTTCAATTGCTGTAAATTTTCTTTTTCAACTTCTGTCGCTAGCAATTCAATTAGTTCATTTTGTATGGTAGGACTCAAATAGTGATCTTTAGTGTTTTTATTCTTGATTCTGTCTTGAAGCTCTTTTAGGATCGGATCTCTTCTTGCCAAAAGCTCAAATATACCCAGAAAATTTCCATTGTGAGGAGATCCTAAGATTTCTTTAGATCCTCTAAAAGCAAGATTCCTTTCCGATAGAAACAAGGCAATGTCGATAAGTCTCTCTAAAACATTTCTCCAAAAACGTCTTTTATTGAAAAAAATATTCATCTCGCGTTTGTCAATAGTGGATGAATTTCTTATCCCTTCAGCTAGCAACATCCATTGCATGGGCGTATGAGCTCAAATCAATTTGGGGGGGGCACCAAATTTTTGCCCGAAAAATTTGTCACTGCCATTGAATATTGCCCAAAAAAATTTTCAACGTATTATTTACGGTAATGGAATAAAAATTACCAATTTTGGACTACAGATGCTAATAGCAAAAGTTAATTCATTGAGAAATAATATGGTACTTCCAAAAAATGGTCAAATAAACAGGATAGCATTAAGGGTAGCATTTTTTAAAGCCCATTTCTACTTTACTTTGGCATATAGTTTAACTAAATTTCTAGTGTAAGAATCTAACCAAACTCACCAATCTGAATCCAAAATAAAGCAAATTTTTTTAAGCTAGTACTTTGGTATTTCAGTAATAAGTCTGCTGACTCACGTAATCATAGCAATCTTTTTATAAAGAGTTGTCTATAATTGTACCAATATGCCTTTTCCAAACACCAAAAAAACCAAAAGAAATAAGTATTGGACCAATAAATAATAATACTTTTCTCACCAAATATTTTTATTCAGTCATTAAAAAAACCCCTAGCGATTATCCTGAATAAAAGGTCAAAGCAATTGGAAACTGGCGTCCATTAAATGTTCTTTACTATTATCTTTATCTTTTGAAATGTTGCTGAAATTATTTGATCTCACTCTCACTATTTTGACACTTTCAACTTGCACATTTTCATTTTAAACAAATGCTTTTTGTTGAATGACTTTCAAAGAAAAAGAACAATAAAACACTAGTTAGAAGTTACTACAAAGTATTTGATTCCGTGTACCTACCATTTTATTCTTTAGAATCATAATCAGACTTGCATCGCAGATTAAAAATAAATAATAGGTCCACTGCACTACAAAATACTGGGCGAAACGCTGTAGTATCTGACACGTATTTATTGCATTGCACACTTGTACAAATTATATAGCAGTACTTCTTTAATTTCTAGTAGTGGTACTGGTAATTGAAAGTGCTTTAAATTAAGTTTTTTAAGCCTCATGCATTTTGGTTCATTTGCTTTTAAAACGTTTTAATAAAGAAGTCATAATTTGGGTTTTACTATCACTTTCTTGTATACAATTAAAATAATTTATTCATTTTTTTTCTCAAAATACAACTAACTGTACAAGTGTAACTTTGCAAACAATTCAATTGCTATCACAGTTAAATTTCAAATTTACTAGTACTTGATACCAGACTTACTGCTAGTAAATTCTTAACGCATATGCATAAGAAACATCATGCTAGCAGGATGAAAAGCAATTGTAGGAAATATGTTCCTTAGAGCAATAACGTGCTGACTGAATCCCAATTGCTGGGAACTATGGCAGTCACAAGGAAGAAAGCACTACAGCAATATTTTATTCCATCAATTCGCGCAAGCTGTGGCAGATAATCAAAAATCACGTCCTTCTGCCACGATGATCAACAACGTACGAGAAACATGACAGACAACCAGAACACGTCCGTCCGCCACGGCGATCGACGAAGAAAGAGAGCACAATATCTCCGACCAGGGTTGCCAGGTTTTTTTTGTAGCCGGATACCAAATTTTCAGCAGTTGGATGCCAAAATAATGACTTGGATACCAAATTTTTGTGGTTTCTTTTAGCCATGCAGAACAAATTGAGCATTACTGTTAATTTATTTTACCCTTAAAAACCTGAAAAAGAAAGCACATGGTTACCTAATTTTGGTCATAAAAACATAAACAACAACCATAACAACACACCTCACACCAGAAATTGCTTAAAATGAGAAATCAACAAATCATAACTTACAAGACAGAAAAAACAAAGCACAGTCAAAAGCAAAGCCATACTGCCAGAAATAAAACAAATCAAGCACAATGCACGGCTGGTACAGGTACCATAATCAGTAAAGCCAAAGTAGCCAGTGCCCAATCATCTGAAAAACACAAAACGCACACCCACGAGGATCCTTGTTTAAAAACAAATTCAAAACATTAATTTTTTCGATAAAAAGTTGCTGTTTACCGAGGATACCAAATCTACTTGCAGCGGATACCAAATTTTTGCAGGATACCAAATAAGAAAAGTGGATACCAAACAAGCAGCTTGGATACCAAATTCGGGTCTATTTGGTATCCTAGGATGCCACCTGGCAACCCTGTCTCCGACCACATGGTCGGTAACAAAATCTGCACGCGACACCACGAATTGGGTCGCTGCACACGTCTATGTAAACAGGACACTGCACACGTCACATTAACAAAAAATAATGGATAAACAACCTAATGGCGGGAAAGGCAAGCCGATCACCGAGCTACCAAGAGAAGATAAAAATAAACATAATCTAGCCCTAATAAAAAAGAAAAATAAATGTGTGTGATTTTAGACCCATACAATAATAGTAAACAATACGCGTTGCAATATCACGGCTAGGTTGCCGGAAAGCCATGCAGGCTAGATTCCTGGCGTGAGGTTACATCGCCAGGCGTGCGAACTATAGGAGCACGATGTACTCTAAACGGAGATAGCCGAGCGGCTACAAACCTGACGGTATGTACTTCGTCAGTTAATATTACAGTAAAATCATAGGGTAAAACAGCAAAGGTGCGCGAGCTGGGCGTCAAACTGGGGACGCACGAAGTTGCAAATTAGCAAACACAGCTCTTGCAGTAAACAACTAGAATCACACACATCAGTGGGAGCAAGGTGCCAAGCCACTGAAAGCAAACTAATAAAAAAATGTAAAAAAAGACAAAAAGATGTTTGGCATGGCAGCTCGATGAAGTGCGAGGCGCGACACGCTACACAATAAAAAGCACTATTGGTTTTCTTGAACTTGGCTTGCACATAAATTTACCAACGTAAAATATAAACTGCATAAATAGCGTTGTTCTCAAAATACAGCTAACTGTAAAAGTGAACTTTGCAAACAATTCATTTACTCCCAGCAGCATAAAGTTTGGCACTTGGAGATAGAATTATTGCTTGTAAAGGAGGTCTTAATTCATAAGTGCGGGTAACACTATTCCAGCAGTAATAGATAGCATCTGTAAACATTGATGACTTTCTGGAACTTAGCTTTGCACAAAAATTGTGTTTTCTGAATCATGCTCAAGAGATAAGTTGTCATCATCAGATTCAATTGTAACACTTTCAACTATGTCAGCATTGGCAGAAAAAGTTAAAATTTTTTGACTTGCGGTTGCAAAACTTTGTTCAACTCTATCGACCGGATGACCTTCCTCTGTTTCATAATCTTTGTCTTCAGATTCATTAGAAACATTTTTAACCATCTCAGAATTAGCAGAAACAGTAAAAATCTCTGAATTTGCTGCAAAATCTTCCTCTTTGTCTCCAGCATCACCATTCATAACTTCATGCAAGTCATTATCTTGATCTTTCAATTGAACTGCAGTTTCATCCAATCTTTCTTGCACTTCAGTGGTTGTGGTAAGTTCAAACACATTTTTATTTGGCGACACACTTTCTTCACATTTATCTAGTTCACATGAGATACTACCAGTTACTGCTAAACTTGCAGAAGTCAAGTAGGTTGAATTATCTGCTGCTATAGAAGCACTAGATGAAATAATTGTAGCAGTAGCAAAACATAGTTTTTTCTGAAGGAAATCGACTGAATCTTCTTTGACTGAAACAAATTTCACTGATAAATTGTTGTTTTGCTTTCTTTTAAGTTGATCTGCTTTGTATTCTGAATATATGACTTTATTGCATGCAGTACATTTAATTTTCTTTCTATGCAGTCTTCTGCAATGCATTGCAAAAAGCACTAAATCAAGATCCGGTGCCAAAACTTTCTACCTATAAAATACAAAATATCACAATCTATCTTTTAGCTTCAAAGACCAAAAAGAATAATAGCATTTAGTAGGATAAATAAAAAGCCAAACTTCTTTATTTTTGTTTAGACAAAAAAACGACAAAGATGGCGTGAAAATAGCTAGCTATTCTTGTCTTGCAGACTGGCAGTTACATTGACTTAAAATTACTAGTAATAAAACAACAAATAGACTACTGATCAATGCAACTAGATACTGTTCTCAAGTTCAATAGCTGAGCATATACTGCTTTGGTTACTTTTTCTTTCAAAAGAAAGTTTTCTATTGCTTAAGCTAATAACCTACTGGTACTAAATGCCATTTAAATTAAGCTAAAAGTTCAATTGCCCAAAATTATCTAAATTGCCCAAATAGTTATAAAATCAAAAATATCTCTTTTGATTCAATTAGTTTAACCTGCTAAGAACCTGCAGTATAGCAATGGCAATTGCCCAAAATTTTAAAAATGCTTGAATTGTCACAAAAGCATCAAAAATGTCTATTACGAATTGATTTAGCAGATAGCAGTTTAGCCTGCCAGTACCAACAGTAAAGTAATCATAATTGCTGTTGTGTGATGCCCAAAAATCACAAATTTAAGCTATAAAAGTGTAACTTACTAGATGACGGGTGCAGTAAGCAACAAAGAAAAAGGGAATTTGATTCATAGGACGACACCCAAAGATATTACCTATGATTTGCTCAAAAACATATACAATCACAAATTTTAGGTTATAGTATGGTGCATTATAAGGGCCTAAAGTTGCAGCAAAATGGTTGAAATTGTACTTAGTAATGATTGAAAGTAAAAGGATTAGAAAATATAAAAGCACTTACTCAAACTGCCCGAAAAATCAAAAATTTCTCGAAATTTTGTCGCGAAATCAATGCATTTTGACAAGCAGGAGGGGCCAGTGCCCCCCCGGACCCCCCACTTCCTACGCCTATGATCCATTGACTGCAGCATTCTTGGTGGGAAATGCCGTTTTCATGGTCTTTCAGTTTTTTCGAAAAACCCTCCCATGTATTTATACCACTACAAAAGGGGCTTAGTGTTTTTCCAAATAGCTTACAACAAAAGCAAAAAACTTGATCTGATTCCCCACAATAAACTAGCCACGACCGTGAAACACTTTCACCATTAGGTAACACACGTTTATAATGGTTGGAGGAAAAACGTCGCCTTGGAGTTGTGTTATTATATGGAAAATTCATGATTAGTTGATGTGGTCCACGCTTTACTATATCACATCGTTGAGCATCAGAAACACTTTCAGGCCATTTACATGGGTCATCAGGGATAGGGGTAAATTGAGATTCAGTTATTTTTGATATTGAAGTGTTGCAGCCACTGCAACTTCAATGTTACAAACCACAAGTCAAAAGTCAACAACAGCAGTCTTAACTTATAACCGGAACGAAATCTACGAAAGTAGCTATCATGATAGAAGTGACTAGTCGCCGTATGGAGTGCACTCTTTTGACGCCGGACTTCAGCCAGGTGCCTGCCGTTGCGCTACAATGGTGACCCCGCAAAGGAACTACATCTATCCCGATGTAGTTGGACGGCAGCGCCTTCGATCAAGCAACAGAAGCCATCGTTGAGTCGCCGAGCCCTAACCTCAAGACCGCCTTCCAAATGAAGTCTTGACGGAAATCTCATTCACTTCGGCCGGCAAGCTAATCTCTCTCTCATCGGTGTCGGGGAAGGCATGTTGCAGCCACTGAAGAACGAAATCTACGAAAGTAGCTATCATGATAGAAGTGACTAATCGCCGTATGGAGTGCACTCTTTTGACGCCGGACTTCAGCCAGGTGCCTGCCGTTGCGCTACAGAAGGTTGCGTATTGGCAGGTAAATCACAACTTACATTTTCTGGAAATTCACAATCACTTTGATGCTGATCGTCATAGTCTTCTTTTTCTTGTACACTGTAGTTTTCTTCATCCCTCTCGGTACTAGTGCCAGGTCTACTCTGCTCAGTAATCTTGAAAAAATCTGTCATCTTGGGCAATTTCGCTACAGCATCTCGAGCAGTGGCTGCTTCTTTTCTCTTTTGTGCACCACTTTTTGAACGTTTCATTCTATACAATGTCAATAAAATACTTTATCTGCACTCTGCAGTGTATATATATTGTCCCGGTATTTATAGCCAAACAGAATTCCAGACCATTCTATGATTGTTGCGTAACAACGGCATTGTTACGTCAATCGAATATTCAAGATTCTACCAGAAAATCAATCGAAATATTCTAGATTCTGCGAGATAAAATGACCTAGCATTCACTTATGATGTCACAAGCCAATTTCTTCCTACAGTTTAAATCGGTTGTAAACAAGTCTGCTGAACTGAAAATAGTCACGTAGCCAAAAAGTAATTTCAGACTAACTTGGGCCCCCAAAGTTGGCCTGGGCCCCCCCAATTGGGGGGTTTGGGGGGCGGCTGCTACGTCTCTGTCTACAGCTTGACTATCATTACTCAAAGATTGAATTGATGGAGGATCAGCTAACTGCTCATTTACATTAGGAAAGAACTGACTTATTTTCTTACACTTGGTTTCAACTTCTTTTAATTTTGTCTCTTTTCTTTTACGTTTTTGACTTCCACTCTCATATTTTTGGCCTAAGTCACGAATTCTTCCAGTCATGAGCACTTTAAATATGAAACACTCGGCAGTGGTCACGGAAACTCAACCAACTTAACCTCTTCAATCCAATTAAAAGTATTGTTTTAAGTACAAGTACCGGTAAATTTCTGTAATTAGAAAAATTTGGCTAATTTTGAACTAAGTGCGAAGATCCGGTACCCCAAATCCTCTAAATTTATCAGTGAAATTTTCTAATATCCTACCAGTTATACTTTTATCGCCTATAGCATACTAAGTTTCTTGCGACTCTTAGTGTCCTACCTATCTATTTAACATTTTTGAAATGAAATAGCTTGTAAATTTCCACAGACTTGTATTTGTTTGCACCCTGCAAGATATAGGCCAGAAGGCCTAAGATCTTTTGTAACTACTCTAACATTTGACAGCCGTTCGCAGCCATTCATTTGAATGCTACTATACCAGTCTCTACTGTGACGTCACAGTTGCTTTCTAAATGAAAGTCAGTTTTAAATTTTTTTTCGTACAGGTAATAACTGTACCGGTATGTAAATATTTTGATTTTTCAGTTTAATTTGCTGGTAATGCAGGTTATAAGGCTATAAATTTATTTCAATTCAATTCAACAGTAAATAGCGCTAATAATTAGCAAAAGCGCGAGGGCCCGGGGCAACTGCCCGGTTTGCCCATTGCTTAATCCGGCCCTGTCTCCATCTCTTGATTCTGACAGTTGACCAAGAGAATCAACAACCGCCGGATAAAACTCCTTGAAAACAGAGACGACATTATAGTTCTCAATCCACTTTGTGGAACAATGACGCTTCAAAGGCGAATGCAAATAATCAGGACATTTGCCATTAACTTGAGCATTCAGCAGCAAAAGACGTTTTTGAGAATAAGAAAAACATACCAATTGCTAAGTGCATCGCTAGCCTCTTGCAATACCAATATGTCTTTCATAATGCTTGCGGATGCTTGAATTTCGTGTACGTCGCAAGCCAGAGAATGTTGCTGTAACTTGTGCTATCTCTGATTGTAGCATCTCTGCTACTTTTGTCAGTACCGCAGTCATTTGCCTACTTCTGAGTTGTGACAATATAATCATTCACTCTTGGGATAGCTAAATCCCCTTGAATAAAACTATTTTCTTAGCACTATCCCAGTTCTAAAAAATTTGGGAAAAACAAAGACTTTTTAACTCCCTTGAGCACGCCAGGCAGGGAAAAGAGAACAAGCAACATAATGCGTAGCCAGCAGATACTTGAGAAAGTTTAAAGGCAGTGATGGGGTTCAGGGGGTTCGCACGGGTTCGTGCGAACCCGTTCTTGGAGTGTCGTGATAATCAGCGAACCTGTTCTTGTTTATTGTTATAGACCTTAGACGACCGCAGCAAATAGGCTTTCTAAAATGAGGGAACCTGTTGTTAGTGAGTTTGATACAAACGAGAACCTGTTCTTAAAAATTTAAATCCCATCACTGTTTAAAGGGGAAATCAAAAGAAAACAACGCCCAGCTGGACTTGAGGAAGTTTAAGAGGAAATCAAAAGGAAACAACGTCTCTAGATAAAATCGGACCACATGGAAGACATTTTGCTATTTTGATTCAAAATATCTTAAAATCAAAAATGTGTTTTCTTTTACCAAACTAAAGAAAACGCAAGACATCCTTGGGTTCACGTAACCAATGAACAGAGCACATAGAAAAGGGGCAACTAGACTTTGAAATCAAAAATTTTATAAAAAACAGGAGCGCTTCACAAGTCGTAAAAATCTTATGGGCAGAAAACGCAAAACATTTTCGTTGAAGTCTAAACAAGTGCTGAGTGGGTAAAGCCGGCGCAGCTTGCTGAACGGACCTTCTTAATCCTGACGTTATTGATGGGGGTTCTGCCGGCGATACCATCATATACTATAAAGCAAGGATTTTTTCTTTTGCTGATAAGTTGCCTGTTAAGGTGCCTTTGTCTGTACCATAAAGCAATGTAACAAAATCGCAAGTTAAGAGAAAATCAGAATAAAATCATAAACCTACAAATTAGTAAAATTGATTTTAGACGGAATATATTGGTTGAAAATAACTTGGCTTGATTGGCTCCTACTAAAGACGGTGAATGATTTCGGGGAAGGCATAGCCGCTTTTATCGCTACGCCGCAAACAAGACAAGTAGAGCAGCCAAAGAACTTAATATCACAAACATAAATAGGAAAGGGGGCGCACCAAAGCGTAAAATAGGCTTACCACTAAATATTTTAATTCTGTAAATGTGAAACAACCACCTTCTAGCCGCCATCATCAGTTTTGACTGTGTTTCAACTCCCCTCCTCTGCCATTCCGTAACACTTTTTAAAACTATTATTGACAGTTTGTGACAACATCCTTTCATTGTGAACATTACCAGTCTTGACTAACCCTTGGTTTAAACCGATCCTTACTCTTTCGTAAATCTGCGCTTCCGTAGGTATTTCTAAACGACAATACAATAGTTGTTGATTACTGGTTACGTCATGCATGGGCAAACTTTTATCAATAGTTCAAAAGAGTAGCTTTTTTTACATGTCCCCTCCTTTGGCCACGTCGATTTCAAGTGTTTTAGTATAGAATTTAAACAAAATAAAACTTGATTATGTCACTTACTCACTATGAGCAAACCGATAAGTGTCAGATTTTCAAAAAATTTTGTTTTGCTCTGTGCTGAATATTGTGTCGAATTTTATTATTATTTTGATTTTACTGTCCGCAATGTGGTGCTAGAGAGGTCTTTGGATTGTAAATTGTAGCACGGCTATAGTCAAATTCTATTCTAGCAATGTGAGTAGCTGTGGAATGGCACAGATGTTGGTAAGTTATTGACCCTCATTTTGAAAATTATTAGATGTTTGTATATTTAGGAATTTGGATAAAACGTTTTTAGTGTATGTGTGAGTATGTATATTTTCTATGCTCTGCATAGTTCTTGGCTTGTTCATTCAAATTTTAACTCTTACATTACGTAGGAAATTACAAGCTGGTTTCAGTTGTAGAGACGATGGAAACTCACAATTTCCCTAACACAAACAGAATCATCTGAATATTTACTATCTGATATGGGTTAAGAGAATAAGATGGTCGCCATTACGTGCACAGAAATTATCAAAGGGCGTAAAAAACATTGACTTTTCGTTACTCTTCACACAAGCGCCCGATAGGTTTTCTTCTTCGTCGTTTGCGCTATTCGTTCTGAGCATTATGTAAGAAGAGGTACATACACTGGGTGAGTGCTCATGTTCTGGATGCGAGTCTTCAGTTAGACTGGGCCACCACGACGGGTAGACTGCTTGGCGCCACCACTTGTCTACCACGTATAGATGGAGGCATGCCGTTAAGTGCCTTGCCCAAGGACACAACAAGCAAGCTTGCCGGCTTGTTCTCCAGACTATCCCTATTTTGCTGAGCGCCAAGCAGGGAAGCTGTGAATACCATTTTTTAAAGTATTTTGGTATGACTCGACTTGGGAAATAAACCCCAGATTTACCGACTACAAAGCGGTCGCTCTAACCGCTACGCTATCGCGCCCGTGCCCGATAGGTAAAGCCGACACAGCCGGCTGAACCGATACGCCTAATCGGACGTTACTAATGGAGCCCGGCCGGCAACGCCGTCGGAGCCAGCTAGTATACTTTAAAAAAGGAAGTATTTAGATCTACAAATGTTTTTACAATTTTTTGTAAAAACCCGTCCTAGGTTGAATAAATTGGCTTCGACTGCAATTAATTTATTGCCTGTATAAATTTTTGTGTACTCCACAAAATAAAAAGTTCGAAGAAAGATTAAAAAATCATTCTTAATTTTGTACTTTAGTAGTTCAGTCAAAACATATTTCCCTAAAAATTGCTCAATATGAGGAACAGGTTGAAGACATCTGTGGAATGTAGACTTTGCCTTACGGCTACACTTTTGACTCTGAGAGGAGTAGTGCCATTGCTTATGCGAGTGGCATTAACCGATGTTTATCAATGGTACCTATTATTCTGCTATTATTTCTAGCCAAGAAGCGCTTGCTGTTTGATGTTAGTTTGCATGATGACATCGCCTTGACACATTATTTAGCAACGCTTAATTTGGCTTTTGAATGTTATTAGCACTTACATAGGTCTGCCTGTGCTAAAATATTAAGAGCCAAAAGTACTTTCGAGCTCAAAGCTTTGATTATTGCAACTTAGTAGTTAGAAGCGACTAGTGCTTTGTCCATTCAGATATTCGGATGGCGCAAACATTGTATACTGCATGAAATTGAACTTAAACTCCAATAGATTAGAAGCATTAAATTTTTGTAGCAATTTTCAAGTCAAGCAGAGTTGCCTTGTTTGTTGTTCGAGTGTGTTTTTGATCAGAAAACTTAAAAAAACTTACATACGAGTTGTTGTGAAAGAATATCGGCATAAATTTTATGTTCAAAAAATAAAGTATCTTTCAAGAAGTAAAACCATATTGCTTTGATTTGTTAGGTCATAGAAAATGGATCTATTTGTTGTCTTACATTTGGCGGTCATCAACTCTGTCCAACTTCAGTTGAGTTACATTTCTTTCTATTTTTCCAGCCAACTAAATTCATTGCAAAATTTGCTTACAAGGCAAAAAAAAAGAAAATAAAACAAAAACAAAAAACCGCTTAAGCATGCAAAAAAGTATAGTATTGTGCAAATTAATTGACTCATTTCGACATTTTTTAACAAAATCAATTTGGATGATTCTTGGGCATACTTGGCAAATATTTATCTTATTGTTTTAAACGTGATAGCAAGGGGTTGACATTTTAAATGTATTGTTACGTAAAATAGTATGTGATACGTCTTAAATGTACGTTTTATATGCATTTTAGTTGCGGTAACCTGGCTCAGGCATACTATTTGGAAATTTTTGTTATACGTTGGCACACAGTCAGAATTAAATGGCGGATATAACCCCGAAAAAAAGTGTGCTAGTATTTTGACGCTCCATGAGCATTGCCAGGCACCAAGGAGAGATATTTCCAAGTTATATAATGCCGGCCAAACCACTGTCGCGCAAATTATTGTTTGGCAATTCAAAGAAACAGGGTCATTAATCCCAATACGAAAAGGAAAGTGTGGACGAAAGCGAAAAATCTCTCCAAAAGATGATGCGTAACTTTTGAGAAAGAGTAAACTGGACCCTTTAAAAGGAAGCAGTGACCTACAAAAAGATTTGTCTGCAGCTGGAATAGAGATTAGTGCATCTCTTGTGAGAGGACGACTTGTTTTAACTAGTATAAAGGCAACAAGGCCACAGAAGAAGCAGCTTTTGATCCTTGAAATGACGAAAAAAAGGCTTGCACGGGCAAAAGAATACAAAGACTAAACTACATCTGACTGGAAGGCTTTATTTTCGGATGAAAGCCATTTTATGGTATAGGGAGGGCAGAGTTGGTTTGTTAGAAGAAGCAAGGGTGAAAAAACTAGATTATGTTAGATTAATCAGGGTGTAAAGAACCCTCTTAAAAAGATGTTTTTTGGGAGTTTCAGTTTTAAAAGTGTTGAATCTCTCTTCCCTGTTAAAGGGATGATGAATGCCGACAAATATATTGAAGTAATTCAACGTAAAGTGATGAGAGACATGGAAAGAGCATTTCCTTACGGAAGAGAGACTGTTTAGCAAGACTTGGCTCTCTGTCATACTGCAAAAAAAGTGAAAAAAGTTTTTGAAGAAAATCATATCAAGGTTCTTTACTGGTTTGGGAATTCGCCCGACTTAAATTCAATTGAAAATTTGTGGGATATAGTAAAAACTCGGCTCTAAAAAAGGGATTGCACAATCCTAACGGAGCTCGTTAATGCTGTAATTGACGTGTGGTACTGAGACCAAGAAATTGTTTAAAGCCGCGAAAAACTTATGGAATCGATACCAAAACGAGTCAAGAAGTTGAACAAAAATAGAGGTGGCCATGTCTCCTATTGAAACAGTTGCTGTCGCTTTAAAATGAAAATAAACTGAAAAAAGGAAGTTTTTTGTGTTTTTTTTTGTAGTAAGCCAATTAATTATCACAATACTGGCGAAAAATGACTCAAAAATCAGTTTTAGAGCGTTGCTATTTTTGATCCCGAACTGAACCCAAACCGAGCCCGGACCTTTAAAATTTGACATTGGTGAACTCAAATTACTCTGAACCACAATTTTGTTGAACCCAAAGCCGAGCGATATCCTAATCCGCTTGACGCCCTGCATTTAAGTCTCATGAAATAGCTTTGATATCAACTTTTGTAAGAGAAATTTTAAATGGCGTGATTCACAGCACTCTTGGTCTTTGCCACAATTCAAACTCGACAATTAGTTGGAGAATGTTACTAACCCTATTCCTAACCACATAGCGACAAATCATACTGCAACGAAAACATTTTTACTTCTCAAAGACATATCATACTACAACAAGCCGTCATTACTTTCCCAAGACTTATAGTGCAACGCAAATAAGATGAAGTGCCGTCTATGGAACAGAGAAGATCGCGAATCTGGATTTGGATTTAAATTGGCGGGTCTGAACATTTTTTTAGGATTTGTATTTATTTATTTCAACAGTGGATTTGAATTTGGACATACTCGTGTTATTTCTAAGTTTTTCTTTTTCAGATGTTGAAACAAAATGTATTTATCACTTAGCCTACTGTACAGTTAATCAGCTACATCATTAGCTTGGTAATCTTAATAGCAGAATCAATAAATCTGTTGGAATTTGTTGTAAATTAAAACATGATTTCCATAAAAGCTAACCCCAGCAAACAGGGGCAACAAGCCAGTGCTCTCAAGAGAAAATACCTGCCTTCCTCTAGAGAAAATGGTTGATCAGATTTTCGTAATACTGAATACCTAAAGCTATTTCAGGTTTTAACTTTTTTTTTTATTTGCCATATTTATCCTCCATTCACGAGAAAGCGTTGTATCGTTATGTTTTGGACGGTAAGTCCGCACTCGCTTGGGAGTTGCCATTTCCGGGTCACCTGTCTTCCACATAAAAGTGGGGCGTCCCGTTAAGTGCCTTGCCCACGGCACTACAAGCAAACTTGCCGGCTTGTTCTCCACAACCTCCCCTAAATGCCGAGCGCCAAGCAGGGAAGCTGCAGATACCATTTTTTAAAGTCTTTCGGTATGACTCGACAAGGGGAATGAATCCCAAGTCTACCGACTGCGAAGCGGACGCTACGCCATCGCGTCGGCCCACTACACCATCGCGTCGGCGATATTAACTGTATACGGTTAAAACCTGTAATAGCTTTAGGGTATGAACATACTATTTTGATTAGTGCTTACTGCTTACATAGATTAGTGCTTATCATGCATTTTGATTAGTGCTTACTGCTTGCACAGTTGTACTGGAAATAACTATAACTGATTATCACAAGTGGTGTTTTAGACGCCGGTTTTTACAAGTTTCAATTGCAATTAAAATATACAGTATTTGGATGAGCAACGTGGTTATTTCTGTTGGCATTACTACCAGTAATGTACCAGTAATATACGGCTAAAAGTTTTTTGGTTGCTTCTTTTAAACTATTTAACATAAATTAAACATTTTTTAGCGACTTGAAAGTGCGATACTGCTACAAAAATATGGGATAGATTTGGATTTAGTTTTATTTCTAAAGTGGATTTGGATTTAAGTTGATGGATTTGAATTTTCTAAATCCGTCTCTGCTGTAGAATGGTATTCCTTGAAAAACACGTCTGGCAACGTTCTGAAGATGCGAGATTTGTTTAACTGCAGAGCACAGCCTGGACCTACCTGTAAACAACCACACATTTTTCAAAAAACAGAAATCAGCCGTTTTCGAAAAACTTTGAAGGTTTCCGAACATGGCTGGCGAGTAGAGCCACTCGTACTTTGCCAACGGCACTTAACCGTGTTTTCGCTGCAGAATGATTTGCCTTGGCAAAGAAATAAATGTTGTCGTGTGGTTTGTGTTTTGGAAGCAAAAGAGTTTTGTCTTTTGGACGGAAAAAAGCTTTTGTTGTAGTATGATATGTATTTGAGAAGGAATAGGCTTTTCGTTGCAGATTGATATGTCCTGATCACAAAATTTGCTTTACCACGGAATTCGCAATTCGCACCCAATAAATTCGAAATCTCTCGATGGAAAGTTTTTAACAAAGTTCATCGTACCGAGCTGTTGACACGATAATCCAATCAGCTGCAACTCGATTTTAATGTCGTAGTGAATTGTTCCTGACTGTTTACGGTGCATATCGTGATTATCACGCACACAGAACATTGCTACAGCTCACGGAACTAATTTATTTGGAAGAGAGCGACATTTGCGGGAAATAAATGATGAACGTATAGCGTGCGATCATGGACGTAGAGCTAAAAAAAGAAGTGTGGGAGTGCATAGAGTGGAAATGTACGTCTTTCAGTCTGGTGAGTGCGAAACAGTGTGAGAACGCCCCTTCTTTCTCCACCCCACCCAAGCGTGCGAGGCACTTGTATCTTTCAAAAATAGTCAAGGCTTTCCCTTTAGAGTGATGGAAAGACGATGGTTCCATATATTTGGAAGGCCAGTCACCACTGGCATGCCAAAGTGCATGAGCTTTCCTTGAGCCGTCTTAAAACCCTATAACTGACTCCATTTGACTAATAACAAAAAATCTACCTTTTGAAATTATTGCGAAAGCTTTAAATCATTAAGTATTTAGTTATAATTAAGACTATTCAATTCTAATTTTGTTGCTTTTCATGCCAAAATCCTTTAGCGTACACTTTGTTACCAAAGCATAATACAGGATTAACTAGAGAGGCTTAGCTCCCAACGACATTGATTTAAAATCCCCTGGAAAACTAAAGTTAGTGATAAAAAAGTTATGTTTAAAGTGGTTTGTCAAAAGGTTATCAGAACTTCGATACCATTTCCTGCAGCTGCACTGAAGATAACCGCCTATTATTAAGGCAGCCTGTTTTCACGACTGTATAGCTGCAACAAACTGTACTGAAGTTTTGATAATCTTTTTTAATTAAATGTAGATATGAAATATTGACTTCAAAATAGTCGATTTCCAACAAAACAGGCTTTTGCTTAGATCAAAAGTACGAAAATATAGGTTATTTTCCGGAAAAAGAAGATAAAAGATCTGCTGACTTTTAAGAAATAGACCCCTTTTGAATTAATTGGCTTCATTGATGTTTGGCCGTTTTTGATAACGAATTTCACCAATTTGAGGTTAAAAATCTTTTATTTTAGCGATTACATAAACCAAATATTTCTGGTTGATTAGCAGGACGCACCTGGAAAAGTATTGCGGCGCCCACTTAGGGAATCGCTAGTGTAGTGGTTAGAGCAGGGGTTTCCAACTCAAAGTTAGCCATGGGCCACTTTTTTAAATTTCTAGGCGCCGCGGGCCACAATCCAATACACATAGTACAAAGATAATACGTAAATATGCAACAGAAATTTATTTATGTTTCATAAAAATGTGCTTCAATGATGCACAAAACAAGTCGAATACGTTTATTTGCTTGTACTGGATGTTTGGCAACGTTTTGTAGCGACGAGTGACTCGATGTTGGGCCTTATTTTACGCTGGTTTGCTAGTCTTAACACAGCATGCAAATGTTCGTCTGTCAGTTGTGTGCGGAGGGCGGTTTTATTGATTTTCATTGTTGAAAAAAACTGTTCGCAAACATATGTGCTGCCAAACATTGCAAGTATACGACGGGCGTGTGAGAGCAACTTTGGGAACCTTTCCTCTGAAACATACTGGTAAAACTCTGGAACATTGACTTCTGCGTACTTTTCTTTCATCAATGTGTCACATTGAATATCCAGCAACTCCATCTGAAACTCCGCTGACACTGATTGAACATTCACAGACATAGGCGTAGAAAACAGAGTGAATTCCTTTTCGAGCGCGAAAAAGTCTTGAAATCGACAGTCAAATTCCTCATGTAACGTCATAATTTTATCTGCATATTGCTTCATATCGTAATTATCAACGTTTTTCAGAGATGACAGAGTTGGAAAATGGGCAAAATTTCCAATTTTTAATTGGGTTGCCCATAACAACAACTTGCACTTGAACGATTTGATAGCATCAAACATGGCTGTTACCACCTTAGTACGACCTTGCAAGGTGGTGTTCAGATCATTCCTATGCGAAGTAAGATCACATAGAAATGCTAAGTCAGAATTAAACTTTGATTCACCTAGTTGCGGAATTTCGGCGTTTTTTAAAGCCATGAAAAGACCAATCTCTTCCCTCAAAGCGAAAAATCGTTTCAGTACATTACCACGGCTGAGCCAGCGGACATCAGTGTGGTATAGGAGTTCACCATACTCACTTTCCATAGCTTCGAGGAAAGACTTGAATTGCCGATGGTTAAGTGCCCGTGATCTAATAAAATTCACAGTTTTTACCACGACGATCATGACATTGTTCATATCCAAGCGCTTTCCACAGAGAGCCTCTTGGTGAATAATGCAGTGTATTGCTTGGATAGACACGCCAAGTGTCTGCATTTTATCACGGAGAAGACCAACCAAACCCACTCTTTCTGATTGCATTGCAGGTGCCCCATCTGTTGCCACCGATACCAACTTATGCCAATCAAAATCTGCTCGTTGGACACAATTTTCCAACTCACGAAATATATCTACATCAGTTGTTGTTCCTTTCATTGGAATTAAATCTAATAATTCTTCCGTGATATTCAAATTTTTGTCCACGCCACGAACAAACACTGCGCACATAGCAGTATCGGAGATGTCCGTACTCTCGTCCAGTGCCAGCGAAAAGGCTTCAAATTTTTTTCCAATCGACGAAAGTTGTTGGTACGAATCAGCTGCTAATTTTGTTACACGTCTGGCCACCGTGTTAGCGGAAAGACTGATGTCCTCAAAGCACCTGGACTTTTCTGGACATAGAATTTCACAGGCTTTCAACATACACTGCTTAATAAACTTTCCTTCGACAAAAGGACGTGAAGATTTTGCAATCATCTCGCTTATTGCAAAACTTGCCTTCACAGAGGCTTCGCTGGCTTTGTTTATATCCGTAACATAACTTTTCTGTTTCACAAGTGAGGATTTTAATTCTGACATCTTTTCTTGACGCATTTTTCCTTTATAGACATGATACTTTTTTTTGTGTAATGACTCGTAATGGCGTCGTATATTGTATTCCTTATGAACAGCAATAATTGCGCAACATATCAGACACTGAACCTTCTCATTTAAATTGCAAACAAAATACAGCTCCTCCCACTTCTCCTGAAATTTTCTGTGCTCTTCTGAACATTTTCGTTTCTTGGACATTACTTATCTTATATTATAAAATTTAGCTGATTTGATTCTCCGCAGTTCTGCCGTAACTGTAACAACAAATTCAAAAAAATTAACGCTGCTTCGTACACTCGTGCAAATTTCTGATTATGAACTGACTGAAACTTGTTTATTAGATCACAACGAAGATTTGATAATTACGAATGAAGACAGTAGGGTCGAGGCTTATGCTTAATATTTCAATGTTGCAAATCGTTGATGCGATAAATAAAATAATGCGTTTTTGTTTTTTAACCACGGCGCGGGCCGCATGAAATTGTCTCGCGGGCCGCGTGTTGGAGATCCCTGGGTTAGAGCGTTTGCTTTGACTGCGGTAGATAGCGGGGTCAATCCTCGACAAGATTATGCCAAGAAATGGACAGGAAAAATGGACTTCAGACCTTTCCTGCTCAACACGTCCAGTACCTAAGGGATGGTGGCACAGAAAGACAAGCTAAAACTAATGAATATCCTATTCGATGGCATATAGAACGCACTGGCTTATAAGACGCACCCCCATTTCAGCTGGTCAGATCCAAGAATAAAATTTTTAATGTATTTAAGCATATATTGTTGAAAGCGATCTAGCAGCACATTATGCATGCAGAAAGCATTGCCGAATAAAAACAGATTGGCAGTAATGAACTTGTTGTACCAAGAAACCCAATCTATATGCACTCCAAATACACAACCTGGCAACGGAAATGGCTCAACTCGATGCCGCAGACTCGATGCCAGGCGAATTCAATCCGCCGACTCGATGCCGACACCGCTAGCAAACAACAATTCGAAAGTTTAACTCTATATTTTGGCATCGAGTTGGCCTGGTATCGAGTCGGCGGCATCGAAGCGCACCCGATCCCTGGCAACGATCATAGGAATTGCGTAGTTTTACTCTTCACCGTCAGATGGCATCGGATCGCGGTTCCGATCAGCTGATATATGTAAACCTGCATCACAACCTCGCCTGTTAGATTACTTCCCTTTTTACGATAAAAATTCGTTTTGCAAGTAATTAATAATAATAGGCCTACCAGCAATAAAAAAATGACGCACGGAGTTCGGGTGGGTTGAAGTACTGATCATAAGCTGGGTTGTTGATCGTCAGGGAGAAGATTGGCTTATGGGAAATCTGAACTTCGCATATTAAACGCAGGGCGATTTTTTGAGACAAAATTTTGGGAAAAAGTGGGTCTAATATGCCTTTAAATGCTGGAGATGGTGTGGAGATAAAGCTGGCAAGTTCCCTTGTTCTGCTTTTAAGAAAAACTCTAGAGCTGAATTTCTTCACCGTTACAAAACACATAGATAGTCCGGCACAGCACCCTACCCGTCGAAAAACCATTCAGTCTACTATTCGTGCTCAGACCACTTGGTATTGTCAGCAACATACTATAGCAGACAAGCTTGAACTTATAAGCATGAATGAACCATCATACAGCGGTACCCAACAATCGATCGTATGTGATAGAGCATCAAATTTGTTTGACCGGTTCTGCTTTGCAACTTCAGGTCAGAAATTGATGTGCATGCGTTATGAAGTTGTGAGAATTTGAAAGGTAAAATTAGATTTAGCTTTAAGATTATTTGTGGATTAAATTCTTGTCTGTCCAAACTGTCAACAGTATACCAGTCCTGATCATGAAGAGTGCAGTAACCCTACCCAGGTTTTAGAAAAAGCTAAAAAAGTTGTGCCCCTTATAAGTTTTGCTCTAGGCCCGCTCTTTTAGAAAAATTCTTTCTGAGCCGAACATAAAAGTAAACTCAAAACCTACTTGTAAATCGGAAAGTTTGTTAGCCGCATTGCCAGAAAAAAATTTTGCAGGGGAATTGGTCACAAATCAATTGTCTTAATAACGTCACCATATACATTAGTATCTTGTTGCAGTAAATTCCGCTTAATTGGGCCGCTGGTTAATCGGGTCAGCCATTTAATTGGGCCAAATTGTTAAGAACAAAATCCAATCAAAGATAATGCACTACGTCAAATCCGCATAATCGGGCCACTATTCCGCTTAATCGGGCCACAACTGTAGTCAGACATACACTGGTTTAATTGCAAAACCGCCTTTGTAATGTAATAGAACTCAATATCACAAAGCCAGCTATATTATGTAACAATTGAAAAATACAGGCGCAACTTATTTTGTCATTTCTTGCCCTTGGACATAGTAATTGTTGTGTTTTGTTGCAAATTTTGTGAAGTCCCAAGCAGAGATGCCACAAAAAGAATTAACAATTGCTGAAAGGGTTGTTGTCCTAAGAAAAATTAGAGAGCAACCTCCAAACATTAGTCATCGCCAGCTAGCTGAGATAACTGGGGTACCAAGGACAACCCTGGCACAGATACTGCAAGACCTCGGATAATCGGGTCAGCCGCTTAATCGGGCCAAATGATGCTTATCCCGATGTGACCCGATTAAGCGGAATCTACTGTACAAGCCCAAAGTTTAGGATAAGGTGGCAAACCTGGTAGCGTTGTTGCTGGATTTTGGTTGTTCCAGTTACTATTTCATGCAAGTGCGTTATGGCTTTAAAATGAGTCAATGTTTAAGCAATATTTGCACGCGTTGTCTGTAATAGTTTGTCGCGGCTGGGTACGATGACTTTGAAAAGCAAGCAAGTGGACAATACACGTTTGCATACCGCGTTACCAGTGATTGCTTTTCACACTGCTGGTCGTCAATTACAAACTGCTGCTCGTGCTTGCAGAGGGCACGAAAGACGTGGCATTGGCATGTTTGCTAAGTGAACATTAGCACGTATGTACTTTCAGAGTGCGCAGTTTATGGCTTAAGCAAAAGTCTTCTTTTTAAAGACCGAACTTTAGATAGTGCTAGCAGTGAATATAATATGATTTTATTATATATTTCTAAATGGCAACGAAACAGTTGATTTAGTTAACTGGGCGAGATTGCAACGTGCAAGCCTCTACAGAACTTCAAGTGCAGGTTTAGGGATGTAAGCAATGCGTGTTGAAAGGAGCATGATAGCTAGTCTTCAAAAAATGAAATTTTTTGCTAGATTTTGGCGCTCTTTCTACCGCAAGGGTTTTTAGCGCTATGACGTATCGGTCACGACTTCGAAAATTTTGCAAGATTTTAAACTGGTTTCTATTAGGCGTAGACTGCAGGCGTAACGTGGAAAACGTTTTGTTTCTCTATTTAGTTTTATGCGCGGAGCGCTCTCGAGAAAGAAAGAAACAAAGAATTTTTCGCGCTACGCCTGCAATCTACAGCTAATTAAAACCAGCTTTATGCTGCCTTTTTTACAATGTTTTGTTGCTGAATGTCAAGTAAGAGATCTGTGAATAACACTTTTAAAGTCTTTGGTGCGACTCGTCAAGAGAAACGAACCAAAATTAACCGACTGCGAAGCGGACGTTCTATTGACAACTTCCACGCTGGTGGTAGTTTGCAAGTAATTTGTACAGAACATTAGTTCAGTCTTGAAAAAAGCGTTTATCTTAAAAGTTTTTCAAAAAAGATTTAGCAATGGCGATATCACGTCAAATGCAAAGAACCACCTCCAAAAAAATGTTGGCAAAACAAATGGCTATTTTTTTGCGTAAGAAGCCAATAAAATTGTCTTTCATGCAAGATGGCAGATGACGAGAAGCTCTTTTTGGGTATTAGGTAGTCAGCCTTGCCAAAAACTTTGTGTTTCGACATTTAGCCGACGCTAATTTCAGAACTTTTTCTGTATTTTAGACTTTCTAAGTTGTAGAAAATTTGGTAATTTCAAAATGAACCAGGTTCCACAAGCAATCCAGAATCCGGAAATAAAGTATACCAAGGTACCGGTATAAGATTACTTTAAGGTGTAAAAATAAGAGTGGGTCATCTACCCTTAAAGTGTAGTCAATAAAGTAGCATCGGCCGATTTAAGACATGCATAAATTACTTATCTATTGAGCACTGACTACAATAGCACCGGGGCCTGTAGTAAAAAGAAGAATCTAATTTTTGGAAAAGATCTTTGCTTTGACTACACCTTGCGATCTGGAAGGAAAATTGCGTCACACTCTTGCGGTCTGGCTTTTTTCAGTGTTGAAACCCTGGGACCCGACTGAGTTAAATTTGGCCCTGATCTGGCGAGCTAAATATTTAGTCAAAAAATTTTGATAAGTCTACTCGCTGAATTTTCGGGATCTAGCTTTGTAGGATTGTTGGCTTAATTTTTGTGGAAATTTTCTAGTTTTACATTTTTGAAATACCGGTTTTGGTGGGGATACAGGCAAATGGGTGCGCGCGCATTTGTCTCTGTGACTAAACAAGGCGCTTAAGCGAGAACGCTTTACAATTTGAGAAATGCATGATTAATTCCTGTTTCAAAAAGACGTGTCCTACTCAGAACTTACCTGGTTTTTTCCGAATCTGCGTGAAAGCAGTTGATCGAGATCTAGCTCCAATAAAACACTTGATTCCATAAATCATTTAACTCGTCTAACACCCGAATAGCAGAGAGTTTTGAAGACCAGCAAATGCTTTTATAGCATTCGAGTAGGCAGCTATCGCAACTCGTGCATGTCGGCCCGACTGGAGCAACTTTTAGTTTAAACTAGAAATACGAGTTTTTAGTGATAATTCTGATGCTTAGTTCGCTTTACCACGCTGCCGATGCAAGACATGATCTCAGGCTAGAGTACAGCCATGCTTGTTCAGTTTCATCAATATAGCCAAGGGGGAGGGAGGAGCAAGCATAACACTTTGCCTAATAAATGAATAAAGTTTTTTTGGAGTAGTCCAACAATCCAGTCAAAAAACATTTAACAGTGTTGGTTAGCTCACCACTACCTCTATAATAATGCTTGTCGCTTTCCTGCTTAATATAAAACTGATTATTTTTTCAGCTTTTCATCAATAACGAATGGGTTGACTCAATCGACGGATCAACTTTATCTGTTGAGAATCCTGCAACCGGAAAAGAAATCTGCAAGATCGCAGAAGCAAAGAAGGTAACAGAAGAGTTTTAAAACAAAGCTTCCTCGCCCTGAAGCTCTATTGCATTGTCGAAAATTGACCAATGACGTCAACAGGAGGTGGCACGCCCCTGATGACGTCATTGCAAAAGGATGATCCATGTGCTGAAAAATTTGAATTTTGATGGCGATTTAAATTGATCTTAATCTTTTCAGAGAACACTACTAATTTTGGGAAACTTATAGCAACGTTTTTAAAGCCGGCCTGGGGGTCTCAATTTTGCAGCGACACTTTGTGAAGCCGCATCTGGTAGTATCCACTTTGAGAATTCAACTGAAATCAAGCCTTTTCAACTTCCGAATAGAGGAGATTGATATTTATATCCAAAGATAGATTGGTTAGTTTTGCGTCGGACTTGCTTAAAACCGCTGCACAATGGATGCTGTGTAGTCTAAAACAACACATTTAACATAACCTGCGTAATGTTTTTATTTAAAGGCTGATGTTGACGCAGCTGTTGCCGCTGCGAAGGAAGCCTTCAAAATGGGATCGCCCTGGAGAAAAACAACACCAGCCAAAAGAGGCGTTCTAATAAATAAACTGGCCGACCTTATCGAGAGAGATCTACGTTACATTGCGGTATGTAGTCACAAACCCACCAAACACTGGCTCACGAATAGGAGAAGAGCGGCGTCCGCTATTCTATTGCATTAAAAATGCTGTAAAACAAATTCTGTGATTTAATTCAGGAAGGAATGAAACTTAGAATCCAAAAACGATACTACATTGCAGCACTTGACCACTTTTCATTTTTGATAATTTAGTTACACACATTCTAAAGCTGAACGTTTTCGACTTGTATCAAGCCCCTTGTCAAAGCATCTGTAATATCCAGTGTTACGAGTTGGCACCGTGCTTTTCCTAGTTCCACTGCATGAATCGTTGTGCTATTTCTGCTTGAACCTTTGTGACTTATCGTTTAGCGACTCTAAACCATCGTTTGGGAATTCCAGAAAAACGTGGTTTAAGTTGGAGAGAAAGATTACTACGCAAATTTAGAGCCTCATTATTGGTAATGAATAAAAGGAAAATTTCATTAATAAATGCGCAATATGCTCAGCTGATGGACTGGTGTTGTGCATTAGGATCCATTTTGACATTATCCGTGAGTATTTCTGAGTTTTGATTATTTATCACTAGGGCAAGTTTTTGTTGCAATAAAAAATTGAAAAAGTTGCATTTATTTTTAAAGAAAGTTGCAAAATGTTGCATTTATGCACACAAGAATCTTAAACGACAATGATTTACTCAAGCGATTTATTCACATACAATGCTAAGTATTTCCAGACATTTTCCGGCGAGAAATGACAATCTTTTGCCAACAGTTTGCCTAGCATGCTAAAACTAGTTGTTATGCAATTAAAAAACTAGTTGTTATGCAATTAAAAAACTAGTTGTTATGCAAAACACAGCTAGTTGTTATGCAATTAAAAAGAATAGGACAGAACTGAAATAGTTTACAGCATGCTTTTTTGAACCACACTTTCACATTTTGCGCAAAAATTGATAAAAGTTGCGTGTAAAACAGAAAAAAGTTGCAAAATAAAATTCCTGCAAACAGCTTAAATCATTAAAATACATCAATTTTGAGTATTTAGGAAGCCGTCGGAAGCTGTAAAAAAAAGTTGCAAAAGTTGCAAAAACTTGCCCTATTTATCACCAATGGTTCCTGTCCCAAATTACTGTTATCGCCTATATCTAGTATTAGAATTAAATTATGATTTTGTGACAGCGTTAATCCAAATCGATTTTTTGATAGTTTTAAATAAGTTTCGTCACCCCGTACTGTTCAAAATGGCAGTGCAACAACTAGCAAAAAATTCATCTTGTTTGACGTAATTTAAGTGGAAAAACCGTTAAATGAGTTTAAAAAACATATCTAGGCTGATTTAAAAAAATTTCAGATGTTGAAGTTATGCCCATTTATAGAACATTTAAAGTTGGAAGTTATTTCAAATGAAAACCTTATGCTCCTTTACTTTTGGTTTCTGATGTAATATATCGATTTACATACCCCTGTGGTACGGGTAAGACATGCATTGGTATGCCATCCAGACATTTGGTCACCTGGGCAATGAAACATTTAAACCAGTGGTTCTTAAACTTTTTCAGTCGCGCCCCCTTGACATTTATCATTCATGCTCATGCCTCACCTAGCCTCAAAAATCAAATTCACGAAAAATAGAACAATAATTTATTTGCCACTACCTGCTTAGTGTGAAGGATGCAACTGTTTTTGGGAAACTAGTCATTTAATTCGAGGCTTTGTTGAAGACAACGCGCATCGAAGATTGGCTTCGCATTCCAGTTTGTTACGAAATTTTGTCTTCATACTCACAAGTGCTGAAAATCCACTTTCACATAAATATGTCAATGAAAATGGAAGAAGGGTACGTATCGCCACATTGCCCACATTCTTATATATATGCAAATATTTAGCCCAGAAATTGTTAAGAGGCATTGCTTCAAAATCATCTTTAGCAGTGGAGTTGCACTTCATCTCCAAAAACTCTTCCTGCAGTTCTTCCGAAAGAATATCTTCTTTGATTTGAAAGGGATTTCTCGTCATCTTCCACTCTGTTAGTTCAACATTACCCAAGTCGGGAAAATAGCAGTCATATTCTTCTTTCAAAATTTGGAGGTGGGATTCCACTTCTACCTTACAGTAAGTTCACCTTCCAGTTTGGCTTTGCTGTTCTCAAGTGCTATGTCCAAGGTAGGATATGAGGCTGCATTTCCCCGTTGAACTCGGCGATGCCACAACCCCAGCTTTGCTATGAATGTCCGTATCTCATCGTAATCTTTCATACGGTTCGTGTTCTTTCCTTGCAACAGTAGATTGAGGCAATTGAGAGCTTCGAAAATGTCAACAAGGTATGCCATTGCCAGTTGAAACTCTTGTGATTGAAATGGTAACAGGAGATCTTGTTTTCCCTGAGATTCAAGAAATATACTTGCTTCATCTTTCAAACCGTAAACGCGAGCTAACATATTACCATTTGATAGCCATTGAACATTTGTATGAAACAACAGATTTTCATGATTGGAATCCATGTGTTTACATAGCTGGGAAAATAACCGGGAATTGACAGCACTTGATTTGATAAAGTTAACAATTCGTATAATTATGGCAAGCTTTTTCTTCATTGCAGCAGGTAAAGTCTTGGAGGCCAAAGTCTCTCGATGGATTACGCAGTGAGTTCCAACTGCGTCCGGATTTTTTTGCTTTACCCTGGTAAAAAATCCACTCCGACACCCAAGCATCGCTGGTGCACCATCAGTGCAGACGCCAACAAGTTTCTCCCATTTCATGCCGTTTTTGTAAAAGTATGCATCAACAACTCTGAACACATCTTCTGCTTTAGTGGTCGTTTCAAGCGATTTGCAGAATAGCATTTCTTCCTCAATTGTAGCAGATCCAACAAAACAAACATAGACCATCAACTGTGACAATTGAGCTACGTCAGTCGTTTCGTCGCACTGAATGGCAAAATAAAGTGATGCGTGTATCTTTTGAAGAACTTGGCATTCAATATCATTTGCAAGCTCATCGATTCGTGTCTTAATAGTGGAATCTGAAAGAGAAATCTTTGCTAACTTCTTGCTGTTGCTTTCCCCCAAAACAAGGCTACTTGCTTTCAACATGCATGGTTTTATCAAAGTTTCGCCAATATTCTGAGGTTTTTTCGCTTGAGCTATCATTTGAGCAATTTTAAAAGATGCTTCTACCAGCTCCGCAGATGATAATTGGCTAAAATTCTCCGCACAGGCGATTTTCATTTTTTTAAAAGAATCCTTCTTGCTTTGAAAGAAAGCCAAGGGTTTCGTTTGATGAAGAGGATGTTTTGTTTGAAGATGACGCTTCAAGCGATTTGGCCTCAAAGCATCATTGCTCAACTTTTCGAAACATATAACGCACTGTGGTACAACTTGACCATTCACTGCTGCATCGGAAAAACCATTTTGCAGATATTCTTCATTGTACTTCCTCTTTTTTGCACTCATTTTTATCACCGCAGCTAAATTAAATATCACTTATTTTTCAAAGGTCTAAAATTTGTAAATTATGGGGGATTAACAAGTTTGAAAAAGTTAAAATTAATCAACTTCAAAATAAAAAAACAAATAGAAAATATATTTCGCTTTAAGAAAGCATCATCAGTTCTTAAAAAAAGCAAACAAAAGTCACAACACTAAGAAAACTACTAATAAATCCTAGCAAAGAATTTTAACTGAAAACAACCAGGTACTGTCCACTCCAGAACAACGTTAACAATGAATCTCGCTCGTGAACCTTCAAAAAGTTTGGAAAATACGGTTTAACGGCGTGGGAGAGAAAAGAACGAATAAATGAAAAAGTACAAAATCGACGTGCTAAGTGACATCTCCCGCGGAGAAAGGAAGGCGAAGCATATAACGATGTGTCGATGTAAATAAGACAGCGGAAATTAAAACAGTAACGAATGAAAGTCCAGACAAAATGGTTTTTTAAAACTAAGTCACAGATTCTAATGTAATGGATTAGTAATGAGGTGGTAACAAGATTTGACTGTAGTTCGGAGCTGCTTTTCATCAATATGTCACTGTCATGCTCGCGCCCCCCTTGTGAAGCTTTCACGCCCCCCAGTTTAAGAATCCCTGATTTAAACGTTAGTAACAACAGAAAAAGTGCCTTAAAAGATTATTTGCAACGGTGTAATCTTCTTCCAAAACTGAAATTAATTTGCACTTATCATTTACAGCTTTAAAGAAAGGCTCGTCGGAATATGACGCAAAAATTAATGTTGCTATGTTAATTAAACAAAAGAAACGTCTCCTCAATAAACAGCTATATGGGAATGGATGTTCCTTTTTGCTAAAAACATTTTAATTTGGTTGTCTTATTGCGTGCAATCTATCAATATATTTTATTGCTGCTAGTTCGTTAAGTTACTTGTCGTCATTTAGCTGTTGTTTCGTCATCATTTGTTTTATTCGTCATAATCCATAGTATTTCGTTTTGTGGTGCTGTGACCTCAACTTTCTATTCATAATCTGACTCAATAAGGCTGGGTAAGGCCTAAGCCTATTTTAATGTTTTGAAGCTTTAGTTCCATTTATCATTAAATTCTAACAACAAATATTGTAGATGCTTTCACAAAGGCTTGATGTAAACCGAAAATGTTCAGCTTGGCGTGTGCGTAAATATGTTGATCAATTATCAAAAATGAAAAGTGGTTAAGTGTTGCTATGTAGTGTCGTTTTATAAATTCTATGATAGCCATAATACGTCTATTGGGCCGATGCTGTGGTCTCTTTCCAAATTTATTCTGCAAACGCATTTAGAATGGCTTAGTAATTCTGGAAAACTTTACCATCGTATTAATAGGTTTACTCAATCTCCTTTCGAATTGGGGCACAACAATACACATGAACCCCTCTTCCTCCCACGGTGACAACGATTCTGATGGTTAGTAGGCCATTGCTTACTTTCCAACAATGGAGAGGAATTGCTGCAAGTATATTGTTTTTGCAAAGAGAAATCTTTCTTGGGCCCATGCAGGCAATGAACATGTAGTCTTTTAATTGCAAAAGCTGCATTTTATGGCATTAAAACAAAAGCAGCGTTGCCAAAAAATTTTTGAGTATTCAAATATTGTACAATATAGCATTGTGAAATTACTAATTTCGCAAAGTCTTGCATATGAAGTTCCATCGCTTTCAAAGTACAGAGTGTTGGTAAATTGCTGATTAACTAGACAGTTCCGTCCGTTTGTACCCACTGCACGTTAATTTCTCTAACTACTGGGCTTCTAACATGATACCGTGTTTCCCCGATAATAAGACAGGGCTTATATTAATTTTTACTCAAATATGGCACTAGGGCTTATTTTCGGGGGATGTATTATTTTGATGTATCAAAAAATGAAGTTACAAAGTAAAAATTACGAGATTTTAAATAAACAGAAATTACGAAAAAAGATCTACATTTACTTGCCATTAACATGTTTTTTATTCAGAAACTCATTAACAACAATTTATTCAAGAACAATCATATCATCATCCTCTGGAATGTATTGCAAGTCATCAGTTTCCAAAATTGCAGCGGAGTTTTCGCCTTTCGTCTTTCTGCCGCTCTCAACTAGGGCTTATTTTAAGGGTAGGGCTTACATTAAAATCATCCTCAAAAGTCACGCTAGGTCTTATTTTGCGGGTAGGTCTTATTATCGGGGAAACACGGTACTTCGCTTGATTGATTGCTGCCTCGGACTGAGTGTCGTAAGGGGTTTGTGACGTAATGATGACGTCACACTGAACATATTTTTTTTTAATTCACACTTCGTGACGAAGCAAAACAAATTTTAACTCTTACGAAAGCCAGCGCGCAATTCATTGATATATAAACGGAGCTCTTTACGGGTAAGATAATAGCATAACAAACGTTCAATTGTGCCTCCGTACTTATTTAATGGAGTAGAGTGGTGCTTCCCAAGCAATGTGCCGCGGAAGATTTGCTGGTGTACCGCGGGTTTTTCAAAATACTTAATATTTATACAAGTTTTCAGCCAAAATTCAGTTAATGCTGCCATGAAATAATGGCCGATGGCGTCCGAGATCTTGTCATGTTGCTCGAAAAAGTAGTGATCTCCAAAAAGAAAAAAGGTCACCTCTCTCGCTGTCACCTGTGATGCTACTCGCGATCAACATAAATTGATTCATGTGGCTGTTGTGCCGCGAAATTTGTTTAGGTTTTTTACTAGGCCAAGAGACAAAAAAGTTTGGGAAACACTGGAGTAGAGGGATTGAAATGAGAAAAATAGGAGTTACGCTATTCCTCGAATGATTTTGACTCGATCCCTTTATAGTGGGCTTGGCTTTGAAACAGGATTTGGTTGTGTCGAAATACCATCAACTTTTCAATTTTATTCCATTTTTTTTACAACTGCTCCTTAAATTATCCCAGCGTAGCTAGCTGAACTGATATTCTTAACCTCGAGATCACTGACGGGAGCCCTGCATTCTACATCGGCAGAGACGGATAGCAAAAAAATAGCTAAGCCAACAATCGCTTGTCTTATCTAATACTATTCTGAGACATGGTAAATCAAAAAATAAACGTTTTACAGAGACTACATATAGCCTGTCGGTATGGTATTTTGTTAGGTTCAACATACAGTGTATCAAATCTTTTCTTGCCAGACAAAAATTTGGCGAGGAGGTTAGCATTTTTTGTTTTGCATCACTTTTGGTAACTGTTTAAAGGCCCCGGAAAATTTTAGTAAGAATCACGAATAGCGAGCAAATTTTTGAGGAGGTGTTTGCTTGGGTTGAGCTTTAATGATGACTTCTTTTTAAGAATCCTTTTAGGAATTCTGTGAAAACAGGAATTTGATAAATCTCTTGTGTGAGGAAAATATTCCTTTTTTTGGCTACGCCCTAGCTTACATCCTTCCCCAAGCAGTATTTCCGTCAACTCAATATAGAGAGCGGTGATACAAGGTTAAAAAGTAACTGAAAAAATTATGCAAGAATGATTACAACGTTTACTTGGTGGATGGAGAAGGATTGGGAAAGGGGCAAAAATTGTCGGTGAAAATGCTTTTGTACTCCCTTAACTGGAGGGTTTTAAATTTTTTTGAGGAGAGGGGCATCAGCTGAGCTCTGAGCTCATTATTACCAACAAATTTGGTTTATATACATCAAGCAAAAATTTTTTGATAGATCATGTGTTGAAATTGATATTTTTGTCTCTTTCCAAATTGAAGAATTTTGTGGGGACCAACTTCTTCTAAGTAATCTTTTACTTTTTTAGGCTTGTTATATCGGTTAGGGAGGCCAAAGTCTATTTTCCCACTTTTAATTATGCCACTAAATTTCTTAGTTTGTAGAACTGTCGTTGAATTGAAATTATTTTCCGATTAGATTGAGTTTTTGGAATTGTTTACAGTTACTGGAAAGCTTAAACGGCGGTAAGGTTTATGCTCCTACATTTGCCAAAATGGTTTCTACCGTCAATACCCTGAGACTTTATTTTACATTTAAATATTGTTCAAATTGTACGTGAATTTCTATCAAATTCTATTAAAAAGGAAAAACAGTTTTGCTACGAAACCTAAAGTTCTCAACAGCCGTTATTGAGTTTTTGGAATTGTTTACAGTCACTTGAAAGCTTAAACGGCGGTAAGGTTTATGCTCCTACATTTGCTGAAATGGTTTCTGTCGTCAACAACTTGAAGTACTTTGCTGGGTGGTGCGATAAAGACCATGGAAAAACCATCCCGTGGGGTGAGTGGTTTGCTGTCAAAATTGATTTATGTAAAAAGGTGGTAAATCTTTGCGTCATGTTTGATTCTAAATAATTTTGCATTTGACTTCAGAACAGGTTTTTGCGCCTGCATCGATAAAAAAGGAAGAGCTGGCCAATGATTATACGAAAGATTATAATCTGAATAGAAGATTAACTTTTCAACTGACTTAGATGTAATATTACTGTGGTATTCTACATGTAGCTTGTGTACCAAATAAGCCTTGCATGAGGCTCCCAACACTGCCGTATTTAGAAATACTTTTTTGAAGAGGGGGAGAGTGGCAGCAAAAATTACTAAACGTATAATCTACACAGATATGTGACCAACACATCCATACATTTTTTGCATTTTTTGCGCTTATGAATTCGTGTTATTGTCTTTTCTCAACTGGAAGACCTTTTTTTCAAAGCGATAGTTTCGCCCATGTTGGTTTCTGACCAAACACGAAGATATTTTTTCGGAGATCATCTTATCCAAGTGCTGTTTTTACTCTACAAATTGATTGGGTTTGGCGTCGCCTTTTACTCCTTTTTATCTGGGCCACTGGCTTTCAGTTATTATGGCTTGAGATAACCATTTTAAGGTCGTAGGCCATCTTATAATCAGAAGTTATAAGGCATTGTCATGTGCTATCAGTAATGCGAAAGTTCTTATTAGTATTACGTATTAAGCAATCGCATACAGTCTTAAGGGCTATCATGCAAGTGACGTAAAACACTTTTTTAACTGCAGGTAATATGTTGGTGGCGAGGCCTTAAGAAATCTTTCAGAAAAATGTGCTGCTAGAAATAAAGCTTGGAAAAAGCCACATTTTGTTTAGTTTTGATTCTTAACCTATTTTTTTATAAGTGTTAAGCTGGATTATGCGAAAACGAGCTGCAATAGCGTGAAATCCTGAATGCAAAATGAAGATGTAATTACGCCACATCTTTTCCAAAATATCCTTTTTTGTGTTGTTTTAGATGATGACCATTTTGCTTATACCAAACACGAACCCATTGGGGTGTGCGGGGCCATTATACCGGTAAGTTGCTTGCGGCCTTCTTCCCCAAAGTTAGATACACAGTTTTTTTGAGATTATCTTTTAGAAAATAATTATTTTTATGCTTTTATTTTTTTTGTAAAGGGAAGCCGACGATAGTCTGCTGGTGCTGCATCCCCCCCAGCTTCCCTAATTTTATGCATATGTCTACATAAAAAATTTATAGAGATTGCTGCAGTTCCACAATGCACAATAAGCTGGTTGCCACTGGTTGCTGGGGAATGCCTAAATGACGCGCTGTCGATGGGCATCTTTGTCCCACAACTTGTTTGGGGATGCATGCCTTAATCAGTGTTACCATGCTAGGTGAGGTTTGGAAATTTTTTTTCCTTTCCCTTGTTGCTTTTTATTTTCAGGCATTGGTTCTTTAGAGCTTGTTACATATGGGGGAGACTCAAGTAGCGTTACTGCAAATTTTCAAAAAAAAATAGCAGCAATGGGTTGCTGGGATAATATGGTGTTGGTTGAATTGTTTTGGCCTCTCAGTTTGTACCAAGTCGAAAATATTGTTGTTCATGAAGGAGGACAAGTGTTGCAAACGCTTTGGGGTGAAATTGACCAGAGACAAGAGGCCTTGCATTCCTTTAACATCTTATAAAAGAGGATACTCTTTCATTGGTCACCATTTGGCATAAGATTTGAAATATCGTTAGATTTTCGCCGCTCTTTAGCTCAACAGTTTTTAGCCCAAAATATATGTTAATGATGACTGAGTCGGTTTGGTTTCACGTTTCATTCTTTACGTTACTCGTAGATTGATGAGCTCCAAACTGAATATCTGTGAATAGCATATTTAAACATTTTAGTATTACTCGATAATGAAATTGAACTCCGGTCTATAAACTGCATCAACAGAGTAAACATAAAAAATTATTTGGAGATGATATGTTATTATAGCAGTTTATTACAGTGGAACTATCCTCTCGTCTTGTTCTGTGCAAAAATCGCTCCCTGCCTTGCGACTGGAAATGTCCTTGTCCTCAAGCCATCAGAACTGACTCCTCTCACCGCATTGTATGTTGGCGCTCTGGTTAAAGAAGCCGGCTTTCCACCTGGAGTTCTAAACATTATTCCAGGTTCCTATTTAATTAAGATTTTTTTGTATTCAGAAATAAATGATAGCCTAATATAACCTAATCTGATAGCCTAATACTTAACAGCATTTGCATTTTACAGGAGTACAGCCCAAGCGCATTGACTATGATAGCACAGTAAGATAAAAAGAAAGGGGATTCTGTGTGCTGTATAGTCGCCGACTGTGTCGTTTTTGAGCTTTTTCTTTTTGAAATGCACTTTTGAATGTTGAAAACAAAAGTGCGGCAAGTTTTACTTATTGCTCCCAGCCTATCTTCAGCTAAACTGCTCGGTAAACATTGAATATAAATGTTGGCAGGTTACGGTGGTACTGCTGGAAGCGCATTGTCCCATCACATGGACATATCTAAACTTGCATTTATTGGGTCTACGGCCGTTGGTCGCTTGATCCAAAAGGCTTCTGCGGACTCGAACTTAAAGAAAGTGTCTCTGGAATTGGGTGGAAAAAGCCCAGCAATTGTTTTCGCTGATGCTAACCGTAAGTAATTTGTACAATTGCAGGAGGTTGTGTAGTTTATCACAAGGTCGCACTGATAAAGTTCTTGTGGTAGTAAAGAAATAATAAGCTTTTTAAGTGTTGAAAAGAAAAAAATTATTGTGAAAGATTCGTTTATTGATTGAAAAAAGAAAAATTTCTTGACATTTTAAGAAATGTTTCTTTTTTCAGTCTATATCAGAAGGACATACCAGATAGAGCATACATACCACACAGCAAAAGCTGACTCTTCGTAACACAGCCTTGAACAGCCCAAATGGTAAATGCAATACAAAAAAAACGTCATTATTTTAGCAAGATAGGATGGTTAAGCTATTTTGAATGAAATTTGCTTTTAAACAACATTATTACCAAGAGCCGACAAAAAACTGACAACCTATTTGTAAAAGTTTTCTCTACCAACTACATAAGAAAATGGTTGCAGAGTCGATCAAGGATGCATCCAGCGAAGAAATCAGGGGTAGGGACAACATCCAATCACAAGTTTCTACAACAACTTTTAACAATTATTACTAAAAAAAGACCACACCAATATATCTAGTTAAATCTAAAACAAAAATTTTTTAAATATTTGTTATAAGTTTTAGGCTTTTAAATCAAAAAAATTTTACTTATCTACAGTGCAGCTTTTGCATATATTGGGGGTGTATGGCTTTTATTCCTCTTCCTTTGCCACGTTTATGAGTAAAATTACCGAAGTTAACTCCGCTGCTGCGCAAAGCTTACTAATGTAGTTAGCTCTTAGAAGGTCCCCAAATTTATATCCGAGTTATTTAGCTTTTGAGAGCATTGATCTTGTGTTTCATGTTCATACAGTTGACCTGGCAGTAGAGTTGGCTCATTTGGGAATCTTTTACCACAGCGGACAAACGTGCTGTGCTGGGTCGCGTACATTTGTCGAGGAAAAAATTTACGATGAGTTTGTGAAGAAGAGCGTTGCGAAGGCAAGCGGAAAAAAAGTTGGAAACCCTTTTGACAGCAAAACTGAACTTGGACCCCAGGTTTGGTCATTTCTATACTAATTATAGGTCAGTGATTTCCAACTTTTACGATGCCATGCACCCTTTTGAGGACATGGCTGACATGCTGTAGACCCCTAACTCCTGTTGGGAGGCCTTTTATTTGAAGATCGACTTTTTCAAAACTCATTTGTGAACCACTATCAAGTGCTAGAAAGTTGAACAAAAAAGAACAAAATTTTTAGCCATTTCAAACGTTGCGTTAAAGTCCCCGCCACCTCCTCAAAGCAGCGACGTCACTAGACCCAGTAAAATCATCACTAGATGTCACTGACTATAGTGATAATGACGTCAGTAGAGTTGGGGACAAAAATGTCACTCTCTACGTTTAGTAATCACTAATTAAAGATACATTTCACTCAGCTTTTTGTAACCCAGAATTTAACCACGCAAAAATAGGACAAACTAGCAGAGACGAAAGTTTGAATCTAATTGAAATAAGCAATTTACTTTGTATTGTTTCAACAACTTCAAAATTGAGGGCCATATTGCTTGCTGCCAATCTCATGCCATCTTCAGTCTGAAGACAGTTTCTGGTCTTCGTTTTGATGCGAGCAAGCGCAAAAAACCCGCTCTCACAGGCAGGTAGTAACAAATGGCAGAAGAGCTTTTACTGCGTGCATGCCACAATACTCCTTTTAAGTCACGTGTTCATCAATGAACTATCGCACTAAATGCCAAGTAATTTTTTGAATTACAGAGAGACGTTGGTAGCTTTCAGGCAAAGTATCAACATCAGTGGCAAATAGTGCGTACCCATTTCAAACCTTTTGAATTTTTACAGATAATCAAATCAAATTTTCGCATCAACAAAGTGTTTGGCCGAGTGTACATTTACATTTGTATTGAAATCAACATTCGGCTTTACATTGTCGAGACTGGTATTTAGAGATCGCCATGATTACAAGAAATCACTGCTAGCTCATTGGTGTTCAAAATGAACATGCGTGGTGCTGTAATATCACAGAGACATTGGTCAATTATCAACTTCTTGCTAGAAGAATTCACGAGTCGCAAACTGCAAACGAATATTCAATGAAGTATAATGGCCAGTAATCGAAAGGCTTCGTAAACTAATGTAGCCGGCAACCCACTTTTGGGTCGCCATCCAGGGGTTGAGAGCCACTACTCTAAAATATGTCTCCTAGAAGATCACTTTCTCCCACCTGATGTTTTCATTACGTCTAAGTACGGCTTTGGTAACTTAACGAACATCTTAAACCGCTGTACTGTACAAACTACTACTCATGCAGTGTTGCCGAAATTTTTTACTGCAGCTTGTATCAGCGCCTAAGTACGCCATTGAGTAGCACGATTCAAATGTTTCCAACCTTCATTTGAAAAAACCTCTTCAGCGTGTGCTAGTGCAGTTTGTAAAAGTATCCCAATCTTGTAAGTTGAACCATTTAGCACAGATCTGTCGCTGGCTGCTCATGTACAGTCGTAGCCAAAAGTTTAAAGACCAAATCGCAATTATTGAGAAAAACAATTTTTTGTCCTATTTGACGTCTCTGTTTGATTTATTTCTTGCTCAACTGAAAAACCTATAGCAAAATTCTATTTGAAAATATCTATATAAAACAGAAGCAAACATTTTTTTTCTTATTTTGCATCAAAATGTAAGTTTTTAACATTTGATGAGTCGCCTTTTTGCTTTGATGACGGTTTTTCTTTGTTTAGGCATATTTTCCATTAAATTTTTGCCAAATTTCTCAGATATTTCAAAGATTCAGACAAATTTGCCTACTTCAATTGCGGCAAGAATATTTGGGAGATGTTTTCAGCAGCTTCATTTTTAAAAGCAGATCAAAAGTTTTCGATATGATTGTGATCGGGACTGTTCCCGGCCACTTCAGGAGAATCATTTTATAAGCCCTAAAAAAGTCTGTTACGATCTTTGAACGATAGCAAAAGGCACCGCCTTTTTAAAAAATCGTGCAACCATGCACCGATATGTACAGCTGTAGCTTCTTCATCAAGTGCAAGTATTTCTGGCCGTTTATAGTGGTTCCTGATTTAGAAAGAAAAGTCCGGCTGTACATTAAATAGAAATGGCTCCCCATACCATCACACATGGCATATGCTTTGTGCTGTTCTATTCTATGGATGCTTTATTCTGTTCCAGCGGATGCTTTATTCTATTATCTATCTTATGCTGGGTATACTTTTGTTCATATCGTGTTCTTGAAGGTCGACAGACATTTTCTTCAGGCAGCAAATTGTTGGACTGTAGATTTATCCGAAAACAACAAAACTTCATAATATTGGGCACAAGCCCAGTCTTGTGCTGCGGTGCAAAATGGAGGCGCTTCTTTGGTATCGCTTAAAGAAGCCTCCGCTTTTTTTGCTGGTTTTCGTGACTTCAGACCAATTTCTTGAACAAAACGGCGGCTATCAGTCCGCCAACCGACTGATATATCATTTTCATTCAAATTGAACCAGATTTTCTTGGCTGAATATGTTGAGGAATTTATCACTCTCTTTTTTATCAACATGTTTTTCTGGGAGTTGTTTTCCGGGGACGATCACTTCAATTTTCATCGGCAAAAGTTCTTAATTTCTTAAATTTGACAATTGCCTGTTGCACAGCAGTTTTACTGCATTCAAGCTGCTCACCAATTTGACGTTCTATGTAGCCTTCCTTGTGAAGAACAACAATTTGACCTCACTGAACCTCCGAAAGAGAACTTTGTTTACCCATTTCAGACAGGTAAAAAATAGAGAAAAGTGATCTATTGCTAACGTTAAATTGATATCTGTTAAATAAAGATTGATTACATCAAATTTTGTTCCTGAATAACAATGATGCAATTGAAACAACAAAAATATCATAAATCAAACCTGGTCTTAAACTTTTGATCATGACTGTATAGAGGTAAAGCTCAAAATAAAATAGGAAGCTGTGCAAAATTTGCTTTGTCATGACTCCAACATGTACTGATGCTAAAAAAACATTGCAGTTAGAAAGCGTCTATAAATTGCATTTCATTTTGCTTTTTTTTGTGATAGTTTGTTTCATTTTCAGATCACCAAACTTCAAAAAGACAAGATCCTGGGGATGATTAAGAAAGCAGAGGAGCAAGGGTGCAAAGTTCAGTGCGGGGGTAAAGCGGTCGAAGGGGAAGAAGGACATTTCATCCAGCCAACTGTCTTGACTGATCTGACTGACGGCATGGAAATCTCTCAACAAGAGGTGATATGTTGTAGCTTACCGTTAAATACAACCAAAACATATGAATTCAGACCAAACCACTTAAATGCATAAAAATGAAGAAACTATAGTACGATCTAGCTAGCTGCAACACGTGCTTTCCTAAAACGAGGGGTAATTTTACTCTTTGACCAAGAATTTCTGTTAGCGCTTGTTTTCTTGCTCTCTCTCAGGCATGCAGTTAAACTGTTTAGAATTGCTTTCGCTGAGTACCTCTGATTTAGTCATCTCATCAGATGCACAAAGGCGCATCAAACACAAAATATTCTGAACAATATCATGTTTGCAAAAATTTGTTCATTGTTGGCGCAAAAGCAAAGTTTACAATAACTTCAAACTTGATTCAGGTTTTCGGTCCCGTTCAACAAATCTACAGGTTTAAGGACATCTCTGAAGTGATTGACAGAGCGAACAACACTTTATATGGTCTTGCAGCTGCAGTCATTACGAACGACATTAACAAAGCCATAAGCATTTCAAATGCTATGGAAGCAGGAACAGTTTGGTATGTAGCAAATAGGAAATAGATGGAAAGGTATTTTGGGGGATACAGGGGAGGTCACTAGACTTAACGACATCTAGAAGCTTTGAATAGTGTCACCCGGAGTAGTCTCAAAATGTGGCATTTCGAAACTCAAGATTTTCTCTAAAAACTGTCTTTAATATAAATTCATCCCAATTTTGTTTCCACTTTTCTTCAAAGAAACGAAAAAAACTGTTCTTACAAATGCACGACACTTTAAAATAATGTGACACAGGACAAAGCCTACATCCAAAAAGCGTTTAAAGAAGCCGAGTTTTTTAGCGTTTGTCTTGACATCTGCAACAATTGTCATTGGTGTGGCTTTTGTTTTGGTCTATTAGGCTTCCTTGTACAGTTTTGTGAGGTAATGACACTTTGTGATGTCACTAATAGTGGCCCAGCAAATTTCCCAAACAAGAAAAGTAAATTGTGACGAAGATCGTGATGAAGATCAAGTGATGGTGCTCGCCAGGCTTACATCTCCGTTCCTCGACGGGCCTCGTCAGTCATCGCCAAGGCCAAGGCTGCGGCATGGCAGACCACTTGCTCTTCTATTTCACCCAAATATAACCTTAAATCTGTATACTCTCTTCTTCGCTCTATTGCTGGCTCTTCTTCCTCCTCTCCTAACTTTCCTAACTATTTTTCTCCCAGGGAGTCGACTTCGGTCTATGCCGCTTACCTGAGACCTCACTTTTCTGTTTCTCAGCCAAAGGCCCTGCGTAGCAGAGCCAGAGGGTGGCCTTTCTGAGCTCCGCCGAGCCACGCGCCCTGAGGAGTCTCACTTGTCCTTCTGCTTCTCTTCCGCTGAATTTCATGCGGCTTCCTCCAATCTTTCTTCCTCGATTGCCACTGGCCCAGACAGAGTTGCTTATCCCGTGCTAAAGCACCTTCCTTGCTCTGGCATGGATTTTCTTCTTCACATTTTCAATCTCTCCTGGACTTAACATTCCTTTCCTTTCATCTGGAAGACATCTTTTATTATTCCCATCCACAAGGGGGAAAAGCCTCTCAACACTCCTGCTTCCTTCCGGCCTATCTCTCTCGCTTCCTGCGTATCAAAGCTTTTTGAATGCATCACATTATGCCGTCTACTCTTCTTTCTGGAATCTAATTTCATTCTCTCTCCCAGCCAGCCCGGTTTCCGCCCTGGACGGTCTACACTTGATCAAATTCTGTACCTTTCTCAGTCCATTTCGGATGGGTTTAACAAACCCAGGCCGGAATATCTAACTATCGTCTCTACTATTGATTTATCCAAAGCTTTTGACTCTGTCTGGCATCCTGCCCTTTTCCACAAAGTCAATCTGGCCATCTGGTCATTCGGTCATTCGCTGACGATCTGGCCATTCGGTCCCCTTCTCCCTCGGTCCCCACTGCTGTGGAGGCTACACAAGGAGCTCTGTTTCAATTGGAACGTTGGTTTGAGTGCTGGCGTCTTCTTCTCAATCCAAGCAAATGTGAGGCCTCCTTTTTCTCAGTGGATCTCCACCAAGCTAACCTCCAGCCCAATCTTCTCTTACCCTCTCCTGTCTCCGTTTTAATCCGACTCCAACCTTTCTTGGGGTCAACTTCGACCGCACTCTTTTCTTTTCTAAACATGCATCTTCGCTGAAAGCCAAGTTCTTCCCACTTCTCAAGGCCTTACGCTGTATCTCTGCTTCCTCATGAGGCTCCTCCAAGGAATACCTCTCTCTTCTGTGTAAAGCTTTTCTTCGGTCCCTTCTCACATATGCTTCAGCCGGATGGTTTCCTTTCTTAAGCGTTACCAATATCACCAAATTGGAACGCCCCCACCGAGCGGCTAGTCGCGCCATCACTGGCTGCCTCTGGTCCTCCCCTATACCACTTCTTCTCTCCGAGACTTCTTTACCTTCCCGACGAGTTACCCGGACTCATTTCACTTTTTCATTTTACAAGTGGACTCTTCGTCTCCCAACCTCCTTTTTCATTTCAGGTTTGGCTAGACTAGGAGTGAAACCAAGACTCTGCAGATCGTCCTGGAAAGCTTTCGCGTCCACTCACCCTCTCATGCTTTCTTCTACTTTTCCTATGGAGGCTCTTCTTGCTTGCCTTCCATTTCCTTCTCGGAATCTGCCTCCCTTTACTGTGAAGTCCACCCTTTACTCTTCATGCTTTCGCTCTGATCATCTTCTCTCTCGTCAAGATGCGGCCCTTGCTCACCTTGACTCTCACCACCCTCATGATCTGGTACTCTGTTCCTTTTTTTTGGCATGGGCGGCTCCGGCGTACTTGCCAACTGCTCCCTCTGTGGCACTGAGGCCACTCTTTCCTTTTCAGCAGGCCCAGTATGTTCAAGTTTTTTCCGCTGAAGCCTGCGCCATTTTGCCCGCTCTTTGCTGGTCTCGGCAGCACCAACAAGTCTGCCACTTCTCTTCTCTTCTCTTCTTCTATCTGACTCTCGTTCTGTCCTTGCCACTCTGTCCTCTCCTCCATCTTTCCTTTGCCACAATCTCTCTGGAAGATATGACAGGAACTGTCTTTTCTCTCCTACAGTTCTATCAGACTACAATGGCTCCCCGGACACTCGTTTCTACCGGAGAACGACGCGGCTGATGAGCTGGTCAGACAGGGAGTGCTTCTTGCGCCCTCTGCAATCCCTTGTAGTCTCTCTCCTCTTATCTCTCGTATCTACTCTTGTCTTTTCTCGGACTGAAGGAGTACTATCTCATATGAATTCTTTGACACACAGGTTCCCTCAATTTCCACCGAGGAACTTGTGCTCCTTCGTCATGCTCGCTGTGTTCTCTCTCGTCTACGCCACAACGGACACAGCCTTTTGTTAAGTTCTTATCTCTCTAGAATTGGCATTATCGAGAATCCTTCTTGCAGCGCCTGCGGACACTTGTCCCAGGACACCTCTCATCTCATTCTGCACTGTCCAGCTACGAATTCTTTGCGTCGCTCACTCTTTGGCGACTCTTTGTCTCTCTACAACCTCTGGTCCGGCCCCTGGGGAGTTGCCTGGCTTTTGGGGCTCCATGATCTTCCGCCATGCTCCCATCCCTCGAAAGGGGTCGGGTAACAAGAACAACAACCACAACAGAAAAGCAGATTCGAATTTTTGAAAAATCACATGAAAAAATACACTCAAGAGCACAACAGTACACCAAAAAGATTATTGGCTGCATATATGAACGGTCAACTTATTTAGCCACATTTGTCCATTTCTTTGCACTCTACGCCAAATACTTATGTGACACGCATCGATTTTGTGCTTGTGAGATATCTCAAATAGCCTGTGTTTTCGCGCTGGCATCGCTACCTACTGATGGGCAAACTCTTTACAGCTGACTGGTTTAATTTTTCTCTGCGGCAGAATATTGAATTTTTTAATGAAAGAATGAAACTGGAGGGCCCCGGATACACATTTTTTAAATTTTATGTTTAAAATTCAAATTTGTAACATTTTGGCAAGTTCACAATTTCGAACTTAAATAAATTCTTAGATAACGGCTTCATCCTTCTCGCTATCGCATCATCCAATATCTTACAAAAGCGATCAATATCTGATCACCTTATCATTGTTATTTTGCTTTTAGGGTGAATACCATTTTGGATTCAAACTGTTCGACACCCTTTGGCGGATACAAGTTATCCGGTTTCGGTCGAGACTATGGAGAATACGCACTGCGCGAATTTACTCAAGTGAAAACAATCATTGTTCGAGTTCAGCCTTCTTGCTAGTAACAATATGCTTAGGCTCACAACTTCTAATCAACTAAAAAATGTGATCAATCGCTTTAAAATATATGCAAAACGTTGTAATAATTTCTATCTTAGTCTAAGGTTAAGAACTTTTTCTTTGTGTAAAAACCGCTGCGTCGCTTAAATCTTACAAAGCTACGAAAAGATTATAAAAATCTTTCATTTGTCTTTTCTGTCAATTGATACAAAACGTGTATACAATATGTGTTGTCTGTGAAGTAATTGTAGCCTATAGGACAAATCATGCCCATTCAAGTGTACTTTTAATGGGTATATCGATTCTTTGTGTCTAGCATGTATTGGCTACTTTTGGTTTCGAATGTAAACGTACAAATACAGGGTGTCTCAAAAGTAAGTATACACTTTAAAATTTGAATAACAATCTAATGGCTTGTTCAAATTTGTCAAAAGTTTACAAAAATATTCTATGAACTACTAGAAACAGATTACCGTCCTAATATCTCGTTGAATTTATTTATTGATAGAATGTTAGACCTCAACGTGGAAACCACCAATTTCGAGACATTTCAGCCACCTTTTGACGCATTCTTGCCCGATACCCTGCAATAAATCTTTTGTAACTAGTCCACATGATGCTCTAATGTTTTGTTCCAACTCTAAAAGGTTTTGAGACCGTGTGGAGTAAAGTTGACAAAAAATGCTTCGGTTGAAAAACTGTTACTTTCAGCAAGATGGAGCTCCTGCACATTACACCAGGAAAGTCAGAGATTACTTAAATCAGTTTTTTTTCGGTAGGTGGATTGGGTGCAGAGGTCCTCTAGAATGGGCCGCTCGTTCACCTGACTTAACCCCATGCGACTTTTTTCTTTGGGGTTTCCTTAAGAGCAAAGTTTACTCCACATGGTCTCAAAACCTTTTAGAGTTGGAACAAAACATTAGAGCATCATGTGGACTAGTTACAAAAGATTTATTGCAAAGTGTCAAGCAAGAATGCATCCAAAGGTGGCTGAAATGTCCCAAAATTGGTGGCTCCCACGTTGAGGTCTAACATTCTGTCAATAAATAAATTCAACGAGATATTAGGACGGTAATCTGTTTCTAGTAGTTCATAGAATATTTTTGTAAACTTTTGACAAATTTGAATAAGCCATTAGATTGTTATTCAAATTTTAAAGTGTATACTTACTTTTGAGACACCCTGTATATGAAAATACATTGCTTATGTCAAAACCAGTTGCAGCTAGAGATGCATTGCTTTGGTTAGGCTAGCGGCAGACATCAAGTCGGCAGCGAGGAAACTAGCAATTGTTAACTGTTAGGCTTCGAACTCCTTTGACACTAGAATTACCGGAGCGGTCATTTTGACCGGTTTTGATTTTTAATCCTTGATATCTCTGATTAGGTACGTGCAATCACAGTGAAACTTCCTGACTTTTTCTAAGTCTTTGATAACTTTAGCATACTAATTATCATTGCATCGCAATGAGCACAGGGTGGGATGGGATTGGATTAACCTTAAATTAACGAAAACGGTCATTTTTGACCGCGCAGAAACCACTAAATTTTTCATCATTAAAATTGTCTTTGCAATTAAGAATCTTTTGCTGTGCTATTGCATCGAAACAATCTTGCAACAAAACTGCACTAACAGGTCAAATTACGTTCCAATGCCAAAGATAATATATGTTTGTCGACATACGGGTAAAAGTACGGAAACTGGTGGTTGAAGCCTTCAGGTTGTTTTCAGCCCCGTTAAAGAGATTTCAGAACTGGGCAAAAAATACTCTCTTTTGAAAAGTATATTTCCAAATTTAAAGGTCTTCCCCTTTACTTGGAGCAGAAAATAAAAAACACCACTCTAAAAATATTGGTCTCCAAAAAACACCAGTCCTCAGCCTCTCTTTGAGACAGAAATGCTTTCAACCTCTAACCATGCTACAGAAAGTTACGCTTAGGTTTTAGTGATACGCTTTGATCAAGGGGTTGGCATATTCAGACTTGTTCTACGTAGGCCTGCATGAAAAATGATTTTTTTGAAATAAGGCAAAATCACAGACTGCTATTGATAACGTGCAGGAAATTAATTCAGCTTTATGAAAATTTGTCGGCTTTGGCAGTGAGACGGTGACAGTAATGATGCAAGTAGTCTACTATAACGCAAGCGCTAAATGATAATTATAATGCATTTAAATCTAACACAGCGAAATTTGACGTGCATTGGTTGCTAACGACGAAGCATGATTGAAATGTATTAAATTTTCTTCAAAATCGAGAGATACCGTAGATTACAAGCTTCAAACGTACAAACAGGATCGCTGCTGAAAAAAAATTGAAGGCCTACAATTCATTTTGTAGATTAGGGCAGAGATGGGCAAACTTTTTAGTCGAGGGCCGCATTGACCATTTAAGAGTTGGCCAAGGCCCAGTTCTTCAAATTTTGTAACAGCTATATACAATGCAAGGGCTTAAAATCTCGCAAAAAGCTTTTGCAATGTGAAATAACAGGGCTTTGAATGTGATGGTGTCCAAAAAAAAAAGTCATCACCCTTTATTTGGACAGAAAATGCGTCAATTCAAACTAAGAATTGCGTAGCAGTTACTCTCAATGATGGCTTCAATCGTTTTTGGCTTTTTAGTACGGGAAGTGTGGTTACCCATGTCATATTAAATTAAATACATGGAAGTTTCTATTAAGTTTTGGCGGTTCGTAGTTTGCCCAGCCCGGGATTAGAACCTATGCAGTTTATTCCACGACATAATGGAGCTTACGACTAGTTAAACTTCCATTTAAAATAATTCAAGACATTGCTAGGTCTAACACAACAGTTAAAAGAAGCTTGTGACACAAAATAATGCCTAATTATTAAGAATCTTTTAGTAATTAAGCAAACTGTCATTTCGACCGCTAGTGGTAATTTTAGGTAGATCGAAAGAGCGGTAATTCTGGTGTTAAATGTTTTGAAAACTGACCGAGTAATGGTCCACTACATTGCAGGCCTGCCTCTGTGCCCACGATTACAAAAATAGAAATCAAGAGCAAAACGTGTGATGTGTGTAGGCGTGCAGTCCGAAAAAAGTGGTTTATGATTGCGCAATTATAATTGGAAAAACCTGCAGCTTACAGATTCGAATTTTTAGGAAAGAAGAGTTTGGCGCGTCTTGTCTTCTGCTTGCTACCCCGGTGCGTGTGCTTCTCCTTAGCGCTATCTTGCGGGAATATCGCACGAGTAATATCAGTGTTTTGTGCAAGCAGTAAAATGATAAGGTCGGTTGAAATCTGCAATTAAAACGTAAATTGCAGTTGTCAATTCTTACATACCGCATAATCATCTTTCAGATTCGCCATACAACTACAGAGGCGCTAATCTATACAGGACAACTAATAACGTCTAGACCTGCTCAAGAATTGCAAGTTTCAGTATTCCACTTGGATTGCTTTCAATCATTTTCGCTAAACTGGCTGGTTGTAAGAAGCCACCGAGCAGAGAAAACCATCGCAAATTGTTTTTTCGATGGGTTTTACAAATCAATCATGGTGAGATAGGAAAGCAAGAACTTTCAATTATAGCAGCCATGAAAACGGTCCAACAATAGCAAATTGTCCAAGTCAGCAGCTACTCTTGACAATTTAAGCATTGGAGTATGTCCTACATATTTGTATTCCAGAAGCCCATTTGTGATGTTTTGGTACTATTTCATTTTTTTGTTATACGTTCATCTCCCATTTTGAAACTTTTGCAGTTATGTCAGAACATCGTTGTGTTGAGAGTTGAGACCTGCTTTGGGGTTGCCGCCCGCAACAACTGCTGGCGCAGTGCGTTTCTGCCACAAGCCTGCAACCAACCACTGGGAATTACCATAAAATTCCAGTGCAAAGAGCACAACAACGCATGCAGGAACTCAACTCGAAATTACACGTTTGCGAACGAGCACTTCATCGCACTCGGCTGCTGACAATAAGCCCCCATTTAACCCATATACGGGGTGTGGGTTTACATTCTTTTATAATCTGTTGCGTAGTACTGTGATTGAGTATTGATGCCAGTCCAAAGTTTTTGTTGTTTCCTACATAATTAATAAAGCTGACCGGTTTAGCGTAGCGAATGTAATCATGTAACATGCAATTTTGGGGAAACTATTAAGTAGTTGAGTCGCTGAGAAAAAAATTAGCAAAGGGTAGAGAAAATGTGAGTTTTCATACGCCATCACAGTAAGCCTACGGTTGGAGAATGGAGGACAGGCCTTTTGTCAATCCCTCTGCCTAGATCGCACTGTTAGCCAGTTGCTCTCTAGTGGTCAACGCTTTGTTGCGAATGCCAAATGCAGTTTTATAGCTGGGGCTGGTTTAAAATGGCTGCCACTTTCTTGAAACTTGATCGGCATTTAAGTAGCAAATAAAATAAATTACTTGCTTCATTGAGCTTACGGCGTGAACTCTAAATGCCCCGTTTAACACCGAGCCTTTATTCGAAAGAAGAAACCAAAGTAAATATGAAATCATCAACTTCAAAGCAATTTTCTTACTAGCAGAGGAGGTCAAAGCAATCTAAAAATCTACTTTAGTATGCAAAAAGTATATGTACTTACTCAAAAAAAACTCAAGCAAAATTAAAAAGTAATGATTGTTATTTTTACTTGAGTATAAATACTCGACTATTCGACTACTTCCCTATAAAAATCAAATCGAAAGTAGTTTCATCTTTTTAAGCAATTTTGTCTTTTATTTCTCCAAATCAGTGGTTCATATTTGGGGGTGCTCTTACCGCTCAGAATGTAAGAAGGGATGTTTGAAAATGTGAATTTCTCGGCCAATTTGTGGCTTGATTTACATTTGCGACTACGTGAAAGTTTTACCAGTAAGGAGCAGGCCATCGTGTCGCTACAAAAAAAAGTCCGCTTCGTGAGGCATAATGATAGTGAGGGATCCTAGTTTTAGAAGACTCTAGAAAAGGGCTATCTTAATTGAGATACATGACTTTTTTGAAAAGTTTTGTGACGTTCAGATAGGTTTTTTAATAACATCTATTTTTTCTTGTAGGACAATTTGATCATATTTTTGAATGTTGTTTTATGCTTGTCATATAACCAAGGATGTTTGCAGAAAGTTTCTGGGTGGTGGAGAACTTTTTTGTGGTGAAATTTTGCTGGTCAGTTAGAATTTGTATGCCGAACATGCAACTCGATGAGGCCAATGCTCTTTTGTTTCTTAAAAAAAACACTAAGATCTTCATGTAATTTAAAATTTAGCGAACAAAAAACTAGAGCCAAACGATGTTGTCAGCTAAAGATTTTCGAGAGCGGGGGGCAAGGTATTTTGTTTGGGATTACAGTTTTAGTGATGACTTTTTAGATCATTTTGTTGATCTCAAGAACTTTTTGTAAGAATCAGTGGTATTAAAGAAATTTCAAACGTATTGGATGAGGTCAAGCTTTTGCGTCATAACTTTTTTTTAGTAGGCGACAGAGAATTTAGCTCAAACAACTTTTGTAAATTCCTTAGGCAATTTCCTCCTTTGCCCCTATGGCTAGTCCCATGAGAAGAGCAGTAACTGGTTTGTAAACAAACTAATGTGTGCTTGGAAAGATAAAAAAATGCAAAAAATTAAACACTGTAGAATATTTGAGTTTATTTCTGGCGCAAAAAGCTTTTCCAAATTTATAGATGTGACTACACGGCCTACTGACAATATCTCACCCATCTTGCTTTGTTAGCATTAAACAGTAGGTCGACCAGTTGGTTTTCAAAATTCGAACTAAAAATGGCTCACTTTAATAAAGGGTTTGAAAAAATTTAAATTCGAATTCAGAACTGCTCCTCATGCTAGCACACTACCTTCCAATCTTTTGCATCTAATTAAGTAAAAGCTTCAACTACTCGAGCAGCGTTGCTTTCAACTTAATCCTCACAAATTAACCTAAAAACTCAAGTTCAGTTGATTTCAGTAGGAGATTATTTAACCTCAATGGTGAATATTGGGTGAGGCGAACGATGCAGCCGCCTGAAGGCCCCCTTTTTGAAGTTGTTGAGGGACCCCTCTTTAAAAAATGCCGCGAGTAGTTTTAGGCTATTTTGTGGCATTTTAATTCGGACTCGATGAATACGAAAAAAAAGTGTCCCGCGGCAAAACGCCAATAAATCACAGATCAATTATTTACTGCAACATTGTCAGTAAAATAATGACATGGGATGCACATTTAACATCATAACTTTCCCGTCAACTGCGAACGGTCTTTTGGTGCAAAAAATTATAACAAAACTTACCCAAATCAGAATAGTTTATTCTTTCCCAACACAAAAATATTTACCTTTAACGAGATTTTTCCGAATTAATTGACTAACCATAAATTTAAGAGTTTGTTCAATAACTTACTTCTGTTCCGGTCAGAAAAAACAGTGAAGACGTTGCCGCTCTGGGGTCCTGAAAAAACAGCGTTTCTAGTTTGTTGGTTATGTAACACGTCACTCTTAATAGAGAATGAGGATTTGTACAACTTATCAAAAGCAAGAGGAACTGAAATCAGGAGCGGGCCAAGGAAGCCATGGTCTCTCACAAATTTTTTGAACCCAATCAAGACAGGAAACTATTGTTTTGTATAATGGCAACAAAATTTTGATCTCTAAACAAAGAGCCATCAATTAAATTTGAGAGACCAAAAGCCTGAACAGCATACTTTTGGCTTTTCCTATATTTTTTCTGGCTATGCCGATGACTGGAAACTTTGAATTGACCTTACAGCCTGAGAATCATCGGTCACTCGTATATGCCTTTGGGGTTGGCGCAAGCAACAGTTTTATCCAGAAATCTGAAATGCAAACGCCGGTTTCACTTGGACATTCCTTATGTAGGAGGTCAGAGAAGATGACCCAATTAAATGCTTCCTCCCAACGAGGCATAAAGTAACTTCTAAATCCTCAAGGAGGTGATGGCAGTTAAAATCCTTAAAATAAAAAGTGATTGCGGTGAGAAGAGCCCGGAATATCTGGGACACCCGGGGAAGTTAACAGCCACTTCAGCCCAACCCAGTGGGGTTGAGAGCCGCACCAACACGCGAGTACTGGTGTGTAGTGATTTGGTTTACTCGTGCTTTCTACATTTTTTGCGAATTTTGGATATTGCTATTCATTATCTACGTAATCAACCTTGCTTTGCATAGTTGCCTAACGCACCTTATCATGTGATTTGGCTTTACAATTAATGTAATTAACTTGGCAGCTACAGTAGATCACTTGCTATTTTATTGCTAAAGAAGCTAGTCAATCGTTTAAAATTGGTTTTTGTGTAGTCGAAGCATTGGTAGCAATGGTAACTACAATTTATATCTAAGCTAATGGTATTATTTTAGTTAACACTAGCGCTGCTGCTATGGTAGGTAGATATGGAGACTTTGTAGCATATTTAAAAAGAAACTTCTTAATCTGTTTTGCTTACACGGGGTGGTTCATCCAAATTTATTTGCAAAAAATTTTGAGTGGACATTTGAAACATGCTACGGTAGAAAAGGTTGTCAACAAGTCAAATCCACTAAAGCAGGGGTGGGCAATTGTTTAATCTCGCGGCTCGCATCGCAATCAAAGTAGTTTTATTCAATTGAAAATGCAAGCACATTTAGCTTTTAAAGTCTATCAATGAGAAAAATGCATCCAATCACGTTCTTCTACATTAACTTTTTTTTAATTATTTGCTTGAGGCTTTCGCGGGCCGCACAAAAATTCGCTGCGGGTTGCAGTTTGCCCACACCTGCACGGGTAGTTATAAATAGGCATAGTAGGCATAGTACAGGCATAGTAGGCATAGTACAAGCATAGTAGGCATAGTACAGGCATAGCCGCATAGTACAGGCATAGTAGGCATAGTACAGGCAAAGTAGGCATAGTACAGGCATAGTAGGCATAGTACAGGCATAGTAGGCAAAGTAGGCATAGTAGGAGAGGTGTGCGATCGAAAACCAGTCGCACCAATGTGACAAAGCCTTCTTTCCTTTCAAAAAAAAATTAATTTTTACTTTTATAAAATATAGAAGTTGCTACTTGCTAATTAGCGTTTTCAAGCCAATCTCCTATTAAGAGGGATCCGATTAGGGCTGCCACTCTAGATGTTTTATAGCTAGATCTAGATATTTTTTGTAAGGCCTAGAGATATAATTGGGAAACTAGATGATGGCTAGAAAGTCTAGATATTTTTTTAACGTACTAGATATTATCTAGAGGGAAATCTTTAAGTCGAGTAGTGTCATAAAGAATAGTGAAGGAGGGAGATTAACTTGTTTTCCTTTACTTTTTTGTTCTAGGTTATGCAATATTGTTAGGCTAATGTTGTATTAATGAGTTTATCTAATATTTTTCAAACATAATCTTGGGCTGAAAACACAGAACAGAGAAATTTTGGGCTGAAGTGGAGGATTTCAAAAATGCTTCTGGAGAGAATCCATTTTTAGATCTCATGAATTGTCCTAAGCAAAGATTGATACTACCTCATTCAAATGCAGATGTGGAAGTTTGGAGATGGGAGCGATGTGACATGAGTGCTCGACAGTCTTCATAGACGCATTTTCCGCCCGAAGCGAGGGTGATGACCTTTTTTTTTTTGGAAAACACCATGTCCACGTGCGGTTGTTAAATTTTATTTTGCAACACAGTGTTGCAAAGATCCCTAAACATGTTTCCTAGGTCCCGCAAGCAGCCGTTTTCATTTCATTGCTTGGTGAACTACTGAAGCATGTAATGTAAAGTTCAAATTTTGCCCTTTACGTTTAGTAGTAGGCGGACTCCAACAACTAAAAATCATCGCCACATTGTACTATGCCTACTGTCTGTACTATGCCTATTTATAACTACCGCACCTGCACACCTTTTACGTCAACATAGTCTTGATAATAGTTTAAGTTTGATTTTGCATACAAAAGTTAGGTTACTCTCTAAATGTAACTGTCTTAATCGTTCCGTTGGAACTATGGCCAAGTGCTGAATTATTTCTAAATGGCACGGAGGTTGGAAAAGTCATTGCAGCTAAATCCGATATTCTCTGCCTTGTGACACATTTAAAAAATTAATATGCTGAGCAAGCAGTTACAGGGAAGAAAAGCAAATATGTTAAATTGCAAAGGTAATTACTGCTTTTATTGAAAACTAAGGTTCAAAGATCTCCTAGAAATGGCATTCCAAGTTGGGTGGTAGATCCATTTCAGACAATTGCAGAGATTTCAGACAATCAGACAATTGCAGGAAAGAAACTTAAGATTTGAGTTGCAAAGTAATTATACTGCTACAGCTCGATTTAAGCATGGAATTGTGGACAAGAGAGCAATTAATTTTCCATTGCTTTGGGAGAAAGTTAAACTAAATATAATTGCCTTCACAACAATTTAGCTAGTGGAATCAGAATTTAGCAAGGTGTCTCAGCTACTACCAAAAGCAAGAAACCGCTTAGAAAAACAAAAAGAGATATGCGTCTATGTTCGAAAAGCATGGATCCTAATGTAAAACTTGCAGATGCATCACAGACAAGAATCTCATTGAGCTAATTTATTTGTTACAAATTTTCTGATTTTTTTTGTAATTTCAAAATGGTTTTACATTTCAAAGACAAAGAATTGTTTCTTTAAATTTCATTTCTTGTTTGTAAAAGCTCTTTTGTTTCTTGCGATGTATATAAAAATTGAAAAAATAAATATCTATAGATTAGCTATATTGTATGTAAGATGAAAGTAATTTCTTTAACAATTTTATGGGCAACAAAAAAATCTGGGCAAAAAGTGTGTCGTGAGCTAAACAAGATTGAGAAACACTGCTATAGTACAAGCTGCGCTGAGTCTGCTTCAAACTTGTAAGGTAGTAGACAAAACGATTTTAAATAAAATAATAAAAAACATGCAATGAATTTATTAAAAAAGTATCATAACATTTACACATTTCTTGGTTCCACAAATCTAAAACGTTGTTGCTTTTACGCACAAAGAAAAGGTGCAGACGTCCCGCAACATAAGAAAAAAGAATCGTTCTTAACCAAAACAACTATAGAGGTAAAAAGAAACATTGGCAACACCAGAGCTTCCACTCTGCAAACAAGAAGGAATGAATGAACAAGCAGCTAGATCTCTTTTATACGCGCAATATTTCCAGTATGTTATGATAACATATGGAAATCCAATCTGGTTGTGCAGTAGCCCACTGGACTTGATTGATCTCTCCATCAGCGGTATAAGCCAAGATAGGATCATCGATGGCGCGAGGCAAATTTTGGATGTCCCATATGAGTGCCTGCTGGTCGTCTCCTGAACAAAAAATTACTTTCTAAACAAGAAAATCAAGAAATGTTGCAATTGCAGTGAATTAGAAGCGGAGGCATTTAGAAAAAGTAAATGGAAAAAGCGAATGCAGTAAAAAACGTGCAGAATGTTTCTGAAAGAATGAAAACCTTGCCTGGATTCATGTACAGCTTGATATTCTGAAGCTGGTATCAAAACGCGCTGTTGGAGCTACCTTCACTAAGATGTAGTGGGAGAAAACGAGATTATCTCACTTTTTTCTGGACTCAAAAGCATTTCTATATAGTTTTAATACGAGATCGTTCCAAAAATGCTTCGTAATCGGGCCCCACCATGTCAATCAGGCAATAGCATATTTAGCTTACATCACAGGCAGTAGGCTAACGCATACAATAGACATTTTGCCGAGCATGGCTGACAAATAAAATTAACGCCTATCTAAAATCAACTAAAGATAGGAATTGCAGTCTTTATTTCTGCTGCTAAAAGTTCTAGAGTACAGTAATGTGGTGCCATTTCAATCCTCCTAACTGAAGCAGGTCGAAAGTCAGAGCCTATGCATCGGCAAAATAACAATGGAATGAATTGAAGGACCAACTGCAAGACATTGAAAAATTTATTGCTAGTAGTTAATGTTTTACCACCACCACCACCCTAGCCTTCACTTGTGTTTACAAGGAAAATCGTTCACGAGTCTTCGCAGTTTAAGTTGTGTTTCGATTCAATTGGAGTAAGAGCATTTACCACCCTGGATGGAGCAGCGCACAACGTCTCAATGATTGTCTGCCACATTCGTCATCGAGAGAAGACGCGTAGCGGTATGAAAGACAAGAGCTCTTACCAAGTTTGCTAAGCATGTGCCAGAAGAAAATGAAAATAATCACAGCCTAATTCACAATTAACAATGAGATAAGTAAATCTACTTTGCTTAATTGCCTTCCACATACTAACCTAACTTGAGCATTTGGCCAATAATATCCTAGATCAAGCTTGATACCAGAGCGATTAAAAACTTTCAATTACAAAAATGTTTGCCGTTGAAAACCACCACTGAAGCTAGGCGCTACATGTCATTACTCATCCCTTATATTGCGATTTTTACAACTTTTTCATTTTTCAAAACAAAAATGCAAAATATCACAAAACCAAAATTAATAGCTTAGATTTTCTGTTTTAATTATTGATGCTAAACGCCTGTTAACTTGACTTTCGTAGGCTGGATAAATGTAAACAACTCAGCTGACCTGCAGTACAAACGTGGCACGAAGAGTGAGGTGCCCATGCTATGCCATTCACACAAGCACGGTGGTTACTGAGGCGTGCTACTGGAGTGCATGGCACACGGACATCCAGAATTATTACCTGCAAAAAAATTGCAACAAATTGCACTCGACAACAAAAAGCAATAGTAACCAATATGTAATACTTTACTTTATACTCAACTGCAGATTAATAGATTCCAGCTTAACCGATTTCTTTTATAACTTAACTAATGCTACTTGGTCAAAGGTTTATTCATTTAGGTTTGTTGAAAATTCAAGGAAGAATTTTTTGCCACGGCTCAACAGTTTTCCACTTCACGAGAGTCAATTTACCACAATTCGCTTCACAGGTGAATTCAACAATCATGAAAATGTTGTAAAGGTGTACAGTTCTTGGTGTCTGTTTACTTGCGCGTTAAGAAAATTAATATTCACGAACGCCAGTCAATCTTAGGGGCTCCATGGTCTTCCGCCATGCCCCCACCCCTCGGAAGGGGTCGGGTAATCAACAACAACAACAAGGTTGATCTTGATTACTTAACGGAACACCAAAAACAAACTCAAACGGACGTCAATCATCAGAGAAATTCAGTTTTGGGTTCAATGGATACAAGTCGGTTTTACTTGTTAGACCTAATGGAAAAGTAGGCTAATAAAAAAAACTATTTGAACTAAAGGTGTTCAACAGGCTTACCATTGAAGACATTGCTAATGGCCGGACTTGGTAACTGCCAGTTGTAGCATGTTGTAGGCCTACTGTTAATTCGTGTTGAAGGATTAGACATAAATTCCAACTGCGAACCTAGTCCTAATAACTCATAACACGCTTCTCCACAACCGAACTGCAAATACTGTATTAGTGACTACATGCTACTACTGGTAAATAGGCTTAACCTACAACATTGCAGGCACTTTAGCAGAAGAATAACGCTCGATTTAAAACTTCAGAAAATTGTAAGATAGGTAAGCTTATGATCACAGATTTTATAAGTAACTATATCATTAGAACAGGTTACTAATCCTAAATAAGTTTGCTTACCTCAAAACCATCAACGGCCATCGTAGCCAAGTAGTTGGGATCTTGTTTATTCCAGCATAATCGTAGCAATGGTAGATGGCTTGGGTCCTGCACATCACACTTTTATTAATCAAGCATTACGACTACCACTATCAACACACACCTCGTATATTATAGTTGAATGCTCAAGATGACGAAGATCAAACATTCGGACAGAACCATCTGCTCCAACAGAAGCAAACATGTCTCTGCCACCTCCCGCCCGACTGAAAGCGATGTCATAAACCTGCAATAAAACCATCCAAACATTATTGTGAAGAAGAGTACCAGAGTTGTATATTTCAAAGTTCGACAAAGCAGCGAAAACGAACAAAAAAGTCGGCTCTATTTAAATGGTTAAAAAATATTTCACCCAAAACATTTCCTGGCAATTACCACAGTTTGTTCAATAGTAAGTGACTTTTCAAAAGGGAGAGCATTGGAAATTTCCAATGCCAACGTCAGTTTTCATTAGAACAGTGTCAGCGCCGGATCCCAAATTTTCCGAATACCAGACAAAATTTAAATGCATGGCGCCAAATATGAAGCCTCAGACACTACATACCTGCAAAACTGAATGTAAAAAAAATTGACTCATATCTCGGCCAACTTTTTCGACAAAAGTTAAAAAACTATGCACGAAGGAATGTATGGATTATTAGATTACGACAACCAGGAGAAACTTGGAAAGTGGTGCTTTCCTGAGTTTCAAGTTTGACTTTTATTAATAAGATGCTGTAAAAGTAACAAACATGTTAACTAACTCTGAGTGTGTCATGTCTTAAAATATAAATTCAACAACTGATGCAACAAAAGTAGTAATTTACTAACACTTGAGGAAAGATACAATATTTTGGAAACCAGGTAGCTTTGACGGACCAGATCTGCAAATACCTTTTAAAGATGAGGGTCTAACTTCACGCATGTCATGAATTGTATGAATAGCAAAAGAAATCGTAAAGACAGGTGGTGGTAAAACAAAAAGTGGAAAGGAAGGGCCAGATAAGAGCTGCTCATAAACATATAGGTTAGGTACCAGAGTACGAAAAATTAGTCAAAGATAGTGATTGAAACACTTGTGGGAAAAACTTGAGGCTGAAAATACTTGTAGATTGTGCGGGGAACCTCACAAATCAATAAATTATTGAAAAAGAGCGAAAAAGATGCACGAGAGGAACATACTGGAAGCCTGAATATCAGCAATTAAAACCAGTTTGAAAAAACAATAAGAAAAAGTTTTACCTCTTTGTCATGAGCAATCAATTGAGTTTTGACATGGCCCGACACCACGTTTACTCTTCTTAAAACTTGTCCTGTTTCTAACCCCCATATAGTGCAAGTTGTATCAATGCTGCTTGTACCTAAAAACATCGGCAGCTGTTATCTTCTTAGTTCAACATTGCAATCTTCTAAGTAACAGCATTGTTCAATTTGGTTAAATAAAAGATAAAAAGTTCTGCTTTTGTAAAGCTCTTAAATGTATCAAGATTTGGCTAATATTCGATGAAACGCCGTTATACAGGGCGAGCCAAAAGTAGGTGGACAGCATTAGGAATAGGTTAATGTATCAGTTATATTATTGCAATTGAGTTCAGTATAACCATGTTCCAAGTATGTTATTGGCGTTATATTATTACAATTTTATAACTACAATTATCTTAATTTAAGCTGTTTTCTTTTTCTTTGCACATAGTTCAGAAAACCCATAATGTCAAATAGTTTAAATACAGATAAAAAGAATATGGGTGTTAAAAGAGTATTGGAAATCTCAAAATGCTGAAACCGTTCGGACATTTTTTCTTTTGGGGAGTACTCATGGACAGAGTTTAAAGTCAAAAACCAAGAAGTGTCGGTAGTATGAAAAATTACATAAGAGATGCATTTCAAGAAATTAATACCCAGAGAGACTTGTGCGAAAATGCTTGTAGAAGCGTAAGGAGCAGACTTCAAAGCTGTGTAAATCAAGAAGGAAAACAGTTAGAGCACTTACGTTGATAAACATTTAATTTTCAGTAATATAATTGCCTTACTACAAACAGTTTGAGCACTTGCGTTAATAAATAACATTTCATTTTCAGTGATATAATTGCCTTACTACAATTTAAGCACTTGCGTCGATAAATAACATTTCATTTTCAGTAATAAAATTGCCTTACTACAAACAGTTTAGCACTTGCGTCGATAAATAACATTTAATTTTCATTCATATAACTGCCTTAGTACACATAGTTGCAGGTATGAGTGATCTCTAAATAAATGTTATATATTCAATGTTCACCTACTTTTGAATCACCCAGTATTGCTGCATTTATTGACTATTTTGAAGTGTTCTAAGCGGCGCCATGACGTAGTGGCTGGAGCGTCCGCTTCACAGTTGATAGACCTGGGGCTCATTTCCCAAGTCAAGTCACACAAAAAACTTTAAAAAATGGTATTTACTGCTTCGCTGCTTGGCGCTCAGCACAAAAGGTTTAGTGTGGAGAACAAGCTGGCAAGCTTGCTTGTTGTGTTCTAGGGCAAGACACTCAACGAAATGACTGCACCTTTCCGTAGCAGACAGAGGCAGGGCCAGGCAGTCTACCCATTGCGGTGGCCCAGTCCAATTGAAGACAAGCTAAAAGGGCTAACGTGCAGCTCATAATCTGAGATCTCTCTCCAAAAAATGAAAGATCTTGCTCATGCACAGAAGTGTACTCAGATATCACGAATTTGGTCAAAGTATGGAATTTAATTGTATATGCTAAAGCCCAAAAACAAAATTGCGCTCGTGTACTCCCTGCTTTGAAAATATTAAAAAATGCTTATTGCTTCCCTCGCCTAACCAGCAAGTACGCAAAAAAGACGGAAAAACAGACGCTTATAAAAAATCGTCAATTGTTGTGCTACTATAACCCAAATCACACTAAATACGGTACGATCAAAAGCAGCTTTTTCGTATTTCTGTTTTAAGATTTTAAGTCCGTATTGAAGGTAAGTTCTTTTCGAAAAAGTGGAGGAAGCCAATTAAAAAAGCGTTCAGTATGACGTAATCTTACTCCTAAAGAAGTGAAAGTTGCTTGTTGTGTTTTGTTTGCTTGAAGGCATTGCACGTCTTTGTCAAAAGCTCACGACTTTAAGAAACGATTTCGTTCCATTTTGTAAAGCGACGTCCTCAACTTTTGATGATACGCAACTTGCCATAGACACCAACCGTGCCAGTAATGTGCAATTTTTGTTAATTTGGGGAAGCCTCATCTTATTTCTTTTTGCGTGCGTGTGTGGAAAACTACAGAAAAGGTTACCTGTAAAATATTTCTGATCAACTCCATTTTTTGAGATTAAGTGAACTCTGAAGTGAATTTTTGAATTCTCGGTGAAAATCCATGAACGTAATCTTTCCTGACTTGCGATGAATGTCGACAATACCGGTATACGTTTTTTTTTTCTTTTATGCATTTTTGCAAAGAAATTTTGATCTGTTTGGCTATTCATATGGGGCTACACAATATACGTTAATGTCCCAACACAAGATTTTGTCTGCAAAGTTGGTACCAAAAGTGTAAGCGTTTTTGCAGATAAAAACATACCAAACGCTACAGGTACGTACTTAACGGACAACCCCGGATGTTAAAACAGAGATGTGCGCTTTGTAACACCATACAAAATACCAAAGGGAATTAAAATTTTGGTGCAAACACGCAGAAAAGAAATATGTACAAAAACCAACATAGTGTGTGCCTCCACCTTTAGTTAGCAACGATTTTATAAACTGATCTCCAGCAATTATTAATCAACAAGACAAAGGATATAGTAATAAATTTCATAGATCATTTTAAATACAAAAATTATGTTTTATTTGCACCATTTTATGCAATGAATTTTTAATAATATCAGCGCATGCAAGTCTGTGTGTACATCGACATGTCTTAACTAAGATAATCATTAACAAAAGTACAGCCAAACATTAATGAAGTGGCAAATCCATAAATTCTATTATTTACTTCGCATATCAACTCAACAGATCGACAATCACTGCTGTCTCTTCCCTGAAGAAAGCACATGGTTTTCAACTGCCCTCTCATTGGGCATTCAATTATTTTTCAATGAGTGCAAAATATTAGGGTTAGCCTTCGATAAATACAGCAAACGTTGGGCGATGTTGCAAAACAAAATATTTTCTTGCTATTTTGTGTTGTTTCCAGGCCAATGGGCCACAGGAAACTTTCTTTATGTTTTTAGGCAAAGGAAGTGGCTGGTCGAATAATGTTGTCAAAGCAACATTTTTCGATGACATTGACAAATAGTCCTATTTTAGAAAACTTTGTGTATAGTGTTGAATTGCAGCAGGATCTAAAGCTGGCATCAAATCTCTAATGAGTAGCGTCACACAGAATAACCAGCATTGTTTTTTTGCCTTTTCCTCTAAGGTTGTTCAAATCAGAGCAGCCTTGGTGCCGGTCCCAAGCCCGGATAAATGGGGAGGGTTGCGACAGGAAGGGCATCCGGCATAAAACCTAGCCAAATGTTTTCAATGTGCGTCGTATCTGACTTCATACCGGATCGGTCGAGGCCCGGGATAACAACGACCGTTACCAGTGACTGGGCACCAAGGGCCACTGGCGGACAGGCTACTTGGATGCAAAGAAGAGGTGGAAAGCAATGGAGAAGAAAGAAGGAGAGAAATGAAGAGAGGAAGAAAGCTAAGAAGATCAAGCTGAAGGTTGCAACATTAAACGTTGGAACCATGACCAGTAAAGGAAGAGAAGTGGCGGACCTTATGGAGCGAAGAGGGGTGGACATACTGTGTGTGCAGGAAACTCGCTGGAAGGGGAAGAAAGCAAAATGCATAGGTGGAGGATATAAAATGTGGTACTGTGGAAGTGAAAATAAAAAGAATGGCGTGGGAATCATATTGAAAAAGGAGCATCTGGACAGGGTAGTGGAGTTGTGGAGAGTAACAGACAGGATAATATGCTTGAAGATGGAAGTTGATGGTGTTATGTTGAATGTTATCAGTGCGTATGCGCCACAGGTGGGGTGCATACGTGAAGAAAAGGAAGCATTTTGGCTGGATCTAGATGAGACAGTGGAAAAGATACCAAAGAATGAAAGAATTGTGGTGGGAGCAGACTTGAATGGGCACGTAGGAGAAGGGAATAACGGTGATGAAGAATGCATGGGCAGACATGGATTGGGGAAGAGAAATAACGAAGGACAAGCAGTGGTGGATTTTGCTAAGAGAATGGAACTAGCGATCACTAACACCTACTTTGTAAAGAAACCAGCACACAGAGTCACCTACAACAGTGGCGGACGCAGTTCGCAGGTGGATTACATTATGGTAAGAAGAAGAAGAATCAAGGAGGTGGTGGATACAAAGGTTATTGTCAATGAAAGCGTAGCAAAACAGCACAGATTAGTAGTAAGTGCAATAATCATCTGGACGAAGTGGAGGAAAGCACCAAAACCAGTGAAGAGAATAAAATGGTGGAAGCTGAAAGACTTCAAAGTGAAGAATAAATTTAAAATGGAAGTGATTAAAAGCGGAATACTTGGTGGAAAGGAAGACTGGCAAAGAGTAGCTGAGGTGATACGGAGCGTTGCCAGAATGGAATTGGGTGAAACATCAGGAAAAATTAGCACGGCAGGTAGACGGGAGACGTGGTGGTGGAACCAGGAAGTCCAGGAGAAACTGAAGGATAAGAGAAATGCTAAAAAGGTATGGGATACCATCAGAGATGATGCAAGCAAGTTGGCCTATAAAACTGCAAGAAAACAAGCTAAGAGAGAAGTGGCAAAGGCAAGAAACAAGGCATACGAAGAACTGTACGAAAAACTGGAAACAAAGGAGGGGGAAAATGAGTTGTTTAAGATAGCAAAGCAGAGAAACAGACAAAGCAAGGATGTACAACAAGTAAGAGTAATCAAGAGTAACACTGGAGAGATACTGATGGAAGAAGAGAAAGTGAAACAGAGATGGAAGGAATATTTTGACGACCTACTCAACCAGGAAAACCCTAGAGAGAGAAGAGAAATGAAAACAGAAGAGACAAAAAGGGACGTGGAAGATATATCTGTAGAAGAAATCAGGACTGGGTTGAGGAAGATGAAGAAGGGAAAGGCGCAAGGACCTGATGACATACCAGTGGAAGTATGGATCGCTTTAGGGAATAAAGGTGTGGAGTTTCTAGTGAACTTTTTTAATAGACTCCTACGAGGGGAGAAGATGCCAGATGAATGGAGGAAGAGCGTCCTTGTACCTTTGTACAAAGGCAAAGGAGACATCAAAGAATGTGGAAACTACCGAGGAATCAAGTTGATGAGTCACTCTATGAAACTGTGGGAGAGGGTAATAGAAGCAAGGATAAGAAAGGAGGTGATGATTGGTGGGCAACAATTTGGGTTCATGCCAGGAAGAAGTACCACCGATGCAATCTTCTGTTTGAGGATGCTGTTGGAAAAGTGGAATGAAGGGCAGAAGGCGGTGCACTGTGCCTTTATTGACTTGGAGAAGGCATACGACAGGGTACCCAGAGAGGAACTGTGGGAATGCTTGAGGTTAGCTGAAACATCAGAGTGCTATGTAACGATTATTAAGGACATGTATGACGGAGCGACAACAACTGTGAGAAGTGCAGCAGGGTTGACTGAGGAATTCAAGGTAGGTGTTGGACTTCACCAAGGCTCAGCACTCAGCCCATTCCTTTTTGCCATCATCATGGACAAGCTGACGGAGGACATCAGGAAGGACGCACCATGGGATATGCTGTTTGCAGACGACATAGTGCTGTCTAGGCAAAATTGCAGGGAGCTAGAGGATGATCTGGAGATGTGGAGAAATGCGCTGGAGAGAAGAGGCCTAAAAGTGAGCCGAAGCAAGACCGAGTATTTGAAGGTTGGGGATGTGGATGATGGAGAAGAGTTGAAGCTGCAAGGAGAAAAGCTAAAGAGAGCAAAAAATTTCAAATATCTGGGTTCAACAATTAGTAGCGATGGACGATGTGAGGAAGAAGTGAGGAGAAGGATCCAAGCAGGCTGGATAAATTGGAAGAAGGTGTCTGGAGTTCTGTGCGACAGGAAATTATCAGCAAGAGTTAAGGGTAAAATGTACAAGAGTGTTGTCAGACCAGCCATGCTTTATGGAATGGAAACGGTGGCAATGACGGAAAGACAGGTAGGAAAAATGGAAGTTGCAGAGTTGAAAATGGTGAGATGGGCACTGGGAGTGACAAGAAAGGACAAAATAAGAAACGAATACGTGAGAGGGACTGCCAAGATCGCAAAGCTAGGAGACAAACTTCGTAATGCAAGGCTACGCTGGTATGGCCACGTGAAAAGGAGAGAAGAAGGCTACGTGGGAAAAACGATGATGGAGATGGCGGTGCCAGGTAGAAGGAAAAGAGGAAGGCCAAGGAGAAGGTGGATGGATTTGGCAAGAGAAGACATGGAAAGGGTTGGAGCTAAGGAAGGAGACGAAGTCGACCGGGAGAAGTGGAAAATACTTTCGCGCTGTGGCGACCCCGAATAGGGAGAAGCCGAAAGAAGAAGAAGAAGAAGAAGTTTTTTTGCCTTTTCCATGCCACAACGAAAATTTGCTTTTGCATTTTCCCATTGTAATCGTTAAAAATGGCAATAAATATAATTGGCTTGTTTGTTATTGCTATTGTCATTAAAATAATACCAAGTATATTGGGATCAATCTCGTTCCAATCAAAAGCTGTAAGAGGAGCACAAAAGTCTGAATTTTTATTGTTGTTCAACAAGCATTCCAACCTTGCTTCTGAATCGCCCTGCACAAACAAAAATATTGTCTAGTTGCATGGTATTAAAATATCATACAAGCTCATCAAAAAGTTTATGTTGTAATGTACAAAAAATAAAATTGATTTTATGTTGGATAACTTTAATCATCTATTATCAAGTAAAACAAAGTATCACTTTTGACTAGGATTTTCCCATGTTAACTGGCTACACAGTGGAAAACATGGATATCAACGGCTACAATTAGAAATAGTTCATCAACACCTATCATTCATATTGAAGAGCAGAGCTCGGCTCCATCAAAGTTCTTTCTCTGGTATGCTGGTATATGGCCACTTTACTGCTGAACTTTTATAAATGAAAAGATTTTGTTTCGACTAAGAAAATGATCATTACTGTACTGACCATTGAATTACTATAGATATTACTTTCTCTATTTAATTTTGCAGGCCAAACTTCAAAATTATGACATTATTTTATCCAATTTGCTGTTAGCTTTAAGCAAAATCATGGAAACTTTTAAAACACTTTAATAAATGCATAAATAGCCTAATGTCATACACTTTCAACAAAAACATATTTGAATGTTTCAAATATGGAATAAAGTTAAAATCTAAATACTATCATGTCAAATACAGATATTAATTTACGTAGAGTTTGGAAAGGGGGAAATTTTCTGGCTAAAAGCTTATTTTGATTTTGCAGAGCAACCAAATATCAACAATGCAAAAGACTGCTATAGCATGACTTATTAACGTTAAACTGACAGCATTATCAAAAAAAATAATCACAACAAATGATTGGTTTGTGCTTGGCAATCAAGTTTTGCAAATAATCACAACCAACGTTTCAGCATTACTTGCACTGTAAGAGATACTTTGGTGGTCAAACACTTGCCCCTATGGCAAAACCTAGAAACAGTCCAAAACTCTTACCACTCTCCACAATCTGAGATAGTCTCCACTAGTAGCCAGCAAATCAGGAAAGACACCTTTCGGATCAGGAATCCACATGATTTTTGTGCAAGGATATGGATGATCAAATATGCTGCATGGTTTAAAATCTGCACTGTCTTCATCCAATCCAACAATCTTATAAAATAATTTACATATTACTTCATCATAAATTTTTAACAGCAAAACAGTTGGCATATTTTAGGTGATGTAGCTAACAATAAAATGCTTGTAAACTCTTGAAACTAACTGTAATTGCAGATATTCTAAGAAGATTTCAAGGTAAAACTTCATGCATTGATTTATTTTTCAGACTGTAAAACAAATATATGTACTGCACTATTATCATCATATTTTCCACCTCTTAAACCATGACGTCAGGGTTGTCCATAAACAAAAAATATAAATTTAAATAACTGCCTCATGTTTTCACAGTAATATTTTGCCAGTGCACATTTACAGTCCACTGTTTTGTTTAAGTTTAACAAAGGAATGTAGGTTTTAAATGTCCAGGTATCTTACTCATACACAAAAAATTATCTCTGCAACTATAATCATCTAAGAGCCACCAAATTATGATGTAATTTTCATTAGCATAATCAAACAGTCTCAGTGAACATACCTGAACTTTGTTGTTGTATTCTTCTATAAAACTTCCAATTGCTAGTCTGAATTTTTTGTCCTGTCTAACACTCCAACTTGTGGCATATATCGTCCATGGAGCTTCATATTTATAAATCTCTTTCCGTTTTGGTACACTTCCCATTCCAATATTTGATCAAAAACTTCAAATGACATTCATTGTTTGTCAATGTATTTCATTAGGCCAACAATGCATTGCACATAAATCACACAAATCTGTTTGAATAGATTTTAGAATGAGCCACAAAATTAAAGGTCATCCTAATGTTTAGTACATGTTAAGCTACAAAGTCAAAGATTCATTTATTAAGTGGCAAAATACAAACAGCATTCTTGAGAAATGTACACACAAACCACGTCATGAGGGGACAGTGAAAAGACATCAATTATTAAATTACTGCCACCTCAATTACAGTAAAAAAATAAAAATACCATTATGAGTAAAATGCCAAATCATAGACTACAAAGCAGTAACACAAAAAATAACTGTTTATAGAGAAGCCATGCAAATCTTCACACCGTAACAAAACACATTTATTGGTTACAAATAGAAAAGAACAAGCAGTATAATGAAACAGTATATAGTAGAACACTGATTATCTGAATGCTGATTATCTGAAACACCAGTTATTTAAACACTACTGTGACAAACGTCATAAAAACGCATCTACAATCTTATCTTGAGATATTGCTATCTGCCATGGCATGGCAAAAGCAAAAAGCACTTGATAATGGAAAGTTTCAAAATAATCTAGTGACTATGTCTTCCGTGAAAAGAAAAAGGAATGTAGTAATGATTGAGATGAAACTTGAGATTATGGATCAACTAGTGACAGGAGTGGGCATTTATTCTCTGGCAGTGCACTGGAATATTTGTATTATCATTCAATCATCTGAACAAATCAATTATCCAAACCACCCTGATTCAATTAGTTTGGATAATTATTGTTCCACTGTATTGATTAGGCAGTGGCTATTTTGCCGTCGACGGCAATTTACCCTCAGAGACTATTTTGCCGTGAGTTATTTGTGATTGGTCAATCTTAATGACGTACTAAACATGTGACTTTTGGTCGTCTCTGATTGGTCAATTTTAAAAACCAATTTAAAAACATTTTGCACTCCCAGGTTGCTATCCCCCACCCTGTACACATCCTTGCAGTGTACACTGCCCTGTACATTTACATACCGGGCCTGCCCCTTCAGTGTACACTGCCTTTCTTTTAAAGCCCTGGCCAGCTGAGATTCGAACCCGATACCTCAGTATCTCAAGACCAGCACTCTATCCACTACACCACAGAGTCACTGGTGCGATTTTAGCAAATTTGGCTATATAAACACACGTGAATAATCACGGCAAAATAGATTCCAAGGGCAAATTGCCGTCGACAGCAAAATAGCCACCGCCTATTGATTAAGAGTAGTGTTGAACAGTTTTAAATTAGTTCTATATAGACATTAAGCATGTTTAGTTGGTGAATTGCAGCCATTCACAATTCCTAAACTACGCTAGAAAGAGTTTAAACAAATATTTCACTTTGGAACTTTTTGTTAATTTGCTTGCAAGTTAAGCAACTATGACAAACACAAGACATTTTAGATCACTTTGCAATACTAAACTGATCTGTATAAATCAAACTTAAACAAACTATTTAAATTCAAAATATAAAAATATGAACACTCTGTAAAGCTAATACAAAATTTATAGGGATAGTACTGGCCATGTTATCCTAAAAACAAGTGTGATTATTTTGGGCAGCACCAAAATACGAAATTACGAAAACAGGAAAAAACACCAAAGGACAAAAATTGCAGAAACAAAAATGCATAGGTTTACTGCATTCAGTAAAATTAATATCAATTGGATAATTTAGTTTTAGTTTTTATCGATTTCTGTATTTCAGCAATTTCCATACTTCCTTAGCAGCTTAGTCTGTCAAATGGTAGTATACTTTTGGAGTATTTTCCAGTTTCTGTAACTCAGTATTTCCTTTTTCAGAATAAATTTTGGCAATATCATGGTTTAATATAAATTTTCACGATTCATTAATTCTTAATATGTGTAAATCTGGATTTCTATATTTTAGTGTTGTCCATGATTTTACATAAGCTACTTAAGCATTGAAAGTTTTAACTAGAAAAGATACCTGCAAAGCAATTAGGATTTTAATAGAGAGAGACTTGTCTTGACTAACCTATTTACAATCTCACCGTCATCAACAACTTCAATCTCTAATAAGTTTGATCAACCACGCTACTGCTGCAGTCTGTTTCTCCATTTACCCGTCAAGACTTTGTTTGCACTGTCAACTGTCCAGCTGAGGTCACGTGACACTTACATACGGTGTCAAATTTCCTTGGAAAAAACAACAGTTAAAAAAATAGGGCTATGTTTACATAAATTCTGTTGCTGGTAATTTTCATTTCACCCCCAATCAACAACCACTCAACCGCAAAGAGAATAAATTAAACACTACCAAAGCGCAATTATAATTGTTTGCCCACAACCTATTTTCTGGTGTCATCAGAATCTTCGACTTGGTAGCAGGGTTGCCAGATCCCAGCGATCAAAAAAAGCCAAATCAGGTAGAAAAAAAGCCAAACACTTTTAATAACGTCATGAGTATAATTTTAACCTACATCAGTGTTTCCCAAACTGTGCGTCGTGAATATACGCCGCCATTTTTGGAGATCGGTATCATTTTAGGCTGAAGCAGGCACATTCCGCAGTTTCCTCACCATTACTGCAGGGGTGATCTCCAAAAAAATAGGTCATTACCGATCTCGCAAACGCCTGCGATACCACTCATCGTTGCTTGAACAAGATTTGCCTGGTCGGCGTGCGGCGACACGTATGATCAAGCACTTTTTTTTCTCAGCGAACAAAACACTTTGGAAACCATTGGCCTGGAATTTACAGTAACCATTATTCTGACGTCTCATCTCGTAGCCCCTGCTTTACTTATGTTTGGTTTAAAAAAAAACCGAACAGCCAAACGAAATTTTGCAAGCCAAACGCTCTTTAAAAAAAGCCAAATTCGAGGAATTTGGCCTTAAAAAAGCCAATATGGCAACCCTGCTTGGTAGTTGGGCTGCAAGGTGCCTTGGGGCTAAAATGCAGAGGTGGGCACTTCCGCAAATCCGCAAATTGCGGACTCAAGTTTCTATTTGCGGATTTGCGAACCTAATTTCCTACCGCAAATCAGCAAAGCAATAGGCAGTGTTGCCTGATCCGCGGTAAAACCGCTTGGAAAAAGTGGACGCTCTTGTTTTCTGGGTTGGAGGTTAACTTCCGGGAGTTGATGACCTTTTTTTTTCGTTGGAGGTCAACGTCTGGTCGATGGCAAAATTTGACCTTCAAAAATAAAATAGGTCATCACGAAGACAAAATAACAGTGAACAATGTGGTCTAAGTTTGCAGAAGTGCAATGAGCATTTGCGGTTGCGGAAGTGCAAAAAGTCACCGCAAACCTATCGCAAACTTGCGGATTTGCGGTTGCGGAACACCTCTTGCAGTTTTGCGGAATTTGCGGTTGCGGAATTGAGTGTAAATTTGCGGTGCCCAGCTCTGCTAAAATGAAAGGAGTATCGGTAATGCTGAGCCACAAATCTTGCCCTACCACATAGCAAAACATTCCTTCTTTTTAACTTCCCACCAGTTTGATTGTAGTACAAACCGTTGCTATGCCAATTAAACGGAGAAATACTTAATGCGACCCATAAGTTGAATGCGGTATGCTAAGGGCACGTGTTGGATCATGGATATTTAACAATTTCATGCAATGTATCCTACAAATTTGACTAACCCCTATGTTACTGCCGTATGATGGCAGTAAGAACTTAAGTAGGCCACGAACTCAGTATTTTATTTCAATTCGCTATCATTATCTTAATTTGAGGCGCTGGTAATTGTATTAGTTTCAGGCGTAATTTGATTCAAACCTCGTGCTACTTTATTTGCAAATCCTACCAAACGACAATTGAACAGAACCAAGAAAGAACTAGAGTATTTTCGGCTCGTGTAACAAAGTTTTATAATTTGTGGTTTAGAATTTCAAAATTTATATGTATGAATTATATGAATTTGTGCTAATGCAATTAACTCTAAATTAAACAAAGTGTCACAATTGCCAGGAAGTTTGTTGTTTTTTGCTAATTTATGATTAGTTGTTTATTTTGGTTTATTCGTAGATAAGGGCCTCTCAATATATCTCAAACTCAACAAAAGTATTGTGAGATCAGTCTTGAGGCGGTGAGGCTTCGAAAAACGCCCATGTGACGGTAACTAATTGCAATCGCCGTCACACCCTAACGAGTGTAGTGATTTGGTACTCAAACACTACACGTTGTACTAAATCCTTCAGGAACGTCATGCTCCGCTGTCCACAATTTTACATGTGCTTTGAGTACGATTAGTTGTGAAGACAAGTAAGGTCTGAGCCTACAAAACCCTAGCTAGATTAAGTATTTTTCTCGCTAACTATTCTATTTGAATAAGGTTTTGTTGTAATTTGTTAAGAATTGTGTAAATATTTATTAAATTAGCTTTCGACTTGTGCATTTGCTGAAGAATTCCTACACGAATACATTTATTTGTCAGCTCGCTCCAATATTTTTGATTGTGGCAAATATTATGATTATCAACTAAATTGACAAATTTCACATAAATAGAAAGGCCTAATTTGATCGTTAGACATAAATACGTGAAGGTAGCTATCAAACCAAGGATATTTTGGCCATCTCAGGTGGCTTGTGCCGCAAATCTAATCCAATCTCATAAAAAGATATTCTTTCTCCTCATAAACCATTAGTTCTGATTGTGCTTCAAATGGTCATACCAGTACTCTAGGTGGCAACTAAGTAGGCTATTAACCATAACAAATCAACTGAAATTGTTTAAGAATTTTGGTAGAGAGGTGTTTTTAATTAAAAAGCGTAAGAATGCACGTTAACTTCAGTACAATAAACTTTTTATTCAAATTTTGAACGTTTTTAGCACATCACATGGCCCTCCTCACAGAAAAATTTCACTCCTTAATCTTGAAATTAAGCTTGCAAAACGATATACAGACCTATATCTATACAAAACTAGTAATTACATACCAAGTAATATAAATGTGACATACCGTATATACTCGTGTATACGTCGATCTCATGTATAGATTGATGTGTATTTTAAGACAAAAAATTACATCATTATAAGTATTACTCGTGTATAAGACAACTTCGCATTACAACATGTTTTGATGGACTTGCGGTATTGAGGACTTGACTGAATTGTTTGGGGATAGCAATACCGATGCTGAGAATTGCTTTGAAGGATTGAAATAAACTTTCTATTGGACTACCATTACATTAATGCTGACTGTTTGTTGGATTTAAAATGTTTGTATATTTGGATAATTACCGGTATTTATAGATCAAGGTCTATTTAAAGGTATGTGCATTAGACTTTATTCAAAATTTACAGTAATATAATTTCGTTTAATGGTTTCGCAAATATATTAATTTGTTAAACTCAAAACCGATAGGTAGCAATACAGCACAACAATGGTGGCTCCCAGGTTATGATTGAGCATGCCGTCGTAAGCTTGTTTGCTAATAATATATACCGTATATTTTAGGCTAATTCAACACCTCTACAATAAATTTCACCAATATCTGATAATTTTTTTGAAGTAACGTTAACATTTATAAAGTGAAGCACCTTATTGTCAACGTTTGTTAAGGCTTCATACGCGGTGTGTATGTTGCATGTATAGGATAATGACTGAGTTTTCTTTTCATATTCACATTCTATACCATTCGGCAGTAACACATCCATAAGCATTACTCTTGCATAAGTCGACCCCAAAAATTTTACCTTGAAATCGTCTCCCATAAATTTGTCTTATACATGAGTATATACGATGATAGTTCTAATAATAACGTAATTAACAAATGGATACAAAATTTCGATAAAGAGGTACTGTACTTTTCTCATACCAATAAGTAGCAAAAATAAGCAGATAATATATGTTGAATACTTTGTATTGCCTCTGAACGCTTTCAACAAGTCAACATTGCCATCGTAGCAGTATCAAAATTATGTATTTACAATACATCTTAAAAATTAAAGATGAATAGTTATACAAAAATTGGTAGTGAAATATTAATAGCACATAAATAAGATAAATATGACAAAATATTATTGCTGCTTAACATGGAAAAATTGTAAAACAAATAAATGTATACAAAGAGATAGTGGTTAAATAGTACGATCAATCACAAACACTAAAATACATTTAGCAAAAACGAAGAATTGTTGGCATACAGTTGTTTGTTGAATTGTGGATTGATTTTCTTGATTTGTATAGCTTCATGGATTTTGGTTTCGTATTATGTGTTGCACTTTCTAATAATGTTGAACAAATTTGTTGCTATTTTTCTTGCAGCTATTTCATACCTTCCTTTCGTCTGTGATGGTGGTTTTTGTTACTGAGGAGTAAAGATGCTCATGTACTCTGATGGCTAAGTGGTGTGTGGTCATAACCCGATGTATGAGCAGTTTGCATCACGTCGACAATCAAAGTTGTTCATTACATTACACGATATTGCGGTAAGTGTAGAACAGTTTACTTAAAAATATATAACGGTATGGTAGGACTACATTGACATGTCCGCATTAAAATTCTTCCTAACGAGACAAATGAGATAATCAGCAAATTGGTAACATTTTTTAACATAATATTGGATTTAACTAAGAGGGAAAAATTTGTATTTTGTGTCTGTGTAACTAATTTATCCCTATCATCAAACTTCTTAAAAAATTGATCAAAAAACCAACTAGGATAGCCATTTTTTCGGAAAAAGTTACGGAAATAACACATTTCTCTTTTAAATAGGTGGTTATTGAAGCAAATCATCTTGGCTCTAATCAAGAAACACATACCAAACCTGTTTTCTATTTTTGAGGAAACTTTTCTGCCTAATGAAGCAGCAATCCTATACTTGTGTTAATAAGTTTGTGCCAAACCCGAGTATTAAAACTATGGTTAGTATTTTTTGTAAACCTTACACCTAATTGACAAAGCAGCATATGGGCGTAAGGGGTATTAACAATTTATTAAAATGAATATGCTAGGAAACAATAATGAGTATACCACCCAACCAATTTAGACGAGACCATTAGTATTTTTTATATCTAGGTCCAAAAAATGAGGGCTGTCGTAGTTTTTTCTTTTATAAATTTGATGTTGTTGGCTACATCTTACTTGGCTTATGTTCTATGTAGGAACTGAACTTGCTCGCAATTGGAACAGCCAGCAATTCCAGAAAGTTTTATTTGTTCAAGTTTATGAAATGCATCGAAGCAAAATTTCAAAGTTATGGGTAGGAGAGGCGCCAAAGTAATTTACCTAAGTGTTTTCAGGAGTACCCTATTAAATATTAGGATCAGTTTTAACAACTTTTTGTAGCTAAATGGTTATTTGTGCGACCTAAAGCGTCTGGCTGCGCGCATGTTGCTTGGTCTCAACATATGCTCAGCTGGAAAGAACAAAGCAACCCGAAGTGATGCACCTACAGTTAAGTTATTACAATAGTAGCCATAAATAATGATAAGATTAAGAATATCAAATCAGACGGTTGCGTTGGCTTCGCCCAATTGCAAAAGAAATGGCTTCAACATTTAGATGATATGTTGTTCGAAAATACTGTAATAGTTTCTTGCAAAAGATAAAACAAGACCATCTTTACCTTCATATTTTTCTAGGGGCATCACCAACTGGTTTGTTTGAAGTAGGCTACATTTTGAAATGTTTAGAGACTTCATTTTATGGTAAATCTTTTAGAAAATGTAGATAGCTAATGTCAAAGAAGCATGCTTTTGAGAAAGAATGGTAAAAATGTAACAAACGACTAACTTTTTCTACACATTGCAATTTTGTGAAATCCCGGCACCAAAGTTTTGTATGATTATACCAGTTAGCTACATTTCATAATTTTTAAAGTCTTCATTTTGTGATGAATCTTCTTGCAATTTTAGATAGATACTGCCAAAGAATCATGCTTGCTCGGAAAAAGTAGTCAAAATGTACCAAAAAAATAACTTTTTCAAAAAAATTGCTGGTTTGATTGGACTAGTAAGAAAATTATTCCACAAACAATAAAACATGATGTATGGCAACCAATTTCGATCAGCCATTATGAACTAATCTTAGCCTTAACTAATTGGAATAACATGTTGCTGGAAAGAAAATTTCTTCAGCTTTCAAACATCAGTAATGATTAGTACCTTGTCATGATACTAAAAACTAAACTCTTTTTACTCAGCTTACCATAGCTTTGAGAAAATAAAAAGTTACATTAGAGATCTGAAAGTTCAGCATTTTTAGTATAAAAAATAATTGCAAATGTACATGTCATGTATTATCAGAATTTTCTTGAAATACTCTTTAATCTTTAAAAAAAGGTAAAAAATTGGTTGAGAAATGAGGTCACAAATTAGTTTTTAAATAAACTGATTTTGTAAAAATGTTGCAATTTTTGAAGTAATAACGAAGGAATGTGTAAATTACGCTAGGCAGCATTGTGACATCATAGAGCGAGTTGAAGTGTGCAGAAAAAATAGCAAAAAGCATGTCCAAGAAGCTTAAACTGCTTTAACAAAGAATCTGTTATTGCATTGCTAAGTCATCATTAATTTTTGTAGGTTTTTTTTATCAAGGGCACCTTGCTAAAATCTCCTGAAAAAGCTTTTATTCGCGTTTCTACGATCAGTATTTTTTAAGTAAATTAAGAAAACAAATTTGCAATTAATTGCTAATTATGACGTCATGTAACATCGCAAAAAAGTAAGATTTGTTGAAGTTGTTAAGTCGAGTACTGGCTTTTGCTTAAGCCAAAAATCGCGTTTCTTGGTCGAAAAATGTGATTTTAAAAAAATTATCTTTGGCTGTGACGTCATTGTGACGTTGAGACAGACAGAATTGGGCTTTCTTTTTTAGATTTAGACACAAGAGCGGTGGAAAACGCTAAGTTGAGTTGCATTATCTACCTTCATGTTTAACATTTATACAATCAGGGACGCCGAGTTTACTGTGCGTTACCTATGCATGCTTTGAATCAATATTTATGACTAAATCAACCCCATTATTTTTTTCCCAAATCGATTTAAAATAGTCGCAAATGCATTTATTAAAATTTACAATTCGCTTTGCCTTAGTCCTAAATGTTGTTTTTAATCAAGGATGCACAACTTTTTCACTATTAGAGGCCGCATTAAAGACTTTGTTTCAATGTACAGCCGCCAGTAATGGAAATAACAATTCTTTGGGTTAAGTGAAAGTGAAGAACTTTTTTCAATTTCGAGATCAAAATTTTGAATGCAAAAGTTTCTGATCTCGAGCAAAGATTGGTTCAAAGTGAATTTTCTTTTCTGTTTATGTAAAGGTAAAAATCTTTTTTGGGAGGGGGATCAACTTTAAATATAGTGCAACGCCGCACAACATATCATCCCAAGCCGCTGGCGGCCATAAGGTGGCAGGTTGTGCGCTACTCTCCTAAATAAACGTATGTGCTAAAAAATCATTTTGATTACGTTACTCAATCTTATCACTTTTTAAAGGTAATACCGGTATCGTGTAAATATTGCTCTTTTGACTTATTTGGTGGCTGAAAGAATTGTGTAACACATTTTCGATTAACATAGATCGTTTGGTTTGAATTGGACGGAAGCCGCGGCATAGACAAAAATTTTAAAACGAGTTTATCAGCGACAATTTAAACTTGAAGCAGCTATAACTCTGAGTTCTATCATTATAAGTTTTCTGCAGGCTGTAGCCTCAAAGTGCTAGCTTCAAGACGCAGCTCGACCAGAAAACCACTTAATTGGTTTTTTGCCGCTTCCTAGTCTATATGGTGTGCATCTGTAAGCTGTGATGTAGCTCTTTGCATTACACAATGGCGTATGGAAACTTGTCTCAGTTTCATCTACTGATATTGCAGCAAAACATGTCGGCATTGATGGAAGCTATGCACTGATCTGTGATTTCAGTCTTCGATTCACACACGGCTTGGGAATACAGCCAAAGATTGGGTTGATGCAACTTAGCATAACGCTTGGTACCTTACAAAAGTAGTAGAAGTCGACTTCAATGATGGAGATGCATTACTTGACTTCATGCATCCTACAGTGCCCACAATTTTTATTGGTCTATATGCTCGGACCAAATTTTGGTGCCACTCGATTACATACATTGCTGTGTGTCATCTCCTGTGCCGCGTTTACGTGATACACAAAATTTCACTCTAACAAAGATTGATATCGACATGATAAATGCAAAATGGCCGTTGCTGTGACGTTTTTAAATAATGCTGTTTTGCTTATTTTCTATTTAAATTTAACTTTTTGTAGTTCCTTTGTTGGTAGCAGACTGAAGGGAGTATGGACCAATCTATTATCATTCACATCAAGATGGTTAATGCTGTATATAAACATGCAAACTTCCCGAATATTTCTTCACACCTTTATCTCTGTGTACTTTCTGCCAAACTATGTAGTTGTGGATACCATATCTTTTAAATCATTTCATAATTTTTCAACTAACAGCTAAATTATCCACTCGTGCAAATTCATTACCATTTTTAATCACGAAGTGAGAAATGGAAAAGGAAGGTAAAATTGCTATCCTTTTTTCACTTACAATATTTGAATGTTATTTTTTCTTTTAAAACCAAAAGTCGCTCAAATTTTTTTTTTGAATATGTCAGTATATTAAATATTTTTTAAAATGAGGCGCTATTTGGAAGAAAATATTTTGGGCAATGTTTAGGTTTTTGTTCCGCTTGACTGATTTTTGTAAAAGTGTTGTCTCACTAGAGTCATATCCTTGCATTATATTGGCTAACAAATTACAGTTTTGATTTCATAGTTTTGTTTTAGCCCAGGGGCTGCCATTCTTTTTGTTGCTGCTTACTACTTATGGAGTTATTCTGTAGCTGAGTATTACTTAACTTTGACGATTAGTTTTTGTCCATAAAAAAACTAGCATACACAAAAACATACCAATATAATACCAGTAAACGAATCCGCAATTAAAAGATATATAAAACTAAACTTAACTTAGCAAAACTGCAGACGTGACACTGTTTCGATCTATCAGGTCTCTTCAGTGCAGTTGGTGACCGACAAGAAGCTGGAGGCTCGAGTGATACGGCCTCGTTGAGTATTGACAGACCTTCCACCTAGTGGATCTAGTATAGATCCCACAAGTGTGGCGGTCTAAGCTATGCTTTATTAAAAGCCTTTAGCTTCTTGTCGGTCACCAACTTCACTGAAGAGACCTGATAGGTTGAAATAGTGTCACTGTCTGCAGTTTTGCTGAGTGCATCGCTAGCCTCTTGCATTACTATACATATAAGACCTTGTGACCACTAGGCTGTGACAGCACTATTGTTCTAGCAGTTGCTAGACTTGGTGCACCTGTGACAACCGCCACTCATTGACGAATGATACGGCTTCGCAGAGTACTAACAGACCTTCCACCAAGTGAATCTAGTATAGATCCCGCAAGTGTGGCGGTCTAAGCTATGCTTTATTAAAAGCCTTTAGCTTCTTGTCGGTCACCAACTTCACTCAAGAGATCTGGTAGGTCGAAACAGTGTCACTGTCTGCAGTTTTGCTGAGTGCATCGCTAGCCTCTTGCATTACTATAAACTTAACTTATTTGCACATATACACAAACATAAACAAGCAAAATGTTGAGCTTGTCGATCAATAAGTAGTCATAAGTTAATGCGATGACTGAGCTTGCTTTTCGTCAAATAGTTTTGAAAGCCGAGAAGATATTTTGCTAACAGAACATCGGAAATTTTGTTCTGGGTTTACGAGACGATTTCTTGTCTTCGACTTGATTGTAAGAAAAGTGGAAAATTTTTGTTCGCATTCCCATGCCGTTGAAAATAGGAAAAGCTTGAGGACTTGCATTTTTCGCTAGTGCTGGGTAGAAGAGACTTGCATTTAACTAGAAGTTGGCCAATTTATGATTTTTAAACTTCACCTGTGCACCTTCATTGCACTGCAAATCGATGAGGTCTTCTTGCACAAGTTCCCACTGGGAGATCATCAGGCTTAACAGTGAGGGAATTCCGAATGCAAGTGCATGCTTGTGCATCACCATCATTAAAGAAATACAGCTTAATTTCATCTTTCAACAGAAGGAGATGTTTGGTGATCTCTTGACGAAACGAAATTCTAAACTCCCCTGCTAGTGAAGCCACAGTCTCAAACATTTCAAACGGTCTGTTCTCAACGTTTTTTTTATCCACAAATCGAGCTTTCTGGCAAATGCAGTCAATTTGAGTGAGAAATCAATGATGTTGCGCTCAAGCCCCTGAAGAGAACAATTGAAGTGCTTCGTGACTTCAAAAACATCTGACAGGTAGGCCAGGGATATATAGAACATCGGGATGGCAACTCCAAAAATCCGCTTTGTTTATCCGCCCAACAGTAGAATTACCTACTAATGGTGTGTAACAAGTTGATAGCCTTAGCAAGTATGCATTTGTATGTTTGTTACAATATAATTTATTCTTATTTAGTAGTAATGTAAAATTTGGTCAGTACAATTAAGATTTTAGCCAATTAGTTTAAAATAGTCTTGTTGTTATATGATTGCTTTTGTTCTTTTTGTTTCTAATTAGTTAATTATTCAGGTTTTTGTATTTTTTTTATTAGTTATCTCAAGCAACTAGCAATAGATGCTTTTACAGATCGTGCGGAGATACGTAACCAAACAAAAAAAACTTAAGAAAATTTAGGCTGTGGCTTAAGAAGTGAACGTAGCCTAGCAGCCAGCTCAGCCTTTTGAGCTTGTTATTACAGATTTAGGCATTAGATAATATTTTACATTTGAAAATTATAAGCAAAGAAGGAAATTGTAAACCTTGCAACTAATTGACAAAGCAGCATACGGGCGTAAGGGGCATTAACAATTTATTAAAATGATATATTTTTTATAATATTTTACGTTTTACTTTTAGCTGCTTACCGTAATGTTCAGTTGTTTTAAATGTGCTGAACTATTTTGTAGATCTTTGATCAGTTTAAGTTTTTGTGTTAATTTCTTTCAACTAATTTCTTGTCTGGCTATGGTCTACACATGTTGTGTGCCTTGATGCACTATAGGTTATCAAGCTAATAAAAGTTTTAAAAAAATTACATTATTTGAATTTCCCGCCAAAGATAATCTTAGGAAGAAATGGATATCAGCTATACCCCCAAAAAAATAGGAGGTTAGTAAAAGTCACAAAGTGTGTTCAGAGCATTTCCTTTCTGATGACATTTCAACAACATCCTTTGACAATCATGACAAGCGACGTTGCGACCGAGATAACCAGACACTAAAAAGACTTTGATTAAAATCAAATGCCATTTCTTCAATTTTTCCTTGATTACAAAAATGTTTATCAATCACCAAAACAAAACCTAGAAGTGGAGCATCAACTTCAACTGCTCGACAAGTAAAGAACTTTCACTTGACCAGCTCAATGAACAGTTTTTATTAAAAGATAACATTTTGAATTTTTTAAATTTAATAAAGAAATTGGACAAGATCTACTTGCCTGACGGTTAAGTAGACAAGATTAAAAGCAATTGTTTAATTTTTCATCTTTTGTTGCACAATGATAATATTTGTGTTGCACCAAAACTGCTTGCATCTCTAGTGGTACATGATGAGCTCAAAATAGGTGCATTTCCTTCACAAGCTGCTTTACCTATGCATATTTATAGTCATTTGTTGACTGATGGATCAGTTTCAAGTTTGTCATGCAATCATATGAATAATTGAAACATTTCTTTTACTACTATTTTTATACTGCACAGTAGTTATTTACTCTTACATTTCCTTCTACTTTGACCATGCGAAATCTTTAACATTATATTTGTTTTTTCTTTGTTTTATTACGTACACTAATCAATTGACAAGAAACATTTCGATTTCGACAACCTTACGGTTTTTCGATGTTCCTTGCCTCAGTAACAATTGTTATTCAAATTTCTGTTTCATTTTTTTGGTTTGTTTTCTAATTTTGTTGGATAGAGGTGAAAAATAAACTTTACTTACTTGTTTTAAGGGTTGTATGCTGCCTGCTAAGCACTCAAGTTTTTGTGGAAAGAATCTTTTTGCACTTGAAATTCGAGTTACGTGAAAACAAAAAGCAAATGTACAGTGGTTTAGCTGTTGCAATTGTTTTTATGAAAACTAGTAAGGTTGTTTGAGCACTATTAGATTACTTTCTCACCAAGCAGTTATAGTAATGTCACTGCTGACTGTGTTGTTTTTGAAGCCAACATCAGGTATATAAATTTGTTGGTATTTTGGCTTTCTGGTGTTTTGTTCAAGCTTTTATGTCGCACTGTTTAATTTTTCGTATATCGAGTTGCTAATGTAGCAATATCAAAATTTAAATTTATGAGTCCTATAATTTTCTACTATACCTTCCTAAAGCATTCAGTGTAGGAACGAAAGCAGAAGCGGTAGACGCGAAAGCGGGAACGGTTACAGAGATAACCGCTTTGCGAATAATTATCTTATTTAAATAAAATGAGCAGGCGCTTTGACATTTGTGAGTAAATCAAATTAATTTGCAAACAAAAACAAATCAATTTGATTAAGTTATAAATGTTGATCTAATGCGTATCGAACAACGAACAAACGGCGCCGCATAATTGATTTTAATAAATACGGAGTACTGCGACATCCGTAACTTAATTGATGGTTTTTCCGCTTTTCCGTATTTCAGCATTGACCGTAGTTGGCTATTTTTGCAAGTTCTTCTAAAAGTAAAATAAGTTTATTATGCAGCAAAGCAAATACTAGTTTGACAAAATAAAATTGAAGTGATTAACTTCTTACCCTAGAGCTGTAAAAAAATTAAAGATAGTGTGGTGATGGTGAGCAGTTTACCGTATTTTACGTACTGTAGCCTGTAGAAGTTGACTGATGGACAGTGTTGGTAGTATACTTATATAGGCTATATCTAATGTCATTTCAATCCTTTTTTAATAACACACATATATTACATTACATGGTTTTAATATTTAACTGCAACCAATGGTGAGTCTCCGGGCTAAAAGATATCAATTTTGGAAATGTTGGGCTTTTATCATCACTCAGACAGTCAGAGGTACATCTGTACATATTGATAACTAAGCTAAAATAATTGGTGTGGCTTAAATAGCTTTTTCACAGTTTCGCTATGTATGTGGCTACCTTGATAGATACTTGGAGGCATCACAGTGGTTATAATTTTTGTTCTCACGGCAACTTCTATCACTCAGCAGAACAGAAGAAACAAGTACATAATGGCATCATCATTTTTTCTAGCCCCTTACACGAGCAGATGAGGCATGTTGAGTGAGCTACCATATGACGTGCTTTTTGTAAATTCTGGCTGCGACTAGCATCTGTTAATTAAAAGGCAGTGGCTCTTTTGCCGTTGATGGCAATTTACCCTTGGAATCTATTTTGCCGTGAATTATTTGTGATTGGTCAATTTTAATGACGTACTAAACATGTGACTTTTGGTCGTTTCTGATTGGTCAATTTTAAAAACCAATTAAAAACATTTTGCACCCCCAGGTCTCTATCCCCCACTGTGCACACTCCCTTCCAGTGTACACTGCCCCGCACATTTACATACCGGGCCTGCCCCTTCAGTGTACACTGCCTTTCTTTTAAAGCCCTGCCAACTGAGATATGAACCCACAACCATGGTATCTCAAGACCAGCACTCTATCCACTACACCACAGTGTCACTGGTGTAGTAATAGCAAATTTGGCTATATAAACACATGTGAATGATTACGGCAAAATAGATTCCAAGGAAAAATTGCCATCGATGGCAAAATAGCCACTGCCTAATTAATATTACATGTATTAGCTGCTTTGGTCAACCTGACTAAAATAGGCCTAAGAAAAAGAAGATTGCAAAGTTCAATTAAAAGAGCACAATAGTCAGTAAAAAGTTAGACATTGTGGTGCTCATTTAAACACAAATGTTTTCAAGACAGATTATTCATCAAAAAGCAATGTTTATGGCTGACAAAAAAGATGAATCATAAAGATTGGGCAGTGGCTATTTTGCCGTCGACGGCAATTTACCCTCAGAGACTATTTTGCCGTGAGTTATTTGTGATTGGTCAATCTTAATGACGTACTAAACATGTGACTTGTGGTCGTCTCTGATTGGTCAATTTTAAAAACCAAAAAAAAATTTTGCACCTCCAGGTCTCTATCCCCGACCCTGTACACTCCCTTCCAGTGTACACTGCTCCGTACATTTACATGCCAGGCCTGCCCCTTCAGTGTACACTGCCTTTCTTTTAAAGCCCTGGCCAACTGAGATTCGAACCCGCAACCATGGTATCTCAAGACCAGCACTCTATCCACTACATCACAGTGTCACTAGTGTTATTATAGCAAATTTGGCTATATAAACATACGTGAATGATCACGGCAAAATACATTCCAAGGGCAAATTGCTGTCAACGGCAAAATAGCCACTGCCTAAAGATTGATTGCTAAATAGGCTGTAACAGTATAAGTGTTGTATTATTTATGTAAACATTTTATAGCAAGTAGCTATTTTGCCATTTACAATATTTTATCCTTGGAGGCTATTTTGCTGTAACTATTCATGTGGATTTATGTAGTCATAATTGCTACAGTTCTGTTAGTGACACTGTGGTGCATGAATAATGGAGCTGCCTCAAAATATAATGGTTATGGGTTGGAATGTATGCTGGCAGAGCACTTAGACAAAAGCAGTATACGCTGGAGGGAAGAGCTTAGTATGTGAATGTGCAGGGTAGTGTACAGTGTGGGGGAGTGTAGATTGGGTGTAAAATTTTTTTGTGATTTATTAAAATTGACCCATCAGAAACGACCAAAAGTCACACATTAAATATGTCATTAGAATTGGCCAATCACAAATGTCTGATGACAAAATAGCTTTCAAGGGTAAAATGCTGTTAACAGCAAAATAGCCGCTGCCTATTTTATATACATATATGTCTGTCCAAAAAGTTGTTCAATCTTTGTGCACAAGACACACTACACAATGAATATCACAAATATTATTTAATCTTCAAAATACTCCCCTTGCAAGTGCACACTTTTTCTAGCACCTCTGCTATTTTTGGATGCATCACTTAAAATTCCCCTCTGGAATGCTTCAGAGCTCAGCCATTGCTTTTTCCATAATGTCCTTTTGTGACTGAAATTGCATTTTGCATAGTTTTTAACTTGGGGAATAGCCAGAAGTCACATGGTGCCACATCAGGAAAGTAAGGAGGCTGCTGCACAAGTGCCATATTGTCTTTGGCCAAAAAACCTTTAATTACCTAGGCAGAATAAGCGGCAGCATTGTTATGGTGAAGCTGCCAATTTTTCTCTGGCCACTTTCTTTTCACAGCATCATGAAGGTAATGTAAAATCTCCAAGTAATACTCTTGATTGATTGTTTGGTCTTCTGGTGTGTATTTGTGATGCCCTATGCTGTAGGAATCAAAGAAACAGCTCAGCATCACTTTCACATTGCTGCGAACTTGTCATGCTTTTTTGAGCCATGGTGATTCTGGGTGCTTTCATTGTGAAGATTGAAACTTAGTTTCTGGATTGTAACCATAAACCCAGGTCTCATCACCAGTTATGATAGTCTTCATACATTCTAGGTCATTGTTTGCTTAATCCAGTATGTCCTGGGCAATTTCCACACAGAGCTCTTTCTGTTGCTCCATTAGTTGCTTGGGAATGAATTTGGTTGTCCTCTGCATTCACAAATCTTCAGTTAAAATGGAGTGAACTGATCCTCTGCTTATTCCCATTTTTTCAACAATTTTCCTGAGTGTTAGACGTCAATCTTCCATCACAATTTGGCAAACCTTTTCAATCACCTCTTCATTTCGGCCTGTGGATGGCCTGCCAGATCATACCTTACTCTACACTAACATTTGACTGTTTTTGAAGCAATTAAACCATTTCTTTATTTGAGTTTGACTTTAGGGCCTCATCTCCAAAAGCTTGCTGAATCTTCTAAATTGGTGCAGTTTGATTATTACCTAGCTTTTGGCAGGACTTCATACAATATCTTTGTTTCATGCTTTCTGTCATTATGCTTGCAAGCAAAAAATTGATGATCATGTAATACATGACTGCACTAAATGCTTTAAAAAACAAGAATGACACCAACTGTCAGTTTGAAATTTTTTATGCATAAGCAGTAATTTTGATTTTACAATTTGCCAAAAACACTTTGCTGGCACGGCATTATTTTTGGCAGAAGAAGATAGGGTCAGATACTTTTTGGACAGACCTCGTATAAACTTAAAATTACTCACTGGGATTTATCTGAACTGAAATTAAAAAATTTTATATCAGATTTAGAGTTGGGTTGCATTGCTGTTTGCTTAAATAAATTTGAATTGCAAAGTTTTTTCATGACATGCAACACTGCGCCTTCAAAATTAAAAAGTTATAATTTTTAACTTGAGTACAATTTGCATCAGCAGTCACCAAACTACAGGCTGTAAGCCAAATCCAGCTTGTGTGGTTAGTTCTTCTTGCTTGCCACATGTTTTGAAGAAGCTAACAGACAATAATTTTTGTAAACACTATAATTTTATTAGTTGGACCAGTAAAAATCTAGAAATGATTTTTTTGTATTTCTGTTTCTGCCTGTGATTCTGAGGACATGACAAACTCCAATATTATAATACCATTGTTTCTTCAGTTAAATATCTTTTCAGCTAGTCACTATCCTGGTAGACTATGCAACCTAGCAGCTAGCTATCTACACCAATCAAAAGCCGCCTCAACATGGTGGTGCGGTCCCCGACCCTGTTTGGGTTGGGTCAAAATAGCTGTTGGGCTTCCCGAGGGTCCCAGTACCCCAGGCACTCCCTTTCATTTTTTTGCTATGCTGCCTCCTGAACGACTGCAGAAGGGCAGCACAAAGTTTCTTCAAAATCGGTTGCCTGTTTACTCTTTTTTCTCTCCTGCCCTTCTCTTGGCCTTCTTCATCTCCTCATTCTTTTTCTTCTTTTGATGAGCGGTAATGTTCATTCCAACCCTGGCCCCATGTTTCCCTGCTCTGTGTGCGCTGCAAATGTGACCTGGCGGGGCAAGTCATTGCAATGCTGCACTTGCTCCGAATGGGTCCATCTAAGGTGCTCACAACTTTCCCTCTCCAAATTCAGAGCTCTTGGCACCTCTCAGTCTTGGAGCTGCCCCCCCTGCCGTAACACTGTGACTCCCTCCTCGAACTCCTCCGACATGTATACCTCCACTGTACAATATGGCCCCCCTCTGCTAATGCAGCACTCTTGCCCCTCCCTCGTCTCCAAACTTCTTATCCCCCATCTGCCCACTTTATATCTTTTACCCCTGCCCTCCCATCACTGTCCCTTTCTCCTGGCTGTTCTTCTGTGCCTCCTGCCTCCTCTCTCCACCCTAACTCTCTCAGGGTTCTTCAATGGAATGCTGGAGGTCTTCGAGCCAGGAGCACTGAACTACTTCACTTTTTTTCATCCCATCCTGTTGACCTTATCTGTATCCAGGAATCTAATCTTAACTCCTCTTCCTCTTTCCAGATTCCTGGATTCTCTGCTCTGCATTTTTATTGCACTCACTCCCGGTCTGGCATTGTCTCTCTTGATGCCATGCATGCTAGCGGCAGCATTGCTACTTTCGTCAGGCAGGACCTATTCTTTTCTGAACTTTCTACATCCTCTCTTTCTTTGCTTGATCCCTACTCTGATTATGTAGGGGTCAACATCCCTCTTAGCAACTCCTCCTCGGTGTCATTTCTTAATGTGTATGCCCCCTATTCACTCTTCTTCAACGGATGGCAGAACCGACTCCTTTTCTCCCTCCTCCAGAAATCTCTTCATTCTGGGGGACTTCAATTGCCATCACCCCCTCTGGGACTAACTGCTGCCTGCCGTGGGGAGGAAGTATTCAACTGGGTCATCTCTTCTGACCTCCCACCCTGAATGACCCTGACACACCCACCTTTCTCCATCGCTCTTCTGGCAGTCGCTTCTCTCCTGATATCTCCTTCCTCCCTCCTCTCTTCCTCTGTCTTGCTCCTGGGAGGTGCTTCAGGACTTTGGTTCTGACCACCTACCAATTCTTCTATCTGTCTCTCTCTCTCTCTCCGGCCTATCACCCCAACAAGCGTCCTCCTTTCTTCAACTTTCAGAAAGCTCACTGGGATGACTTTGACTCCCATTGTCCTTCTGCAGAGGAATACTCATCTCTCTCTCTTTTCTCTGCTGCTGCTCTTTTTACCTCTCTGGCACTGAATGCGGCCAAATCTTCCATTCCTTTCAGCCGTATCAAATGCCACCATAAAGCTTGGTGGTCTGCTGAGGTGGAAGGTGCGGTTAGTGAAAGACGCAAGGCTTTTGCTGCCACTCACAGAAGTGATGAAGATCACCAGGCTTACATCTCCGGTTCTTGACGTGCCTCGTCAGTCATCGCCAAGGCTGAGGCATGGCAGATGACTTGCTCTTCTTTTTCACCCAAATCTAACCCTAAATCTGTGCACTCTCTTCTATGCTCTATCGCTGGCTCTCCTTCCTCGTATTCCTCCTCTCCTAACTGTTCTTTTCCCAGGGAATTGACTTCAGTCTATGCCACTTACCTGAGATCCCACTTTTCCGTTTCTCAGCCAAAGGCCCTGCATAGCAGAACCAGAGGCTACCTTTCTAAGCTCCGCCGAGCCATGTGCCCTGAGGAGTCTCACTTGTCCTTTTGCTCTCCTTTCTCCCCCGCTGAATTTGTTGTGGCTGCCTCCAACCTTTCGTTCACTGCCAGTGGCACATACAAAGTTGCCAATTCTATGCTAAAGCACCTTTGTCGCTCTGGCATGGATTTTCTTCACAATTTCAGTCTCTCCTGGTCTTTGCATTCCTTTCCTTCCATCTGGAAGACATCTTTTATTATTCCCATACACCTTGACTCTCTCCCCCCATGATCTGGTACTCTGGACTGACGGCTCTGTTTCTTTTCCTTTTGGCAAAGGCGGCTCTGGCGTTCTTGCCAACTGATCTCTCTGTGGCACTGAGGCCACTCTTTCTTTTTCAGCAGGCCCAGTATGTTCAAGTTTTTCCGCTGAAGCCTGCGCCATTCCGCACGCTCTTTGCTGGTCTCTGCAACACCAACAAGTCTGCCATTTCTCTTCTCCTACTATCTGACTCTCATTCTGTCCTCACCACCCTATCCTCTCCTCCATCTTTCCTCTTATTTCAAAATCTGTGGCAGATCTGGCAGGAACTATCTTCTCTCTCCTCCTGTTATGTCATACTACAATGGGTCCCTGGACCCCCCTTTTCTCCCAGAGATAGATGTGGCTGACAAGCTGGCTAGACGGGGAACGCTACTTGCACCCACTGCAATCCCTTGTAGTCTCTCTCCTCTTATTTCTCATATCCACTCTTGTCTTATCTCGGGCTGGAGGCGTACTGTTTCATCAAAATTCTTTGACACACAGGTTTCCTCAATTCCACTGAGGAACTTGTGTTTCCTTGTCATGTGCGCTATGTTTTCTCTCATCTTCGCTATAACAGACACATCATCTTAGGTTCTTATCTCTCTAGGATTGGCAGAATCGAGAATCCTTCCTGCAGTGCCTGTGGACACTCGTCCCAGGACACTTCTCATCTCATTCTGCACTGTCCAGCTACAGACTCATTGCACTGCTCACTCTTTGGCGACTCTCTGTCTCTTTACGACCTCTGGTCCAGACCCTGGAGAGTTGCTCGGCTTCTGGGGCTCCATGGTCTCCCGCCATGCCCCCAATCCCTCCGAAGGTGTCGGGTAATCAACAACAACAACAGCAGCTAGCTATAGAGTTTGGCAGTGACTGTTTTGTCGTTAATGGCTATTTACACTTGGAATCTATTTTGCCATTGTTTGGATTAGCCAATTTAATGACATTGAACATGTGACATTCATAAGTGTGTTATTGGTCAATTTCAATGGCAAATTAAGCACGTGACTTAACAAAAATTTAGCCCCCAGTGTGCACCCCCATTACATTTATTACCACATAACTAGCTGTTTTTGCAACTTGTCACTTTTTGTGTTTCTGGAAAATTTGTGATGATTATTGCTTGCAGTGTGGTCAAGTGGGTATGAGTGTCGCTTGAAATGATCATGTTTTTGAACCTCAACATTGCTATGTTGTAGTGCTCTTAGAAATAGCATTCTATGGCGATTTCTCTTGCTTAATTGCTGTGTTTGTGTTACAAATGTACTATGCCAGCATTATTGGCAATTCTAAAGTTGGTCTAAACGTAACCATACTTTTCCATAACTGAGAAAAGGTTTTTCTGTGATGAAAGAAAAAAAAACGTTTGACAAAATATTGTGTAATAGTTCTACATATATGTTGCTGTTGTTCTTACGTTCAGAATCTAGGGCCATACTGTCACTGCTGCATCACGGTGGCACCATTTGTAACATTAATAATTTGATGCATTTGTAACTGTGTTGCCATTTTTGCTCACAATATGCTGCACACGGTAGCAATAATTTAGCAATTGACAATAACTATGCCCACATAGCAGGATGCAAACAAACTAGGTGTGTGCATCCAGGTGTCAGACAAACTGAATCCAGACAGCAAAGAGGCCAGACAGACATGGCACTTGACCAACAAAGCACCCGGAAAACTGGATGCCAAACAAATCACGTGCAGATCAAATTAGTTGCTAATGATTTTAAATGTGGCCAATTTTGAAAATAACCTGCATAGCAAAGTAATCTGTACAGTTATCTCGAGCCATGCAGTCAGTGCATCGTTGTTGCCTGGCCAGACTGGAAACTTTTAAACAAACCTCAAAGGACACCCAATAATTGTAAATTGGACATAACAGAATGCTTAGCTCACCATAAAAAAGACACAAAAGTGACAACCACTATCAACATGATATCTAACAATGCTGCCACCTAAATGCCTCTGTTTTAAGTCAATCAGAGGCAATCTGGTTAAAACCTGCAAAAATATTCTTGGTGCTGCTAATGACCTTGAAACACAGGCATGTGTAATGTTGACTGTGACTTGCTTTGCTATGCAGGTTTTTTGAGTCGGCAACTTACCAAGTCATTGGCGTTAAGTTTTTCTGTGCCTAGTTTGTCCAGCATCTGGTTTGTCTTGCACCTAGTATGTTTGCATACACTTGTTCATGTCCTGTTGTTAGGCGTCAATAATCTATTGCTAATGTATTACAAAAGCAAAACAATGTTATATTCTTCTAAAGGCTATTTGCAATTTCATTTTTAGCCGACTGGCTTTAACATGCTTGTTTGATAATAAGCAAAAATGGCATATAAGTTTAATTGTCGTATAACTGAAGTTACAGTTGATTAGCTTTGGGAGGTGCGAGAATGATGCTTTGCAAAAAAATACATTTATGTTTTTTCTTTACCCGCTTTTCCTCGTAGGGGGGGTTGCTGGGGCAACAGCCATTGCAGTTTCCTATAAACCTCTTTATTTCTGATCACGTCTGCTAACTTTACTTATTTAAAAAGTAGTTAGATTTATATTTAAGTCACTTATTTTTAATAAGCAGCAAATTTTTTTCTTGAATGATATTAACATGTTTCGGCGTTTTTATTATATACTGTTTTGTGGAGTATATTTTTTTGCAATCAACAAACAAAGTTAAAACTCCAAAGTTTTATTACCGTAGTTGAAAAATCACTTTACGGTTTTTATTAAGCGTAAATAGCGTAAAAATTCATTGTTTTCTATCCAATTTTATGCGAGGAACGTTTTTGCCCGTAAAATAACTTCAAATAGACAAACAAAAAATACTTGCGCCACGCCGAAAGGTTTTGCATAATGGAAACCAGCCATTGCACTCACCCAAATTTTGCTCATTAGAAGCAAAGTACATTTATCATGCAAATTTCAGCAGAATTGTAAATGCAGAATTATTCGCACAGCAAGTAACCGTAGCATGTTGGCAGTTTTGATCAGCTTGCAGTAGTGCTAGCAAGAAGTGTCTTTTAGAATAAGTGTTTTATGTAATTTGAATTAAGTCTTGGTTATGATTTGTTAGTGATCGTTTTGGTTTTGTAGCCAGTTTTTGTAATTTTTCTGTTTTATAAATTAGATATGGTTCTTGGCCGAAGATTTTTGTTTTTATTCAAGCCACCTATTTCAAATTTATTCTCTCATCGTTTACTGTCTTCACAAATGAGTTCGCCCCAACTCACTAGAAAGCACTTATCTGTTCATGAATTACATGAGAATATATTGATTAAAACTCCGATTCAACCTCTTAATCCAAAGCATCTTCGTGTTGGTGTTGTTGGAATGCCAAATGTTGGCAAGTCCACACTTATCAATTCTTTGGTTGGTAAAAGTTTGATGGCTACTTCAAATCGAATTGACACAACGCGAGAGAGTGTGCTAGCTCTGTGGACTGAAGACAATATACAAATAGAATTTCAAGATACGCCTGGGATTCATAACAGAAGAAAATCCAAGAAAATAAGAGGAGAATTTCAAAGTTCGTTCTTGCCAGGTGATTGCATGCAAAGCTCTGACCTGGTTATGATTGTGGTTGATTTATCTGAGCGAAGAACAAGTCGAGGTTTTCTACAACCGGAAATTTTGCTGCATCTCATACAACACAAGCATGTGCCAACGATTTTGGTGTTGAACAAAGTGGATCAATTATCACATAAGTTAAACGTCTTGCCATTGATATCTTCTTTAACGGCCGGTGTTGTAGATGGCTCACCAGTGCATTCTGAAACTGTTAAACAAGAATTAGAAGGTATAAGTCTACCCGAAATTCAATCAGATGTCTTGAATGCGCTTGATGCAGCTAAAACATTTGAGAGTGCAACAGATATCAACCTTGCGAATCAAACGGAGACAAAATTGTTAAAACAGTTACGTCACTGTCGCGGTTGGCCTCATTTTAAAGAAGTCTTTGTAATATCTGCTTTGCGCAAAGACATGATCAAAAACTTAAAGATATTTATTCAGTCACAAGCCATATCACGGCCATGGAAATACCACAGTGATGTTTTAACTGATGCAAGCCCAAGTGAGCTTGTGATCAACGCTGTACGTGCCAGTATGCTCGAAAATCTAGCTAACGAAGTTCCCTATTTAACTGATATACACCTATCCGACTGGGAGGAAAAAAACGATGCTATACATATTCGTTTTGATTTGGTTTGCCACAATTTTAGACATTTGCGTTTTGTAAACGGACAATCAGCTGTAATAGCATATGGTGCTAAAAAAAGACTGACAAGTATTTTTTCAACAAAGATTATTGTTCATGTGCTAGCATTCAGCGAAAACGAATATACTTTTTATAATTCATAATTAATTCAAATTATGCTTGTACTTCTTATCTTACAATTACATTAAATTTAATATACTTCTATTTTTGAATATTTATTTTTCGTTATTTGGGCCGACATCAAAGAGTCTTGTGTTACGGGCACATTCGCGATTTTTGATTGGTACCGTCCCTTGCTCCTGGCTGTCCTTTTACATCCCCTGCCTCCTCTTCCCCCTGATTCTTTCAGGGTTTTTCAATGGAATGCTGGAGGTCTTCGAGCCTGGAGCACTGAACTACTTCACTTTTTTTCGTCCCATCCTGTTGACCTTATCTGTATCCAGGAATCTAATCTTAACTCCTCTTCCTCTTTCCAGATTCCTGGGTTCTCTGCTCTGCATTTTTATTGCACTCACTCCCGGTCTGGCATTGTCTCTCTTGATGCCATGCACGCTAGCGGCAGCATTGCTACTTTCGTCAGGCAGAACCTATTCTTTTCTGAACTTTCTACATCCTCTCTTCGCTTGATCCCTATTCTAATTTTGTAGGGGTCAACATCCCTCTTAACAACTCCTCCTCGGTGTCATTTCTTAATGTGTATGCCCCCTATTCGCTCTTCTCCAATGGATGGCAGAACCGACTCCTTTTCTCCCTCCATTTCCTTTTCCACAAACCTCTTCATTCTGGGGGACTTTAACTGCCATCACCCCCTTTGGGACTCGAGAGGTACTTCCGCCCGCCGTGGGGAGGAAGTATTCAACTGGGTCATCTCTTCTGACCTCCCTCCCTGAATGACCCTGACACACCCACCTTTCTACATTGCTCCTCTCCTGACATATCCTTTCCTCCCTCCTCTCTTGCTCTGTCTTGCTCCTGGGAGGTGCTTCAGGACCTTGGTTCTGACCACCTACCAATTCTTCTATCTGTCTCTCTCTCTTCAGCTTTTGCCCCAACAAGCGTCCTCCTTTCTTCAACTTTCAGAAAGCTCACTGGGATGACTTTGCCTCCCATTGTCCTTCTGCAGAGGAATACTCATCTCTCTCTTTTCTCTGCTGCTGCTCTTTTTACCTCTGTGGCACTGAATGCGGCCAAATCTTCCATTCCTTTCAGCCGTATCAAACGCCACCATAAAGCTTGGTGGTCTGCTGAGGTGGAAGGTGCGGTTAGTGAAAGACGCAAGGCTTTTGCTGCCGCTCACAGAAGTGATGAAGATCACCAGGCTTACATCTCCGGTTCTTGACGCGCCTCGTCAGTCATCGCCAAGGCTGAGGCATGGCAGATGACTTGCTCTTCTTTTTCACCCAAATCTAACCCTAAATCTGTGCACTCTCTTCTATGCTCTATCGCTGGCTCTCCTTCCTCGTATTCCTCCTCTCCTAACTGTTCTTTTCCCAGAGAATTGACTTCAGTCTATGCCACTTACCTGAGATCCCACTTTTCCGTTTCTCAGCCAAAGGCCCTGCATAGCAGAACCAGAGGGTGGCCTTTCTGAGCTCCGCCGAGCCATGCGTCCTGAGGAGTCTCACTTGTCCTTTTGCTCTCCTTTCTCTCCCGCTGAATTTGTTGTGGCTGCCTCCAACCTTTCGTTCACTGCCAGTGGCACATACAAAGTTGCCAATCCTATGCTAAAGCACCTTTGTCGCTCTGGCATGGATTTTCTTCACAATTTCAGTCTCTCTTGGTCTTTGCATTCCTTTCCTTCCATCTGGAAGACATCTTTTATTATTCCCATACACAAGATGGGAAAGCCTATCGACTCTCGTGCTTCCTTCCGGCCTATCTCTCTCATCTCCTGCGTATCAAAGCTGTTTGAACGTATCATTCTATCCCGTCTACCCTTTTTTTTGGAATCTAATTCCATTTTCTCTCCCCGTCAGGCCGGTTTCCGCCCTGGACGGTCTACACTAGATCAAATTCTGTACCTTTCTCAGTCCATTTCGGATGGGTTTAACAAACCCAGGCCGGGCTCTTGGACGATTCTTTCTACTATTGATTTCTCTAAAGCTTTTGACTCTGTCTGGCATCCCGCCCTTTTCCACAAACTGGTTTCGGCTGGCCTCCCTCCTTGCTTTGCTCGTTGGAATCAATCTTACCTTTCTGACAGGCGCGCCTGCGTAGTTTTTCAAAATCACAAAAGTCGCTCCTTTCGAGTCCGTCGAGGTGTTCCGCAAGGATCCGTTCTTGGTCCTGTACTTTTCTCTCTATTCATTAATGATCTTCCGGCCTCTCTGCCTTCTTCCGTCAGCTGCTCTCTTTATGCTGACGATCTGGCCATTCGGTCCTCCCCCTCGGTCCCCACTGCGGTGAAGGCCACACAAAGAGCTCTGTTTCGATTGGAGCGCTGGTCTGAGTACTGGTGTCTTCCTCTCAATCCGAGAAAATGTGAGGCCTCCTTCTTCTCAGTGGATCCCCACCAAGCTAACCTTCAGCCCAATTCCTCCTACTGGAATCCCGCCTCCGTTTCAATCCAACTCCAATCTTTTTTGGGGTCACCTTCGACCACACTCTTTCCTTTTCTAGACATGTATCTTTGCGGAAAGCCAAGTTTTTCTCACGTCTCAAGGCCTTACGCTGTATCTCTGCTTCCTGATGGCGCCCCTTTAAGGAGTCCCTCTCTCTTCTGTATAGATCTTTTCTTTGGCCCCTTCTTACTTATGCTTCACCCGGATGGTTTCCTTTCTTAAGCATTACCAGTTTCACCAAATTAAAACGCCTCCACCAAGCGGCCAGTCACGCCATCACCGGCTGCCTCTCGTTCTCCGCTATCCCACTTTTTTCCTAGGCTTCTTTAACTTCCCTACGAGTAACCCTGACACATTTCACTCTTTCATCTTCTGAGTGGGCTCTTCGTCTCCCAACCTCCTTTCGTATTTCAGGTTTGGCCTGACTAGGAGTGAAACTACGACTCTGCAGATCGTCCTGGAGAGCTTTTGCGTCCACTCACCCGCTCATGCTTTCTTTTACTTTTCCTATGGAGGCTCTTCTTGTTTTCCCTCCCTGTCCTCCTTGGAATCTGTCTTCCTTCACGGTGGTGTCCACCCTTTCCTCTCGATGCTCCTGTTCCAATTCCCTTCTCTCTCGTCAAGGTCCGGTTCTCGCTCACCTTGACTCTCTCCCCCTCATGATCTGGTACTCAGACAGACGGCTCTGTTCCTTTTCCTTTTGGCAAGGGCGGCTCCAGCATACTTGCCAACTGCTCTCTCTGTGGCACTGATGCCACTCTTTCCTTTTCGGCAGGTCCAGTATGTTCAAGTTTTTCCGATGAAGCCTGCGCCATTCTGCACGCTCTTTGCTGGTCTCGGTAGCACCAACAAGTCTGCGACTTCTCTTTTCCTATCTGACTCGTTCTGTCCTCTCCTCCATCTTTCCTTCTACCTCAAACTCTCTGGCAGGAACTGTCCTCTCTTTCCTCCTATTCTACCAGGCTGCAATGGGTCCCCGGACACTCTTTTTCCCCGGGGAACTACTCGGCTGATGAGCTTGCCAGACGGGGAGCGCTACTTGCGCCCTCCGCAATCTCTTTTAGTCTCCCTTCTCTTATCTCTCGTGTCCACTTTGTCTTTTCTTGGACTGAAGGCGTACTGTCTCATCTAAATTTTTTGACACACAGGATCCCTCAATTTCCACTCATGAGCCTGTGTTTCCTCGACATGCTCGCTGTGTCCTCTCTCATCTCTGCTGCAACGGACACAGCCTTCTTTTAAGTTCTTATCTAGGGTTGGCAGAATCGAGAATCCTTCCTGAAGCGCCTGTGGACACTCTTCCCACGCCATCTCTCTCATTCTGCACTGTTCAGATACGGACTCATTGCGCCGCTCACTCTTTGGCGACTCTTTCTCTCTACGACCTCTGGTCTAGACCCTGGGGAGTTGCCTGGCTTCTGGGGCTCCATGGTCTTCCGCCATGGCCCTATCCATCGGAAGGGGTCGGGTAATCAACAACAACATAATAGTGCCCTTTCTCACTTTGTGATAGCACGCACATGCGTTGATTTTTGCTCTTCTTGCATGCACATCTAGTTAGCAGATATGTAGCCTATTTTGCAGATAAACTCGTAAGTAACAAGCATTTTTTCTCCAAAGACGATTACATTGGAGTTGTACAGTACTACTTGTTCGATGGTACATACATTAGTGAACACTTCGCCAATAATTAGCAATTTAAAAGCGACCCACTAAACAGAATTGCTGACAAAAGTCTAGATGTTCATTTTTACGTCAGTCGATTGCCAAAATCACAGCAGACATTTCAACAACAAATTGGGGATGTGTTGCAAACTTTTGGTAGTTGAAAATTTTTTTTTTATTTTGTTTGCCATATTTATCCTCCATTCTCAAGAAAGCGATGTATCGCTATGTTTTGGACGGTAAGTTCGCACTCGCTTGGGAGTTGCCATTTCCAGGTCACCTGTCTTCCACATGAAGGTGGGGCGTCCCGTTAAGTACTTTGCACAAGAACGCAAGCGAACTTGCCGGCTTGTTTTCCACAACCTATAAATGCCGAGTGCCAAGCAGGGAAGCAATAGATACCATTTTTAAAAGTATTTCGGTATGACACGACATGGGCAATAAACCCCAGGTCTACCGACTGCGAAGCGGACGCTTTAACCACTACGCCATTGCTAATTTTTTCAAGTGGCAATCGACCAGAAAACATCAACAAGTTCGTTAGAAGTGCAGCAAAATATCAGATCGATTAAAACGAGACTATATTCTCTGATCACTATGGAGTTTCTTTTTATGCGGGCTGTTCTCTCAAACCTTAGCGTGGCTCTTTATGCTTCCAGTCTTGACCTCCTTGGCTATGGCTGTCGTAACGTTTAATCTTCAAATGGTAAGAATTTTTCTTGATTGAAAAAAGTGTGTTCAATGTTTAGGTTACAGTTACACTGCATCACCGTTCTAAGGCTACGCAATTTAGCGTTGAGTTCGCTACTGCAACCATATATCGACGCAATTAGCCGCCGTAGTCTCTCAATCAAAAGGTCGCTTGTTCAATGCTCTTGGTGATTTTTTTCGTCATTGAGGAGAAAGCACTTCAAAGCAAGTTCTCTCCGTTTTGATGATTGCGAGTAAAGCTATGAATCAGGTTTAAACACCAATTGTTGCTGCATTACCCAATCATCCCGGACTACCATAGACAAATGTGTAACTCCAGTTGAATATTTCTTTCATGAGAAAGAGCTTAACCACTTGACCATTGATGTTTTATCTGCTGTCCTCTCGTACTTCAACACGATGGTAAGTATATAAAGTTTATTACTTATTGAGCTATATACATCCAGCTTCAGTAATCTCGAACAAAGAAAAAGAGAGAGACGCACATGTAGCAGCGTCATGACAACAATCTAGCAACACTAAGCGTCGCTATAGAGTGGTTAACAATGGCTTAGGAGGGGAGTGCTAAATCCATATGTTACAATTGATGGGCCAAATTTCCAAAAGCTTGATAATTCAAAAGAGAAACTTTGAATGTTTTATTCAAAATTTTATTAAATTTTTGAGGTAGCCTGAATTGCTCATCTTCGGCAGGACCGGCTTGTTAGAATAGATGGTGCGTTTCTTTAACACCTGATAACGGTCGGATACGTATGCTTGGTTATGTATTTTTATTTGTCGGGCACAGGAAAGCTTTTTTTGTGACAGTTGCACTTCGCCCTCTTTGTAGTCGGACTCGCTCCGTATAATAAGTAACCGCCGCCATTGCAGTTTCTTGTTCGGTTGTAGTTGCTTAAAATGTGAATGGCTTTATGTGTAAGTAAATGCTATTTTTCTCATTTTTTTCGTATATTTGAGCGTCATCAGTGCATTGCACTTTATCTCCGGATCGTCAGTAGGCAACTTTGACAAGCAAACCTTTCAGTTTTTGTTGCTTTGTGGCAAATGTGCTATATTTAGCTTATATTTTCAATGACGTAGTGGTTAGATGACGTAGTGGTTAGATATTTTCAATGACGTAGTGGCCGACGCGATGGCGTAGTGGTTAGAGCGTCCGCTTCGCAGTCGGTAGACCTGGGGTTCATTCCCCTTGTCAAGTCATACCAAAAGACTTTAAAAAATGGTATCTATAGCTTCCCTGCTTGGCGCTCGGCATTTATGGGAGGTTGTGGAGAACAAGCCGGCAAGTTCGCTTGTTGTGTCCTTGGGCAAGGCACTTAACGGGATGCCCCCGCCTTTATGTGGAAGACAGGTGGCCCATAAACCTCGAAAAAGGCAACTCCCAAGCGAGTGCGGACTTCCCGTCCAAAGTATAGCGATACAATTCGCTTTCTCGTGAATGGAGGATAAAAATGGCAAATAAAACAAGCAAATAAAACAAAAAAAAACAAACAAATGAATCCAGATGACTTTTTACTGTTAGAGTTAAAATCGTGGCACATGCCTGATGCAGAAATGTAATGAAATGTAAGCGCTGTTCCAATACTTCTGAATTGAGGTGATTGGGTTAGAGATACCGCCGTCTGCACCGCCACAATTGACGCCAAATGGATCATTCTATACTTGGGCAAGTCTGGACAAGACGGGACAAAGATTGCATCATATCCAAAAAACAGCTGAATAAAATGTAATCATAAGAATAAAAGTCTTTATACATGATATAACTCATATTCTCAAAACTTTCGACGGACAAGTCCGGACCAGTCTAAACAACACAAAAGCAAAGATCGCATCATGCCCCTACAAACAGCTAAATGAAACGTGATCTTTACACATGATAACTCATACCCTAAAAACTTTCGATAATTGATCCCTTACCCACCTCTACTGATACAAAACACTTTACTGATTTGTAGGACCGCAATCTCCCCCCACCATTGTATCACATCATACCCCTTATACCCACATACTTTATCAAAAATTCCCCAACTCGTGACCCAAAATTCCTTAATTCGTGGCCTCATTGCTGCTCCTAAAACGTCGTCAAATGAGCCATCCTATACACTATGTCCTAATAAAAAATCTATACTACTAAAATCGTGGCATATGCCCGATGCAGAAATATAATGAAACGGAAGCGCTGTTCCAATACTTCTGAATTGAGGTGATTGACAAAATGAACTCAACTTGCTGTTGTTTTTACCAGACCCCTTACAAGGGATGGGGTCATGGTTGAAGACCATGAAGCCCCAGAAATCTGGCGACTCTTCAGGGCCTAGACTACAGGTCGTTTAGAGACAGAGAGTCGGCAAAGAGCGAGCGGTGCAAACAGTCCGAAGCTGGACATTGAAAAATGAGATGAGAGGTGTCCTGGGACAAATGACAGCAGGCACTGCATAAAGAATTCTCAATTCTGCCAATTTTTGAGAGATAAGAGTTTAATAGAAGACTGTTTCCATTGCAGCAGAGAGAAGAGAGGACAAAGCGAGCCTGACGAAAAAGCCCATGTTTCTCAATGGACACCGAAGCAAGCTGTGTGTTAAAGAATTTAGATAAGAAAGTGCGCCTCCAGTCGGAGAAAAGTGGATACGAAAGGGAGGAGGAGAGAGACTACATTGGACTGCTGAAGTAGCGCTCCAGCCTGGCCAGCTCATCAGCTACATATTTTTTTGAAAGAAACGATTGTCCCGGGACCCATTGTACTCTGATAGTAAAGGAGGAGAGTTCAGCTGACGGTGGAAAATAGCGACGCAGAAAGATCATTGAAAAAAAGATGGAAAAGTACTGGGCCAAGAACGGGACCTTGCAGAACACCTCGACGGGCTCCAAAGAAGCGACTTTTGTGATTTTGAAAAACTATGCAATCGCACTTATCAGAAAGGAAAGATTGAGTCGAACCAACACAGCAAGAAGGAAAGCCAAACGAAATAAGTTTGTGGAAAAAGGGCGGGTGTCAGACAAAGTCGAAAACTTAGGAGAAGTCAATCGTTGCAAGAATCGTCTGAAAGCCAAGCTTAGGTTTCTTTTACCCCTCCGAAATGGACTGAGAAAGAGGCAGAATTTGATCGAGGGTAGACCGTCCAGGGCGGAAACCGGTCTGGGTGGGAGAGAGAATGGAGTTAGACTCCAAAAAGAAAAAGTAGACGAGATAGAATGATGCGTTCAAAAAGCTTTCATACGCAGGAGGTGAGAGAGAGAGGCCGTAAGGAAGCAGGAGAATCGAGAGGTTTTCCATCTTCAACATATAGTGAAAAAACAACCCAAACGCTCTGATAATTGATGTCCGTAATTTTGTTGATTTTTTAATCTGTTTGCAATTACTACAATACCAGCAATACTTGGTTCGTAAAAATGGTCTATTGATAAATAAAATTTGATAAAAAGTAATATGCAAAACATCAACAGTTTATATATGAAAATGCAAACATATTCAAAACAGCTACACAAAGAATAAAAATCATAATAAACAAGCACCACCATCGTGCAAATATAAATGTGATAGAACAGCAAACAGCAATTATTTTTCAGTGAAAAAGTAGCAATTTTTCCACGCATTGGATGTTGATCGTAACATTTAAACAAGCTAGAAATGGTTTAATTGTAACAAATAGTACAAACACCAATTGCCAATCTATAATCAAAGAAGATTAAATTAACCACAAGTTTTAAAATGTTGATGTGAAAACTTACAAATGAAAACAAATTTAAGGTAAGTAGTATTTCATGATGGATTCGGCCTGCTGTATATAGTCGAAAAAGAGAAGTTTTTCATCATTTTCCAATAATGCAATAAGTCATAGAAACCGAAATGAACTTTCGTTTTGTTTTAAGTAAAGTGTATTGCCTTAATGTCCCGCAATAAAATATAATTCCTCAAAGATTTGTCTCCAGGAGCTAGGCTCATCCTTTAGGTCACACAAAATGGCTTTTTTAATGTTACGATATAAATTGCGGGGGTGGTGGTGGAAAATCGTCACTCGTTGCGGTATTAAAAGGTGGTTCATCTTGTTCCACGAGTGGATTTCTTACGGTGGTGACCCGATGTTTCGATCGCACTTTCGGCGAGCCAGATTCACTTGACGTCATAGAATTCGCATCAATACCGCTGTCAATTCCAGCCATAGGATTGACAGCACCGGTAAATGTGTTCAGAACAGGTGGCTCGTTAACTTTCTGCAAAGGCATGAATTATTTACAATAAATTTATGAAAGCAAATCGTACAATCATGGCCGTGTTTGAGGACGGACGGGTGGGGGGTGAGCTCCTCCCCACCAAGGTGTTGAAATCTTAATACAAAGTTGGAATGTTCAGTTTTTTTTAGAAACTTAACCAAATATCAAGGGCAATGCTACCTCCTCTCATCTGAAACACTGATATCGCAAAAACCTGCAAATACTAAAGCGGCAACATACAAAAACCAAATCACCAAGCCAGTTCACCAAGAGCGTAGCATGTAATGACAGTAAGCGTGAACCAAGCATTCTCGTACATCTGGCCTGCATACCTAGTAACGAAAAGCAATTGTATGCCACAAAATGTTCACAAGCAAAACAACTAGACGCAGCAACAATTTAATGCGATAAAGTGTAGAATTAAGACCTGAGTAGATTCGCTGGGAAAATTAAATTATTTTAGCAAATTTAAGAATATTTGAATTTTAAGTCGTGGTTTCGGAGAGGCACGGTCAAAATCGCAGCCACGTTGGCACTACAACTTATTTTAACCTCTTGCTGTAATTGAGGATTTTTGTGGGAAATCAATAATGAGGTGGGAAAGAAATTCAGTCTTTTTAGGTTTACTTCCCAGAAGATGTTCAAACAAATTCTTTATTCGTCTTAAAAAATCATTTAAACAAAATAAGTCAACTGACAATATTTTTGAAAATATCATACAAAGTTTATCAGCACTTCGTTTCGGGAAGACAATATACAACGGATCAATCAAATGAGAATACCATTTAGATACAACGCGAATATTAGGTACAGCGTAACTAGCAAGTAACGGATTGTTTTTTATACGTCTACTTTGATTTACATATTGCCTAGCTAATTCATGATGACATTTTTGATGACCTGTCATCACGCGTAACTGTCGTATAGGCTATAGGCCTCAATGCATATCAAAATTTGTTTTTGATGTTTGAGAATTGCCATCTAGTTTGTTACTTATACCTGGTTTGTTGGTAAGGTCTCTTCAAAAGTTTTAACTTCATCCAGCGATACGTCGTAGTACATTTGCGGAACTTTGATCGGTCGATGTTTGAGAAATTTTCTAGGCGTCCATTTTCCTACAAATGTGCAACAATTGTGTCAATCTAAATTAGGATGTAGACTGACGGCAACTATAGCAAAATGAGACTGTTCACACTCAAAAAACTGAGGGTTCGATGCCCGCATAGGTACAGCAGCGTTACGATTCTAAAAAATGTTTGTGACAGTCCGTTTGCTAGTTGCAGACAGGCAGTAGACCCCGTTCTCAGTTAAATGAAGGGTTTAGATTTACCGTTTATTTTTAGAAATAAATACGAACACTAAAAAATCAACGTGAGATGTTTAAATGTATGATGCAAAATAACATTAAGTAATATGGCATCGAAATAGAACAGTAGAAACGCAAACAATAATTCTGAAAGAAACTACGAAAGACCAAAGGTCAAGTAAGCTACGAAGAATTGCAACATATATTAAATAACGCCCTAAATTCGTGGTCCTACACAGTCCATAAATTTAATGTTCGTTTTACCAATATTTTTCAGTCTTCGTTAAACCTTGATGAAAACTTAACCTTAAACTTGCTGCGCAGAAGAGAGAGTGAAAAATTGAAATTATAATCAATATTTTGCCTCTAGTAGTTAAATTCAAGATTGCTTGTACGAGCTAACCACTTTTTTCAATATATACGGTGGTGCAGAGGTTGCCAACCGGGTTACCGCGAGACGTGATAAAAAACGCTACATACTGTTTAATTCCACTTATTGAGTGTTGCTTGAAATTATATTAGCGAGTAAACTGACGGCATTTGTTGTTTTTTGAATCCTCACCAACGCAACTTCAGAGTCAGACTCATGCCTGCTGCTTAAGCTCCCAGAAAATCGACTTTCAACGCAATTGTAACTTATTGCTTTGTTATTAAGAGAAACTTTTGTGTATGAATGTTCAAGGACATACTGGTATAAACTTAGGCTGAGCTGTAGTCAAGTAAAAATACGTCAGATATCTAAAGTTTCTCCAATGAAAAACCAGAGTTCTACAAAATTTCTCAGACTGTATCTGTAAAACTGTTTATAATATTGGGGCAAAAAATCAAGCACCAATTTCACACTGACTTTTAGGTAAATCGTGATGCAGTACTAGTCTACATGAAGTGCAGTCTGAGTATTTGGTCATCTCTTCGTCCTTTCAGCTATTTTGTTGTAAGCATTATGCAGGAAGATGTATATACGCTGCGTTACCGATCACGTTCGGTTTGCAAGTCTTTAGTTGGACTGGGGCCACCACGACAGGTAGACTGTTTGGCCCCACCACCTGTCTGCCACATAAAGATGGAGGCATCCCGCTAAGTGACTTGCCCAAGGACACAACAAGGAAGCTTGCCGGCTTGTTCTCGACACTATCCCTATTTTGCCTAGCGCCAAGCAGGGAAGCTTTGAATACCATTTTTTATAATCTTTTGGTATGACTCGACTTGGAAAATGAGCCCCAGGTCTACCCACTGCGAAGCCGACGTTCTAACCACTACGCCATCGCACAGGTATTCGGTAATGCGTATTAAGTATGGCATATCAGCTTCTGCTGCGAGTTTACAACAAAGTGCAGCAAACTTTTATCTTCCCAACGGGTGCCATCAGCCTAAAAAAGTTGGGAACTTTTGGGTTAAAGTGTCCCGTAGACCTGGCATTAATTTCCTTGCTGAGTCAGGCTAAAGACTTCAAAAATGATGTTGACAGATCATCTGCTAGGCCCTGAGCAGTGGGATTGATATGGAAGATGAAAAGTGAAAGCAAATTCACTCAGTCATGACTTAAATTGTCCTGGTGTAGAAAACTGTTGCTACTGCTACATCCCTAGCCAAAGGGTAACTTTGAAGAAAGTCTAAACACGAGTTATTATGTACAACTAAACAAAGTCGCTCAGATATCAGAGAAAAATTATGTAAGCCATGCACGACAGACGGCATAAAATTAAAGTTGACTCACCTGTTTTGTGCTTTTTCTCTCTAAAGCAAAAGACTAGGCAACATATTAACAGGAGCAAAAGAATACCGGCAACCACTGCAATTACGATGATGATTGCCAGGGCAATAGTGGACGATTGGTTGATTGGTGGTTTCGCAGTGGTCGCAACTCGTGGTCTTCCACTGACGTAATTCTTGTTGGAAATGTTAGACGCTGTAGAATGAAACACAATAGCTTCGGTAGTTTCTAGTTTAACTAATTTAATAGAAATAACAGTTACCAAGCATTTTTTTAGATCATTACAAGACAGAAAGCGAAAACAATCACGTCATAATGATTTTATATTAACCACTTATAAACATTATTGGATCATAGATACCATAATATTTTTCAAATTACGAAGTTATTAAAGCTGAAGCATTTTTTATTTAGCCTGTTAACTAAACTTGTGCATTTCACATTTACCAATAAGTAACATAGAACGGTTCACTTCAAAATGCACAGTCTATAGTTACGCTTAAAAATTTTAAAAGCTGTAGTCTATACAATGTACATTGAAATGGTGACGTAATGGTTTTTACGCTTAACCGCGCAATATTCAGCCTGATCGAACCACATAAATTCGTTGGCCCAACGACTTCAATAAAATGTTAGTACAAGCAACGTCCAGCCGCTTGTAATCTTTTTGATATCTAAGTGTTGAGCCTTAACCTTTTGAATACAATGCTGCCGGCAATAGCTTCCCATTAGTGGAAAAAGAACTTTTTGCTATGTGATAATTTACAACCTACTTTAAACGCGAGAAAACAGGGAGCGATCTCGGGAAATCATACTTGCGAAACGTTCCCTTCACCACTTAGCTATATCCCCGTGTGGTGCTCCTTGGAGTTGGAAATCTTCTGATTGTTTCTTGAGTGCCTATTCAGTGGTGTGTTGAGCGTGTGTTGACTTCGCTGTTTACTTGCGCGTTTACAAATCATTCTTTGTATTAATCAAGAGGCTACTTTTTAAAACGTGTCACCTAATGACAATTTAATGCCTTCTCTTGGTCATAGCAATTCCCCGGCAATTAAAATACTAGTTGGATGATTTAAAACGTACGCCACTATGCACAATTCCATCCTGTATATTTGTTTATTGTTAACAAAAAGTAAATCGCGCGGAGGTGGTAAACTTTGATATTTAAAAAGAAGCTGAAGCAGTGTTATTGCAAGAATAAACACAGAAGAGGGGAAGCATTAAATTGGAATTCATTTTGAACTACAGCTGATTGTTTTTATTGCTACAAAAGTAAGCAAGTGCAACTTTAAGACTTGTTGTTCTGCAGCATATAATTCTAATATACTAAGCTAAAGTATTTCTATATGTGTGATTTTAAACTCCTTCGAAACTACTGAGCACGTAAACATAAAACTTAGCACACATAATAATTGTTACCTTGGGGTAAGTGTCATAAAAGTGTTGATGACACGATGATGATTTCGTAATTAAAAACGACTTTACAAAATCCCTGTTTCTCAATGGATAAAAACGATTTAGGGCTCAGACAAAAGCCAGCACCTAACTTATTAACCTGGAAAAAATTCCGCCTCATTAGGGATAGGGGCTGTTCACAAACCATTTGGCGGCTTTTTATACCATTTTTAATCCCCCTGCTCACATGTGACCCATTGTGACGTTTTTGTGAATTTTTTCTCCCCCCTCACGTGAAGCTTCATATAAAAAAATACTTATATTTGGATTTACAACAAAAACCTGTTCAATTAAACGACTGAAAACTTTTAAATATAATAGCAAGTTTATCGCATAACGATATCTCTTATCCCCTTTCCCCCATATAATACCAGTCTGACAGTTTTGTTTGCCTTCCCCTCTGGAGGCGTCATTTGGTATTTAAACGGCCCCATAGACAACCTCATAATAACGGTATGTTTTCAGAGTTTGCTCTTTCTCATCTTCAAATGTACTGGTTGTAAAAACTCGGTTGAAAGCTTTGCAGATATTTTGAATAGTTTCCTTCGATGGAAAAATCTTTGTCGCGATTTACTTTGTCATGTCACCACAGTAAACAATTATATTTTAAGCCCATGCTTTTTCCGATTTGCTTTGACTAGCGTTATTTTGTGTTTGTTGCGTGATTGCGTTCTGCACCTTTGAATAATACAAGTGTGCTTGATGTCTAATCTTTCAGTTTGCAATGCGAAGTATCAACTAACATCTTATGCTGTGGAAAGGATTTGAGTTTAAAAAACGATTTTTGCTTCAACTGCAACAGCAAATAAAAGTAATCATTCATTCTTTATTGACTTGTGTCAACTCTAACCTTCTACAAAATTCTAGTTTAAAATTGACACCGACAGGCTTTTACATTCTAAACCTAAGCTTGCCTTAATGCCAGCAACAATAGTAGATGCACTGCAAAATGCAACAGCAACATCAACATGTCAAATTAGATTTAGTCGTCTGGATATGTTATGCTGTCATAAAGTTTGGGTCCGTAATAACGCATTCTTCATTTGCATGTTTTCAATCCTTTTCCTTTTGAGGAAAGCATTGTTTTTCCTCAAAAATATTATTCCTGTGTGAAATTGAACCATAGACGGAAAACTGTTATTTACCTTGCTTGCGCATAAAAACTAGAGGGAAGCTTGGTCCCTTTTGCCCTGCCTTATATTCATTTGAGATCGTGCAAAGTCGTGAAATAGACCTATTACTTAATAGCTGATTTCTATAACCGTCTTTTGCCCTTCCCCCAAACCTGCCACCATTCTATTAAAAGGAACGAATAAAATTTTGTGAAATGACAGGGTGTTTGTGAATAAGACAATTCTTGTGTAACGGTAGATATTTGTAGCACACTTTATGAAATTCAAAATTTGAGAAAAAATGAAAAAAACAATGACCCTGTACAAAATCGTACAGTAGAATGGAAAGTTTTTGTTTGAAAATAGCTTAATAAGGCTACAGAAATTGAGTGCAAGTCCACATGAAAGGAAAAAGTGGCTGTCAAAGTTAAAAAAACGGCAGGAAAAGGACTGTGCCAATGTAACATAACGGGTCTGATGATAGATAAACAAAGTCTGCCGATATTACCGCGTAGGCTACCACAAAACCCCTTGCCAATAACTCACACAAATTATTTTTGGGTTGTCATCCTTCAATGAAGGGGAGGAGTTTTTGATATGGTTATAGTCAGGGGACAAGATGCTGGCAACCAAACCTATTTTTAATCACGACATTACGATGGTGGCGCTGCTGGCGACGCAGGCACAGCCGACTAACCACCTCACAAAAGCTTAATATTGAAAACTGCACTTTTGTTTGAAAGTAGGATTACTATAGCACCTCTAAACTAGCAGAAAACAAATTGGCTAATTATAATAATTAAATATGGTTGACGTGTTGCCAATTTCAATTTTTACTGATCTTTTACTTTTAAATAAAACTTTCCCAATACGACAGCAACTACTAGCGATTCAAAACAAATTGCTCAATCGAAGTAGCAGAGCATAAACTATCATCACGTCATAAATAAACCTTCATAAGCTCAACATTGAAGCTTTGTTGAAAGCTTTTGTTACGTAACTGGTGTGCTAAAAACGGGAAAATCGTTCGTGCCAGAATTGGTGAGCACTATTAGAGAAATGGGAGCAAACCCCGTAGCGATAGCACTAGGTCACAATGATGCCTCAATGAAGCGAGTTGCTAGTTTCGCTAATGAATATGGTTTCAAGAGCAAAATCAGAATTAGTTCAGCTTGTGGTCGTTAGAGCAGTAATTTTTCCTGCTTGGTTGCAGTATTGTAAGTGAAATGTATTCTACCAGCAGTATTTTTAACTCCGAAGGTCTGAATAAAAGTCACTCTATTGTTAAAATGCAAGATTTTCAAATGACAGGAAGATAACAATGTCAACGAATAGGAAGGTTGCACGCACGTGATCAAACGTCATCAAAATGCGCTTTCGAAAAAAGTGGCTGACCACATTTAGTAATTTTGCATTGAATTGAATAGAAGTGATATCGTTTTTTTTGCAGATCAAATGGATAAACGTGATGGTTGTTAAATGAACGTTAATTATCTTCTTTTAATGATGTTAAAAATGAATCTGAAGTCAAAGTAAGATAAAAGGTGCTAAGGTTTGCTTGTTTTTGCTAATAGTTGGGCTAATTTTATTGGCTAAACATGCAGGCTTATTTTTAGCCAGCTTTTGTGATGGTTTCATATTCGATTGATCAGCGTGTTTGGGAACGCTGAGTTTAAGTTAATAGTAATGTGCAACTTGTACAGTATATTTAGTTGCATAAGCACACTGAAAAGTAGTAAACTTAAATTATACTGTAGCCTAAATGACCGGGCAGACTTCTGTACAGTTTGTCATATGTTCGATTAGATGTTGATGGATAAAATCAGTAATTTTTTGTCAATAGTACTTGCAGACCAGTCGTATTGATATATCAGATGTAATTTTGTGACCTTAACTACTTCTTAAACAATTTTTTGGGCTATTGCCTAGGCTGCTGAACCAAGAGTAATTAAAAAACTTAAGGTACCGATTTATTTATTCGTGCGTATGAGCTCACGCTCTGTTTGCATGTCTTTCGTCAGACTGGGCCACCACGACGGGTAGACTGCTTGGCCCCATTACCCGTTTGCCACAAAAAGATGGAGGCATGCCGTTAAATGCCTTGTCCATAGACACAACAAGTAAGCTTGCCGGCAAGCTTACGGTACCGATAGTAATGATCAGATAATGGTTGTTTTTGCCAATGTACCGACGAGTATCTAATTGGTATAGAGTTATATTTAACTGAGAAGCAAATGGTATTTAGATGGCACTTCTCTTAGGGGCAATTTTTTTAAATTGGCACACAGTGCTAAGTTTAGACTAGCCAACTGAAAGATCTAATTTCAACCAAATTGCTTTTGATTAAATTTATTTGTTTTCGAGAATCCAACTAGCAATAGTTTATTCCAATTTTTATATAATTTCCCGTTAGTTTTTAAAATAACCCCAAAAGTTGGTGTTCACCCTATACCTTTTCAGCATAAATTATAGCTTTTGGTCAGCCACTTTTTTTGAGCGAAATGTGTGACGTCATATGCAACCTTCCTATTGTGGAAGGTGAAGTATAACCAAGTCTTTCCCCTGAATAATTATTTTAGCTTTTCAAAAGGCGGTCAACACGTCACCGCCATACCCATACGTTTTCACGTTCTTAGCCAAACTGACCTGTAAAAATCTTTGAATCATACTTGCAGTTAAATTTTTGAACTAAAAAAAAGAACATAGCAGTTTAAAATAGGCCTGTTGCTAACCTGTTGCTGCAGGTGTAGCTGAAGACGGTAAAGAAAACTTTCGGGTTTCACTAGTACTTTCTCCTTCCTGCGTGCTTGATTGCAAAGTTATGACTAGATTAGAGTCTGTAGATTTCCGATCATCAGTTATCGATATTGTTTGGAATGTAGTAATTTTTGGTTTAGTTGTTGCCTCAGAAGGAGTGTTTAAAAATGAAACAGTTGTTGTTTCAGTTGTAGCAATGGTTGAAGATGCAACAGTTGTTGTTTCAGATGTAGCTTCAGCAGCAGTGGCAGTGACAGGATGAGTCGTGATAGAATCTGTGATTGTGGTAGGAGGTCTACAGGGTGGGCACAGTTCGTTTTGGGCCTCGAAAACTGGGTCCCCACCAGAGAAATCGTAATCTTCCACATCGTAACATTTACTTTCATCAACTTTATTCATAGATGCATCCACACATTGCCGAGTTCTGAAAATCAAAGATTTTAACATGCACTCAACATTACATGAGTAACTTTTACTACATACTTAGCTCTAGAAAAATGGCATTCAAATCCAAAAAAGAGCGTTGAATTTCAACAAAAAAATTTAAATCAAAATTTGTAATTAAGCCGGCCACAGTAAACTAAAGTTGGCAATCAACCATAGTTCCTTTCATGGCAATTTTTTTCGGCACGTTGGCGATTCAATCAAGATGTCAAATTTATTTCAGGCAACATTTTTCATAAAACAGCAAATACTTTTTTGAAATTTTCTATCACGCTTGGCATTAACAACACCCAATTAGGACAAGATAGATGCTACTCTTTTTTAAATGAAAATCAGTTGATATTTGAAGATAGAGACAGTTCAACGCCAACTTGTTTGGTGCACGTCAAGTTATCGAATCTATTTGGACAATAATAAACAGACCCAAACTTATCCAAAATCACTGGACAATTGTTAATAGAATTATTCTAAAAAGAACTGAAAAATCCAAATATCCACCTTGTGCGGTTGCAAACTGCAGGAGGGCTGCAGTCACTCCAAGGGCTCCATTCCATCCAGCGAAAGCAATTTTTCTCGTCCAATCCATTTTCACAATCTAGCTTTCCATCACATATTCGGAACTTTCCAACACATTCGGCGCTGCGGGTATTTTTAGCGTTTAATATTTTTTCATCTCTTTCTATGACCTTACAACGAAACTGATTGTCACAAAACTGACAGTTGAACTCGTCTGAACCATCAACACAATGCTTTGTTCCGTCACAGATCTAAAACAATTTAAAACTCAAACACAAATGCAGATGAACACAAACGAAAAAATAGCGCGCGCAAAAAAAATATTACTTTCGCGTCTCATATTAGATCCGGTGAGTTAACAAATATTCCACTCAAAGAACGGATAAATCCTTCTAGCAAACTTAGGAGCAAGTGCACCCACGTATACATTGCCATCCCGGTCTTATTCTCAAGAATTACGTTTTTTTTCTTTCTGTGAAAAGAAGAGTACAGGGCGCATTCTCACCTGCCTCCCAAACAACAGCTTCTCACACTTTATCGCAAGTTCTTGAAGGCGCATAACAGAAAAAATCTTTGACAAGGGAGGTAGAAGTAAGATTCAGCTTGTCACAACAAAAGCATATTCATATATAGCACCGGTAGCCTACCATAGGCGTAGTTAAAGAGGGGCCTATAGGGCAATGTCTCTCCCCCCAAATTTCTTCAACCCAATCAAGAAATGAACGTATGTTTATGTAAAACGGCAACAAAGCATCGATCTCCAAAAAAAGCCCTCAAACAAATTATAGCTGCAGAAAAACAAACTTTGATTCAAAAACAGGTAATCTATCAAAATTTAGACACAAAAATACAATAAAAAAATATTTTTCCATCCTCCAAATAAACTTGCTTCTACTTATGCTAAAGTAACCAACTGTGGTAATTTCAAAAAGTAGGGTTGGACAGAATCTATATTCCCCTGGTTACGGCATTGTGTACTTTGCGGCTACCGGCTCTTTGCTTTATGCTTCACGTTTGTGCGAGCCCGTTATGCGGACACAATTTGTTATGATATGTTCTTTTTCATGTTGCCAGTAGTACTGTAGTATTCATTATTGTTAAAATCTGTATGAATGCTCGATGAGCCCAGCTCTTTCACCGTCTGTCAGTATGAAACACATATTTTTTTTCTTTTCTGTGAATAATTTACGCATATTGATACTGTTGTATATGAAACAAAGTTTTCTATTCTGCTACAGTGTTTTTTGTAAGATGACGAACATGAATTTTTTTCTACGACAACACCCAGTAATTTAAACTATTTTTTGATTTCATCAAATCGAAAAAACATTAGCTAAAGCGTAAAATTTTATTCGGATATAGCTAACCTTTGATTTGGGTATACATCTTGGATGGAGCCCACCGCACAAAAACCCAGTGCACCAGCCGTCATGCCATCGGCATCCTGTTTCATCCAAACCCAATCGGCAGTCTTTTCGCCCATCACAAACCTGTAAAAAGCATTTCAATGAAAAGAACTGCATCGAAAGCAAAAGCCTTTTGTCATTCCTTTTACAAAATAAAATTTTTGACATAGCTGCGATGGACTGCACACCACGTCTAAACAGTGATTTAACCTCCTTGAATTGTCTGCATCATGCAAGAATCGGAAAAATTAAGAATTCTTCGAGTAACGTCTGCGATCATCCAACTGAGAATACTCATCTTTTCCGCCTTGCCCTGTTTTGAACTTTTTACGCCACACTCTGTTTGACACTTTTTTTCGGCATACTATCTTTGGTTAAAGCAATGAGGGGTTGCCCGATTTCTGGGGCCCCATGATCTCCCGCCATGCTCCTATTTCAAAAAAGTGGTTGAACATAAACAACAACAACAACAACAACAACTGCAACTCATGCATGCAAAGTGTTGCTGAAATAAAAGCACACATGCATGCAAAGATAAGTGCAAACGTTGGCCTAAAACTAGAGAGGCTGAAGTCTTCCAGGCTGTTGTCAGCTCTTTCCAAAATTTTTTCAGCACCCTTTTCCATAAAGTAAAAAATTTGATCAAGAAAAGGTTTTCAACTCTGTTTCGTGACCAAAATCGGCAAAACCATATCTTTAAAAAAAATTTATCTCCAAAACAATCTTTTTTTGGTCAGCTCTCTATGAAATACAAAGTGTTATACCTGCGGGTGCAAAACTGAAAAATCTACGAGATTTATACTCTATACCGCATCAAAGACCACTGACTCTACAATGCAAAGCAAGTGAAAACTTACTACAGTCTCCGCACAAAATTCAATATTTATTGAAATACCTTGTTTTGTTGGACACAGGGAACCAAATTGGAGTCCCTAATTGATTCCATAACTAGGCAGGAAAACAAATCCGTTCCAGAGCACACTCCACAACCCGACTCATCTGTACCAGCTTCGCACTGCTTTCTTCCGTCACACTAAAACAAGCAAGATTATGATTGAAATATATTTGCAGCATCGGCTCTTGTGGGCTGCTTAATCTTGATCGCAACTGAAGTAACTACAAGTCATATTCGTATTTGCCACAATGAAAACATTCTAGCAAGGCCGCATTTACGAGAAGAGGGGCTAGCAATGACATAAACGTATACCCCTTCAAAAGTACTACTTTTTGTAAATAGTCAAAGTAACTAAAAAGACGTATTGCAGTATTTTCTTTTTATTGCTTCAAGAAAAATCTCCGATAAGCTACCAAAGGAACGGGATTATATACCCGGCTATGAGCTCTGCCTGAACGGCATACAAAGCGCCTAATTGTTTTTGCTGCAATCAATTTGCCGTTTTTACCATATTTTTGTCCTTCAGTTATTGGAAGGTCCACAAAACATTTTTTGTGTGCAGAGCTGCTTCGGGGCCACCAATTCTTCTGGCACAGGGCATTTCTACCATAAGGAGTGCAATCAAGTGTGGGAAATTGCGGTGAAGTGCTTTTCTCAGTCGCACAACAACGCAGCCCAAAGCCCGATTTGAAGGCAGGATCATTATCCCTATAAACACGGCGCTCCATCTTACTCGAGAACATGGCTGACGATGAAATACAATTCATTTAAACAAAATGTAGATTGCAACTGCTCGCCCAGTCACCTAGCTCGTAAAACAAGAAACAGTTTTTGGGCGCCCACCAATGAAAGGCCAACTTTTCGATGAGAGGCTAGCAATCTGTAATTTACATTTACAACTAGTCTGAAATGGACTGCCGCTTTCCCAAGAGTCTGATTTCCATTGTGGTGTGGATTCTGGGTATTTTCTCTTATCCCAAGGAAAAGGAGGTTAAACAACAAGCGAAAACTGTCTACAAAAGGTAAACAACTTATTGCTACCGCCTACCTGCAAAGAGTTGGAGCAAGAATTTCCTGATTCTTTCAACTCCGCGCTACAGTTTCCGGAATTGACTATAGTTCCGTCGCAACATTCAAATAAATTCTCACTCACTACTTGAACCAATGTGACTGAAGCTGGTGAACATGTAATGCAAGTTTGATTTGAATCATCATATTGGACCCAGTTTTCGTCATGGAGATTCAAACCCGAGTTTGGAAGTTTGCACCATCGAAGTTCACCCCACACCATAGGAAGAAAAAGGCCCACAGCTAGTAGCAAGCGTTTCAGTTTCAACATGTTTTGATATTTTTCTTGTTGCGTTTTTTTTGTTATATGTAATTCTCTGTTTTTTCAACATTCAAAATTATTTTTCGGCTGTTGGTGCAGTTCCAACAGCTCTTAACATTAAAATTTACCTGTAATTCACATATTATTATTAAGCAAATACGTTTGTTCAAGAAATATATTCATTGCAGTCGAACTAAGATCAAAGTATTTAGTTAGTTTTAATCAATACATTTTAGATCGTCTACATAACATAAAACGCGACATTTTTCCGCTTGATAAAACTTAGTATTTCATTTTCATTGCTTCTAAACTGTGGTTTGCTACTAGTAGACTCAACTATTGTTTAGTCGTTTTATTTTATCTTTAAAAATTTTTTTAACTTCACGTTACAAAATATAGCCGTCCTTTGTTTGAAACGCACTGTCCTAAAAATTAAGAAATAATAGCCTAAAATTTATTTGAAAAATAAAAATGTGGAAAAACCTGGGCGGCACGCAATTATGCTTGCGAAACTAATCAGCGATTTGGGTAACTGCCAATTAATTGCCGTGTATATTTACAAAGGCGAAAGATTTAAAACTTTCAATTTACAAGTTCGGAAATTAAATGATAAATATCGATAAACACAGGCAGCATCAACAGTTAATTACCTAGCACCATGGGTAGGAAACACGAAGTTAAGGATGCTGCAAATAGGAGTGTTTTTCAGACAAAAGCGGATTTAATTCGGGTTGATATTGAAATGTGAGGTGTTACAGATTTAGTTGGTAGCGGAAATTACGAATCTGAAACAATTCTTTTCGACGCTGTTCCTTGTGTTCAAGATGCAAAACTGAATCGCATAGATTTGACTGAAGCAAATTTCTAGAATTGCTGCTGTTGAAAATGTTTATGCGTTTTCTCATTACTTCGATAATCATTTTACTCTTGTCTTGGATATCCACAAATCTAGTACCAGAATTTACGATTACGACTTTTTTTATTCAGATTAACAAAACCAGCACAAAACGTTAAATGAAATTCAATGCTGTATTTGGAACATTTGTTGCCGAACTATGAGACTATTTGTACAATAGCCTGCTACCCTTAAAAAAAAATTATGACTTATACTGTACGCTTGGTCAAAATTTATAATTATGTGTCGTTTCTGTGTAATAAATTCTTTACTTCCCTTTGATTCACAATTGCCAAGCCATTGTAAGTCTATTGGTAACACGTTTATAACCCCATTGTACATTGACGACTGCGCTTACCTTTGGGGTAGTACTATGGTCTCTTGCAGCCTCTAACGGAATTAATACCCACTCCTACTATTATTCTTCTATTTTTGTACCACAGCTTTTTTTGATAACTTCATACCTCATTCTATTGTGCAATTAAAGTTTAATTTTCCCGTTTGTTTTAGTTGCGTTTGTATTTATTTCCAAAAAAATAAACAAAAACCAAACTACGCAATCGCAAGGTTACCTCGAGACCGTATTAGTTTCAAAATAAGACAAGAACAAAAACCCAAGGTCTACACGAGCACTTTCATCTCTGAGCATGCATATTAGATGTTGGCCCATGACTCCTAACTAAATTTTGCACCCTAAAGTTTTTTATCTTTTTAAAGAAAATACAATTAAGCTAACTTCAATAGATGTCTTATCTTGAAAATTAATTTGTCTAGTGTTCCCTTCTAAAAATTTTAAATGCTCTCCAAAGCTTGCTGCTAGATTGATCATATCAAAAAATCTTCGATTTTGATCTATCTGATTGAATCATTTTCTACGCTTCATAGTTTTCTTTATGCTTGGTTCTGCTGTGGATATTAGATCCACTTTTAGCCCAAGCTGTTTTCAATGCGCTGATAATTAGACAAGCGAAAAATAGTTCTGACAAAGCATAAATTCTAAAATAGAAGATTACCTTTAAAACCGCTCTGGTGAAAATGTGCGTTTAATTGCTTGCAACCAATTTAGCATAAATTCACTCACGTTTACAAAAGTTCTTAGAAACAGCAATAGTCAAACAAATGCTCTTAAATGTCAGCTGTAACTGTGTTTCAAAGATGTTTCTTATCATAGAGAACATACAAATCGAATTGTGATCTACAACTCATTGCGATTATAAAATATCACAGAGGTAAGAAAAATAGCGCACAATTTTTAGTCACGCGCAACAATCACACTTTCTTTTTGAAAGCATGGCCTGGGAGCCAATTATAAGAATTCGTTAAAAACCCCACGATCTACACCCGGTAACTTAGGCGGTACAATTCAAATTCTCGACTAAATGCCTTGCTTATTAAACTGATATAGTTTGGCTCCCAAACAAGTCCAGGTTTCTTTACATTGAAGGCGAGCACGTTCAAACCGTCAAATGCCAGGGTATGGCTTAGCTTTTAAAAGTATTTACCATGTTCACTAACTGCAGAGTGTTTCCGCTTAGTGGTTTTGCTGGAAGGAAGAATCGAAGAAAGTAGCTTATCTTTAACAAATTCTTTTGTCTAAGGCCCTAAAGCCAACCTTTTTTACTTTGATCGACAAATACATCCGTAAACTGTGATGACGATGGGTGAAATAAAGTGGCATAACCACTAATTTGCTTTGAAGAAGGCGTTATGTAAATTAGTAACACATTAGCGTAATCTCTAAGATATCGTGAAATAACATTAATGTCTCATTAGTTTATTACTTGAAAACAACGCAAATACATCGTGTTAACTTAGTTTTTCTTAATACTTGGGCCCTATTTTATAAAAAGGTCAATTCCCAAGCTCTAAAATGATTTATTTGATAGATTAAGATCAAAGCTTGCATTTGTGGTCAAATTTCTTTACACAAGCTAGTTCAGTCTACTATACTAGTATGCACCACTGTGCTGTACGTGCAACAAGTTTAAAAGGTCTAAGTCAGATTTTATTTTTCAACGGCTTCATAAAAATAAAAGCCAATGAGTGCATTGCAAAAATTTTCGATTTGACTTCATGCTTTTCCGTTTTTCTTGCTTTCAAGTCTAATCGACCACTTTCAACTGCGTACCAACAATCCTTGCCTCTGTATGCTCAAATCAAGCAAGATGCAGTGTGCGATAGTGGTAGGGTACATTTATTATATATGAACATCTAAGGGCAAAAAAGGACATAAATTTCATTTCAGCCCTATTAAACCCCATTAATATATCATTTTGAAGTGACGCATAAAAGAAAAAAATTCGTTGGCCCATAAATTGAATAAATACATGAGATCTTCGAAATGTGATCATTCCACTTTTAAAACATGCTAAGGAGAAATGCACTTTTTATAACACCTTAATTACTCCCACTTCGCTTTGTGATGACCAAACAGCTACAGCGAGCGAGAACTTTCGCGTACATTATAAGACAACAGTAGCTATTTGAGTAAACTACAATATTTAAGGAATAATGCGACGCCACAGAATTATGAGAAGGTGTATTGGTTGGTAAACAATTATTGGTAATTTTTTCCTGAAATCTTTCGTCAGGCAAGCGTCATTCACTACGATGTGGAACGTTGCACAATCAACATTTCTCAAGAGTTGAAAAAGATAAGAAAAACCACGTAATAGCGTAATCGAATTAATGAATATTTCGACAAGTTAAATAGTTCTTCATTTCAATAATTAATGTACTGTATACTACACGTTTTTTGAGAAAAATACTAAAAATATCATTTTCGGAAAGGATAACAAATGATGCTGTTTTGCAAAGGGCAAGAACGACGAAATTGCATGATATTTCGACATTAGAAGAAGACAAACAAAGTTGTTTGTCTATGCAATGCGAAGAAAAGTGTTAAAACAGCTAACAAACACCGGAAAGACTAATTCGAAAAGAGCTGGACGGCAACAAAGGAAATATCTTGAAGACACGAAAAGTTAAATGCAGAGAGAGACAATATAAATGTTGCATTGTGTGGGAGACAAACAATTTCTTTTGCCCATAAAAATTTTGGGTTACCAAGACACAGGTCTACTATGTATGCAATGTATTTAGTAAAGTTTTTCTTCTCCCGTATATCTCCAAAATATTTGACGAAACAGAGTTGATCTTTACAAAAAAGGTTTGTTCTAGCAATTTTACGTTTTCCGGCTTCTCTTTAACAAAAAATCCTTTTTTCCAAAATTTATCTTTAAAAATTTCAAAGATTCAACCTGAAAGTCCCAAAGTAGGTTTTGAAAATCCCAAGATTTTTCCCAACCAATTTTCCGAAGAAACCTTTTAAAAAATCTCAAGTCATCGGGAAAATTCTCAAGATCTTGGAATAAATTTCAAAAATTGGCAACTGTCGTCCCCAGCAATGTTTTCTTTCGAACTAAGTTATTGTGAATTACGTAGAAGACAATGATCGCCGAGGTCTGAATACTACTTGTATTTAAATTCTCTACTAACGCCTTTGCTACTATACCGGTGTCGTAGGTATGGCGTCACAATAGAAATGGAAAATGAGGAGGCTTCTATTTTAGGATAGGGTTTGCATAACACTATTGCAATCACAAAATATAAAGTTCCTCGCTTACAAGCCTCTTATCATTCTTGTGCTCTGCCACTAGCTCCTCCTTTAATCTTTACTATAACTTCCTCCACTTCCAGTTCTTCTTCTACGTTCCCTGCTTCCTTTTCCTCTCCTGACTAGTTCAGTTCTCCGATGGAACGCAAAAGGTCTTCTTGCCAGAAGCGTTGAACTTTTTTTCTTTGTTTTGCTTTTTCCAGTCGATCTTATCTGTATCCTGGAGTCCAGTCTCAACTCTTCTCTATCTCTCAAGATCCCCGGATACTCTGTTCTGCGATCTGATTGCACGCATGACGGTGTATCATCATCTTGGTTAGATAAGGCCTATCTTTTTCGGAACTCTTAATCTGATCTCTTTCTTTCTCTTCTTCTTTGCTTGATCCGTAATCTGACTACGTAGGGGCATCATTTTACTGAATAACTTCTCTCCTCGCTCTTTCCTAATCTTCTACGCTCCTTCTATTTGTTTTTTTCCGTCGATGGTTAAACCGACTTCTTTCCTCCTTTTTATTTCTCTCTTCTTTCTGAAGTTTCTTCATTCAAAGGCAAGTCAACTGCCATCACCCCTTTGGAACCCAATAGGTATTTCAAGCCCTTGCGTGGAAAAAGATTTGATCTGGTCATCTCCTCTAACTTCATTCTTCTGAAATAAACCTGACGTCCATGTTCTCCTTCATTGCTCCTCCAGCAGTCGTTTCTCTTCTAGCATACCTTTGGGTTGCTCTTCTCTTGCTCTCTTCTGCTCCTGGGAGGTGCTCCAAAACTTGAATTCTGACCACCTCCCATTTTGCAGGAAAAATTATTGATGTCTGTTCTTTAGTGCTATGCTTTTTATCTTTTTGGCATTCAATACGGCCCACTCTTTCATTCATTTCAACCCCGTCAAACGCCAACCTCAAGTCTGGTGGTTTTCTAAAGTGGAAGAAAGCGGCAAGGGAAAGATGCAAGGAAAAGAAAACAGAAGTGATCAAAAGAGACAGGTTTGTATTTTAACCTCTTCGCATGACTTGTTCTTGAATAAAAAGGCTACGACTTCGCACGAGACATGCGCATCTCTCTCTTTCTCTTTCTCACATAAATCTGATCCTAAATCAGTCTGTTCTATTCTTCGATCTGTTTCTGGTTCAGTTTCCTCCTTTTACTCCTTCTCTAACTGCTCTTCTTCCAATTAGTCGACATCGGTCTATGCCAACTACCTTAGATCTCTCTTTCCTGCTAAAGCGACTCCCTCGCTTTTGCATGGATTTTCTGCTTTACATCTTTAATCTTTCCTGAGATTTTCACTCCTTTTTTTCCGTCTGGAAGTCTTCGTCTGTTGTTCTCATTCACAAAATGGGAAACTTCTCGAGCCATCTGATTTCTTACGGCTTATCTCTCTCTCACTTCCTGCGTCTCAAAGCTGCATGAGCACATCATTCTATTCCGTCTACACTTTTTCTGGAATCTAATTCCGTTCTCTTTACGCGCTATCCGTTCTGGCCGGTTTACTTTGGATTAAGCTTTTTATCGTTTTCTGTCCATTTCAGATGGATTTAAAAAATCCAAGCGAGGCATCGCATCTGCATCGCAGTCGGTAGGCCTGGGGTTCATTCCCTAAGTCGAGTCATACCAAAAGACTTTAAAAACTGGTATTCACAGCTTCCCTACTTGGCACTCAGCATAAAAAGGAATAGTGTGAAGAACAAGCCGACAAGCGTGCTTGTTGTGTCCTTGGGCAAGAAACTTAACGGGACGCCCCCACCTTTATGTGGCAGACAGGTGGCCCACCCGTACTTCACCGGATTACAATTGTGAAGTTGCTTACCCAGCATGTCGTAAAAAGACGACTCTTGGGTACCCACCAGTGGCAGTCCGCCTTGTTGGTGGTGGGGCTACCAGTCACTCAAGACTGCTTCGAAATGGGCTGCCATCTTTCACCTAGCCTAATATCAATTAGGTTGACGGCACGCCGTACCTCCATCTCGAGGAAGAGGAGGGGTAACCACAAGCAAACAACAAAGCTCTCGGATAATCCTTGCCATTATGGACTTTTTCAAGGTTTTTGACTCTGTATGGCATTTAGCTCTTTTCCACAAATTTATTTCGATTGGTCTTCCTCCTTACTTTGTTTAATTGACTCAATCTTTCCGTTACGACTAGCAATTGCGTGGTTTTTTAGAATCACAGAAGTCTCTTCTTTCGAGTTTGCCGAGATGTTCCACAAGGATTCGTTCTCAGCTCTGATATTTTTTCTTTTTTCGTCAACAATCTCCCTGCATCTCCATCTTCTGCCGTCAGTTGGTCTCTTTATGCTGACAACCAGGCCATCTGGTCCTGCCCCTCCAACTTTGGTGTTTTGGAAGCCACGCAACGAGACCTAATTTGACTGGATCTCTGGTCTGAGCAGTGGTGCCTTCCTCTCAATCCAAGAAAATGTGAGGCCTCCTTCTTTTTGGTGGGTTCCCACCAAGCTAATCTTCAGCCTCACCTGTCTTTCCTCAGTTTTCCCATCCACTTCAAATCTACTCCAACTCTTCTTGGGGTCATCTTTGTTCGCATTCTTTCCGCTTCTACACATGTATTTTTGCAAAAGATTGGGCTTTTCATCATTTCCGTACCATACGCTGTGTCTCTGCTTCCTCGTGGAGCCCCTGCAAGTAATCACTTTCCTAATGCCTTTCTTAGGCCAGTTTTCACTTAAGCTTCAACCGGATGGTTTCTATTTCTCAGCGTTACGAATGTTACCAAGTGGAAACGCTGCACCAAGCGGCCAGTTGTGCCATTATTGACTGCTTCTTGTCCTCCACTATCCATCTTTTCCTCTGTGAAGCGTCCCTACTTACCGTACAAATTACACTGACTCATTTTGCTCTGTAATCTTATAAGCGGATTCTTTGTCTTCTAACCCCCTTTCTCATTTTATATTTGGTCAACTAACAATAGAACCAAGTCTTTTCTGGTCCTCCTGGAGAGATTTTGCTTCCACTCACCTGCTTATGCTTTCTCCTTCCTCCACTATGGAGGTTTTCCTTGCTTGGCTTCCCTTTTCTCCGTTTAAGCCATCTTTTTTCAGCAAGGAGATTACTCTTTCTATTCTATGCTCTCACTCTAACCCTCTTCTTTCTTGAAAAGGTGTGGCACTTGCCCACCTTAACCCCATTTTCCCCTCACAATCTCTTGATTTTGACGGATGGTTTTGTCCTTTTTTGTTTTGAGAAAGGATGCTTAGGCGTCCGTGCCAACTGCTCAATCTGTGGCTTTGAAGCCACTGCTTCTTATTCGGCAGTGTCTTTAAGCTTTTCTGCTGAAGCCTACGCCATTCTGCAAACTCTATGCTGGTCTCGGCAGCACGAGCAAGTGAGCCACTTCTCGTTTTTCCTTCTCTTACTCTCGCTCTGTCCTTGTTTAATCTTCCTCACTACTGTCCTTTCCTCTATCTCACAATCCCTGACACATCTGACGGGAATTATCTTGTCTCTCCTTTTTCTATCAGGCCATAGTATAACGCTGATCACTCATATTTGGTAACGACACGGTCGATGCGTTAGCCAGAGGAGTTGCCCTTCTCCAGCCATCTACAGTCCCATTTAGTCTCTCGTATTCATTCATTTCTTTTCTCGGACTAGAGGTTTACTATCTCGTCAAAATTCTTAGACAAACAAGTTCCCAAGTATCCATTAAGAAACTCGTGTTTTCTCGTCCCACTCATTGTGTACCATCTTGTTCTCGCTGCAACCGACGCAGCCTTCTTTTACACTCTTATCTCTGAAAAATTGAAAATTTTACATGCAGCTTCTGCTGTCACGCGACCCACGACACCTCTCATCTCATTCTGCACTGTCCAGCCACGGACTCTTTGCGTCGTTCACTTCATGGCGGCACCTTTTCTCTACACGGCTTCTGGACCATATCTTGGGAGTTGCCAGGCTTTTTGGCCTTCATGGTCTTCCGTCATGCTCCCATCCTTGGGAAGGGGCCGGGAAGCAACATCAACAACCAATATAAATTTGTATTATTGCTTATAGACTATTTATATAAGTGATGTAATGGAAACATGATAGATGATCAGTCGGTCACTTTAAATGTTTAGCTGGTATTGGTGTTGTGAGAAAAGATTTATTAAAAATTTATGTAACGGCTTAAAACGCATCCTTACAAAAGGCATAATCAAAACAACAACTTGTTTCGCAAGTTTCGCAAAAGGGGAGTATTGAGCAAAATGATATATTACTTGCTAAGCATGAAATTACTGGAATTGGCCAGGGGTCCGTAAATAGTTCTGGTTGTAACCCAAAGTTAGAACGCAACGCCTTGCTTATTGGGTCACAAAAAAATTTAAACTCACTGCATTTATTTTAATATAAGGACGCATTTTTTTCAATTTGTTGCTGCGGGCAAGTACTTAAAATTTAAGCGATTTCTTTACGTGGCGTAGAAAGGCTTGTACATGATATTGTTTTATAGTCACACAACGTTTTACTTATTGTTCGTTTCTAACTTCACAGATGTACTCTATGGTTCGCTACACACTGTGTTGAGTTTGTGGTGAGCAGAGCATATTTTCAGTGAAAATGAAGCTTTCTCCGAAATCAAACCGCCTCCAAAAGCAAATCTCAACTTGATTTATTGCGTTCTAATCACAGAGCCCATTAATTCTTAAGAGACAAAATAAATCTGAGACTCGCTGATTAGTTGTTCATGTACCAAGTTTCATGCAATTTCATTTTAAGAAAATTACTACAACAGTCAACACTTGCCTTGCCCTTGCCATTTATTTTAAATATTTTTCGCAACTCTATGCTCAGTAATATTTAAGTGGCAAGACTTTAGAACTGCTTTTTTGGGTTGCGCCCAAAAATATTTGCCTAACCCTGGAGTAGGCTTTGCTTATGCAAAAAGAACAAGACATCGTCGCCTTACCTGAAAAACGTTACGCCAGGCTGCGCTATTTTCGTATTTTTGTTTAAATGAGATCATTTTACTCTTTTGTTTCGTTCAAGTGTCTATACTCTATTCAATTTGAGGAAGATTGTGGGACTTTTATAAACAAAGGAATAGACTTGTTGATGTCATGTCTATCAGCAAGTTAGCAGATAATATGGAGGGTTAAAAACCAGAAAGGTTTATGTCCAAAAATGGTATTTTGAGAAAAATGAGTTCAAACGATTTTTTTATTTTTTAACTTTTTATTGTAAACCAGTACAAAATCGGACACATACCTTTCTGTTTTTTCTGAATTGAGATGCTTTGACTAAAGTTATAGACATAAGCCTTTTTTTGTACAAAGATTACATGATTCAAATGTCAATGAGTACCATAACTCAAATTTGGTTTTTTTGGACGTATATCTTTCTGATTTTCAACTCTCGATATTATTTTAAAAATAGATACATGCAGCTTGTCGAACGTGGAATTCCAGAAGTGACACCCAAACTAAAAGTAATAGTTTTATCATCCACAAAATGGTGTCCTTGGGCACCTCTTCTCTAGTAACCCCTGCTGATACGTGATCTATAGGGGACGTGAACCGATGCTACAATAAAGTAGCTTTTTGAGTTTATTTCCACAAAAGATCTAACAAGACAGCGATTGGGAAAAAATCGCGAGATGGTAGGTTATTTTCTCCACCCCCAAAGCCCATCGTATACTGCTGCTGTTTACCTACACAGGTGAATAATGAAGCTGTCAATGGGCTGTACAATAATTTCCTCATATGCACTTTTATACGGTTAGCGCAAACACGACTATCACTATGACGTTTAGTACAGCGCGATCACGAAGACAAAGTGAGCGGCTAAAGCGCGAATCCCTTGCTAATTCAGTAACTGATGAAAGCGGATGTCGACTTTTTGTTTAACAAAGTGATGTTTCGTTTCAAAAGAAACAAGGTGAGGGATTTGACGATTCTTTAGAGCTTAGCCTGTTTATCGCATAAACTAAGGTGATATCTTTTCAATATGAATCTTTTACATTAACTGAACTATTATAATATTTAGTTTTAACTTTTAAGGCTAAAGTGTTTAGAACAGATGATAGGACGTAAGTCTACATTTTAGTGCTCTCCACTTCAAAGCAAAACATAACAGAATTAAAAAGTTTAAGGGAGATCCGGAGTGCTAAACATGGTAAAGAATTCACGTCAGGTTTTTATCAAACTACGGCGCCGGCTGCACTTGTCTATCAACGTGTCAATATCATCTTGCGTTTTCATTCCATCGTAAAGACAAGCAGGCAAATACAAGCAAGTCGATTTGATAAGAACACTGCAGTAAGTTTAGAACCAGTTAATAGGCTTGCTAGGGCACCACAAATTATAAATGAAAGTCCAGGAGATTGCTATCACGGTGAAATTATAAATGTGAGAGAATTTTGTGTCGTAGCCAAGTAATAAGCCTTGTGCAAAAGGCTAAGTTGCTGACAAGTTCGCAAAATTATCAACATATATGTGAAAAGAGCTTACAATAATACCTAGTATATTAGCACTAGCGCTCCAACGATTTTTAAAAGGAGGGTATAAACTCAAATTAAACTGATTTTTTTGCTTTATTGTGGAGACCGTAGGGGGCCACGGCACAATGCTTTACCAAAGACCCTAGAGTTTATTAGCATTGCGCGCAAAAAATAATGTATAGAGCAGTGTTTCCCAAATTTTTTTGCCTGTCGGTGCAGTAAAAAAGCTAAGCAAATTTTGCGGCACACCAGCCAATGAATCTATATTGATCGCGAGTAGCATTACAGGTGACAGCGAGAAAGGTGATGACCTTTTTTCTTTTTTGGAGAACACCGTTTTTTCAAGCAACATAACCCGATCTCCCATGTTATCAACCATTACTTCATGGCAGCATTTACTCAATTTTGGCTGAAAACTTGTATGAATATTAAGTATTTAAAAAAACCTGCGGCATACAAACTAGTCCCAGCACACCTGCAAGCTAGCCGCTGCACACGGTTAGGGAAACGCTGGTGTAGAATGTCTAAATAATTAAGTGCGCTTGAAAATAAACTTTTGCAAGTTGCGAATATTTTCAAGCTGATACTTTGAGCTTCGTTCTGCGTTATTGTTTAAACCTGATTGTATGGCAGAAAGTTATATTCCTTAATCGTTTATTTTCAGCGTTCAATGGTAATATCTTTATTTAGCCCATCTTACTGCAGGCTATTTTGTACCTTCGCTTAAGATTAGCAGAGAAGCTTTAAGATGTCCTCGTCATATCAAACAGTCCATCACACGGTAGGCAATACTAGAGCAAGCTTATAAAATGCAATGAATTAAAGTCAATCCCAAACCAGGTTCACTTTCCTTCTCAAATTTTGATTTGCAAGTTGGGTTACAACATTACTAAACAAAGATGACATCATTGTTGCAAAAAAAAAGAATCAAATCATATCCTCCTTTCCATTTGTTTTTGACTTCGCGCCTAATCTGGACTTTACCATTGGTCAGACCCAGCAGAGGAAGAAAACTATTTTAAACGATTATTTTTTTGCTAGGATTTAGCAAATGCATCAACCGATGAAAGTAAGAGTTCAAAAACTGGAAAAAAGAAGAAACCAACAGGTAGCTCTTAAAAACGTACTATCCATATGATAACTTAGCTTCTAAAAATAGGTTTCATGTTGTTGGTAAGGAGTTTAGCTATATGATTACTGCTCCCTTCCTCCACTCTTGTCGAGATCTGAGCAAATCACAGCCAAGGATAAAATTGAAATTATATGTTTTCAGGGTAAGAATCTCACTCCAATTTACCCCTTCTACTTAGGTTAGAATATTTGCGTTTTTTTCTGTGTAGCCTACGGTTCGAGCGACTTCTTTTTAGGTTTTCACTGATCGTTTTGCTTGTCTATTGCACGTCAATAAGTTTTCTTGGATTGTATGTCCTGACAGAGGAAAATGTACTGTAATTGCTTATGCTCGCCGTTGATTGTGTTTCTCCACTGTTGCAGTGGGTTATTTTGGTTAATATTTCCTTGATGCTATACTTGCATTGCAATGTGCGACACATGTCTTACTTCTACTCAAGGTTTCCACTCTAGTAAGTGTGCCAGACGTCTCCGTGGTATAGGCTCTGTTCGTTCAACTCAAATATGCCAGATAGCACTAGATAGCATTAGATAGTTGGTCAAAAGAAAAGGGTGGTGTATGTACACTATGTCCCTTTGGTAAAAATATGCAAAGTCTTCACAAAGCAAGAATAAAAATACCAATCTTAACGATAAAGCGCAACCCAAGGCTTTGTTTTTTTTAGAGTAAATTCTGGCGATGTCACTGTTTAAAAAGAGCAAACGATAGTAAATTGCCATGATTTTATGAATGGGCCAATTTTTTTTAGATGAAAATGCATCCAAGCCTGGCGAGTACCAACAGACCAGTTCACATAGCTCTCAAATTTTTACCACAAAATCACCTTCATCAAGCTCGATTGAACCAAATATTAACTTGAGCAAAGAGGAGTTGCTCAAACTTCTCAGCGTATTTGAAGGAGAATTGCAAGCTCGAGATGAAGTTATTGCTATACTCAAATCTGAATGCACTCAAAATCCTGACATGAGGTATCATAAGATAACTTACAAGTGTGCGCGCGGGTATGTATTATTTGTAACTGTCTGTAATTTTCTTAGTGTTATTGAGGAAAATGTATTTTCTCTGGAAAAGTAATTGCAAGCAACTCTTAGAGACAAAAACTTTACAAATTCTCATCTCCATGCATTCTGGATCAGGCAAGAATCCATCAAATTATTGTTCATAATTTTTATGTAGATATGGGCTAACCAGCCAACCATTGAAAGCTTTACAAAGAGATGCAGCAACATTAGAAATAACATCGCAGGATCACGTGTATGAGCAAACAAAAGAGCAATTAAAAAAGATTATACAGGTATTATGTTTATTTACTTCAAATGTTTGTTTTTTTAACATTGCGGTGTTGATATTTAAGTGTTAGTATGTTATGATTTTAACTTTGAATCGCTAATCTTTTTTCAAATTGTAAGCATCAAAAACAATCTTACAAAAAGCTGAAGCAAATGCACCTGGCTTCGGAAGAAAAATACCAGCGACTCTCAACTGAAGCGGAAGAAGAGAAAAGAAAACATCAAGAATTCATCATAAAATCGGATGAATTCGTGAGCTTGCTCGGTAAGCAGCATTTTTGTTTTTAGAAAATTACAGGCAAATAAAATGGACTTGGTGGAAATTTTTTCCGGTGAAATATTTGTTGACACCATCTGCTGTATGTTTGCAAGCGGGTAATTTCACATTGAACCACCGAATCAACATCAGGTTCTGTTGACTTTAAAAAGTTTTCTAATCAAAGCCGCAAGTAAGATTTAAATCAAGGAAAAGAGATGTTGACCGATGAAAGGAAAGTTTTCTAAAATTGATAAACCAAGATGACTCAAAAGTAGGTATCAGTTCTCGGAAAAACCAGGTCATTTTATATTAGTGGAAAAAAATTTTCCCCTACGACTTGCGACAAAGAGATCTTCATAGATCTTACGGTGCTGTACTAATAAATAGCAAAATAAGCTTATTTTCAATTTATTAGTACAGCACAGAATATAAGCTTATTTTCTTTTTTTTTATTGCAATAATAAACTTTGACAACAGCATTGAGTAATTGATATGGCCTCCCCTGTTCTTGATGATTTGACTAACTTTTTCGTGTGTGAATTCTACCAATTTGTTACATATTTTGATGATTTTTTTCATCTCTGCTCCATATAGAAACAATCGCCTCAATCAGCTTCGCTTTGGTCGTACAGTCTTGTTCCTGGAGACGCCTTTTTTTATACCCCACAAATTGTCAATCGGCCTAAGGTCCAGTGAGCCACCAAGTTATTCTAAACTGTAATTCTGTCGTCCGAAAAAAATTTCTTGACTTTTTTCGAACAATGACAAGGGCCAAATCTGGCTGAAAAATGCCCACCTGTGGAAAATACCTTCTGCGTATGTGAAATCGCTCTTTGTTTGAGTATTTCTACGTACTGCTTGCTTTTCATTATTCCCTGCACAGGAAACAGTGACCTAACACCTTTGAAGCGAAAACTTCCCAAAAAAACATCTTTTTTGGGAGATACTTTGCCCGTTGTATAATGTGGCCTGGTTTTACACTATCTCCTACACTCCTTCTCACGAAACGAGAACGCTTGAATCAAGCCAAAAAATGACATTGATCCGAATAAAATACTTCTTTTTCAGTCAGCCAAAGTCCAGTTTTTGAATATGTTCAGCCCAAAAAAGTCTTTTACGTTTGATTTTTTTTTGATGGCAGCTACTTTGATTTTAGGCAATTCTTCCAGCTTTGATGAGAGATCTTTTAATCGAAGAATCGCTTAAATGGACATCATAGGTCATCATATATTTTTTTAAATAGCTGCTAGTTTTTTTTGAGATCAGCAGCACTGAGACTCTGAAGCGCCTTGCCATCTCTAGGAGAAGTTTTGGACTTTCGGCCACATTTTTGTTTTGGTTTGAGGGGGGTTGTCCTAGTTTCTTCAAACCGCCGGGTAATTCTAGAAACTGGAGACTGACTTATACCAACTATAACTGCAACGTCCCACTGGCAGTAACTGTCGAGAGTAAGAATCCTTTCGCGCTTCCTAGAGGTGCATCAACCATGATTTAATTTGTTATAAATTTAAATTATGTTATCCACCTGTAAACAATGAATATTGAAAAATAGCTTTTAATTGATACAACGGAATTTTGACGTCATAACAAGAGTTTTTCTTTATCAAATGTAAGTTGTGACATCATTCAGTTGTGATGTAGTATTCAGTGATACTGTTTCTAGATTTAAGAGAAATACTTTGTTGTCAAACACAGATATTGTCAAAAAATCCTACCGAGTCAATCACTTTGGACGGTACTGTATATAGTTCACATTTCAACAGTTTTATTTGAAACTTTTCAAATGTGATTTTATTGCAATCTGCTGTAGACTTTTGTGTTGGTGGAATTTGCCGCATCGGCAGCCACACTTCAATCACTTCAGGACCTCAGATACTTCCTGATAAATGTGCGTGCTTTTTTCTACAGCAGTTAAATCCTACATTTTACTTTCAGAAAATGATCGTGAAAGAATGAAACAGATTTTAGATCAAGAAAAGGCATCTTATAACAGGAAAGAGCGGGAACTAGCCAGGAAGTTGAAGGAAAACAAGGTGCTAAAACATACAAAATATTACTTTGATTCTACTTTCCTCAAGGTGGGCTTACCCACAAGTTCTTAAAAAATCCACGATACAAAACGAAAACATTGAAAAAAAATAGGCTATTGTCGCTCCTACGGTGGAAAATAGCGTATAGAAGATGGTTGTAATTTCGCAATGCCTGGTGTAGTAGAAAACCTTACAAGTTATGTAGTGTTTCGAATGAAGACATGTTGGACAAGCCACCATATACATAAGCAAATCGTTTATTAGCTTTACTCTGGAATCAGTTTAGTAAGCAGGTGTTGGTGGAGTTTGGGAAGTGTAAAGAAATATGTGATTATTCACAGAAAAAAGAGTGGTTTGGAAAATGTATAGGTGTGATTAACTCTTTACTTCTTTAAAGTTTAAATGGAAAGTTGATGTCGTGAAACCAGTGCTGAGTGAGCAGTATTGATATTGCATCGGCCCAACTGAACGGTATTAGGTTTGAGGTTACGAAAATTTTGTTGGCATAGCAGTTTGGATAGCAAATATTGTACCATAGAAATTAAACTGCATTGAAAATGTCGTACAGTGATCCAATCTTTGCAAGGTCCAACTCATGTTGAGTATACTAGGATTTAACTTTGATATTACCTATGTTTTACTTACTATATCTATCTTAAACATGCAGGTTACACCCTTATTATATTCTTTCACAGTTTATGCAGAGAGTAGAGTTAAAATGGTAGATAAAAATAGGCTAACTGCAATAAAATAAACTAGGGAAGATTACGGCTTTGTCTTTCAAGCTATAATAACTTTAAGTTGATTAATCATCGTTTTATGTAGGGCATGTACTTTAAACCCTGATATATTTAATCAACCGATGGTGTATGCTTTTATAGGAAGAAGTTGTGCGATTGAAAGCGCTTTCACTCGAACTAGTTGAAGACAGACAGCAACAGCTGCAATCGGTCAGCGAGCAGAAACAGCTGGTCGCATCGCTCAAACGTCAAGTAGAAGAATTACAAACAAAAGTAAACCGTTCGTTGAATACGATTGTCAAGTTCATTACAATTCAATACGATTACCACTCCTTCAACCTGCTGACCAATAAATGTGATTAACATTACGTCGGCTGTATTTAATCATAATTTGGAGATACATTAAAATAATATTGTCTTCTGTTTCACATACTTTGTTGATCTTAAATTAAATCACGTTCAAAAGCATAGAAAACAATATCAACTATTTATTAGGATTATCTTTAGAAGACGAAAAAGTTTTCTGCTTTTACATGCTTTCAAAAACAGTTTCACAATGTGTAACTCTTTTAAACCAAACCTAAAAGAAAACGGTTAGGTTCAGATTCGAAAAGTGTCCAGCTCTCAGCCCTACTTTTTTCTCGCATGTTTTTCCGTTTTGTCACAACCCATCACCGTAATTGGATCGAAAACACTTTTCAGTTTGTTTACATTTTTGTGCCATTAGCAAGCGCCTGAATTTGACAACAATTATTTCGGGATGAAAAAGGATATACTGGTCGGTGCAGTTAGTAAGTAAGTCACACCTTGGAACGAAACCCAAACTAATTAGTGTGGTGTATAGCACAGGGTGGGCTCTATGCAAAAGCATTACGCATTTGCCAACGTCATTAATGAACAAAAATTTGTGTCAAAAATTCAAACACAAGTAATTTCTAGCTACCGCCATTTGGCGCAGTCGGCCAGTTTGATGGACCATTCTCGCATTGTTTTCCGGCTCTGTAAAAGTAATAGGCTTTGTGACAGATTTAGAGGGTCATCATTAACCTGAAAAATCTGTGTAGTTAAAAGATGCTGATGCAGTAACAACGACTGAAAAAGAGCACTCTCTACAAATCGAGAATGAACTAGAAGAGCAAACAAATCTATTTTACAAAGAACATGAAATATTGAGTGCAGAACTGGCAGATGAAAAAGCAAAAACTAAAGACTTAGAGGAAAAGGTACCATTTAAAAACCACTCTTTTACTGAAGTTCTGTGCCAACAGACTGGCTCGACCCAGCTTTGTAGCAATGAACTTGTGGGTTTTGTGGTCTTATATTAGGGACCACCACCCCTTTTAAGATGATCAATAGTTATAGGGCTCACAAAAGTTAAAGTTTTCTAGTGCAGACCTTATCATCCAGATAAATAAAGATAAAATAAATTTTCATTTCAGTTTTCCTATGCATTAACTTTAACTCTTAACTCTGTAAAAGACAATAACCGCTGAACCTGGCTAACAACCAACGTGTTACAGGTAAAAAGTATGGGAAGGCAAATGCAGAAATTAAAAAGTGTGGATAAGAATTTGAGAAAAACCGACGATCAGTTGTGGAGAATAAAAGAGAAACTAGAACAAGAAGAAAAGTATGATGATCTTCTTGAAGAAGTAGAACTGCTCAGAGAAACTGTGGCTGCTATGCAAGAAGCAGAAAAAATTTATACTGAGGTAAAAATCTTTCTACATAATTGTGTATAAGCAGTAAAATCTTTTGCCATTATTGGTGAAAAATATGGCAAAAATGCGAGTACGTTGTTTTCACTAAAACATGCTTCTTTAACACTTAAGCATCTTCAGTTAAATAAATAATTATTTACCCCCATAGATTAAACTCTGTAAGAAACCACCTCCAAATTTAGTATATTCAATATCATATTTAGGTTTCTACTTATTTAGATGAAGAAGATTTTCGGTAAAAGCGAAACGTTCTGATTAAATATTTGCGAGCATTTTGGCTTTAATCTTTTTACTGATTGCGAATAAACTACATGTTTATTCTTCTATTGCCATTACTGTAACGATTACTAATAAATGAAATAGCGTGTAAGAAGTACAATCTATCGTATAAAATAGGTCTATTTTCGTGTAACTCAACTTGATGCTATTGCTTTTAAAAAAACTCCAGTCCAATGTTAGTACAACATGGCAGTTTTGTAGCACCTCATTCATTTTACTTTTATTTTTTAGGCACAAGAAGAATGTAAAGAGCTTCGAAATTCTCTAGAAAAAGAGTTAATTTACTTAAAGGCGTTGAGAGAAGAAGTTGAAAAGTTGAGAAAATCTACACGGAATAAAACGGAGATGGAAAGATGCATTGAAGAAGCCATGTTTCGCTTTGGTGAGATGGAACGGACGTATGATGCGGAATATAAAAAGCAAGATGCAATGAAAGTACAGCTGGAGGTAAGAAGCTGGGCTTATGGTCAACTGAAGGTATAAGTGAAAAGTTTCCGACTGTTATAGGCATGGCATGGATTTTCCTGCAATCACGAAAAAACTACCACAGTTATTCATAGAAGCACATGTGTTCAGATCTCCTCCTGAGTTCACAGCTGTACTGCTGGTATAGAGACTTTCCTGAGGCAGCAGAGCCCAAGAAATATGTCCACATTGAACTTGCAACTTCATGATTACTTGCAATTAAGACACTGTGCAGTTAGATTGTGATTGGATTTGTACATTTGTCTGATGCACAGGAGTTTCGAGGACAGTTGCAGAAAATTGACGAATCAGAAACTTTGTTAAACTTAAACGAAATCAAAATAAAGCAATTGCAAACAACATTGCACGAAATCAAAGAAGAAAAAGAAGCAACAGAAGCAAAACTTCAAATTGAAAAAGACAGATCAGCTCAGTACAAAGAAATGGTGGAAGATGAACGTAGTAAAGTAAGTTTAGTACATTGTTTATCATCCTGTTACGCTCGTTGGTAAAGCCCAAAGCATACGATAACAAAAGCCTATTTTTGCAATAGTCTGTGGAAGCATAAGTATGGTTTGATAATTTTGCATCAGTCACGAATTTTTTATAGGTTCGCACTGGACAGAGAATATCAATTTAAACTGGCTTTTCTTAAAGCATAAGACGGTTGACCCCAGCCAAGCAGTGAATTTGAGATTTATGAACTACGACCCCAGGGTACTTGACGTTATTTTTTTAACACCAATTTGTTGTTTAACTTGGCTAACTGGTGTTTTTGAAGATTACTGGTATAACTCAAAAAACAATTGAAGAAAGCAAAAAGCTGCTAAAAGCGAAAGAACAGTTGGCTGCACTGGAATCAAAGCATATCGAAGAAACTGAAAAACTCCACAAAAAACTAGAAGCAGCAGAAGAAAGAATAACGCAAATGATAACAAAGGTCTAATAGAATTTTAGTTTAAAGAAAAAGCTAACGAAAATAAAAAAAATTTGTGGTTGTACTAAACAGAAAAGAATTTTTTGTAACCCTACTTTATATAAGCCGCTCATTGCATGAAAGAGCTCTTCGGGATTGACAGAATGTTTAATGACAAACGCATCAACGTGCACGGTGATGGCTAGCTAGGCTTTGCGGACGAAAATCAAGAGACGTGAAATCAACTGGTGTAGCAGATCCCAATCAGACCATCTTTATTATAGACTCTAGACTTACAACCTGTTTCATCCTTAAGCTTATCTGGTGTTTCTTATTCAAGTCGAGTTATTCAAAGTTTGGATAAATGATCCCTGATTATCCCCCACGGTAAAACAAACCGTATTGTTTATAGCAAAATGGGTCGATTATCTGCTGCTTTTTTGGTTATGATTCCATTTTTTAAAGGAAAAATCAGACCAGCTGCAAACCCTCATAACTAATTTGAGAAAACAAATCGCAATGCTCAAAAAAAGACTGGATCAGCTTGAAAGCGAAACAGAAACCAAAGAAAATGAAGCAAGGCTGGCAAAAGAGGAAGCAGAAAGAGCCAAGAAAAATGTAAGCGCGCAAAGCATATCAATTTTGCTTTTTTTCTAAACAACCGACGCGATGGCGTAGTGGTTAGAGCGTCCGCTTCGCAGTCGGTAGACCTAGGGTTCATTCCCCTTGTCGAGTCATACCGAAAGACTTTAAAAAATGGTATCTATAGCTTCCCTGCTTGACACTCAGCATTTATGGGAGGTTGTGGAGAACAAGCCGGCAAGTTCGCTTGTTGTGTCCTTGGGCAAGGCACTCAACGGGACGTCCCATCTTTATGTGGAAGACAGGTGACCCGGAAATGGCAACTCCCAAGCGAGTGCGGACTTCCCGTTCCAAACATAGCGATACATCGCTTTCTCGTGAATGGAGGATAAATATGGCAAATAAAAAAAAAACAAAAAAAAACGTTCTAATTTGCATGATGTTCGAGCGTCATCAACGCTTGTTTCCTTTGTTGTATTATATCGAAACACACACAAGCAGAAGAACTGGGTGTGTGCTTTGACATAATAAAACAAACTGAAGACTAAACGGAACAAAATACCTCTTTTTCCACTATGTCGTTAACGATTTTCAAATATGAATAAGGGCTGCCATGTGATGGCAGAACGAAGGTTTTTATAAGATATATGAAAATGGAAATAAAACTCAACAGCAGAATATTTTGATGAAAAGAATAACCAGTGGTCTCCGATATTTTTGATGTCATGGAGTCTTTTAAAAACTTGGCTTATGCTGTAAAAGTGTGAACCCCCAGGATCAAGGGTCGTCATTGAGCCTTTTGTTCGTGCAAATGTTTAATGTCCCTGGTACTCCCAAATTTCATATAGCATCCAAACAAGTGGACTCTTTTTTGTTGCAACTGTAATCCTCACATGCAGTGTACCTCACATAAATCTTCTGTGAATCCCAAAGCTTCGTGCATTCCTGCTTTGGAAAAAATGAATTACGCGCAGAAAAATGTACAAAACAAATACAATACATTGTGCTATAGCCAGGGGTGTAGTTGTGTGTGAACGGCGTTTCCACACTCTACTACAATTAACGCTCAATTGCCGATGCAATAACAGATTCTTTCTGTAAGCATTTCAAGCTTTCTAAGCATGCTTCTTCTTTTTTCCTGCACGCTTTAAATTCCTCCGAAACAATCAACACAGTCTTTCGCTACCAGAGATCATCATATGATGATTTCTTAAAAATTGCACAATTTTACAAAACAGTTATTAAAAAACTGATTGGTGACCTCATTTTTAAAGCAATTTTTGAAAATTGCTACCTACCAACCAAAAACCTCCATGTTTTATTAATCAATTTACCCAAAGTAAAGCGGTCACAGTTAAGTTATTACAGTAGTGGGCCCTGACATCGATAAACTCTATTTCAATTAAGGGTTATGTTCTAACAAATATTCTAACACTGTTGTAACAAATATTAATAAAGTGAATCTGCCTGAAAATTGCTACCTACCAAGTAACGTCTCTATATTTTGTTGATCAATTTCCAAAATTTACTTAACAAATTGAAGGTCATTGCCAAGCAATTTCGATAATATATGGCATGCACCTTTAATATTTTTTTATTACACAACAAAAATTACTCATTAAGATCTGTACAGGGTGGCCAAAAAGTTCCAGGACACTCTATTTTTAATATTTTAATGCTGTTAAATATGATTGTTTTAATATTCTAATGTTGTTAAAACAATTTATTTGATTTATTTTTTCAGGTTATTTAGGTTATTTCAGGTCATGACTGACATCAGTGTATTTACTGTTTTAATATTCTAATGTTGTTAAAACAATTTATTTGATTTATTTTTTCAGGTTATTTAGGTTATTTCAGGTCATGACTGACATCAGTGTATCTACTGTTGAGGAGCGCTTAATTGCTGCTGTTTGGGTTCACGACCGCATCAGGAATGACATGACTATGGAAGATATTCGAAGTGCTTTCACAGAAAGATTTGGAAAGCCCGCGCCATCAAGAAGTAATCTGTATCTGTGGGAGAAGAAAGTTTTTGAAACAGGTAGCGTTCTGGATCAGGCAAGAAGTGGCAGGCCTGAAACACGAAAGGAAACGTGTGCTGGTGTTCAAGAATCACTGCAACAGTCCCCCAAGAAATCCACCAGAAAACGTTCTGCTGAACTTGGAATACCAAGGGCTACCATGATGGATCATATGAAAAAGGACTTGGATGTCAAAGCTTATAAGCCCATGTCGGTAAATCAGTTGCCAGATGAAGATATGGATCGAAGAAAAGAATTCTGTGAGAAATTTTTAAATCGCTTTCCTGATGGTCCAAGAAATCACAGAAAGATAATATTCAGCGATGAATGCGCCATTTATAAAAGTTCTAAAAGTCGAAACATTTATTTCTGGGCTAAAGAAAACCCCTTTTACAAAGAAGAACTTGAAAATAATCCTCCACATGTCATGATTCGGGCTGCATTGACATCTGAACATTTGATTGGTCCTTATTTCTTTGATGGCAATGTTAACCAGGAATCATATGCCAATATGATTAGAAAGTGGTTCATTCCCAAGTTAATAGAACTTGGTATTAAGGATCGTGTATGGCTACAGCAAGATGGTGCACCTGCACATTTTGCACTTCCTGTGAGAGCGCTGCTAAATGCAGAGTTTCCTGATCGATGGATTGGCCGCGGATCAAATTCTTTTGCTTGGCCACCACGAAGCCCCGACTTGACCACTCCAGACAACTCATTATGGGGTTTTATTAAAGGTCAAGTTTCTGGTATTAGATACGAAACCATTGATCAGCTAAAGCATGCGATTATTGCAGCTTTTGCTAGCGTATCAAGGAATTCTCTCCAAAAAATGGCACAAAGAACATGGAGGCAAATGGAATTGTGCAAGAACAATGAGGGCCAACATACTGATCCCCTAGACCACTAAATTACTCTAGTTGTTTTCTGCTTTGTTTCTAATAAAGTTCCCTTTTTTGTTGAGTATATACGTTTCTGTGTGTTTCATTAAAAAATACTGTGTTTTATTAAAAATACATGTATAGTGTCCTGGGACTTTTCGGCCTCCGAAAATACATGTATAGTGTCCTGTGACTTTTCGGCCACCCTGTAGAGTACTTTTTTTCTGTAGACTACTTCAAGACCGGTGCTTTTGATTTTGTAACGAGAATTGACTATGCCAGCAACACACTAGCTTTTTGTCACTGTTCCAACAAATATTAATGGAGTAAAACGAGGAAGCCAGGTGATTTGATATTCTTAACCTCGGCATTACTGATGAGGGCTCTCTGTTGTAACAACTGACCTGTGAATGCTTTACTTCGGGTAAATTTGCTCTTTGCCTGGCTGCGTTTATGCCAGAACCTAGCAACATGCACCCAGACAGAGGCGTTAGCTCATACATATACGCCTATAGTTATGAAAAAGTCGTATGTAGTGGTCATAATATTTAATAGCTTAATGACTTAATCCTGAAAATACAAATCAATCACAATGATGCCCTTTCACAACTTTTATATGCTTTCAAGAACTTGCAGAATTTAACAGATATAAGTTTGTTAAGTTCAAGGACGCCTATGGTGATAATAGGGCAAATAAGACGTTGTCAAGAACTCGATAAACTCGGGAGACATGTCGTGGCCATTCGCAATCATTCGATAATGTTTTTTTAAATTGATTGCGTTTCAAAAAGCAATAGTTTCTGGGCCATTGAGAGAACATGCCGGACCCGTTACCAAGATTAATTTCGGGCTCCCTTTAACAAGAATCTGGTAAACTAGATTTGCTGGGTTTCATCCAATCACAAAAGGATGAGCGTTTCGCATATTGGCTCAGAAATTGCTTTTCTTTCTGCGCTTTTTTTCTTTCTTTAGCTCCACTCAGATACGAATAGGACATTGCCGTCTGGCTACTTCACTGTTCAAATAATCAAATTTCTATATGTGGGGTAATAAATCAAGCATAGTCATAGTGCTATGTCTATGAAATAATGTGAGGCTAAAAGTAAGTCAAAAAACAAAATGTGAATAACATTCAATGCATCAGTCAGCAGTAATAGGTAATTAAAATGCAATCTTCCTGTTTAATAGAGATAACAAAACATAACAGAATTGATGTAAAATGATTTTGTAAACTCTGACTATAAACAAATTGATTGATTCATATGGGATATCTGGGTTTAAGATTTAGTGATTTGGGGCTTAAAATGATGTCATGTTTAGGAAGTTACGTGCCTTAAGAGTTACAGGAACCAAATTTTATGTTTCTGGCAAGGGGGCCAGGAAGTATTGTGGGTGGCCAAAGTTTTTTATAAAGGAGTATTTAAGCAAATTTTTTGTGGCCAAAATGAAGAAAACATTAGTCATCATATCATAGAAATTATTGCATAGTTTATGCATCTGTTAACAGGAAAAATAGAAAAGTTGGACTTAATTTAATGCTAACACTGCCCGCGGCGTTTTCAAAAATCCGGTCCCCCTAAAAGTATTCGGGTCCGGTATCGAAGATACCCCCCTCCCGACCCTCTTGTCAACGCTCCTGGATAGTTTTGTTTCAGAACAAGATTTGGCTATGTGAGAAGACACTGACTTTTTATTATGTTTTTCACAACTATGCGTTGGGTGAAGCCGGCTTGGTCGGCTGAACTGATATTCTTAACCTTGACATTACTGATGGGGGTCTCTGCGGGCGACATTGGCAGAGCCTGCTTATAATAATTAAATCTACCTTTAAATCTTATAACTCCAAGCCTATTATAAACAAAGCTTCGAGTAGGATTTGAGCTCACATTCATGCCAACCGGTTGAACAATGATCATTGGAATAATTACTGATATGAAGCAAGAAGAAACTTTTCTTCTTCGTATGGGCAAGATCTTTTATTTGTGGAGAGACATCTCAAATTATGGACTTCTCATTAGCCCTTTATGCTTGTCTTTGATGAAACTGGCATCTAGTTAAGTGTCTTGCCCAAGGACACAACAAGCAAGCTTAGGGGCTTGTTCTCCACACTATCCATATTTGCTGAGCGCCAAGCATAGAAGCTGCGAATACAACTTTTTAAAGTCTTTTGGTATGACTCGACTAGGGAAATCAAACCCAGGACTACTGACTGTGAAGCGGACGCCCCAACCACTAGACCATCGCACCTGCTATGAAACTATTATATTGCCTTCGAAACTAATAACCAAAGTAACAATGCTTGACTCGTTGGTTTAGGTGTGAGTTCGATTACCAATCACGGCATGATATTGAACAGGTTTAGAATAATAAGATCCATAGGTATATCTAAATGCTACAAATGATAAAAAACAATGATGCTGACAACAGTAACACATTGAGGGCTACCAAGCAAGAAAAGTATCAACTTTTAGACTTTGTTTGAGGTTGCTTACTGTAAAAAAAACCGCAGCAGTAAGTACTGCTGTACCACTCACCTATTTGCCATTGTAAACCGCAGCACAACAGTTTTCCCATTTGACATACATGGATTATAAAAAAATTTCCCATGGTTTAAATTTGTTTACTTTGCATGTCATTGTTTAGCATCAAATTAAAACATAGCAAGAATAGGAAGATATCATATGGCTTAATACGATTATTACGTGGAAATAGTGAGTCAATTAGGTTCGCTGCATGTACGTAGGAAGTAATTTGGCTTTGAGAAACTGAGACGCATTCTGTATTGGCGTAAAATATTTGAAGGATGTTTCCCGTAAATTATGTGGTCCTTTGGACTACGACTTTTAAAAGTTTTGTCTTCTACACGAATGAACTCTTATATTTTCAATTCTTTTTGGAAAATTCATTTATAGGCGAAACTAAAGATCCCAAAAGGTTCTGCTTTCCGGGCTTTCGATGAAAGAACCCGGAATTCGACGGAAGTTGTTTTACATACAATAAGAAAATATTGGCTTTGAAATAGTAGACTCAATAAACTAATCTAAAATAAACCTCTGCAACAAATTAGTGGTCGAGGAAATCACCTATGTCGCTGTTGTATGATCCTTAATGTGGTAATTAATTCTTATTTTTAGCTGAGCTTGTCAACGGAGCAGCTGAAGCGATTAGTAAAGTTGGGTTTGAGCGAGCAAATTACCGCAGCCAAATCAGAAGAACTAAAACAAAAGAACACTGTGAGTAAGCCTATGCTAACTTGCTGTCGGCGAGATGTAAGTGACGTATTTGGGGTGCAAAGAAAGGGGTTACAACTTTCCACGAAAGGCGTAAACCTTACCTCAGCAAAAATTTGCGCACGTCAGACACACGAAGATTTTAACTTAAAAACATTTTGTTTTAAAGTTAAACCTAAAAACATCAAACCCACAAAACTAGCACTAAATACGGCCTTCGAAATGCATATAGCATTTGCAGAAGGAAACTGCACTGAGCAAATCAGACCAAATCTGCAGCAGATGATAACAAATCGCGCTCATAAGAAGCCGCTGCTGGTATATCAATGGTAATTCGTCTCCTTCCATCAATGGCAGGACTATTACTGAGCAATTATGACTATAATTATTTTATCGCTTGAAGACGAGGTCTTATTGGAGTGGGTTTATCGGAAAATGCTTAAAACGGTGGCAGAAAAAGCTTTAAACTAAACTTTATGTCTTGGTTTTTCAGAGCTTGGAAATATCTGCCGCGAGTTTACAAACAGAAATCAAAGAATTAGAAATTCAATTGAGAAAAGGCGTGCATTTGGCAAATAATAACAACAATAATGTTTGCCAAAAGGTATTCACACTTCAATGTGTTGTTTTGCTGCTTTTTTAGTACAGGACATTTACAAAATCAACTGAAAAGTTTTCCAAAATCAAAATGCCGATGATGAAATTGATTTTATAACGTTCCCTCTACTAGAGGTCTTGAAGACTTTCTGCTTTTATTTAGGGCGTAGCTGTTTCACACATTTCAACTCAAACCGATGATGGAGGTAAGATGACAAGCTGTGCCACCAGAAGATTATCGAGGTCAAACAGCACCTCTGGCATAGAGACAAAACCACCAGCAGCAAAACGTGTTTCTAGCACCTCCAGAAGAAATCCATCTTTCGAGAGGGCAAGAGCCCCTTTTAAAGTTGGCGCTGTTTCTACGAAAAAAGTAAGAATGAGAAATGACTAAGCACGGTCTCACTGAAATGACTTAAGCCATACGGAACCTTTACATTAAGATATTGAACTACTAATTTATAAATTTATAGGTTTACATAAAATTGCTTTTGGTTTTGACCATTGCGTGCTGCTGGCTTAATGCATTGATGACAAAAGCTGCAGTATTTTAAATTTTCATAAAAGTTCTGTACCTCAATCTGTCAATAAATTATCACTTTAAAAACTAAATTATAGCAGATTTACTAGGTTTATTTTAATTTACTAACAAATTTAGCTCACAACCAAATAGACAGCTTTCCACAATCAACCTGTGGCTGCTTCCTCAATGGATAAGAAATTGGTGACATATCCACAGTTCTATTAAGATTAGTTTATTTGTTTTCCATGTTCAGGTTTATGCACCTTGTGAAAATAAAAGCAATAGTGATAGAAATAATGCGACGTCACTGCCACCACTAAATGGAGCCCCATCGTCTACACTACTAAACAACGTTGGAAAGTGTTTAAAAACAACTCGAGAGGAGACGAATAAGTCAGATGTGAAGAAAATATCTCGACTGACCTCTAGCAAGAGTGGAGGTATACTTTTGTGTGTAGTGGATTTTTAGCTTTAGTTTTGCTGCAACTGCGCATATTATTTTTCAACCTGTGAAGGTATTACCTTAAATTGCTGCGAGACATATAACTTCATGTTTTCATCTCAGGTGTAAACGGCAAAACACCAAGCTGAGTTTCACCAATATTACAACAGCTATCTTGTTTGAACATGGTCCGGCTATTATAGTTTTCCCCTCAATCTATCGTCATTCAACTTCAATAAAAAGTAGCTGCTGTTGCCGTATTGTTTGTTTGTTTGCTGTCAACAAATTAAGGTTATCAATGAAAATTTTTCTTTTTCTTTCTCTGCTTCTCCTTGCTCTGTTTTTCTGTTATAAATAAATACACCCTTGTGCAAATTAATTGAAGCACTTGAAAAAATACAAAAAAACGTGTTTTTTATTTATTTTTAAAACATAAACAAAACAAGCTAGTCAAAGCACAGTTTTTAGTAACGGATGTGACCACCACAACTAATTAGAACCGATTTCACTCGTTTGGGCATCGAATCTACCAATTTTTTGCAGTTTTCTTGGATTTGAGGGTCACGATGTCTATGACGTCAGAGCCTAAATAAACAACAAGTTTATAACGTCACAATGTTAATTGATCTCATTATGACAAAACTAATCAGAAGCCAATTCTTTTGTGGTAAATGCATTAAAACATGGATGTTACTCCTGGAAAGCGTGCGAAAGTATTGGCTTTGCATCAGTACACAAAGAAGTCGCAAAGAGAGACAGCTAAATGTGTGGGAGTTAGTCAACCAACTGTGCATAGGCTTATTAAAAAATTTCAAATTGAGAAGGATTTGACTCCTAACAGAAAGGGTAATTGCGGAAGAAAGAAAAAGACGACGCCCAGAACGGATGCTTACCTGCTTAGGGAGAGTAAATTCAACTCAAGAAAAACAAGTTTTCAACTTCAACAAGATTTGGCTTCTGCTGGAGTGATGGTTGATTCCTCAACTGTGCGCAGGCGACTCCTAGCTGTTGGCCGGAAAGCAAGACGACCAATAAAAAAACAGCTCTTGACCACCAAGATGAAAAAGAAACGTTTCATTTGGGCCGAAAAATATAAAGACTGGACACGTGAACAATGGCGTCAAGTTTTATTTTCTGATGAGGGTCACTTTTTAGTCAAAGGAGTGAAAAGTCAGCATGTCCGAATATCAAAAGGAGAGCCCCTAAAAGAAAGCCACATTGATCAAGCTGTCAAACACCCCTCAAAGAAAATGTTTTGAGGTTGTTCAGCTATTATGGGGTTGGACCACTCAAGCCAGTTGAAGGCATGATGAATTCTGAAAAATACCTTGATGTTCCGACAAAGAAAGTAATACCAGAAATGGCAAGAAAATTCCCAATCGGTTCAGGGATTTTTCAGCAAGATCTGGCACCATGCCATACCAGTCGAAAAGTCAAAAATTTTATCAATTTGAACAATATTTTGGTGTTGTATTGGCCTGGAAACTCTCCAGATTTAAATCCGATTGAAAATCTTTGGAGTATAATAAAACTACGCCTGCGAAGAAGAGATTGTACCACCATGGTGAAGCTGATAGAAGCAGTAATTGACTGCTGGTATCGTGACCCTCAAATCCAAGAAAACTGCAAAAAATTGGTAGATTCGATGCCCAAACGAGTGAAATCGGTTCTAATTAGTTGTGGTGGTCACATCCGTTACTAAAAACTGTGCTTTGACTAGCTTGTTTTGTTTATGTTTTAAAAATAAATAAAAAACACGTTTTTTTGTATTTTTTTAAGTGCTTCAATTAATTTGCACAAGGGTGTATGTCAAACTTTTGAAGCGGCAGATATATCCTAAGCATTATGAGGCGCACTCTTAATCCTACGCATATTTCCTTTAGGAAATGTCACATGTATCTGCCTTATAGTTTCAATTGATGAACAATCTTTATTGCAGGTGACTCTTTTGCAAATGACTAGACTATTTATACAACTTTTTACATGCTTTAACTGTTTAGGCTTCATGAATTTTAAAAAGTTACTGTAAAGTCGACTTTGTTCATCCAACAGATACCACCAATTCAAATAAATCTTTGTCTACATCATCGGAAAATAGTGATTCAAAGGAAACAATGTCCTCAAAAGTTACAAAATCAGCAGTCAATCAAAATCATTTAAGAAGCAACAACAAGGTCAGACAGTCAACCTCGGTAAGCTCTACAGGCATCACTACTCGATATTTTTTGTTTTGGTCACCCAATTTTCAAAGTAATTATAAAGTTTTGGAAGACTGCAAAATGGCTTTACAGTCTTCGAGGCTGCAGTCAATCTTTCATGTTTTTGCGGTTGGCCCGAGCAGTAGTTTGAACCTGAAACGTGAGGTTGCATGCAAACGACGGTTTCTCTCGCCCATGCCGCATGTACAGTACCGCTGTGAGAGCTCAACCCACAGTCTTTCGATGACAACGTCACACTTGATCCATCATGCCAAACTGCAAACACATCAGTCATGCATAACGTGTATCTTGAAAGGGAAGTTAACTCAGGCATTCATTGTATTCATGGAACACACAGAACATCATGGTCTGCTGGTGATCAAATCTCACACAACGGATTTTTTCACATTAGATCAAATAATAGATTCAAAGGTCAACTGCACAATTAACCTAAGATGATGGGAAAGATTAAAATGAAATTCCAGGCACAATTCATAATTTATGCCCTTTATGAATGTGTCTACTGCGCTGCAAGGATTCCTTCATCTCATTGGGGTAATCAAAGTAGTTCTGAAAATCAATCATGAACTATATTCAATCATCGCATTTCCATATGCCTTTCCAAGGCCAGGCCTTTATACTGAATCATCAGGGTCGGCTAGTCTGCAGAGACCCCTCCACTTGTTTTTATCCTGAGCTTCTTCAAGTTTTAATTTTTTTCTCCATGCCAATCTTGACTGTCAACTCGGAAGTTTTCTTTGGTCTTTCTTTTTTCACGCTTCCTTCCTACGATTGTTTTTTCTCGCACTCTTCTCTTCAAACTTCCCACATTCATTTGCTCAAAATACCCAGCCATCTCAACGGTGTCCTCTTACGTGTTCATCAATACCCTCCACATCTGAGCATACTTTAAAGATGCTGTTGGTAATTTTGACCAGAAGTGAGTCGCCACAAATTATTCCAATCCTTTTTTTTTCGTCTGCATTCGCGTGATATCTGCCATCTTCACTGCCCAACATTCAATCCTAGTCAAGCGTAGACTACGCCTGGTTTGATAAAAATATGCACTGTACTGGAGGCAGTTTACAGCGCAACAGTAATTATGGTTTTAGTAGCAAATATACATCAATCTCGCTAGGCGGCGCAGTAGTTTGCTTTGATTTAGTGTTTGTGACATTGAAACACCTTTAATGTCATAATGCACTGATAGTACATTTGTACAATTAATATCATGTGACTGGCAACAACTTCTTCTTTTAGTCATGTGAACGGAGACTCGAGATAAGGGGTTTATAACGAATTCACAACTGATTAGAGTTTTGGGCTAGCAAATAAGATTCTTATATCAAAATCTCTCCGAATAACCTTGCCTTTTCTCACGACTTATAAAGTTGATCCTCGAAATAGCTCTTTAACTGACAAACTGGTCGATTATACAAAAAACAAAGAGCACTAAAGTGAGCAACAAACCTCCCGACTTTGTTACCGGACTTAAGCCAGCCTTTCAACTCTCCTAAATGCACGTAACAGTTATGCTATAGTTTTGGCTGAGATGTTGAGGAAAAAAGTTAGGTGTTGGAGAAGATTTTTTTAGTTCCATTGCGGGCTCGAGAGAAAAGCCAGGAAACTAATGCTGTACAGAATAACCACATATAGCAGCTCTCTTTACACGTTATTCTGATGTAATTTGCTGCGCTGGGCAGATAAGTGCATTGTAAAAAAATCAGTTGCCAACAATGTTAATAATTAATTTACTCATATTTTTCATATGCAGGTGGAACGACGTGGAGCAATTTCACCTACTCTAATCCCAAAATTTCGAAGCAGCACTCCTACTTCATCTGATAAACAAGAGAGCTCATCACGCAGCAGCGTTGGCAGAATCTCTCGATAATAACAAATCATTCACAAATAAAACTTAACACTCTCCCACTTGAGAGGTTATGGTTACAATAAAACATCAACCCTCAAAAAAAAAGGATGTAACCTTTAAGTTGGCAGAATAACTGCAATAGCCTTACCTCCAAGACCATCGGTAGCTAATTGAACCTATTTTTGAAAGATGAACATTAGCCCTCAAGATCTATTACGAAGATCAAAATATAAATTATTTAATTGGGGCATTTTTAAGCTACCTGGACATCGGTTTTAGAAAATGACAGTACACCCTCAGCAAGTGGGCTCTTTCCAATCAATCATTTGATAAATTAGTATCGTATAATGCTGTTGGCTAAACTGTAATTACCGCTTTCAGTTGCTTACAATGCCAGATTACGTCATTGTTATGTAGCTAATGTTTTTTGCAAGAGCGAACTCGCTTTCAAGTTTTCTTCTTGTTATATTATTTTTAAATAGCAGAACTATGTATGCTATAGTGTGCCAAAGGTATCTCTGAGAGGTTACTGTTTATGGATTACATTTAGATGAAAAAGGGTTACTGCCTGAAAAGTGATAACACTTTAACGAAACTAAAAATTCATTTTTTCGAGCTTCGAATCGACTACAATATCGTTTGAAACTACATCAACACATTTTCAAATCAATTCGATGCATTTCAGTTAAAACCTCTCAGTTGGATCAAGAGCTGCAGCAACTGTCTGTGCGTATATCCAATAGGGTCTGTTTTCATTCGCATGATGTTCGAACGTTATCAGAAGCAATCTTGTGCGTCATTAAGTTGAAACACATGCTCACACTCACAACCACTTCGTGATCATTTTAACATTTTATGGTCCAACATCATCTTGATGAAAACAAGCCTTCACCACAAATAAGCAGTAGTGAAAAGTGATCCATGCAGGAGTAAAAAGCAGTCATCAGTGAGTTTGCTGATGGTGGTCGATGGTTGTAAGTGCGATGCAAGGTAGTTAGATAGTATTGTGTAGGGATAAGGGATTGTATGATAATTGTAGCATGACGACCTACACATAGAAAGCTTGAAAGCAATTATCAGTTTTTATATATACAGCGTATATTATATGCGCAGTCGATTGATAATCACGTACGCATTTATTTAACAATATTCAACCATTGTAGCCATCCATGGCTTTGCAATGCTAAAATTCCAGTAAATAATGTATTTTATCTGACTCATGTCCATCAGAGCAGTAGCAGTCATGTCTACTCGAGGGGAACCAGAATTTTCTCAAGGGCGATTGAACAAGGATCATGGTAAAAATTGAGCAGTTTCAAAGGATTAGGACTTCTTTGACGCCGAAACCAAACGTTGTCATATTTTGACCCTTTATTATAGTTCAGATTTGTTTAAAAGCGAAGCGTAAAAGAGGCGAATTATTAGCTACGTTGATTAGTTGGTTTCTAAGCGAAGCCACAGAGATCTATCGCTTCGGTAGCACCTAAAGCAGGGGTTCTCAACCGAGGATAAATTTACCCCTTGAAGGTAAATCTGACCTGCCTTGGGGGTAAATTTTGTTTAAAAAAATTTATACTTTTACCTACTACTATAGGCATTTGTAGAAGTGAAAATATAAAAAAAAATTTGGGGGTAAATTTTGCTTTTGAAATTTGCCAAGGGTTAACTGAGAGAATAAGGTTGAGAACCCCTGGCCTAAAGGATTTACTAAGCGGTTTATGTGATAAATAGAGACTTAAAAATGATTTACGTTTTATTGAAGACAATCCTGCATAAAAATAGATTTACAACTTTGCAAAATCGCGCTGTTCAAAAGTCTCCCTTTTCTATTTGATGTGTTTGAGGAAGTGCAGATTAATTACCTTGTAAATTTTGTGGTGATTGACAGCTACAGGACAATATTGGTGAGTAAATTAATGAGAACATTGACAGTGACAATCAGGGAGAACATATAAGCTTTTGCATGAGTTGAAAACGGACAAAATTCGAAAACCATTAGTTTAAGCCAGCGGTCAACTTCATTATGGAACCAACAGCAACCTATTAGTAGCATCAGTTTATTTTCATTTATGCTATAACCTAAGTAAAACGAGCAAGTAATGACAAAATAGGAAACGATATTAAATTTAAATTTGTTCAAGGAAATTAAAATGTAGCCTAATCATCTACAGCGCGAAATTGTAAAAAGGTGCAACAAGGTATAAGTTAGAGAAAAAGCAAACCGAACATATTGAGTTCATGCATTGAAATATTAAACTATTAACAAGTCGTGTGTTATAACCAGAACATAAGAATCAATAAGCAGGTCAGATTTTCAGCAAAGAATTTAAAAAAACAAAAATATAAAATCTTACGTCAATGCTCCAAGCCAACGTTTGTCTTTCCATTAGTATAAAAAATGTAACTAAGGCTTGTGATAGTTAGTTTAAGCTAATTTTACAAACAAGGTTTACTAAAAAGGACAAATTAATAATTCAAGATTATTTCTATTAGTTATTTTTGAAGTAATTTACAATACGACACTGAAAACAGAAAATCAATGGCTGGCCATTTACGGTGTATCAGAGTCGCATGCTTTCTATTTATTACTGTGGCCACTTGCAAAGCTGACCAAGAAAAGCCTGAAAACAACCTCTTAACAGAAGAGTTATACTTTCTCTCACATAAAATCGGTGATAACACCACAAACGAAGAATTTTACAAAAACAATGAAATTGAAAATGAATACTGGGAAAGAATCCTTTCTGAAAAGGACTTTACGATTTCGAAACCGATTGATATAATAATAACCACCATTTACGGCATTATTACAACAGTTGGTTTGGCTGCAAACGGACTTGTATTTTTTGTAATTTTTGGTGGAAAGGAAATCGGTAAGTAATTTATAAACGTTTTTAAAACGGTATTTTGTATTGTAGGTAATTCCTAGAATTTAATTTTAAGTCCAATTTAACGTAGGGTTGTTTCAACAGATGCGGAAGAGCCCCTAAAGATCCGTAATTGTCTTTACTGAGTCCAATTTTTAAACCTTTATAAAAATCGCTCTTTGAATGTCCGTATTATTGAAACGTCGCAATGCTTCTTAAAACCAAAAGCACAACCAGGGGGAGGGAAAAAGGGATGAATCACGACATTTTACCTTAAAAACGAGTAAAAGCCTAATTTTAAAGACATCCAACAAATCTACTACAAAAATACCCCTCAAAAATGGCAAGTTTTTATTTTAGAGACACTATTACAATTTTAAATAGTCAACTTTCCTGACTAACAAAAATTATGGTTGCACACCCAAATAAATATATAGCTTTTCCAATCAATTTAGAAGAGTTACACGACGCAGAGAAGTGGAAAATTGTTGCAGCCAGTCTAGCTGTTATTATCAAAACAAAATGGATGTCTCATTAGCTATCCATTGACTAGAAATATTAAATGTAGGTCTACCTGGGTTATTTTATTGATCTCCCTTTCCTATTTGTGTCCAGAAAAACGAAAATCAACTATACACGTTACTCAACGTATGCTTGTACTTGGCATGACTAATTAGATTTATTGATACAACCTGGTTAAAACTTTGCCAGGACTCCAGTGAGGGAATTGAAGACCTCTTTAACAGAAATCTAAGGTTCATTAATTTTCTAGAGTCGCATAACTGCTGCCTTTCGGGCATTTCATTATTAGTGTGCGACTTGATATTTGATTTGCAGACAGAACTATAACAGCAATCTACATTGCTCAGCTGGCCTTGGCTGACAGTCTGTTCCTACTTTCCTTGCCGATATTCAGCGTGCAGAAGATCACAAACGATTGGAAATTTGGCGAAAGTAAATTGAACTACGGTAGCTTAAAATGCGCTAGTTAGTTAAGTGTGTGTAAGAAGCATTGGCTGCAAACAACAAGGACGCAACCTTCCGCTTTCAAAAGATTAACAGCCCTTGAAACACAAACGTTCTTTTGACTGATATTATAATCAAAGTGATGTTATTTTAGTGATCCAATAAATTAGAGGAAGGCAAACATATTCAATTTATATAGCAAGTAATTAACAATTAGTAGAGGCAACATACGAATGAACAAGTTCTATTAAGGCTGCTAATCTTATAAAAGCTGAAAACTGTAGCCAATCTGTCTTCCAGTTAATGCACGTTACAACTAGCTTTTTTTCCACATTTAGCCTATGTACACGTCTACTTTCAACGGGAGCTTGAAATTTTGTAGCGTCAGAAAATTTCCGAAGTCCGGCCCAAAATATCAATCCCGCGGGCTCAACCCCCACGTTCAAAGGAGAAAACAGTCTGAATCAGTAATCTTCAATCTTTTCAGCGTCGCGGAGCCTTTGCCGTATTTTACAAATGTCACGGAATCCTAATAACAAAAAACTTACGAAAATTGCGTTGGCTCTGGTTTTCTTGCCCAAAAAAACCTTAGTTTAAGGGGTTCTCCAGCTGGGGTATGTGAGAGAAAATTGGGGGATAATGGCAAATTTTCGGTAAAGGCACATCAAAGATTTTGGACCACAGCCTAAGCAAAATTTGTTGCTTCGCCCATTCTCTAATTAAAGACATTTTTAATATCAACTTTATGAAAGCGATTATGTTGCATATTTTGTCCAGAAAACTATTTTCTAAAGTTTCAATGTTTCCGATTTTTTCAAATTTAAAACCTTTTTTTGGTAGTCAACTTAATGAATTCGAAATCTGTTCATGCTATATTCTTCTTTAAAGGAACCACACCTCTAGATTCAACTATAAGGTTTATAGCCAGAAAAATTTTGGAAAACTCTGCTTTTGATTTATGCCAATCTGGAGGTTGGTAATTGCTAGATTGCAATTTTCAAGGCGGTCTTTCATTAAGAGATCAGCCTCTAGCATCACAATAAGGTAAAATATAAATTTTTGCGCAAAAGGATCACCAACATCGTACGGTACCATATAGTAGAGTATGATGTTGGTGATTATTTTTGAGCAAACGTTTCTGTGATAAAGTTATTACGCTTAAAATCAAGCGAAAGGCCGATAAAAACGATTATATCATGCGTTTACACTAAGGTTGTAAGTTTGCGAAAATATCCCTAAAAATGAAAAAAGTTTCGTTTTGCCAAATGAAGCTAAAAAAAAAGATACCCTTGCGGAACCCTCTGTAATCACGGAACCGCGGTTGAAGAGTTTTGGCGTAAATGCAAGCAAACTTTCACACGGAGGCAGGTTGGCCAAGAATGCCGGTTTGACGGACGACGCGTTGCGGCTCCAAGCCTGAAAATATTAGCTGAAAGTTTGCTAGAAAATTTTAATGTATCTTCCAACAGACGATTTGAAACCGTCTTGTGGGAAGATTTTTTCCATAGCTCAATATTTTTTAATTTAACACTTGAGTGTTTCCATCTGACTACCAACAATTAGATTAGTGTTTCATGGTATTCACTAATTACGGAAGATGCCACAAATTGTAGTCATGTCAGATGTCAAGAGAGCTTTGGAATCTTAGAAATATAGCCAAACTAACAAATACAGTCAGTCATACGTGGGAAACAAAGCCAATCTTCCAATTTTCCGCGAATTATGGCAAGAAAGCAGCTTAAATCATCACATAAACACTTCTCCAATTTCACGTCCTTGTTAAATATCGTTTACCAGATGCCAATCACTGCATTCTTATTAATATCGTAACAAAACCCTACATGACTTTGTGGTTGGAAATGGATAAGTGTTATTAAAACTCGGAACGATTTATCTCGATAAGCTTGGAAGCAACAGCTGAAGATTACAGGTTGACTGCTTTGTGACAATGTTATTCATTGGCCATCAGTTATGTTGAAAAAGCGTCAATTTAGCGATTGCTTTGACGAAAGCTTTTTTTTCTTTGCACATGTCTACAATGTGACAGAAACGCACAGTAGGCTACCGGCTGCAAGTAATATTAGCTTTAAAGAGAAGCTGAAAGCAAGTTTTTCTGTGTAAAACCTGAGAGTTTCTCCCGTAAGTGGAGGATAAGATATACGACCAATTTTCGAAAATCTATCTAAATCGGTAAATGTTCCATTCTGCCTTGAGAAAACATTCCTAATAAATTACAAAACCTATCTTAGGGGCAACACAAAAAAACTTATCTTGTGCTGTCATTGCAGTTACATGCGCCATTTGTCAAGCAGTGAAGCTTCTGAATTATTACGCTGGAATCTTTTTCCTAACACTCATGAGCATTGATCGTTACATCGCAGTCGCTCATGCATTCAAGGCACATCAAGTAATAACAAATAATGAGTTTTGTGTATACTGTACATTTGACTTGCGCAAAGATGATTGGAACTTCCAAAAGCTTCCTTTGTATTTTAAAATATTGAAATTGTTTTGTGGAAGATCCAAAGGCTCAAAACGGGTGGGCAAACTTTGTGGGCCTCATAGACCAGTTGTCTAGGTTGGTGACAATATTGAACAGAACAGCTATTTAAACTTTTTTTACAACTGGGCCCCAACGTGGTTTCCTTCTGTGCACAGTAGTCAGGCCTCGCATGTCCTGAGAAACCATATTTAAGCATAAGTCATCTAAAAGCCTTGATGCCAGCTGGCAGAGACGGCGCAGTTGCATTGAAGCATGCTTGCTATTTTTGGTGATATTGGCCAACAATGGCACACAAAGTTAAACTTTTGAGACGCTAATGAAACAGTTAATGATAATTGACTACTACTCAGGATCAAGAAGAAGATAAATTTTTGTTGACCAGGGTTATAGTTAGCCAAAGTTTTGGGAAAGGGTGTTGGATTAATTTTGGTTGTGATCCTTTTTTACAGACCTAACAGAATTTTGGTAAAAAATTTTTTTTCACTATCTAGTTTTTATCCTCCGGTCACGGGAAAACCTTTTGTCGGTAATGCAAGAACATGGTTGTGTTCAGATCGGCTTTGGAGAATCAAAAATATTAAGCAAATTTTCGAGTCTTTGCTGGGGTTGGATAAAGTGATGTTTTTTGGTGTTTTCGGAGGAGAATTGCCTCATTTGTTCTTCCGCTTGGCGTGACTAAGTATAAATTTAAATTCTTGTTTGACGCAGCTTCGTACCAAGAAACGAGCTTTGTTCGCTTGCGCCACTGTATGGTTATTGTCATGTTTTTTGTCTGCTCCGATTGGGATCTATTCAAAAACGGAGAAAATTGAAGAAGCGGAGTTTTGTAAAGTAATGTTTCCTGGCTATGAAGAACTTGAAAACGCTTATGAAAGTATATAGTAAGTATAAGTATGTCCAGTAGGAGGAATTCATTTTTATTCATTTCTATTCGCATTTGCACAGATATTGTAAAAAAAAATATTCAAAAGCAACACATCAAAGCAAAAGCTAACCAGGACATAATGCAAAAGCCAGAGAATATCAAATAAAAGCTATGTTGCCAATTCAAGGTACTCTCAAAATTGTGGCAGCTGTTGAACGTCCATTGGGCATGCAAGTAGACCATATAGGGATTTGAAAAAGCATTAAAATTGAGGTTATGACCACGTCACTTACAATACGACATGCTTTCCATTTCTGTTTGTTCTTTTGTAAAAAATCTTGGCTTTACAATGTTTGCCACAATAAGGTAGTACGTTTAGGAAAAAAAGAAAGAACTACACTAACTTACTGTAATGTTAACAATTGTTGCAGTTTTGAAACGTTAATTTCTCAACCGAGTAATTTTTCAACGGAGCATGATGAAATGAGTGGTTATAACGTGTATTATAAAAGTAAAGACTACAACAACTATCTAGTTAACGAGCATGAGGAAAATGGTATGTAAAAATATCCAGTTTTTGGCACTATATTTTAATTGCTGCAGTGGATAAGTGTCGCCATATTGTAATAGCGTCTGCACCGTTTCGCGATTCAAAGTCATATTAATCCCACAATCCGTATTATAGAGTATCATGGCTAAAAATCTTGCATGCGCGGCCCGTAAATTCCGTTTTTCAAACATGACTTGACTAAGGAGCCAAGATCTGTCTGGTGCTAAGCGGACGCTTTAGTAATCGACTTTTCAGAGTTGGATTTTATGGAATCATATTTGGCTGATGATGGAGCAAAGACAAATGCATCTTATGATTTCGTTTGTACAAACACTATCAGATCACCGTTTTACAATACTTGGATCACCATTAACTTTATAATTGGATTTCTACTCCCGTTCCTAGTTATTAGTGAGAAAACAGCTTATTTGTACTTTAAATACTTTTTACGCGTTGTTTTACGGGAACAATAATCGTACGTCAATCCCCACGGGGACCACGTTGTAAGCCCCACCAAGACATTTCACGAGAATTTTTTCTGAGAGAAATCAATTGGTAAACACTATTATCAAGCAACTGAAACTTTGAAACTGAATTGAAATTTAAAACTCTGGACCTCGGAAGCGGGCTTGTGCTATTGTTTGATTTTGCGCTCTACTGTCTCGCGAATCTAGGAGAAAAATGCAGTCTACTAAAAAAAGTGAGTTCCACTTAGGAAATCGACGTCAATGTCCAAATCATTTGAGGGTTTCTGTGTCTTGTAATGTTTGTGAGAAAAGTACTGTGCCAGCATTGAGTTTTTGAAGTTGGTTCTAACACATATTGCTTTGTTTGTAACCATAACAATCTCTTCATGATAAAATCTAAAACTCATTCTTACTCTGATTACTGCACTGAAATATCACAGGCGTCTGCTACGGGTTTATTTTGAAGCAAATTCGACTTTCCGAAAAAAAATTTCCCAACGCAAAAAGACAAAAAAATTTCACCACAAGGAAAAAAGTTACACGCATGGTGTCAGTGTTGGTTTTATGCTTTGTTTGCTGTTGGCTGCCATACCAAGCGTTTTTGATGTTGAAAATAAAAGGTAAGCAGATAGTGCCCTCTGAACTATGACTACAATTTTACCACATAAAATTTAAAGACTAGGGCAATGCCAGAAGCGTGTTGAAGAGATTGGAGCTCTGTTTTAGGCCAACAACAATTGTGCATTCCAGCCTCCCTAGGATCACGTTGTTGGTCTTGCAAAACGCACTTCACGGCAATTTTCCTTGCTTGGTTTAAAGTGCCAGCGGTAGAAGATATGAAATATTAAGAACTTGTTTAACTCATCGAACACGAGAGGGATAGAAAGGTGGGGGGCCGTAAAGTTGCTTCACGGTTTTCAAATCAGGAATTCCACTGTGTCAGCAACTCCGGCGCGCGTCTGAACACGAAGTTTTTCCAGTGATGACTTTGCTAAATGTTTTCCATTGACAAGAGGATCTCATGCCCGCGACAAAACCATTTATCTTGGTTAGAAAACAAGAGATTATTACGATACTAAGGCAGTGTGTTTCTTTTTTTCCGCATTGCCTTGTTTTTCTTCACACTCGCAGATAACAACGTAGCGCGAGGCATAGAACTTATGGCGATTGGTTTGGCCAATGCTTGTCAAGCGGGTATATCCAGTAGTACACCACAGGGTGTACAAGAATTCGATAAGGGTGTACAAATGTGATGCGGCATACCAATTAATAAAAGGGTTTTTTGGGGGAATAAATTTAAAAAGAACCAGGTCTTTTGAGAACAGATTGCTATTTGAAAAATAGTGATTCCTCCAAAAAATAAAAGGTCTCCTCTTTAAAACTGGAAAGCAAATAGGCATATTCGAGGGTTGGAAAATAGCGGTCTTTGAACCAAAGGTCTCCAGTCGAAACTTGGAGTGCAATTCGAACTCAGGTTTAGAAAATAGTGATTTCGAGTGGCGACTCCGGCACTCGGGCTGAGCCTGAGTTACGAAATGAGAATAGGCTTTGTTAAATTAAAATTCTGGAAAACAAGTTTCAAACTTTTTAATTTAATTTATATCAAGTCCAAAGAAGAAGCCGGACATCGTATAAAATAAACCATCAGTGTTTGTGGTGGCAGTTGCTTTTTGTGCTCAACGTTTTGTCTAGCTCATGCTCGAGGAAAATAGCCAGACACGCTGTGCAGAAAAATAACGAGAGAGAAACGGTTTTCAAACATTTTTTCGAATCAAATCCAACTCGGGTGTGATTGAAGTTGACTGAGCTCTTACAATGCGAGCGTTTATTGCGTTGTTTCAGACACTTTTTTGCTTAATTTTTTTGTCGAACTCGGGCCCGCGAGAAACAGCCTGAGCTGCAATCAGAGAAAGACAGATAAAAGAGTAATTTGCAAGCACGTATACTGTCGTTTTGTCTAGCTTGGGCTGGACGAAAATAGCCAGACACGCTGTGCAAAAAAATAAAGAGAGAAAAAACGATTTTCAAGCAATTTTTCGAATTAAATCCAACTCGGGCGTGATTGCAGTTGTCCGAGCTCTCACATTGCGAGCGTTTATTGCGTTGTTTCAGACACTTTTTTGCTTAAATTTTTTGTCGAAATCGGGTAGAGTTGATAAAAGCAGGCGTTTTGTTATCTAATATATAAAGCGCAATTCTGTCTGTGTGTCTGTCTGTTTCTACTCCTCTGAAACTGCTATAGGTGCAAGCATCAAACTTGGCACGATTGATCACCACTCCATGGTGAATGTCATAAGATTGTGACGTCATTACGACGTCATCATGACGTCGTAGCCAAAATAAATTTTTTAGTTTATGACGTCATAATATGTCTCGTACGATTAACACAAATGTTTGATACCGCAGATGATAATATGAACATGTTGTCAAAAATTGCAACCTTTTTGCAAAATCAGTTTATTAAAAAACTAATTTGTGACCTTTTTTCTCAACTGATTTTCAAACTTTCTTCAACAAATTAAAGGTTATTTCAAGGCAATTCCGATGGTGTATAATATGTTCAATTAATATTTGTTTTTATACTGAAAAAACTGAACTTTGATGCCTGTGGTGTAACTTTTTACTTCTCCCAAAACTGGTGTGCTCAGTAAAAACAGGTGACTTTAATACAAAAGCGTTTCAATAAAGTACTTACAATTACTATCCTTTGAAAGCTTAGAAAATTTGCGCTCTAGCAATATGTGACTTCAGTTACTTGGCTAAGGATTAGTTTATAATGGCTGATCAAAACTTGGTTGCCATAAATCATGTTTCATTTTTAGTTGTGCAATTATCCAACTTAACCTAACAAACTTGCAATTGTTAAACAAAGTTAGCTCTTTGGTACATTTTGACTACTTTTCCTCACGAGCATGGTTCTTTTGCATTATCTGTCCACGTTTTCAAAAAGATGCATCAAGAACTGAAGTCTCCAAATGTTTATGAAATGTAATCTATCGGTTAAAAACACATAAAATTTCAGTGCCTGCAGTTCACAAAATTGCAATTTCTAGAAAATCTAAGTCCTTTGGTACATTTTGTCTATTCTTTTTCGATAGCATGGATTTTTGGCATTTTCAATCAAATTATTCAAAAGACTCAAAAGTTTACAAATTTTAGTCTGCAGCCGACTCCAAGCAAAACACTTGATGATTACTAGGGCCATTTTTTTTACCTAAAAAATATATTTTTGACTTCATTTTAGCAAAATTTTGACTTTATTTTGACCTAACCGCTTTCGCCTATTATTTATGTCTTGTTGCACTTTTTTGATTAAAAATGTTTTATAATCTGCAATTTACATAAGTTTTTAAAGAAGAAGGTAGCCTACTTTAAACATTTTCTCAATTACTCAGTTTCAAAACTGAGTAATTGAGAAAATGTTTAAAGTAAGCTACCTTCTTCTTTAAAAACTTATGTAAATACTAAAACTAATGCAACAAAGCGACGCACGACGTCAAAACCTGGGATAACGAGCCATTGTGTGTACCGGTATCAATTAGTGTGTAATACAAAAAATGCGTTATTATTGCAACTGTACTCTACATTAACAGTCTGTCTATGATGTTTTTAACGAAAGCCACACAGTATAATTACCAGGACTTTTTATTGTAATACAGCATCATATATTTTTTTACGTTCTTAACATCAAAATTTCTGTCTTTTCTCAGTAATTTACTGAGCATAGAAAACGACCTCTCAACAGCAGCAGAGGTTGGCTGGGCTTTTGGCAATAGTGCGTAGCTTGTTGGGTCAATTGTCAAGTTGGTAGAGTTTATTATTGTTTCTAAATCAGAGTTGGATAGTCGTTTTTTAATGTAATTTTAATTGCGCACGGATCATCATTGAATTGCATATTCTTCAGCAGTCCGTATGTTTCGGTTATCATGCAGGCACTTCCTTCTAAGAACTCTACGTTGGCTGCTAGAGTCCGGTATTGATTTATTTTAACCAAGTCCGGCATCAAATCTTCCACATTGATAGCGTCTTTTGCTCTGCTGACTAAGAGGCCTGCACTTGTCCAATTGTTTACAATGGTACGAACAGGTGAAAGGTTCTCACTGTAATATAAGGCAGCTCTAAGCCAAGTTGCCTATCTTGTAATTACAGGGTCTGGAGGTAATGGCCGACCAGCATCATGACAATCTTTCTTGCGATCTTTGTTTTTGATTGTTGCTGCCTTGATCGTTGCTATTATTTCATCAATATTTTTAAAATGAGCACGCACACGCATAGCACAGTAACGTAGTAAGTGCGCAACGCAGGTGACATGCATCAAAGAAGGGTAGAATTCCTTTAATGTCTTTCCAGCCAAAGACATGTACCGAGCAGCATCAGTCAAGAATAATGAAAAATTCTCGCGTTTTATTTCAAGTTGTCGCAATATGTCATCCACAGTGTGCAGAATAATACTGCTATTAACATTGCTACCGCTGTCAAGTGGATGGCAATCAACGAGGAATGTCTGATTTGGGGCATCTAAGCTGCTCACAAGCACACTAATATACTCTTGTTTAGCAATCTCTGCTTCATCCACAATTTAAACATTTTTTTGTCACGAAGTAATTCTTGAATTTGTTCTTCTTTTTGTAATGCTAATTTAGCAACACATGTCCGGGCTGCAGTCTCTGAAGGCAATACTTTTCCCATTGTAGCAAACAGAGACTTTAAAGCAGGGGTTCTTAACCGGGGGTACCTGTACCCCTTAGGGGTACGAAACACCAAAGCAGGGGGTACGAGATGAGGCGTCAGAATAATGGTTATTGTAAACTGTAGGGTAGTGGTTTCCAAACTCTTTTGTCTGCTGGCACAGGAAAGTGGTTGATCACGTTTCGCGGCACACTGACCAGTCAAGTGTAGTTCAAGCGGCGACGAGAGGTATCACGGGCGTCAGCGAGATTGGTAATGACTTTTTTTTGTTTGGAGATTACCTCTTTACTGGTCCGCAATCTGTAGAAATCGCTTGATGCAGCCCGAAATGATGCTGATCTCCCAAAAAAAAAGGTCAACCGCTCTCTCTCTCCATAGTCTGCATTGCCACCCGCGACTTGCAGCAGTTGTTGACCTTCATTTCTCGATTTTGGTAGAAGATTGGTATCAACAGAAGGCACTTTAAAAAGACTCGCCGTGCACAGTTTGGGAAACACTGGTCTAGGGGTACAAAAAGATTTCACAAAATTTTAAGGGGTACGAGCGCCAAAAAGGTTAAGAAACACTGCTTTAAAGAAAGATAGTTCAGTTTATGAAGTGGGATATCTGCAGCTAAGAATGAAGAGACAACCTGTTCCTTGAAGTTTACTTGATCGAGTTGTAAAAGGTTTGCTTAGTTTGGAATTTGCTCTTCGTCTCGAATTTTCTTTGGTGTTGCTTGCTTTTTGGTGGCTTTCCACAGAAAACTTTTTGTCGCATTTGACTAACACGTCGCAAAGGTTGCATTACAAGTTGCGGGCAGGAGTTGCCGAAAACTCATCTGGATATTCGTGGCAAATTTGCCTAACTTTCGCTGTAGAAGATTTGGCTTGTTTAGGCATTCATTGCTTTGCAAGCTACGACTTAAAAAGACCACGTGTAAAGAGCGCAAAGGTTTTATAGGAATAGATTAATTGTCCAACAATTATGTGTTTATGCATCAACAATGACGATTTGATGCATAATAAGTGCTATTTCGTTCTCAATTACCGCACGCATTTTTACCATTGCAACTATTTGAGAAGTTTAAAATGAAATATAACTGCGCATAAAATTTGAATAGCAGCTCAAAAATTGAAAAAAATATAAAAAATCTAAATTTGTTCGTTTTTGTAAGGAAATTTTTGATGAAGAGAATTTTGACAAGTTTTGACTTTATGCAAAATTTTGACTTTATTTTGACTTATAAAATCTACCAAAACAGACTCCTGAAGACCTGAAACGAACGTTAATACACGTTTGATGATGTAATAAGGTCCTGAAAAAATTTTGACTTTATTGACTTTAGCGGGCCCTAGTGATTACCCAAGAAAAAGACGATAGAGTAAAGATGATCCTTTATCATGGTTTGCAACAAAATGTAAGTGTCGAGCTTCGAGCTACATATGATCCAAATGTTAAAGCAATTTCCTTTGCAATTGAGCGAGGTTGCCGCAGCAGCGAGCTGATTTGATGTTCTTAACCTCGATATTATTGATGGGGGCTCCCGCTACTGCTATAACTAAACTGTGAGTGCTTCATTTTGGACTAGATTGCTCTTTGCATGGCGGCATTTATGCAAGGGCCAAGGAACATGCACGCAGTCAGAGACGTTAGTTCATATTAAATTGCCTACAGCAGTGATCCCCAAACTTTTTCCACGGAGGGCCACATGCATGATGTTTTAAAGACCCGTGGGCCAAAGTTAACTCAAAGTAGGTGTGAAGTAACGGTCAGTAACATTGGAGAACACGCTATGTTGTTTGAAAATTAGATAATTTCCCAAAAAAAAAGTCATCACTTCTTTCGCTGTCACAAATTATGCTTTTCGTAATCATATTGATCGGATCAAGTGGCTCTTTCAAGAAAACACTGCACTGTACATTTGTTTTTCAATCGTGAAAAGGGCCAGTGCAATTGTAAAAAGGGCCACATTTGGCCCGCGGGCCGTACTTTGGGGACTGCTGGCCTAAAGTGACGAAAAAGTGGTAAGTAGCAATCCTAATGATAATGGCTCAAAACGCATTGTCAGGTCATCATGTTAAATGACATCTCAGTGCTTGCCACTATTTAGTGGAAACAGCAGCAGGCAGCAAAATTATCCACTATCATTTTGATAGCAAACTCATACGGTAAAGCCTATTACTGATATTTGTAATTGCAAGGATAGGCCTTTCGATACAAAGCACTAATCTTCATTCAAAAGTAGGGAGGTTTGGATTAGAGGCAAAGTTAAATGTAATAAAGTCTTAAATTGAAGAGAAGATCAAAATTAAACAATAATAGGATCAATTTGTTACATTGGATTAAGATGAAATGTTGTTGTTCGAAAAGAGCTTAATAGGCGCTTATGGCAATAGATTGTGTGGCTTGAAGGAAAGGCAGGACTTCTTTTCATGTTTGGGCCGAATTAAAGCAAACAGCGCAGGCAAAAATCTTAATGTCACCAGTATTAATACGAAAGCGGGTCCACCAAATCGTCGACCATGCCTACCACCAAACAGCTCATTTCTTTATGAGTCAAAACGACCACCATTTGGGCTATGCCATCAATTTTGACTATGTTTCACCTCCCCCCACACTTTAAAAAATTACGAATGGTAGTTGGTGTCATCGTTCTTTCTTTTTGAATACTTCCAGTCTTCATTAATAAACCAGCATGATCATCATCACATGTAAAAGAGCTATGGTTTATATTTAGTAAAACATTGCGTTGTGGCTCTAACAAATGTTTGCGGTTAAGCTGATGCAGCTACATTGATTGATAAGTTTTAAATAGGCGCGAGTGATAGTACGGCCTACCAGGTTTAAATCGCACCATACTTAGAACAAACATTTTTTCTATTTTGCTTGATAATAGCTTTATAGAGCTACCGGAAACAAATCTGAAAATTTGGGAAAAGCAAGAACTTATTTAACTTCTATGAGTATACTTAAGAAAGGGAAAACGAATATAAATCATATGCGTAGCCAGCAAGGACTTAAGAAAGTTTGAAGTGAAATCAAAATTAACGTCGCTGTGTTAAATCGCACCATATGGAACATGTTGTTGCTGTTTTGCTTTATAATAGCTTTGTAGAGCTACCGGGGTCAAACCAAACATTTGAGGAAAAGCAAGAACACTTAAAACTTTTCAGAGCACGTCAAGCAGTGAGAAAAGAACATGCTACATAATGCGTAGCCAGCGAGAACTTGAGAAAGTTTAAGAGGAAATCGAAAGAAAACAACGTCACTGTGTCAAACCGCACCACACGAAAGATATTTTTGCCCTTTTGCTTTAGAACAGCTTGATATCAGAAATTTAATCCCTACTTCCAAACTACGGGAAACACAAGGCTCCTTTGGGTTCGTGTCAGCAATGAACAGAGCACATAGACCTAAGGCATAGCCAGGATCTTGAAATGAGATATTCTATTAGGAAAAGAAGCACAAAAAGTCGTAAACAGCTTATGTGCACAAAACATATAAACTTTTGGTAACTCTTCATACAAGAACCTGATTGGTAAAGCCGGCTTGGCCGGCTGAACCGACACTCTCAATCCCGACGTTACTGACGGGGTCTCTCTGGGTGACGCCGTCATAGGATTTTTTCTTATGCTGATATGCTGCCTGTGATGTCGTTTATGTCTATACTCTACATCATTGTTACAAAATCCCAAGTTTAAGAAAAAATCAACATAAAACCATAACCAAAACAATTTGTAAAACTGGATATAGAGAGAACAATAGCTGCTTTTGTTGTTATGCCGGAAACAAGACCAATTGCGCAGCCAAATTAGGAACCTAATGCCACAAATATAAATAGGAAAGGGGCAGCATCAATTGGCAAAATAAGCTTACCATTAAACAGATCTTTTCTTTGGTTGTGAAAGCAACCACCATTTTGCCGCGACAATCAGTTTCGATTAGGTATAATCCGTGCTTCCTCGCAAGTATTAACGATAATTTGTTGCAAGATTCTTTGTGAGCATTGCCAGTCATGATTAAAAGAATATGATGATCACAATTTCGTATAGAAGAATTGTAAAAGTGCATAAAATTCATTAACTTTTCGCTACTACTCACACAAGAGCCGGATGGGTGAAGCTGGCTTGGCCGGTTTAACCGAAATACTAAACCCGGACATCACTGATGGAGAGCCTCTACCGGGCGACGCAGGCAAAGCCGGCTAGTAACTGTATAAATAAAGGCGTTTTGCAATAGTCAAACGGCTGGATAAATTGTTGCTATATTTTGTCTTCTCGCTAGTTTTAGTGCTTTATTTACTGTTTTTGCAATATTTTGCAACACTGTCAGTGACGAGCCCGAGTAGCCATAAAAAGCTGGAGTGACCACTGGTGATTTCCCCAATGAAAAGGTGTTCTCTCTAAAATTGGTGGGTAGATACTAAATAGGCGAAAGTGAGAACTGGAAAAAAGTAGTTTATAAAAAAATTTTTATGGCGAACAGGTCAAAATACTTCTGAATTTCAGAGCAAAATGTTTTCGCCTCGCCCGATATTATACAGTTTCTTTCGCTAGTGGCAGCAGCCATAGCATAACATGCTGTTCAAAATTCAGTTTTGGTTTTTGTTAAATTTAAACATTCTTGGTGTCTACAGATTTTTTGAACACTGAAATAGGGAGCACCATCACAGTAAAAGTTGAGGAGCACTGGCCTAGACTTACTTTGGATTCTCCGAACTTGAGTATTTCGTTTTAGCTGCTTGGTATTTATTAAGCTTGTCAAAATCTGCATGCGCAGGATGCAGCTTGCTGGTGTCTTATACAGAGGTGAACCATCGAATATATTTCGGGATTTGAACGCACTATTATTGAATCAATGAAACAGTGCTTTGACCCACGCTACCCTGCTGCCGGCTTTTTTAGTAACTAGCAGCTATAAAAATTCTGTCTAAATTTAAGTCCCAACATCCCAAACAAAGATGCAATCAAAATGCCCTGCCCGCAAATCTAACAGCATGCTTTTTAGGAATAAATCTTTCTGTTCAATCCTGCTTTGCGTTTGAGGAATTCTTAGTTGCGCTGGGATTTTCAAACTCAGCTTTTAACCCCATTCTCTACACTGTTTTCGGGCAAAACTTTAAACGAAGACTATTGGAAAGTATCAGACGTATGCGAGTCGCGCTGCAATGGAAAAGAAAGTTTAACTTTGTTAGAACGCCTTCGCGAAACCAATACAGTGGCGTTGGTGTAAGTATTACTGCGTAATTTGTTTGTAGTTTATAGTTTTACAGTAGGACTACTTATTAATATGACAAAACCAAAAAACACGGTAGGCTTAGCCCTAGTTGGACTGTCACCCGGCTCCCTTTTTCAGGATTACGGTATCGTGGAGACCACAATAATAGGGCAAGCAATTTTTTACGACCGGTACCAGATGTATCAAACAGAGCTTATTTGTGCTGTTTGCGTGTACGTACTTTCAAAATTCCACAAGTTTATAATGGCGTACGTAAAGCCAGAGCCGGATTAACCATGCAGCATTTGCTACGGGCCCCACGCTTTTTGAAAACATAATTCAAAATAAAGAAAAACTAATTGTACTTACAGCACATACACTTTATAAGCTAATTTAAGCCACCTATTTGTCTTCAGTGTGTTTATGCCATCACAGTGACGCTGTCTGTCGTAAATATCAAAAGATTTTTCTTGCTCTATTCAAAGTTTGTTATTTTGTGCTTTAGACCAGGGGTCGGCAACCTTTTTCGTACTGCGGACCGGTTTAAAACTCAAAATTTTTCGCGGACCGGCTTTCAATAAACCACAAATGCTCAACAATAAAAAATTATAAAAGCTCAAAAGTATTTACATTTTTAATTCAATGAGAACCTTGAGCTTGTTTTGCCGCCACGAGACGCTCCCACCTAGGAATCATGGTACTCAATGACACCCGTAATGTGTCCCTGACGTCCAGTCTGTTACGCGGTTTCGTCTTTGTTGCTGCCATCACTGAAAATCCAGACTCGCATAAGTAGGATGTTGGAAATGGCAGTAGAGCTTTTAATGCCTTTATGGCAAGATCAGGGTATTCTGGCAAGACCTTCAACCAAAATATTGGCAGAGTCGTTGTATGAAAAATACCTTTCAGACTACAATCATTTGCAATGTCCAACAGCTGGTCTTCTTGTCGTACAGGTAAGGTCGAATCACCTGGTTTGAAACTAAACGGATTACGGATCCATTTCTTTGAAGTTCGAGGGTCTTTGGCGCTTGGAAAATAACGCTTAAACTCCTGTCTGAGAACACGCAAATGACTGCTCACAAGGTCCGAGAACTCTTGGTCAGGCTCGCTGTCTTTCAAAGTCTCTGTCAACGTTTGAAATATATCAAATACTCCTTTGCTTACGCGCTGCTCCCACAATTCAAGTTTGTCTTTAAAAACAGCCACTTTATCTGCCAACTTGAATACAGTTGTCATTTTTCCCTGAAGTGAAAGATTTAGTTCGTTCAGCAGATTGAATATGTCACACAAGTATGCAAGCTTTAGAAGCCACTTTTCATCACTAAATTTGTTTGCAAGATCAGAATTTTTTTCCAATAGAAACCTTTGCAATGGTTCACGTAATTCAAACACTCTGTTTAACGATTTTCCTCGGGAGAGCCATCGCACTTCTGTGTGCAAAAGAAGACATTTGTGCTCTGCATCCATCTCCTCACATATCTGCTCAAACAGCCGGGTGTTAAGTGCATGAGCTTTAATGAGGTTAATCATTAGAACTGCATCAGTGAATACACTGTGAAGCTCAGGTGATATTTTTCGGCTAGCCAGCATTTCCCTGTGAATGACGCAATGAGTGGCTTCGCACTCTGGTGCGACCTCTTTAATGCGAACAGTCAAACCAGACAGACGGCCAATCATGGCTGCAGCTCCATCCGTGCACACCCCAACACAAAACAACCAATTGATCTGTTTTTCTATGAAATAATTATTTACAGCCTTAAACAGTTCGGAGGCTGTGGTGTTTTTTGGCAACAGCAAAGCACATAAGATATCTTCATGAATATCCTCTTCATAAAGATATCGAACAAACACTAGCAACACAGCTTTGTTTTCAATATCTGTAGACTCATCACACTGAATCGTAAACCATGGTGACTTTACAATTCGCTCTATTAACTGAGCTTCAATGTCTTCCGCCATATCCTCAATTCGTCTCGCAACAGTGCGAGCCGAAAGAGGAACCTGCGCTATCTTTTTAGCTGCCGGTTCTCCTAAAATTTCACGGCAAATATCAGTACACGCAGGTTGAATCAATTCTTCTCCAATAGTAAATGGTTTATTGGTCTTAGCAATGCGATGAGATACCAAATACGATGCTCTGAGTGCATTTGAATTTGTTGATAAAACAGTCTTCAATAATCGTTTTTTACCTTCGTGATCACGTTTCCTTCTTTCAAAAAACTCCAGAGGTTTATCTTTTATTTCTGGGTGGTTGGTCTTCATGTGCCGAAGTAGTTTTGATGGCTTCATTGCCTCGTTTGATAACTTGCTCTTGCAAATTAAACAGAGTGGACAAGGTGCTTCGGAATCGCCAGTTGAAATAAATCCGTACTTTAGGTACGACTCATTATATTGTCGGTTGAAAGAAGCTTTCCTTTTTTTTGTGATTGTAGGACCCTCGGTCTCGACGTCAGATTCTTCAGATGATATTGGTCCATTCCCAAAAAAACTTAGCATGGATGTTTGTTTTGTAGGCCTACCGGTACTCATTTTTCTCGGACTAAAAATTTAAATGCTAAAACTTTTTAAATCTGTAATACAATTGCCCATTAAAGCAATTGTATTACAGATTTGCTAATCTGTAATACAATTTAAGCTTCAGTAATAATTTCTATTCAAGTGTCCCAATTTAACTGCTATTGTATCTTTACTCTAATACCTTATCAAAAATCTAATTCCTAACGCAATATAATCTTACTACACTTGCTAATCTAACCTAACCTAACTAAAGTTGGAATGCGTCAAAATCTTTTGCTTCGTCGAACAAAAATTCGCCCCTGCAGTGCCAAAGCAACCACATCCAAGCAACTTTCATCGCTATAGTTGGCAACGCTAGCTAGACGTTTCAAGCCGCAAGCGCAAGCCACTGCACCGAGGGACTCTACTGGCAAGCAGTTAGCCTACGATCAGAGAACGGTAGCAAATTCAGATATTATCTCTAATAAGTGACGATGAATTTTCATTATTTCATCACAAGATGCTAACAATCGAATATTGCGTGCAATCAAGGCTTTAACAAAGCTCCTAAAACAATAACATTTTGCGTCAAGCTTTAAAAAATGTTTCAAAGCTTTAGTCTGAAATGCTAAAAAACTATACGGCCCTGTAGCGGACTCCTTGTGGACCGGCACCGGGCCGCTGGCCGCGGCCCGGTGGTTGCCGACCACTGCTTTAGACCATTGCTTAGTTTTTTGCAAAAAAATGAGTGGTAGCGCCAGTAGAGTCAGAGACATAGGTCGCCATTATTCCTGTGGATGGAGCAAACCTAAAGTAAAGGAAGACAGACTAAAAACGACTCAGCTAGCGATTTCAAAATCAGAAAAAATGAGGAAATATTTTACTGAGCAAAAAGATATTGGATACCGGTAGGTCAGAAAGCAAAAAATACACAGCAACTACTGAAGCTGATGTAGAAACTGTGCAGCGAGAAAAGGGAGCTGATGAGGAAGAAGATGCCAGCACCACTATTTTCATTTTTACGAATGACCTTGTCACCTTGATATGTGGCCGAAAAGATTGAGGGAGACTGACCGTGAGTACTGGATTCAAAAGAGAAGTAAGGATTGCCAACATTCTAACAGCAATTTTTCTTAATCAACACGATTTTACGAAGGCGAAACGACTCCTACAACCTCCCGCGATTCATACTTCCAAACTATTCGTAGATTCACAAAAACCAATATGCAAGAAATTGGTTATGCTATTCTGAAAGCAAAGGTAGGCCTTTCTGTTTTCGCTGCAAAGTAATGATTTTCTCGGGTTCGGAATCACAAAATAAGCTTGTCGAAGAAGGTTTTAATGACAGGAAAAACGCTAACAATTTGCTGCGAAGACATGAAGAAAGTAACTCTCATCAGCCACATTTGATAGAGCTTCTGATGCGCAAAAAAGCGGTGGTTGCCTAGATTCCCAGCTAGTTAGCCAAATAGAAGAAGAACAAAAGTACTGGAGTGCTCTTTTAGAGCGAATGATATCGTTTGTCAAGTTTTTAGCTGAACGAGGCCTTGCATTTCGTGGTAGCGATGAAAAAGTTGGGTTTCATAACAACGATAATTACCTGGGCTTGTTGGAACTTTTGGCAAAGTTTGACCTACTTATGGCGGAGCATATCAAGACTTATATTAACAAGAAAAAAGGGGCACACATCATATCTTTTGAAAACCATTTGGGAAGAGTTCATTAGCTTGGTCAGATCTAGCGTGCACGGCAGCATTATCTGCTAATTGAAGAATACCAAGTGTTATACCATTTTTCTAGATTTTACACCTGACATATCAAACGATGATCAGTTGAGTTTAATCGCACGTTATGTTTTACCAACTGGAACAGTAGAAAGATTTATTATATTTTTGGATATGGATAGTCATAATGCTGATCATCTACAGGATAAATTGTTAACGTTTTTAAATGAAAGCAGCATGGACATTGGAAACTGCCAAGGTCAAAGCTGTGATAATGCCAGCAATATGAACTGCAATTGAACGAGTTCGCAGAATACGTTCCCTGTTTTGCTCATTCATTAAATTTGGTTGGAAAATGTGATGCTGAATGTTGTGAAGAAGCAAACAATTTCTTTGCTTTTGTCGAAAATATCTACATTTTTTTTTCTGCATCCACCAATATGTGGAGTCTGCTTACGGCTGCTCCATCTAATGGCGACCAAACCTTCACAATAAAACATATGTCGGATACCAGGTGGTCGGCTCGCGCAGATTCCACTAAAGCACTTTTTTCCGCTCATTCTTCCATAATGCAAGCGCTAGATAACATTGTCCAAGACAACCAACAAAAGGCGGAATGCCGTCAACAGGCTCGTGGATTACCTTCAACAATGCAGAAGTTGGATACTGGAATCATGATTATTTTCTGAAATCAAATATTGCAGCGTTTATAACAGACCAGTGCTTTCTTGCAATCTTCTGTGCAAGACCTGAACTGTGCTTGTGCACTTTACGAATCAACCTAAGGCTATATTCAGTCTCTTCGTTCCACTTACTCAGATATTGAAAAAAGGCAATTGACTTGACTGAAACTGAAGAGTATATACAACAACGGCGAAGGAAGCGGAAGAGAAATCGTATATATGATGATGAGTGCAGCACATCTTCTGGTGCTGGTCCTTTGGCTACAGTTCAAATACCTTCTATGAGATTTGAAAAAATAGTGCTTTTTGCCATAATTAATAACTTGCTAGTCGCTTTATCAAAACGCCAAGCTGCTTATGAAAAGTTAAGCAGTGTTTTTGGGTTTCTACGTCGGTTAAAGCTATCCATCCGTGATGAAATTGTAAAAAACCTTCTTAAACCAAAATGTATCCAAAAGACTTCGAACTGATCCTTTCTAAAGAATTATTGCAGTTTACTGAGCTTCTAAAATCCTGTCTTTTTTCGAATATTGGTAACACTGATGTTCTAGTTGAATTGCAGTATTATCGACTGCTTTCAGAAAATTCTTCGGATGTTTGCTTTCCTCACTTGGACATACCGTTGCGGATATATCTATCCATGATAGTCACGAACTGCAGTGCCGAGCGCTCTTTTTCAAAACTTAAGAGAATCAAAAAAGAACTCCGGACCTCCATGGGCAAACAACGGCTAAACTATCTTTCCCTAATCAGCGTTGAAAACCAGCTAATGCATAAAATAGGTATTAAAAAAATATCTATTCGCAAATTTGCTCATCAGAAATCCAGAAGTATTGTGTAAAAATAAAGCTGAAGTCAGATAATGTCCTTGGGATAAAACAATGAGAGCAAAAACAGTCATTTAGACTTTATTGTAAAATGGAAACAATTTTGATTGCAGAAAGTTTCTGCGTAGTATTTAGGCCGATAAATGAAATTTATCCTCCGGAAATTATCCTCAGGACAATTTCACATTTGGACAGGTATTACATTTTACCACGTGATGTATTTTTTCTGGATAAATAATAACGCAATTTTCATTTTTATTTAATAGAAAAAATGTTCAATTGTGCTCCGGACCTGAAAAAATTAAGGCCCCGCAGAAATTTTGCTCGGGCACCGCACCAGCTTAATCCAACCCTGGGTAAAGCACTGGTGGTCCGTTTTCCACGTGTAAAAAATAACAATTATTAAGAAGTGATCAGTGCAATCAGTCTTTTTCAAAGTAAATGCAGCACTATATAAGCACATTCATGTTACTATAGGTCGCTAATCTTGCAAACTAAGTTCAATACTTGTATGTAGAGCTTTCAGTGGAGTCTCGAAAGTCGGTGACTGCAGGAATGTACTCGGAGAGTGCTAGCCCGAAAAATGAAGGCTTTGTTAACAACCAATCAGTGATGTTTTTTCCAGAGACAAAGCTGATATAGACTGTCATTTTCCCCTAAAAATGTCTCTCGATAGAGACCACCCTGCCTAGTGCTGCCACTAGATTTATGCTGCTGCGTTTTTAAAAAATGCACTTGACGCTAATTTTCATTGCTTGTAGTGAAAAGGAAACCTTTGTTTTTCTGTAGTGGAATTGCTCTAAATTGACGGTAGACCAACTGACACCTGAACTAAACTCAAATTTTTGTTGAACTATAAAAGTAGCTAAACTTACCATGCACAAACTACAAATGTTTATCCGTGTGTTCGCTTTTAGTCTAGCTCAACTCGACAAACATCAAGGACTTCTTTTAAATTTGAGAATGGACGATGCAAAGCCGATTCAGCAAAAAACAAATCACTTACCATGATGCAGTTGCCATTGCTGAGCATGGAAAACAATGCAAAGGTGAGAGAATTAAGATTTAAAATCTATTCACTAACATGCGCGACCAGACAGATCTTTTAGCTCAATACTTGGGACAGTCCATTTACGCTAATTAAAATGCTTTGCGTTTTGAAGAGAACTTTCTCAAAGAGCTTTTCAATTTTTTACAAGCACCTTGAACGTGACAATTGTCAAAGTTTAAAGTAAATCGAAATTTTTACTGACAACTTTAATGCAAGAGGCGGAGCAACGAGTTTTAAAACTTTTGTATCTTTAATAATGCTCGATAATACAAGGTAATTGGAAAGTAATGCCCGATTTTGAATCCTATGTAATGCGATCAAATGTCTGATTACAGATTTTAAAAAAGTCATGTAAGGACGAACACGGGTGTGTAATAATTAAGAATGTAGGCCTATTTAATAATAACGAAAAATACATGAAAAGCTAAAAGGCGAACCTCAGTCTGTTCAACTCAAATGCTCAAACTGCTGACCTTCAACTGCCAGGCATCGTCGCAAACGATCAGTCACCGAGCGGCGCACCGTTTGACAAAGATTGGAGTTGATTGCCGAAATCTCCATTGTAATTGCATTTTTTAATTCTTCGATGCTTCTCGGCTTTCTCCTTTAGACACGGTCTTTCAAAACGCCCCATAATAAGAAGTCGCATGGACTAAGATCAGGTGATCTAGGTTGCCATTCGATGAAGCCGCGACGGCCAATCCACCTTTCGCCAAACTTCTCATTTAACCACTCTCGCTCTAGGCAACCATAGTGGGCAGGGGCGCCATCTTGCTGAAATAATAATTTTGCGAGTTTAAACCCCCAAACCTTTGAAATTAAAATCGGTGTTACTTTCCAATCATCCTGTATAAGCTTCGACCACGAAAGTTTCGCTAAATACCATAAGGAAACAATTACCCTAGCAAAGGAGAAAATCACCATAGCTTACATCTTTTCAACACATTGCTTTACCATTTTATGCTACAAACGGGAGTGCTGCTGGCAGAAACTATTTAATCTTTATATATGCAAACAGATGTAGAAATCATTGGAGGTATTTGGTGCGCGCTCATTCATTACAATTTTGTTTGTTCAGGTATCTTTTGTGATTAATGCTACCAGACATGCCGGCATCGAACCGTCAAAAACTTCTATTCTAAATGACTCGAGAACATTCGAAACAATGGAACAACCGAGCGACAACCCCACCCACACATATGCCTGAAGAAGTTTATTATACGGACCACGTAAAGAAGACATATCGTTGTATATATTTTTTTTGTTTTTTTGGCGGGTTTGTGGTGATATTTGAGTGTCAGAAAAAATAGTCTTCATCTTTTTCTAATGTATTTACGACAAATCAGCATGAAAATCAAGCAGGTGTACGTTAAATAGGATCTAAATTATTAATCTCTTCTTCGCCATAATTGAATAATATTTTAAAACAGCCGAGTGCTGCCAGTAGTGTCGTACATAAACATTTATTCAGAAAAAAATTTGTCACTCTTCATAGTAAAACGTTAGCGAAAACACAAGCAAGAAAATTGCAGTTCCCGTTTCCATTAGCGTGGTGTTCAAGCGAAATCGGAAGCTCTCTGTGTTTGTTTTGTGTCGTTTCGTCATAATAAAGTAAACAAAACGTGCTATCCTACAGATTACACACAAACGCTGTGTCAATGAACATAAATTTTGACATATAACACAGGTACACGAAGATAATTGAAAACATTGAAAAAATAACAGTAAGCCCAACGTGTATATTAGCAAAAAATTTTTGAATCATTTCGGCAGATAGGACGACGCCAATCTTTTTTTATTAGCGTTTGGACATGCTGTTGCCTACGCAGTGGGTGTCACATTAGTGGCCTGGTCTTCTAGTGGCAGTGCGTGTTTACTTTTTTAAAAACCCGCTATGAGACGCGCAGCACATCCCCTTGTTTAAACATTTGCGCCTTCTACATTATATTTTCTGCTGCACTTCACGGTATGCTACAATTTCTAGCTTCTTTTTCTTCACAATCTTTCTTTACGATTTGAATTTATCTTTTAACCTTACTATTCTCGTTTTTTTTCAACACATGTTAGGGTCGATTTTTTTCTTTCCAACGTCATAGCTGCTGATCGGAGAGAAATTCCTCTTCATTGAGGAATTTTATACTTGTAGGGGAGGATTTACACGTTCAAGATTCAAATACTTTGTGGCATAAAATAAAGCAATTTTTCTCAGAATTATTGCTTGCATTTGCGTGAAGTTTAGCTTTATTATTTGGCATTGTGATGCCATAAATTTGTTCACACAAACATTTATCCAATATTAGCCAATAAAAATTCACAAATTACACTTGTAGTTGACTTAAATATCTATTAATAAATATTTAAGTCTACTACAAGGTAATAAATATTGAAGTCGACTATAAGTTAATAAATATTAAGGTCGACTACAAAGGTCATTTGTGAATTTTTATTTGCTAATTTATAAGTCGACACGGCTCTACTACCTTCAATTTATTCAACAGGTTGTTGTTCTTTGGTTCAACTTCTTTAAGGCATAGTATATTTCTGCCTTTGACTGACTGGTCAGCTAGTGTGAATAACGCGCGAATGTCAATTTATAGGAAAAGCTTGGAACTGTGCCAAAGTTATCAAAAGTGGTCAAGAAAACTCATCACTTTGGCATAAATGAAGAGCAGGAGACTTGTTGAAGCCGCCATCACCACTCACCAAAAATCATCGTGGAAAGCAGAATAGGTCGTAATGCCTGCGTCAACATGTGGATGACCTAAAACCTCGGCTTGATACCACCTTCAGCAACACCATCCGCAAAATTACAGGAAGAGATAGAAAGAATATCTTAGTTTTCACTTTTACAAAAAAATGGCCAGTCTCACTAAATGTAGATACCGAAGAAATTATTTTCGATGAATAAACTGTAAAAATAATACTTGGAGTTTTTTATTTGTAAGATGGCCGAGAAGACAATATAGATTGCAGCAATGCGAAAGAAAAGAATATTTAGAAAAGGATGAAAACCACCGTTCTAAAGTAACTAGTCACATTGTCTCAAATAAAGTAAGTTATAAATCTATTTGGCTACTTTCAGAAATGTCTGAACATTTTTTCTTCAGGTTTCTATATCTGAGACTCAGCATCATTAACGCTCCAACTGTGTCTGACCACATCCGAGTCTCTAACTTTCTCTTACTGCATTAGTAAATATCTTAATTAATTTGCCAAAAAGAAGTAATTCATTGGCGGTAAATTAATCCAGAAATCTGAGAGCATGCTTTCCCAAAAATGTTGAAATCTATATTTGCTGAAAATTTGCTTACTCTAGCGAGGATCTTTTGCATGTCATAGGCGGCTACTGCCCGCGGCATATATTCGACCTCGATTTTGTGTTATAACCAAAAGAACAACAGAAATTCACTAAATGCTGAAAAAAATCTTGGTCATAACTGGATTGCTAGAATCAAATAACGCAGCGTTTTTCAAACCATAGATCGCAATCACTAACAAAGCCAGGGCGTGCACAATACAATGCCCCCTTTTGGTGACACAAATTTTTTCTCATAAAGGTCGACTGTGGTTTTAAAACTAGATCTCCAAAAAAAGATCTTTACTTTGGTTTTGTGTCGCAGTCACCGCTCGAAACTGTGTATTCATAGAATTTGGGGCACAGAAAACAAGAAACCGCAAAACAACAAGATATTACAACTGCGTACACTGAAAATATCGGTTCAAAATCATCAAAAATTAATGAAAAATGCTTTTGCAGAAATAACGTTTTTCTTGTGTAATGTAAAATATTTACAAATCTGCAATGTTGTGAAGAAATAAACCCAACGTACAAAAAAAATTCAACCAACAAGCCGTGAAACAAACATACTTGCAAATGTTTACCATGCCCTCACACAGCACAATATTTGCTTCGAGATATTCTTCAAACAAAAAGTTTTTGTATTCAAGCTTGGTTCAAACTTTTCAACTTTTCATTCTACAAAACATGGTATAAGTAAATGTAAGTCTCTCGCTACCAAGCCTCACAAATTACTTGCAAACAAAATATTTACTGAAAGAACAAGGGTTTGAAGCAGACATAATTATGAAGCTACTCCATTCCCGGATGCTTGTGATACTGTCCGCCCCACCTCTATTACTGTAATTTCTTTTTCGCTTGTTTGTACATTACAGGGTGGGGAAAATGCTCCCGGAATTGTTTTTGCAATTTACATTTTTGTATTTTATTTAAGGCCAATGCACCAAAATTGATCCTAATCTACTAACTATATCATTGTAATTCATTCTAGATTAGCTAGATTTAATAAATTCATTATAATTAGCTGGCAATATGACAAAACGTGAGGCCATAATTGAACTCTACCACGCGGGAACGTCCATTTCGAAGATAATAAAGCAGCTGAAAGTTCCAAAATCAACAGTTTATGTTGCGGTAAGCAGATACAAAGAACTCGGCAACACCAAAGATCGTCCCAAAAGCAGACGCCCTGGCTCATGTTTTACGAAAAACAACATCAAAACTGTTCGAGAGTGGGTGAGGTGGAACCCCAAGCGGTCCATGAGAAAAATGGCTCGAGATATGATAATGGATCCAAAATCAACAAGGACAATCGTCAAAACTGATCTTAAGCTTTCTCCCTTGAAACTGAAGAAGCGTCAGCAGCTCACTGTCCTTCAAAAAAGAAAGAACTGAGAGAGCTCGACTTCTTCTGAATTGATGAAATCTGGCACGCCGACGGGTGAAATCGTCTTTTCAGACAAAAAAATGTTTACTGTGGAGGCTCAATTCAATCCTCAAAATGACAGAGTGCTGGCCAGACATTCAGAGGACATGTTGACCGTTTATCGCTGCCAGAAGCCAGCATCCGTCACGGTTTGGGCTGCAGTGTCACAAACTTGGAAATCCACTCTGATTTTTGTGAAAAAGGTCGCCAAAGTGAACACCAATGCCTACTGTTCATTTCCTTGCCAGGTTTAAAAATAATATTTTATATATTCCGGGAATATTTTAATAAATTACAATGATATAGTTAGTAGATTACGATCAACGTTGGGATATTAGCCTTAAATAAAATAAAAAAATATAAATTGTAAAAACAATTCCGGGAACATTTTTCCCATCCTGTAGATATGCTTAGCTTTTTACTTATCTAAGTTTTGCATGAAACACAAGGTAGCCAAGGAATTTAAAATGTGAAAGAGCTTCAAAAAAGTTTTCTGTTTGAAAACGATTGCTATGAAGCCAAAACAAACCAAAAAGGGCCAATGACAATAGCTTTTCGACAAAAAGTTGGAAACTGGAGATATTTTAATATCGAGCATTGTCTCCGGCTCCTTGTCTATATCTCCAGCTACTCAGCACTTCGTCTACCTTTCTAGGTAATTTTCTCTTCATAACCTAATAATCGCTTGAAAGAAACGTCACCTAGTTAAAAAACAAATTCAAAAGTACCACCAGTAAGAGTCAAGGTTGTAAATGTAAGCTGCATGGTCAGTAGCCAGAACAGTTGTGGCTGGTCTTTCGTTGGTCAAAATCAGCAAGTGCTACTTTTAAGATTTTTTGGAAACATAATTAGGCTACGTGGTCCCAACAAACTGCCAGGGATTAATATCCCACCTGGTTGGCTCGTCGAAATAACGCAAATCCGATAAAAATTAAATTCATATTTTGTTTCCGTACCTAACTTTCGGTTGTAACAGTTGTGATGTTACTCGATGAAACCAAAAAACTTGTGTGACATCACAGGCGTTTCAAGCAGAAGTAAAGACAAACGGTAAATTCAGCAATGGCAACGCAAAGTAATCACATCAGGTAGGACACACCCTAACCGTACCGCTTCAGTATTCTGATTTCGCAAGACTTCAGCTCTTTTTCCGTTGTCGCGCACGACTATCTTCTTTTCCTCACTACACGGCTCGGTTACGACTGTGCTGCATTCACGTTCACTTTCACAAGCTATTTTTTCATTTTCAGCGGGTCTCATTCGAGAAAATTGGCCTCGAGAAAAACGAACTGGCGTCGCCTGGCTCTGGAACTGAAAAAATGGGATTAGCAATAAAAAAGCAAACTTTATATTCACACCAAGCCAATATAGCAAATGCGAGAAGCATCCTACGCAATTAAAAAAGTCGTCATTTTAGAAATACGAATATGTCATTGTAACTCCCAGAGCGTAAAAAGCTCAACCAGTACGTGAAGTTTACAATTTTTTACACACTCAACTGAAGGTTATGCCGTAATATTGCGTTTCTAGGGCCAGTTATACGGGTTAAATATTACTTAAAACCAATAAAATTTCGGTCAAGAGGACTCTTTTTAAACCACAAAGTGGCAAAATTCAGCTCACAATACATGTCGAAAATATATTAGATCTAAGCGTATTCGGCTTATTAACTTGGTCATGACCGAAACAACCATAACATCCAAATACTTCAATTAAAAGTTAATATTTTTTATGTACGCTTGCTTAAAATAGTTATTGATATTATTCATATTTTTAGTTGAAGTGTGGGCATGTTATTTTGATTCTCCGAAGGGGGCCATGTGACGAGACGAAAACGTTCAGCATAATGCAGTCTACTGATTTTTGTAAGATTGCTTCCCACAAAAGTAAAAATAAATGCCGTCTGGTCAGTTTTTTCCTAGATTTGGCTTCGTAATACAAGATCAAGCCTACGGTGGCATACCAATTATTCAACGAACTAATTACTTCAGATAGGTATTGCTCAACTTTATTACAATCAGATCTTAAAATTTCAAACCTTTCGCTATCTACATGCAGTTTCATCAGTGCAATCTTTTTCAAATAAAACTAATTAATAAATAATGTTAAATTAGATGAGCTTAATGGCTCTATTTGGATAAGATCGCAATGATGGAGCTGCCAGCGCCCAACAGGCAGCGAAATGTTTAAAATTTTAAGCTCTGACGGTAACGAAGTTGAGCAATATTTCACCGAATTAATTAGTTACTTGCAACAGTAACATAAATACAAATATTGCTTAAAAACAATCAAAAACATTATACAGCACAAAACAACAATCTATTACAATATGTCAATAATCCGCGACCGGATTGCTTGCTGACAACCAGCACTACAAATTAATATAACTGGCTCTAGAAACACTACTTGCTTACAAGAGTAAATGTCTCACATTAAATTCATCTTTTTATAACTTCACTAAGGACGTTAAAATATCACAACTGTTTTAAGTAGAATGTGAACACCAGAGCTCGATACAAAAAAGCAGAGTAAGCTTCACCGGTATCATTACTTTGCTCATGGGTTTCCACGGTCGGTTGGTGACAATTCGACTTCCATTACGCATGCGGTTTCTCGTTTTCATCCAACTTTCATGTAAACGTTTTCGAAAGTTGTGGCTTAGAAATGTGTAAAGTAGTGGATTAAAAACAGAGTTAGAATATCCAACAGCCAAAACATAGCCTTCAACCCGTAAGCAATCAAATGCTTTGGAAGGTAGCCCTGAAAACACATACGATTTTATAGCTCATAATTACATAATTTTTCTTTTAATCACCGGCTGGGTAAAAGCTAAATGTTGACTAATCCTTGATGATGATTGGTGACAACCAATTATTGAATTTTTGCTTCATAATTAAATACATTAAACAAGGCCCTTCAAACTTTTAAGAGTAAGCAATTAAACTTATTTCATTATTTTAGAAACTCGACAAGCTCCAGTAAATGTCATTAAATTTTTTATATCAGCTGGATATCAGGAAATGAAGATAGAGGTGTAAGCCAGTTCACCTCAGTCATTTTCATACCTTGTCATCAAAATAAAATACTAAGCACGTAAAATAAAAAGTAAACCGCAAGAAAAAGAGACTTGCTACAAAGCGCTAAGGCCTATCAGATTTTGTTAATTTATTTCACTGTTGTGGTTTCGAGAAATCTGCAGAAAGGACAGCCATAGGATAAAAAAAAATCAAAAAGTGCCAGATTTTCAAAAAGAGAAAACGACTGATTTCAATAATTATTTTGTTCATTATTACACAGAAAACAAAAGTTGTTGTTTACATTAGACTTATCAAAGATCACCATCCTTTTCCTACGGACCGCTCTTTGCCATTTCTGATCTAGAGAGTTAATCTTCGATAGAATCTTACAACTTCAACCATAACATGGGTTGATACAAATCTGAAGGAGGACATTTATCGTGACTGCAGTAAAAATACCGTTTTCCCTTCATTTGCTTTAGATGAAACTAGTCAGCTCAGCAGGTGTCACCTGTGGAATTCTGTTACAGCAAAAGAATAAAGGACACCAGTTTAGCCAGCTTTCCCCAAGGAACAGTTGTAAGCATTAAAACAAAAAGTTATTACAAAATGATGGCTTTCGACATACTGCAGTTAATTCCTGTTCAAAAATAAAGTAGGCAACTTTAAACGGAGATCTAGGTAAAGACATTTGAGGTAGGGTATACCTTCTGTGCCCTTATCCCGTTGCTCCTACCCTTAAACCAAAACTGGCTTTACTTACAGCCTAACTTTCCACTAACTTTTATCTGTTTCTTTTATAAAGTTCGGGACCCAAAAGCGGAAGCATATAGTTTTGCGGTGGCAGAAACAGACCATTTGGGGGCAAGCTAATTTTACAACTTGGTACAGTCCCTGTCGTAATTACTTGTAAGACCTCGAGTCCATAACCGCATTGCCATGCCTTGACTCCGACGTATGCTTAGTCAAGGGAGGGAGGAGAACGAAGCCGAGTTTTCTTAAAATTTCTCGGACCTGTTTCCGGTAAGCCTATCATAAAACCATTTTTGAGAAAAACAAAAACTTTTCCGCCTATGATACGATTTCACCAGGCAATTGTTTTTTTTTTGTTTCCCTCAAGTTTTGAATTATTTTCAACTTTCCCTTAACTTGTAATCATGTAAGAACAAAGGTGTCTCATTTACTCGCATAAAATTAAAAAGGATGCATGATTTAACTGCAAAACTAAAAAACCATCGACTAAAATACCAGAATTTAAAACTTTGTGCCCCCAAATGTTTTTGTAAATAAATCTTTGGATTTTAGTTCCCCTCCCTTTCACGACAGCTAATTGATAAAATCCCACATCCAAGATAAAATCTTTGTATGCCCTCTTTCGTGAAACTATAGTCGTGTCTTCAAGGCAGTATTACCTTTTTATTCCATATTTTACATTAAGAACTTCCTTAGACCCGTAACTTGGCATAACAATATTGAACTCTGCGCTTGACTTTAGCCTTTTGTTGACTACAAAAAGTAGAAATCCTGCTGCTTTTGCAAAAGTGGAATCAAATAGTATTATGAAGTCACCATGCACAATGAGCATGACCTACCCTGCTACAAGCGAGAACAACGTTCAATCGTATTTTGGCAGCGAGACTCATCGTGTTGCCCAGGCCTCTAATATAGTAAACCATTAGTATGAGGAACCAGAACTATGCTTGAGACGTTATAAAAAAAAAGCAGCTCATGATAAAAATATGCTTAAAAAAAGAAATCCCCTACAGTATCCCCCACTATGCCCGGGGGTTACGTTCTTTCCCCCTCATGCGAATCCCGAAAATTCGCGAATTATTGATACGATTTTAAAATGCCTATGCATGATATTATATACGCTAAAATATGCTTCCCAAACACATTCCAAAGACAGTCTTACTTATTCATACAGTAATGGCAAATTAAAAACAGTAATTGCCGAAATTATGAAAAAACTTTGAGAGTGAAATTCGGGAGTATGCGGGGCCGCAAACGATGAGCCGCGAATGGGTGAGGACAACAATAACGTTCAAATGGTTATAATTGTTTTTAGGAAGCAGCTTTTGACTACATTTCCCAAAAGCTCTCAATCACGCCTCTATGCTCAGCACTTTTTGAAAAAAAACAAATTGCACAAAACGCTGTCTCATTACCGATACTCAAAAGAGTACAGTTTTGCGAAGTGATAAGTCAGTTACCAGTTTTCGTTTGACCAAAACATCATCTTTTTCTGCCAAAGAATACAAAGTTAAGAAAATTTATTGGTGATGATGCCGTTATGATATAACTCACTGCATGTGCAGACTAAGCTCTCTGTGACATGGTTTGAAAAATTCCTTATTCAACACAAACGACACAGCTTTTTCAGAACAATCTGTGCTTCGATAATGACACCATAAAGGCAAAAACGGCAACCGTTCAGAGATAGATAGCATTAAAGTTATATTAATCATTTATTAAGTAGGGAAAGCCCGTGGTTTTCAAACTGAGGGTTGCGACCCTAAAAGGGATTGCTTGCAATTTTCTGGGGGTTACCTGTAGCTTTAAAAAGCTTGATCTCTAAAAGCCTCCACTTTTATTTGGGCCTCAAATAGCAAAAAGTCTTACTTCAAAAGTTGATCTCTAGAAAAGGTGTTCAACTTGATTTTGAGACAAAAATACCTTCTGCAAAACAGGTTCGCGCATACTTGCGCTCTTCAGTTTTTGTTCAAATTAAGGTAGCCAAAAATGAAGTTTGGGGGACCACGGGAGTAAGCCAATATACGAGTATTTTAATCTTGCGATCAAGGAAAAAAAGCTGTCGGTTATGAGCAGGGCAAGTTGTGTGAGCCTAGAAGTTTTTTGGCAGACGAACCGATTCCACAATAGAGGAAGAATCCGCTGGTCAGTCATAGAATTTTTACTCACCACTGGCAAAACACTGTGTATTGTAAATGAAGCTGACAGTCAGAAGAGCTTTATTTGGAGATTTTAGTGTTCATAGTGACTCCTTTTTGTTAATTTCCTTGACGGAACACACTGAATGATTCTAATGTTTTGTATTTGGGAAGATCAACTGTTTTGTATTTGGGAAGGTCGGCCTCAATGGGGTTGAATTTCATAGGTGTCGATATAAAAATTCAATCGGTGGCCGTGAATTGTTATAAGTCACATACTTTATTCTTCCGCAGACAATAGAACTTCACGTCGGGGATTACATTCGCTGTCGGACCGCAGGTCGAACACCCCTGGCATGCGATGTGGACCCATTTTTAGTGCATTTCTTCACAACCACAAGAACAATAAGGTATGAAAATTGGCGTAGAGAGATATAAAATCAACCATACCATACCCTAGACAAGCTAGTCAAACAAACCTCGAATCATTAGCAATGAATATATTTGGTAAGGTAACCAGCACAATCCAAAGCAAACCACCAGGGCTATTACCATTCTGGTAACTTTTTGTCTCATATGATATGATCCATTTGTAGAGACTCTGCCCGACAACCTTTCTTCGGACCTTTTCAATCTCTTTACGATCAATATGTAACTTACACCTAAAGCAAAAATTTCGTAAGAAAATTCAATTAAATACAATGTTAGTGTCGATCTAAAAATCAATACTTTGTTTGTTTAAAAAATTTAAAAAATTTTCAATTTAAATTCAAATTATTTGACATGCAATTTTAATCACATAAGAAGCACAGTATTTACAAAATATCCATTAAACTAACTTTGCACGTTTTTCGTTGCTTTTTACGGACGCACACATTTTAATTTTTGAGGACACATACAAACGCCACATTTAGACAATTAATAAGCGAGGGCTCAATAAATAGGTTGTATGGAGAGACTGGTGCTTCAACCCAAAATAGGAGATAATATGTTGGCAAGTACAGCCGAGTGCATTTACGTAATAATGACGATAATAATAATAATTCAAAACTTTAGGACTAGGTAAATTCAACTTTAATTTTTGAAATAGACTTACATATAACAAAAAAAGGCAGAACAAATCCAAAAACAAATTTAAAAACATCGTAAACAAACAATCCGAAAGGTTCTTTTGAGCGCTCACAAGTGTCAGCTACAGTAGTATTGTTCTCATCACTCTCATTCAGTTCTATCCCAAGCTCAAAATTGCCATGATCATCACTACTTTCGTTATTCGGTTTCCCAGAAGACAAAATTCTGAAATGGATTTCAAAATGGTTTTTCTTAAAATAATCAACTGTAACCGACCTGCAGCAATCAGGTAGGTAGCCATTTTTTATTTTTTAGAAAAGAATTTTTACTTTCAATACCGTATCAGCCCCAATCCATTTGCAAAAAAACAATTTTATTGCGTACTTTGGTTGCTTTTTTCGCAACGATTTTGATTAAAATTTTGTTTTACAATGGCTTGGTTGATCAAGCACGGTATTGTTGGAATATCCAGTGTCCTACAATGGATCTACTAAATAAGCTAGAACAGGCATATCAATCTATGTTTTTTAAAAAGATCTTGTTGAATTTATCTATAGCTTATAATAATGTTTCACCAAAAATCCCATAAAAGATTGATTTTTTCTCTATAGTAAGGCCTTAATTGGTGTGTGTAATGCAAGTTAGTATAATGTATGCAACACTGACGAGATAGCTGAGAAAAGTCACTCATCAGTAATTGTTGAATTAAGAATGATCGTAATTATCAGTACTAACATTTCAAAGTCCTTATTATTGATCTTTTGATATCCTGGGAACATAACCCGACAAATAGGATCAACAGAAACTTGTTCAACTTTTGAATATAATATAGCAGGTAGAGAAGCAATAGCCGATGCAATCCACACTGCAAGGCATACAATAAGTGTACGGCCAGTGGTTCGAATCTAAAAGCAACAACGTTCATTTCAATAAAGCACATCCAGTAGTTCTAATCAACAGCAGTAATGAAGAATAGTTCAAACTCTACCATTGATTCTGATGACTAGAGGCCTATTTTCAAATACAATAATACGTACAGTAAAAAAGCAGCCAATTTAGAGGGTAATGGGAGTCTATCCTAGCACGAATGTGAAAATTCTTCCCTATTCTTTGATGATTTGCACTTTCCTTTACAATTATCTCCTCAATCAGGCAAACCATCACTCAACAATTTTTATTCGGTTTTAAAGAACGCTCCAACTCTCGAAAAACAAGAGCATCTTGACACCACTTGCATCAATAATTCTTAAGCTGGGTCCGTGGGGGGTTCGCAGCAATCTTCAATATTCGAGTTATGGACCAACCCTCAGGACCTTCACCACAAATGAATTTTAAAAAAAATCGCCGTCATCAAAAGGCAAAATGGGCCCCAACAAAAAATTAAACTCCAGAACAAAACACGCCTTGAAAATACGACAGAAATCGTTTTCCGCCGCCCCCCATTCAAAGTTCCTAATAAGACCACTAATGGGGTCATCCATTATTTAAAACATGCAAAAAGGGTCCACCAGTTAAAAAAGAACCACAGACTTGTAGCTTGTATTTACACAAGAAGTGCCGTTGGGTGAGTGTTCCTTTAAGGCTATTCCTAAATACATTTTAGGTCAGTGATTCTTAACCAGTGGATCATGGCTCTTAGGTCATAGCACATACCTCGCGTGGGCCACGGATGGTTATTTCAATTTTAATAGAATACTTCGAAATTAGAAAAAATGCAACCGAAGTACAGACCTCGGCTTAGTTTGTAATTGAGCCCAATGCCAAAAAAGGTTGAGAAGCAATGATCTAGGTCGAGGAACCCAATTATCCAATCAATGGATCTAAAGAACCCATTAGTTAAAGTTGACTACAACCAACACTATTCTACTATTTTTTGGAAATAAATTTATTTTGTCGCAAGAAATGCTTCGAAGGACAAATTAGTTTAGAAAATCAAACCACTGGAAAAGTGATTCAAATAGTAACCAAATACAAAAGATCGTAGTTTTATAAGAGACAAAGTTATCAAATAAGGGGAGTTCTGAGCTTTATATAAACAACACAAGTTATTTTCCTTCAACTTCAATTGCGGTTGTTAAAAAAGCAGACGTTTTACGCCGCATTTGATCAAAATTTACTGTTGTTTTTATATATAATAAAATTGTAAGAGTTTTATACGAAAATGGATACGGTAAGACAATAACATTAGTTTCTTTGGTTTGTAAGAAACGCAGGGGTAAGTGTAACGCTTTAGTTATGAAATTGACTTATTTAAATTAACCACGCGGTACTGGGGTAGTAAAAAAATCACCAAATATCACCATATACGGTAACATGACTCTGAAGATAGCGAGTGAACTTTGGTGTCGTTTTACAACACAAACAACGTTGCCACTCCTCGGTAAATTTTCCAAGATCTTAAGAAATTACTGCCTACCTTGGGATCTTGGAAAAATTTCTTAAAAAATTGACTAATTTTGGAAAATTACAGAAAATTTGAAAATCAGCGTTGCCTGTCCTTGGAAAATTTCCCAAAATCTTGAGAAATTTTGAAAAGATCTTGGGAAATTACGGTCTATCTTAGGATTTGGAAAAATACTTTTACAAATAAAATTAGGTTTGTGGGTCGTGAGGACCTACAGGTGAACGGTTACGTTTTATTGTCTGTCAAAAAGCGGTCAATTTTAAAAAAGGTTCATCAGCTTTGCTGGTAGACAAAAGTGTGCTCGAGCATCAACATCCGGGAAAGAGACTAGAGAGCAATTGATCTCAAAGGAAAAAAATTTTATTAGTGATTTGGATGACAAATGTCAGAAAATAGGTCAAAATCAGCGCCGATGAGCAACCGTTTTCCATGAAAAGGTAATCTGGATTTTGTGCATGTGTTTGCGAAACTTAGGAAAACTTGTTTGATCTTGGGATTTTACATCTTCAAAGCTTGGCAATTTGAAAAACAAGAGTGGCAACACTGATCACAAATCACTTTGCAAGCAAAATAGACCAAACATTTCTGTCAACATCTATTTGGGCGGTTAGTTTTTACGTACTGGTTAAAGATCATAAAAACGCGTGATCTGTTTATCATTTAGGAAGCGAAACAATGACAAATTTATATTAGAAAAGTAAGATCCCATATTCAGCCTATAGATACGCTTAGAATTGCAGGGGGTTATGATTTATTTGATATTTTTCACTAAATATTTAATGTATCTTTAAAATAACAAAAGCGCAATTTTGAGGCTTTGGCAATATGAAGTAAAATATGACTGGCATTAACTGAAGTTTAATTAATTTTGAAACATTTTGAATTAAAACTTACACAATATCATAAACGGCGAAAAATACGCGAAACAACGTTAATGATTCCACCCGTCTGATGCATTTACAAATCGATCGATATACATTAGATATACGCTCAGTACCTGCCGAGCTCGAGTGCTGTAAGCCACTGCAACGTAGCGGTCAATGCTCATGGCTGTTAAGAAAAAGACTCCAGCATAATAATTGATGTGCTTCACTGTTTGACATAGGGAACAGGTTGCTGCGAAAAACAAGGTAAATTAACGGCGTACACGCCAAGTAGTAAAGCAGAGCTCGCAGAGGGTCGACGCAAAAACCTTACAACAAGAAAATAAAACTGCCAACTGAAAAAATGTGTGCAAGAACAACAAGAAGCTGCAATTTTTCTCAAATGCATATATTAGCAATAGCGTTGCGGCAGAAATTTTATGTCTTTAACAGCTTTCTTATCATGATCGATGGTTTTCGTCACACTTAAAAAAGGAAGGCTTTAACTTTAATAGACGAACCAAAAAAACCTTAATTTAACACACAGTGCCAACTTGTTGTGATACGAATAGACTAGATTTCATCTTACAATATCACTTATATGGGGCCGGCGAGGTGTCGCAGAGGCTAAAGCAGGGGTTCTCAGCCGGAGGTACATTTGCATTTTCAACGGCTACATTACGTCTGAGAAAAAAACTACTACAAAAGAAAAAATTGCGATAGTTGATGACCATCACAGCTTCACAGTTGACTCTTTTCTTATTTTTCAAGACAAGCGCACTGCTTATAGAGTTAGATGAAACAAACTGCTAAGCCTAAATAATGTTTTACTTCAAACCTCAAAATTTTTCTGATTTTCTGATTAGCAAAAAGGTTGACAGGGATGTTGCATCCTTGTTGATATATAATAATTGATGGTGCATTTGCGCGATTGTGTTTAAACGGTGTTTTTACACCCAAGTGTAATTTTCTCGATCTCGTGTTCTATTTTGCAAATGCTTTCAAACATTTGATTTTGTTTTGCATGTTATATCTACTTGAATAAGATAAAATAATTGTAAACGAAATCGAGTTCCGAACAAAGGTGACAATTCCATGGTGTGCATGAGGTATGTGGTTAGCTCGGACGAAACCACTGAGTTTTAGGTTCTGAGAGTTATTTTGGTGGGTTTCTTGAACAAGCACAACCATTACGTTTTTTTCAATAGCAATTTTTTGGAGGACTTTTTTTTTAGGAGATGTCCAGCCTTCAATATTGATTTGAAGTATATTGAAAGAGAATTTGTTTGAGGTCGGTTCATGGCCAGAATCAAACGATTCTCGTCCTAAAAAGGACGGTTTCTCTTGACTTGATGCTGGGCATCGTAGTCTTTCACAGCTCCTCGACGCAGTTACTTGTTAATTCATAAGCGTAATGAAAAGAGAAGAGATGAGATTGTCAAGTTGCTGCAGATTTCGCCAGTATAATAACTGCTCAGGGTGGACGACGGGAACGTAAAGCAGCTCCCACTCCCTATGCTCAAACGATATCTGATGAACTGCAACTTCTGATGAGATTGTCATACGAACGAACAAACGAAGATAAAATAAAACAACCAAAATGTAAAAATGGATGAACAAGAAAAGAAAGTTTTGAGAGATCTAATTATAATTCAGGTGATTTACAGTAAGCTATCGTTTGTATATTTCAGTGTGTGTACTTTGTGAGTAGTATCTGGTTAATGATTCGATGAAACCAAGTGTTCTCAGCCGACATCTGAACAAAGCTCATCTGGAATTTCAGGACAAAGATCTTGACTTTTTCAAACGCAGAAAAGCTGCTCAAGAGACAATGATTGGATAACAGTGTTATGTTTTCCAACAAACCAGTGCAGCGGTGTAGGCATCTTCTGAAGTATCATTGATAATTGCCTAACAAAATAAAGCTCTCATCATCGGGAAAAACCTTGTCCTTCCAGCTGCCAAATTAATCATACGTTCTGTCTTTGGAGATGAGTCAGTAAAAAAGCTTAACTCTATCTCCCGTCAAGCAATTCGGTCAACGACCAACCGAAAAAATGTCGATGGACATTTTCCAGCAAGTGATTAGTGAGATTTATAGGTCCAAAAGTGGTTTCGCAATTCAATTTGATGGTCCACAAATGTGACAAACTGCGCTCAGTTGCTACTATTTGACCGGTATGTTGGAAGCAAAGGCATTAAAAAGGAGTTCTTGATGCCGCACTAGAAGCAACAACTAAAGGAGATGGTGTCGTTTAAATGGTAGATTCTTTTTTCAAACAGCATAGTTTGAAGCGAGAAAACCAAAGTGGTTGCTCAACTGATGGGGCACCAGTTATCTAGGGTAGAGAATCTGGCTTTAGAGGTCGTGCCACGGAAGAGGTCCGCATGTGGTGTCCTATGCTTTACATGATTTACTGGCTGGCATTATCTTGCAAGATCCTTCCTGCTGAACTATCCAGCGTGTTATGACTGGTGGTTAATACAATTAAACATGTAAAGGGGAACGCTCTGAACAGCCGATTATTAAAACTCCTCTGTGAAGATATTGATGCCAATCAGAGTATTTTTTTCATATCAATGTACATCGGTTTTCTTGAGAAAATCCGCAAAACGTGTCTACTAGTTTCGCAGAGAATTGACAGGGTTTTTCCGACAATCCAACAAGTGTGAAAATTTTGTCACTTCTATGAAGAATTCTTCGTTCGCTCTGAGCCTTGGTTACGTCGTTGATGTTTTTGATGCTTCAAATATGCTAAACCGGAAACTTCAAGCAAGAGAGGTAACAGTGTGTGAATTTATAGCTATAATTAAAGCATTTAAAACTTCGGCGGTGGAGGGGAAATATTTACTCTGATAGCTTGTCTATGTTTAGCACTGGGACAGAATTTCTGCATCAAAACCCTCAGTCGAAGACCGGAAACCTCACGGAATTGATCACTGAACATCTTATAAGGTTGATAGATGAAACCAGTTCGAAATCTAGGTAAAGATGAACTTGTGTATCTTAGACATTATTTTATTGCAAATTCCCAGGTGCTGCAAACTCGGACATGTATGGAAGAGGATCCAGTTGAACTCCAGTATGATGATGCTGCACGTGATGTGTACTCTAGAAAAGTTTGTGTGATTTATGGTTTTTGTTGTGCAACTCATGCAGACAAATTGCTAAATCTGCTATTCAAGTATTGTTTTTATTTCCTACAACACAGCTTTGTGAGTCAGTATTTTCAGTGTTGTCGGAAATTAAATCAAAATTCAGATCACAACTCAAAACACCTATACAGGATCTTCGTTGTGCTATTACTAATCTTTTCCCTTGTACTAATGTGCTTGCTCCCAAAAATCAGTTTTAATCATCTCATTTGCTTAAGATTTTCGAGATGACATTGTTAGCTGGATTGCATAGCGTAGCTTGCATTATTACATCGTAACAATTACATCATTTGAATCATTTTGTGTGCTTTCTTTCTACGTTTGATTAGTAACAATCACATAGAATAGACAAATTTCCTATTAAAACGATATCAAAAATTTGACTGCTTTTGTTTTTGGTTTTCAGAGGGGTACATTTTAATCTATAAAAATTCCTAAGGGGTACATAGCAAGAAAAAGATTGGGAACTCCAGGACTAGAGCGTCTGCTTTGCTGCCTTCAAACCTTCGGTTCCATTGTTGAGTGAAATCAAAAACTTAAACAACGGTTTTCACAACTTTCCTGCTTGACTATTGGCGCGAAAGATAAAGTGGGGAGAAAAAGCCGGCAAGTTCGCTTGTAGTGTCTTCGGGTAGGAGACTTAACAAAATTTCTCGATTTTAAAGTGGCAGCCAGGTGGTGGGGTAAAGCAGTCTAACAGTCCAATCTGACAAAAGACTAGCAAAGAGCTAGGCTCATATGCATGAATGAGGCTAAAAAAATGTTACAACGTTAAGTGAATGGTTGGGGCAATCAAATTACAGTTTTAGCACATCAGAAGTGGCCGTGAATCAAGGACCCCAGTTTTTATGCGACAAAAAAATAGGAAATTAATTAGATTGTACAAAAATAAACATGGCTCATAATCATAGTGAAAATATAACCACGTGCGCAACAGACTTCGATAACTGTATCGATTGAAGAATAACAGTGGCATTTACGTACCTGTATGCATCAACTATGTAAAAAATGTACCATTTGAGAATAGTTTTAAATTTTAATAAGCCAGCCACAAGCCCAAACAAGCCCAAGATTGTTGAAAGATAAAGTAAAAGTTACAATATATATCTTAGCGCGTAAACAAAAATATCTTCCAGTTCTACATAAAGCAACTTGACTACAGACCTGATACGGAGCCGGCAGTTCCGCCAGAACAGTGCGTCTTTACCGCATACATTACTGCAAGCAGAGGAACATGTCGTGAATCGCTTTCTGTAGGAAACAACAACGCAAAAATCATGCGAGCCCTAAACTCGGGGCCGATCCATATGGAAGCGCCTCGTTTCGAAAAGCTCCTTTGCGACTGATTAACTGCAAGGCAAATAGAAAACTACAAAACACTTTATGTTGTAAGTAATATCCATCTATAAGCACTCAAAAAAGACAAAGCCTAACAACGCTGTCAAATTAAACAGGTGACCTCATACTGGCGCGATGATGTACTGTCGTTGAAGCGTCCGCTTCGCAAGCAGTAAACCTTGTTTCAATTTCCTTGTCGAGTCATAATGAAAACTATAAAACGACATTCGCAGACCTTCCGCATGACGCTCAGCAACAGGGATAAGGTGGAACATGAAATCGAATTTACTCAGCCTTTATTTAAATAAGGTATGACGCTAAAAAACCTTGCATTTAAAAGCGCCAGAAACTACATGACATGATGTTAAAGTAGGGGGCTAGGTACTACAGTTCCCCATAATATTGTTCAGGTTTTGATCCCCCCCCCTTACAGTTTTCATTTCTTTGATGCTTGCACACTTGCAAGGTACTGGTAGGTATTTCACACCACGCTGCGCAGTGTGCAAAATATTTTAGTTAACGCATTCTTTTCTTGATTGTGACGCATAACAGTGTATTCAAAGTTTGTCTCTTTCTCTTGGTTGTTTCTTGGGAGTTACCTTCCTTGTTATCTCCGTATAGCTATTATAGAGTTGCGAACTTGACCAAGTATATTAGAGACAACTGTGAACGTAACTGCTGACAGTGCACACCGTTTCGACCAATCGGATTTCATCAGTGCAGTTTGGTACCACGAGTGTAAAGTTCTAGAATCTAGGCAATGCTCTACTACAAAGTCTGTCGTCACCTGTCGGTCACCGACTGCACTAATAAGACCTGATTGGTCGAAACAGTTGGCATTGTCTGCAATTACACATGAAGTAAATAGCCGGATTTTTGAACGATTTTAGACATAGCTAGTTGCCAAGGGTGAGTAGATAACACCACACTTGAATGTTCTGCACGTAAATTACCGCATTGTTGACGTGAGTAAGTTTGTTGTTAGATTGTAAGCCACAGTCTTTTAACGCAAATAGTTGGTCTAATGTCGAAAGTGCGCCACAAGCCGAAGGACTTTGTCATTCTAGTTCCATAGCACAACTACAACAAATCCCCATAACCAACTCTTACAGACAAAATCCATTCATAAAATTTTAAATCATTTCGGAAAATCGCATACAGTCAGTAAGTGTATATACTATATGTAGAGCCATTTTTTATTTGACCTATAGAAATATATTCTTGACTTTATTTTAGCAAAATTTTGACTTTATTTTAACCTAACCGCTTTTGCCTATTATTTATGTCTTGTTGCACTTTTTTGATTAGAAATGTTTTATAATCTGCAATTTACATAAGTTTTTAAAGAAGAACGTAGCCTACTTTAAACATTTTCTCAATCACTCAGTCTTGAAGCTAATGCAACAAAGCGACGCATGACGTCAAAACCTAGGATAACGAGCCATATGTGTAACGGTATCAATTGGTATGTAATACAAAAAATGCGTTGTTATCGCAACTGTACTCTACATTAACAGTCTGTCTATGATGTTTTTAATAAAAGCCACACAGTATAATTACCAGGGCTTTTTATTGTAATACAGCATCATATATTTTTTTACGTTCTTAACATCAAAATTTCTGTTTTTTCTCAGTAATTTACTGAGCATAGAAAACGACCTCTCAACAGCAGCAGAGATTGGCTGGGCTTTTTGCAATAGTGCGTAGCTTGTTGGGTCAATTGTCAAGTTGGTAGAGTTTATTATTGTTTCTAAATCAGAGTTGGATAGTCGTTTTTTAATGTAATTTTTAATTGCGCACGAATCATCATCGAATTGCATATTCTTCAGCAGTCCGTATGTTTCGGTTATCGTGCAGGCACTTCCTTCTAAGAACTCTACGTTGGCTGCTAGAGTCCGGTATTGATTTATTTTAACCAAGTCCGGCACCAAATCTTCCACATTGATAGTGTCTTATGCTCTGCTGACTAAGAGGCCTGCACTTGTCCAATTGTTGATAATGGTACGAACAGCTGGAAGGTTCTCACTGTAATATAAGGCAGCTCTAAGCCAAGTTGCCTATCTTGTAATTACAGGGTCAGGAGGTAATGACAGACCAGCATCACGAAAATCTTTCTTGCGATCTTTGTTTTTGATTGTTGCTGCCTTAATCGTTGCTATTATTTCATCAATATTTTTAAAATGAGCACGCACGCGCATAGCACAGTAATGTAGTAAGTGCGCAACGCAGGTGACATGCATCAAAGAAGGGTAGAATTCCTTTAATGTCTTTCCAGCCAAAGACATGTACCGAGCAGCATCAGTCAAGAACAATGAAAAATTCTCGCGTTTTATTTCAAGTTGTCGCAATATGTCATCCACAGTGTGCAGAATAATACTGCTATTAACATTGCCACCGCTGTCAAGTGGATGGCAATCAACGAGGAATGTCCGATTTGGGGCATCTAAGCTACCCACAAGCACACTAATATGCTTTTGTTTAGCAATCTCTGCTTCATCCACAATTTAAACATTTTTTTGTCACGAAGTAATTCTTGAATTTGTTCTTCTTTTTGTGATGCTAATTTAGCAACACATGCCCGGGCTGCAGTCTCCGAAGGCAATACTTTTCCTATTGTAGCAAACAGAGACTTTAAAGAAAGATAGTTCAGTTTATGAAGTGGGATATCTGCAGCTAAGAATGAAAAGACAACCTGTTCCTTGAAGTTTACTTGATCGAGTTGTAAAAAGGTTTGCTTACTTTGGAATTTGCTCTTCGTCTCGAATTTTCTTTGGTGTTGCTTACTTTTTCGGTGGCTTTCCACAGAAAACTTTTTGTCGCATTTGACTAACACGTCGCAAAGGTTGCATCGCAAGTCGCGGGCAGGAGTTGCCGAAAACTCATCCGGATATTCGTGGCAAATTTGCCTAACTTTTACTGTAGAAGATTTGGCTTGTTTAGGCATTCATTGCTTTGCAAGCTACGACTTAAAAAGACCACGTGTAAAGAGCGCAAAGGTTTTATAGGAATAGATTAATTGTCCAACAATTATGTGTTTATGCATCAACAATGACAACTTGATGCATAATAAGTGCTATTTCGTTCTCAATTACCGCACGCATTTTTACCATTGCAACTATTTGAGAAGTTTAAAATGAAATATAACTGCGCATAAAATTTGAATAGCAGCTCAAAAACTGAAAAAAATATAAAAAATCTAAATTTGTTCGTTTTTGTAAGGAAATTTTTGATGAAGAGAATTTTGACAAGTTTTGACTTAATGCAAAATTTTGACTTTATTTTGACTTATAAAGTCTACCAAAACAGACTCCTGAAGACCTGAAACGAACGTTAGTACACGTTTGATCATGTAATAAGGTCGTGAAAAAATTTTGACTTTATTGACTTTAGGGGGCCCTAATTATATGCTATTGTAACTTATCGTAGTATTATCAACGAGTGCTTCTCATAATTTTCTTATAATTATAATTATTTATCGCCGTACTTTAATGCTGTTGCTTTTGCTATTTGATCTTTCTATTTTTCTATGTTTGTGCTCAATTTAGTGTGAGGTTTGGCTATTTGCTCATAATTGTTAAATTATTCTAGAAAACCTGTCGCAGTTCGACGCCATTCGTGTATGATTGATCAGATTTTTCGTCTTGGAATTATATTTGATTCAATCATCGAGAGCGCCCTCTGATACCGCGATTGAGTTTGCGCTGTGCGCTAAGACCTTCCCCTAAACCGTGTGACTGGGATAGCAGCAGTTACACCAACAAAAAACTGTTTTGCAAACGGAAAAAGTAATCAATGTCGATAGAAAAAAGTCTAAAAAGACATATCCGTAGCTTGATTATAATGCAGAACAAGACAAACCTGAATGTTAATTCGCAAAACTGCAACTAAAGGTAAGAGCAAAACAAATGTGCTGCCACATCATAAGTAATTTGATAGTATGAAAGCATTTGTTTACGAACGATCGGAATTAAAGGGTGCATGCCCAACCCTCCCATCCAATTTTCTTTGCAAGTCATACCGAAGACCTCAAAAGTGATAATCACAGCTTCCCTGGTTAGCGCTCAGCGCGTAAGGAATGGTATGAAGAAAACGCTGGCAGTTTCTTTGAAAAAGGCACTAAAAGGCCTCTTGCATTTTTATGTGGCAGACAGGAGGTGGGGCCACGACCAATGGGTCCAAGGTGGTCAAGATTGCTCAAACAGAGCATCAGCTCATACGTGTAAATAAATGAACTATCAAAGCAAATAATCTCATTTGTTTGTGTTTAACAAAAGAAATAGAAAATGTCTTATAAACTCATGCGTTACGTATTTTGTGAGGAACCATTTTACAACTTTCTTCGTAGGAGCAAGGCCCAAAATCTTTTCAACTTAAAGACACTTAAAGACCTTATCTGTGGAAATCCGATCGGTCCTCCCCTCCAGAAAAACGAATATTTTCGTCCACGTTATATATTTTTAAGTAACCATACCCGCACCAAAATTCCAAGTGTGATATGCTTGCTGCAAGGCGAAAAACGGAAGAACGATCAGAAAAGCACAGTCGGCAATTGCTAATTGGAGAACATAAAGAGAAGTGACTGTCTTTGCTGAAAAATAATTTAGTAGATTGATTGTAAAGTGAATTGTTTAAACCTATCACCTGTATTGTTGTTGTTCGACCCCCTGCTTGAGTTATGGGCACGGCCAGAGACTGTGTAGCCAAAGAATGTTAATAGAAAAACCGCAGCCGATAACAGGACAGCACAAAGTAAACAGCAGGCGAGAAAGAACGAGATGCAACCTTTTATTTTTTCAGCCACTGACCTCGTTATTAAGCCTAAAGTGAAAATGTCTAGTATATCAAACGCTTGTCTTTTAAAAATAGGTAGGCTAATGCTCTAGCATAGATTATTTTTAAACCAACACAATGTTGGATATACAGGGTGTTCTAGAAGTCTTGGGCACATTTCTAGTCCTCATATGTGCTGAACTATGAATGGTAGTAGGATGAAACTGGTATCATTTTAAAGCTAAATTCATAAAGTTTTTTGTCATGCTGATGATTTTTTCATGTCTTTTCAAATCTTTTTATGAAGTTTAAATAACTAAGATAACTAATGGCCTTTACTCAATCAGAAAAGGAGTTTTGCGTCCTTGAATTTGCCAAAGCTGTATCATGGACATTTGTTCAATGTGTATTTCGCACAAAATTCCGAAAAAAGGCACCAGAAAGGAAGTCCACATCGAACTGACATGGTAAATTCATGAAGAATGAATGTTTGTGCCCAGCTAAGAAAACGGGACGCCCCTCAACTTCACGTGATACAATGCTGTTGCAGCCATTGACAACGCAATGCTGGAACGCGTTTGGCAAAAATCGTACTGCCAGCTTGATGTGTGCTGTGTGATCAACGGTGCTCACATTGAAGATTCCATTAAACATTCCATGAAAAACTTAAAACTGCAAGCTCAGAATATATTAAATACGTATTTACATATATATGTTTACGTATTTACATATATATATATATATATCCCGATAGTTTTTGATGTTATTGTTATATTATAATATCATATATATCCTGATAGTTTTTGAGGTATTCAACGTCAAAACATGCCCAAGACTTTTAGAAAACCCTGCACTGTGCTTATGAGCAGGATAAATGTTAACACATCAGTCACTGGCAGCATTAAATATTAATATTGGTAATGTAATGAGGCTGATAGCTATAGACTGATTAAACAAAATGCTGAAAAAAAATTTGTAACTAATTGCATCATTTTACATTGCACGCCAAGCTCTTTGACTATAGCGGCTTAAACATGGCGTTGTTATAATCAGGTAACTACAAAGATGAAGTTTTTACAAACAACAAGCGGAAATACTTAGCCTGATAACCTTAAAACTTTGCTTTATAATTAATGGTCAAATAACTTTCAGCTCAAACTGATTTGCTAGACACCATATAAATTGGCAGCGTTTTCTTTACTTTGCCACAATGTGGGACAAAAAGGTTGCTCCAAGTTAATAAACTTACCAAGTCCCCTACAAACCTGTATAATAGCAGTTCACGTAAAAAAAGACCAATTAAACGTAAAATAAATATCTGTCAAATGCAAATTTGATTTTTCAAACAGTATTATCTTTTTACTATTGTTTATATCAATGACAGGCTAAAAGGATACTTTGAATAAGCTCTTGAAAAATACTGTGCATAAAAAAAACAACAATACACTTGTACGACAGGTTGAACTACCCCAATGCTTACAAATTTCGACGTAGTAGCAGCCCACTTTTCAAGTTAAATATAGTTAATCTTTTGGCTATATTTCTGGTACTTTTGTTACGTAATTTCGAATTACAGTGATCCCTCGCTATATCGCGCTTCACCCATCGCGGCTTCGCTACTTCGCGGAATTTTTTACAGTGCTTTTTTTACAGTGAACCCTGATTGGCTCAGGGGCTTTACTGTTGTCTAGAAGTGAAAAAAGTTTAACTATTATAGTTATTTGTAAGAAAACGTTAATATTTCTATTTCTTAAACACATTTTGGGCCTGAAAAGAGGTTTTATTTTTTGTTTCATTCTGCAGTACAGTATTGCATTGTAAAATAACAGTAAAAATAAAGCTGACTACTTCGCGGATTTCACCTATCGCGGGTTATTTTTGGAACGTATCCCCCGCGATAAACGAGGGTTCACTGTAATCTATTTGAAAACGAACATATATTCAATAATAACTTACTTATCTCGTTGCCACAAAAGATAACAAAAAAGACCACTGCATTGGCCACCAGTCCTACTACTGTAAATGTGATATACAGGGTGCTAAAGGTAAGACTACTAGAAGACGGTGCGGAGCTATTCCAGTTTTCATCATTGTACTTTAAGTGGTGTAACGTTTGATCTTCGTGATCTATAAATTCTCTATCAGCTTCAATCCCAAAAACAGCCAACCACAGCGAGATCGCCAATACAAAATAAGCGTGCAACATCGCTGTCTGTGAATCAGGCAACAATAAAGAATACCGCAGCTTTTAGTCGAGTTTTTCAAATTTAAGTTTTACACGAACTTTGTTTACACTTATATCAAGTTAAACCTACAATGGAGTCATCCAAAAATAAACGTACCTATAAAATGACAACACACAACTGCAAAGATGGATTTAAATACTCTCGTAAAATGCGAAAAACTCATACTCCACATTAGGGTTTATATTTATAGACATCGGTCACAGGAAAGCTGAGACATCGGTCACAGGAAAGCCGAAACATATCGTTAAGGTTATGCAAAAACAGAACAACTTGGATTCAGAACCACTTTGGTTGATGGTATTTTATGCCGCCGCATATTGCGAACAATTTCATTTGCTTTTACTGACGTCACCATCAATATACATGTACACTCAAGACCTTTGGGGTTTCGCCTCAAAATTAAGAAAGCCTAACCATTTTTTGAACTTACGACCTGCAAGTTCAAAAACATTAATGCCAACACAGCACAGATCTACATGAATCTCTTCTACACATTAACCAGCGACTGAAGACTTCAGCCAAACTAATCTAACGTTGATAAGTGTCGAGTTAAATTTAAGATATAGGTCTCCTGAATAATTAATTTCAAATTTCAAAAATATATAAGCAAGAGTATAACATTAGGTTTAGCCAAAAATCAATTGGAAAAATATAGTAGCAAAAAGGCAAATAAGAGATCACCAAATAAGTAGGGCCCACAAAAATGTGATGTCCTACAAAAATTTGGCTAATTTTTTTGATTTGCTGGACTTAAGCTTTAGTCTGTGCACTATCATTCTCCAAAGAATCAGTTTTTTGAATTGCTATGCTAAAAACCCACGTTCTTTCCAAAATACGCTCCAGAATGATCTTTGCTGAGACAGAGGCAAACTTGTAACTTACTTGCTGCGTAAAATTGTTGATAACTCAAACACGTTCTTTCTTTGAAGATTTCCTTAATTTTTGCTCTGATTGATGCCTTCAGTTCATCGATTAATTATTTGAGGATAGTCTGGAATATATTATGTTTCAGGTATCCCAGTAGCCTACACAGAGATGAGGGCTTCAAATCCGGTAAGTGCTGTACTCATTCAACGTCACAATTCGTGTTGATCATTTTTCGTAAATTCGTTCTTTCATCCAGGTGAAAAATGATTTGATGACACAGAGAAACAGAATGTGAGGAAAAGAGGTTCCGGCCAGATGAGACCACTCCCCACGCAAAAAATGACCTGCTCAATTGGTGGAAAGAGCGAATATACGAAAGAATGATCAGCAGGAATTATGACGTTGAGTATAGCACTTACCCAACTTGAAGCCCACATCTATCTGTAGGCTACTGGAGTACCTCAAGAATAATATATTCCACAGTAATTGTTAAACAAGTCATAAACTGAAGGCAGCAATCAGAGCAAAAATCAAGAAAATTTTCAAAGAGAGTATGTGTTTGAGTAAACGGTAATTTCGCGTAACGTGTAAGTTGCAAGTTTGTCTCCATCGCTGCGAAGGCTATTTAGAGTGTATTTTAGAAAGAACGTGGCTTTTAAGCAAAGCGACCGAAAAACTCGATTCTTTCGGTAACGATCATACACAGGCTGAAGTTTTAGTCCAGGAAATTTCAAAAACTTTCAGTTTTCAAGTTTCAAAAATTTGCAGTTTCATAAACAGCATTTTGCCACTTTTAAAAAAAGTTTATGAAATTGCAAGAAATGTGAAGTAAATCCGATTACCTCCAATAACGGAGAGAAAATCGGACTCTAAAAATTGAATCTCTCCCCAAAAAATTGCTGGATACGTGTAAAATCTTTTCAATTCTTTATTCGTTTTCAAGGTCATTCGGTATATGTAAACTACATCTTCATGTTCAGCTTTTCCTCTTAACGGGGTTACAAGGCAACAGTCCCAAGAGTCCCTTACAAACTTCCCAATCTCCAGCAATATCCGCTAATTCAACCGATTCAATTCCAAATTTCAATTAGGCTAAGTTGCTTTTGCTACTCATCCAGCAAGTCCTTAGGCGGCCAAACATTTTTTCCAGTTGGCGACAAAAAAAAATTAACGAGCAAGTCCTTCTTGAAGCATTCTATTTAAATGACCAAACCAATGCAACACAGATCTCTCAATACGAAGAAGTAGCAGCTCGACGTCTTTCGACTACAGGTGCTACGATTGAGACCTTAGATGCTGGAAAAGATTTTCGACTCTCGCTACTACAAATTTTATGTACTAGTGATACACCTGAATTTTTCTTAAACATTTTCCCAGGTTGTGCTCAAGATCGTAGTCATTCGATTACTACCCATGATTCATGGATACAAACAAAAACCGATTTAAAGATCAAAAGTTTAGCATGCTGAGAGAGTCCTCGCTTCATGGCAACTGATCGTTGAAGCTCACGCACTACTTCACTGGCTTAAAAACGATTCGAATATCAAGCTTCTTGCTTTTCTTGCATTGCTCGAAAATGTGACTCCTAGACACTTGAATTTCTCCATCTGCTACCAAGTTTCTCCGCAAATCTGCAGATCTACCCGATCGGTTTTTTTTCAAAAAGTTAAGTACCACAGTTTTCCCTAGGCTTATTTTTATCCCAATATTATCAAAACTAGCAGCAAAACGATCGAATGCTTGTTGAAGGTCAGATTTGATGGTGCCAAAGTTACTACATCACCAGCGAAAGTAAACAATTGATTTACCAACTTTCAATTTTAATGCCATTTTCAGCAAAACTACGCTTCTCAAATCAGTTTCTACACGCAATGACAAGGAGTGGTGCTAGTACACATTCTTGCCGAAGCACAACACTCACAGAAAATGGTATTGACCAAACGCTTTGAAAAGGAGCGCACAGATCAGAACATCCATACAGCGATTAAGTGGTTAGCAACAATTGACCACCAGTGCTTATGCTTTCATAAATGTGGTAAACAAAACAAAAAATGAAGAACATTGGATTTTAATATAGCATACTCGTTTCCCAACTTTGCACTATTTTTCCACTATTTCGAACAGCTTAAGATTTACCTGTAAATTTTGGATAAACAGTAGCTACTCGAAGTATATCCAGGTGTCTGCCTCGCAAACAGCAATCTCCTCTAAGGAAAGAACAAGCACTATAATACTCAAACTAATTCCCAACACATCAGCTGCTGCAAAAACAGTTGCACTTTCATTCTAGAGAAGTGCTTGTTCTTGTTAGCACTGAATATCTCCCAAGGTTCATCAGACTTTCAAATGATGGTCATATGTGGAAAAAATTAAATTCATTTTTCTCTTTACTCCCTATTTCCTGTGTTCCAGGGCGAAGTTCTGGTATAAGCTCACGTTTATTCCCACTGCTCGAAACATTTACTCTTTGAATATGTACGAAGCCATGAAAATTTGGCAAACGTCATCTCTAGAACTACCGTATCTAACGCTAAGAATATATTTTGTTATAAAAAGTAACTGCTTTAATTCAAATAAACTGCAAATGTACCAAAACTGGTCAGACAGTTTTTGTATATTTTATTTAAATGAGGTAATAACTGAACAGGTTTTTAAATTGCGCAATCATTATTGAGCTTCTAACACGCCCGAAAACGTACAACACAACTACAAACATATTTTCATCCCTTTGCAAAAGTACGTCAGCCTACTCTGTACTGCTAATATAAGCCTCGAAGGACAACTAAATAACTGAAAATAAACAAAACTGAGGTCAATGAAAAATTTATGTATTTTGCAGCAATTTTGCAATCATCGCATTTATCAAAAACCCATCATACAGTATAAAACTTTAAAAATGGTATTCACAGATCTCCTGTTTGTCGCGCAACAACAAGAGATAATGCGGAAAAATATAAAACCGATTTACTCAACTAAATATTAAAACTTTTCTGGCACTAAAAAAGCTGGAGTTGAAAAAGCGTCAAATTAACCCTCTATTACATTTCGTTTCAAGCATGTTCGAAAATTTAACTTTTTTTCTCAACTTTATGACATCTTCTTCTCACTGACATCTCAAAATTCTACGGAACTCTATTCTTTGAAGCATCCAAAAAACCAGTCCAAAATAAAAGGTACCGACACTGCACGGCAAAAAAATATTCTCAACTGGCGAGTGACTTGGCAATTGATTTCTGAATTCGTGTAAAAACCTCATTTAACTTACGCCAAAACTGATATAATCAATAACTTTCTTGCCTCAAAAACGGATAATGATTAAAGTTTCCATTCTAATTTTCTGCAAACAAAGTTTAATTTCATTTTTACATGTTGTATATCGAGTTGTTTCCGGGTAAAGCGCTTTAAAGTTAAAAATAATCAAACACAACATCACCACAACAAGAGTACAAACAAAATGAAAAGCAACAATAGTAGGCTCGGTTGGAGTTTGGACAAAATCAATTTCTACTTCATCAACAGCGAACCTAATGATCGCTGATCTTAATCGAATTACGCTTTGACGTTTTCGCATTATCCTATTCGACTTTACTTTAATTTAAAATCATTTGCAGAAAAGCCTTAGGGGCTACCATCAACGTCACAAATCATTTTTGGCTTTTTACAGCAACGCAGTAATCATATCGCGCAAAAAAACACCTACTGCTAAAGATATGTAACAGAAATTTACTCCAGCCATATTAAACTGTTTGCAGCGTAGCCTACAACATAAAACATTCCTAGCCAAATTTAAGTCCAAAAATTATAATCAGTTTTTACTTTAGCAACTAAAATTGATAAATCAGCAAGAAGATTACTCATTAAGTCCAGAAGTAATTTAAAGTGAGGACTATTATTTATAAAACAAACAGTAACGACTCGCAGGAACTTCTATCTCGTAGAAGGAATTTCAGAATATGCCGTCTTCAAAGGCACAACAAGCGCTCACCAACGCAAGACATGTTCTTTAAAACAGTTCTCCAACCAACATTAAACAGGTAGATTGATCATTGTTAAGCTGGTGCAATACGCACTATACCACACAAATCTTAAATTTACCTATAATAAATGTTAAAAATATCGAATGATATCAATAGGAATACATTTCGATCTCGCAGTGCATTGCTACGTGAAATCAAAAATATATCTTGAATTTACACTCAAGCGTTTAGGGCGTGACTTATTCCATAAACAAAAACTAATCAAAAATTAACAACATGCAGCGACAATCTTCTGAATGAACTAAAGAATATCCAGAAAACGCACAATTTTTAGTTTTTTTACTTTTTCAATTGCAAGTTGATCCATTGGCTGACTCACTGGAGGTTCACGAAAACGATACTACTAAGACGCAGATATTTCGCTAACTTTGCGCACTAGCTCTACTGCCTACTGAAATCCTGACAATGACTCTAATTCTCACCCCAACCCAGACCTCTCCTCGTAGAATGTCCGCGTTTCAGTAGTATACAATATCTACGAAAACTTTTCGACAATTTTCGCGTTTTAAGTTTCTTTCCACGAAAACTGCTTTGTGTTTTTCTGCGGTCAAAGCACTTAGCTTAACTTATATGAAATTACAATCCGAACTTTGATATTTGAACATATAAACTGCAAATGCAGAACACAGCTATCAAAAAATTTACTTTATTTGTTTATTTTATGTTCTTGAAAACACATCTAAAATTGATGTTGCATTTTGTCAAAAATTCTGTTCCATTGTTGTAGTAAAAACCTAAGAAAAGAAGCTCTTCGAACAGCGATTGCTTTTTCGAATATCATATCTGTTCACGAAGCCTTGATGTTGATATGAAACCCTGCAAAAAATTTGAACTCAACGCTTGAACAAATCAAAGGAGCTAATTTTTCGTAAAGCGCTTAGCATAAAACAAAACGATCAACGAAATGCCCGCCTTAAAACTAACAAATAATTAATGTAAAATCTTTAATGCATGCTGCAAACATTTGTGCTCCTTTGATCTATCTATCTTTTGGGACTATAATCTGTAATTCAAGCTTTTTGACCTTTGGCTACACATACTCGGAAACTTTCTCCAAAGGCGTAGCAGGGATCACAAGCTGGCAAAATACCTTGCAGCTGTGCTGACTTACTCCATTTTGCTACCTACATTACAGTCTGAAAACATTAGGCTATTCAAATGTCAAATAGAAGAAAAGAAAATTCTCTTGACGTAAACAATTTAGCGGCTGACAACATGCTTGATTTATGGCAGATCCCACGCCTGATCGAGAAAATGCTTTTTTCCGAAAACTTTGTGAGGTTCTTCAAAAGAAAAATGAGTCATAGCGGAATAAAACCATTGGGGGTAAAAAGTGTAAAAGCTCTGTCAATCACTAATCATTTAGTTTTGAAAGTGGTGGTTATCTATGACAACAACAAGACCGGACAAAATAATTCCAACCACAAGCCAAGACTTTAGGCTCAATTCGCAGTTTCTGATTTATGATTGCAGCTCCTTAAGTGAGCAATTCTATATTTGTCAACTTCGCCGCCACCTAATCACGCGAATTAATGATTATTACCCGCGCTTCACCGAGTTAGAACAGAGAAGCTGCTGAATGCTTATCGAGCGTGTCGTAAAAGGCGACTTTCGGGCAATCACCAATGATAGTCCGTCTAGTTGATGGCGAGACCACTAAACTCTAATTTGTATTTATGTCTGGCTCGAGATCCACCACCGCTTACCCCTATCCTCATTTTGATTTGGTGTGCGGTTTGGATCACAATAACCGTTTTATGCGGTGGCCCCATTAAACGAAAAGAAAAAATGAAAAACAACAATTAGTGATCGCAACTGTAATGAAAATCTAATCTGCGGCAAAGTCTTTTATTCTTAATGCAAACATAAATCCTTTAATATTTTAACAATCTACAATTCCCCAGCAAAAATAAATTTCATGTAGCTAATAAGTTTTGTAACAACTTTGATGACGGTATGGTAAAACTTTTTTGATAAATATTTATCTTTAAGCCTATTATATTACCAACTTTTTATTTTATCTAACTTGAATATCAATCAGTATATATTACACGACCCTCAAGAAGTGCAACGTTTCTGCTGAACAACTGGAACAGATGGCTGAAGATCGCAGTAAATGAAGTCAAGCGTACGTAGATGGTGCGTTGTGTCTCAACGATAAACTTACTTAAGCAGCGCAAGAACAACATGAACGACGTCCCGCACGACCACTTTCCCCAGTTATAGTAACCTTTGCCTTTGTTATACACCCATGAGAGACAATGCCATCCTAAAAGTAGGTTTTTCAACCGACAAATAATCCACATAAACTGATTGGAAACATATAGCGATGTCCTCAGCCAGATTTTCCTTAAGCTAGAAAGCTATGCATTACATAATAACAAATTCTCAATGACCATAAATACCCATTTCCAGTAGCATGATGTGTGATTGTAACCACAGGTATATTTTGTTTCTTTTTTTTTATCTCAAAACACTCGCTCGGTGCTTCCGCATGCGAGTGAGTGTTTCCACGCAGCGAAAAAAAGCGTGTTTCCGATTACAATCAAATACCCGGCCATGCTGAAGACAGTAACTTTCAGTCAGCTTTCACAAAACGATCAAAAGATTTTATCAGTTAAACTTCTTAAAGCTGTTATACCAAGATTTCCGAAAATACGGTAAGTGATACGGTATGATGATATGGTTAGCTTTCCGTCATCAGTTTGCGCTTACAGGCGAGAGTGAAATCAGAGAAGAGCCAACACGGTGTGCCTCAAAACACTACGCCTCAAATTTACCTCTGTAAATAGCTTTTTTGAAGATGCCCCACAAATTTGCTTCAAAAACACCCAAAAAAGTGAGAAACCTTTTTCAGTGACATCATTGTGTTTTGGTTTGTCACGTACCTCACTAATATCCTGATTGCGTACCTGCTCATTGCTAGCACCAGCCCCAAAATGGACATCTTATGAGTAAACTAGCGGGCAAAATCATCTAAGTTAACCCACAATTAAATATATTTTTTTTTATCATAAAAAGCTTGGCCTCCTGCTGCGCTTTCTCCAACTTTCGCTATTGCGAAATCTTTCTTTGGCGCGCTTTACAATACTAGAGCTATCATTGGCTCGTCTTGATTGCCTAACGTCCAAATTAACCGCATAAAACACTTACTCACTCTAAAATTAGATCTTCCCTTTTGACGCGATACCGCCACTGATGAGAGCTTCACGAAAAGCTTATGGCTCAAACAGCTTTTTTCAAAGCTATATTAAAATTTTGTACCACCAACAAGATTTTTAAAAGTATTTTTGAAAACAGACAACATCCAGAAGTATTTGTGGGAACCAGTTTCGGATTTACACCAAATGGAAAGTTTAAAAAAGGGTTGCCAGAGGTTTTTCGGTGAAGGAGAGGAATAAGATGATGGGAGAATGTTCTCTTACAAAAAAGTGGTCAGCTGCTAAAAAATGTACATGTTTGGAAAAGTAAGATTCCTACTGATTTTGATGTAAGGGTTCCATCCGCTTTTAAACAAACTTAATTATCAGCAAACGAATAAAATTTTCTCACAATCTTTGATAAAGCAATCAGAACTGATGTACTGCTGCGCATATTTTTATTTGAGACGTTTCGTTACATTCGTCAGAGGTGCCAACTTGTTAAAAGGCCTAAAATAGCTTTTAACTTTAAGAGTTGTACAATTCAAATTGTCAAAGCTAATAGCGTTTGGTGAAACGTGCTAAACAAAAGCATGTACAGCGCAGCAGCCAGTGGCATATTAGCTCTACTTGTACTGGGAAAGTCAATTAATCTTTAATGATTCAGTTCTTTATAGTTTAAAGATTTTAATGGCTTTCTATCAGTCAGCAAGACGATTTCTCAACGACTACCCAAGATGATCTGCCGTGATTCGACGATATTGACTTTGTTTTCGTTTATTATCGTTCAACAACGGAAAAACTGAATCAAATTTTTTTCAGTTTTGCCTTGAAGCTGTTAACTACAAGAAAATTAATTGTTACTTAACGTGTGCTGATCAGTAGCTTCTCATAAACGAAAAGAAGTCAAGGTTGTTTATGAAATTTGAAATATAGTTGTAAGGTTTTGCCATATCACGGCAGTGATTGATGACTTTTTCCTAATTCTACCGCGATTGGCGCGACACAATGTTGCATCGGCAGCTCAGGTGCAATGAAAGGCTGGGATGGGAGTCGAGCGCTCAGAACGCTGGCTTGCCTGCGACGTGCCCGAACGGCATCGGCAGTTGCTTTTTCAAGCTCACGGCTCAGGTTCAAACTATGTCTCACTCCTACCCAAGGCATGTATGGGCGATCGCTGAGTTGAAGACCTAAGATCATTTCCCGTCTTTCAAACCATTTGTTCATTATGTTAAATAGGCTTTAATATTTATCATTATTATAAACAAATTATGATTTGACAGCATGGCATTGAAGTTAAGTTACATTGTTTGCATTGTTCCTTGACATAAAAAGTTAAGTTACTCTCTTGCATTAGGGATTATCAACCCTTCTGTTGATGCTAAATTCCAAAAGATCTTTCTCTCTAACACGGGGATAGCGAACCTTTTCAAATAAATGGGTCACATATAAGAATTTAATTTGTAAAAAAGCAAAAAGTGGGTGACAGATTTAATGATTTGTCAAAACCAAGGAGAAACTTTCTGGTGCATCTTAAAACTTCGCTAGAAAGTAATGATTTCAAATCATTTTAGAGCAGGGGGTTTCAGCATTTTGAGACGCAACCCCTTTGACCACGTCAACAAAAGCAACTTATGCGAGAAGCCTTATTTTTTGGAGATGATTTTCCATCCAGCGGTAGTGATTTTTTCACACTTTGCTCTCCAAAACAACATAAACATCTTGTTTGGAGATTAATAATTTCTTCCACTCGCTGATTTTGACAAATTTTTGCAATCTCTTTAAGAGGAAACAATGACACTGAGCAAAAAAAATAAAGGCTCTACCTTATTGCAAATAATTGGTACCCCATTCGTCACTAAAATATTTGTTGAATTTTATTAAGAAACAAGTAGGTCATTGAAATGCCAGTGGTTGGTCACTTTGTGACTCGCGGGTCAGTGGTTCGCCATCTCTGCAGACTTATTGGTGCTGTCGAGACCAGCGGAAAGCTTAGCATAAAAACAGGAGCAGACTGACCCGCTAGAAATAAAGAGGACTAGAATGCAACAGAGTAAATAGTTTGCATGAATGCCGGAGCTTCAATTGTCGAAAAGGGATGCTATCATCAATCCAAATCACATGATCGTGATTTGAGAATAATTCAAGGTGGGCAATAGCAACACACTGACGAAACAGAGGAGAGTCGCAGCAAGAGCACGGAGAGAATGAGCTCCTCGTTGAAAGAAAAGTTATTTTAGGCAAAAGAAGATGGGCAAACAAACAAAACCGCCTCAAAAGAAAAAAAAGCATTATCGCGTAAGTAGACACTTGTGGTTATCCTGGAATTCCTAGTAAGCCTTGGTTTTTATTTTGTGTTTAGCCAGGCTTCTCTTTTGGCTTAATATCCAGCCAATGCTAAAGTAGGCAAAGAGAACAGTAGAGGAAGATCCCGCTCAAGAAGAAGGCAGGATAAAATTAGTCAGAGTGACCAGTGGGAGAATTGGATGTGCCTAAAGCAGGATCAGATAAATAAAACAAGCCTGTACTGCATAAAGCCCACAATAAGTTTTGGTGTGGCCCGCAAGAGAATTCAAAAAATGGTGCATCAATATTTCAAAATCATATCGCAGTAACAGTTAATCGCCTCCCAAATAAACAAAAAGTCAACAACAGCAACAATTTGGGATGAAAATTGCGCAACTGAGCTTTAGATTGAGCAATCTACAAAAAATTGGTCTTTATGCGTGTTTCGGGAACAAACTTCCCAAATGAATCTATGCTGTTCAAATGTGTAAACGTCGTCGCCCTAAACGTGCCGGAAAGCTGTCCTTCATTAGACACAAAACTCTTTACTTATTAATAGTAGTGTCGGCATGCGGCCGTCGGAAAAATATTTGCTCAACGTGGCTCTTTTTCACATTTGGATCAAGCAGGCCTGGTATAGGACGAGAGGCAGTCGTCGATGACGACGCGACTATCAGTTTCGTAATGCACCAATCAACAGCCACCCTATCGTAGTAGTGAGGTCTACGACCTCGTTAATTTGAGTCGAAACGGCTGTTGGCCTCCCAAAGAGCCTCAGAAAACCTAGGGCTCTCACCTTCTACATTATTCCATTGCTGTTGTCACAATTTGCTTTGAAAATACAACTTTCAGCTCCTGCAAAAGCATTTTTTCTGCACGTACCTGCACTCAAAACCTAGCGCGATCATAAAATCACCTTGAATATTTTTAAGAAAATATCAGATACAACGAAAGTAATGTGTTTGTGTGAAACCACGACCTTATTGTAGCAAGAAAAAGAAGTATGAAATTAATTTTTCACTGAAGAGACGAGAATTTAATTTGATGGGAAGTTAATGGGCGGTGTTTAGTTTGATTTAAGTGAAAAATTTATCAACTCATTAAATAGAGTAGTCACAATTCCTCTCAGTTTCATTGCAATGGTTGGCATAATTTCATAGAAGTTTTAATCGCAACAGTGTATATATGACCTTCAAGCAAATTTCAAATCAAGGAGCTACGCCATAAGCGACAACTAACTCAGAAAATATTTTAATAAAATTTGCATGTGCTGTCTGTAGAAACAAAAAAATGACTCCTGGACAGTGTATATTTATTCATGCAGATGAGATCAAACTCCGCTTGCAAGACTGTATTCAGAATGAGTCAGCTCGACGGGTAGACTGCTCTGCTTCGCCTTTTGTCCACCACATAAGCAGGAAGAATAGGTTTAGTGTTTTCCGCTTTGGCATTACAAACTGAAATGTTTTTTGTTATTAACATGTGATAGCTTCCGTCAACAATCTAAAGATGCTTTCCTAATTTTTTCAGTCAAATAAACTGCGCTTCTGTATTACCACGACTCCTTGCTGGCGATCCATCGCCATTCAATCTTAGTTATCGTACAGTGTACACAGAAACTACAGGGTGTCTCAAAAGTAAGTATACACTTTAAAATTTGAATAACAATCTAATGGCTTGTTCAAATTTGTCAAAAGTTTACAAAAATATTCTATGAACTACTAGAAACAGATTACCGTCCTAATATCTCGTTGAATTTATTTATTGACAGAATGTTAGACCTCAACGTGGAAACCACCAATTTCGGGAGATTTCAGCCACCTTTTGACGCATTCTTGCCCGATACCCTGCAATAAATCTTGTGTAACTAGTCCACATGATGCTCTAATGTTTTGTTCCAACTCTAAAAGGTTTTGAGGCCGTGTGGAGTAAAGTTGACAAAAAATGCTTCGGTTGAAAAACTGTTACTTTCAGCAAGATGGAGCTCCTGCACATTACACCAGGAAAGTCAGAGATTACTTAAATCAGTTTTTTCTCGGTAGGTGGATTGGGTGCAGAGGTCCTCTAGAATGGGCCGCTCGTTCACCTGACTTAACCCCATGCGACTTTTTTCTTTGGGGTTTCCTTAAGAGCAAAGTTTACTCCACATGGTCTCAAAACCTTTTAGAGTTGGAACAAAACATTAGAGCATCATGTGGACTAGTTACACAAGATTTATTGCAAAGTGTCAAGCAAGAATGCATCCAAAGGTGGTTGAAATCTCCCGAAATTGGTGGCTCCCACGTTGAGGTCTAACATTCTGTCAATAAATAAATTCAACGAGATATTAGGACGGTAATCTGTTTCTATTAGTTCATAGAATATTTTTGTAAACTTTTGACAAATTTGAATAAGCCATTAGATTGTTATTCAAATTTTAAAGTGTATACTTACTTTTAAGACACCCTGTATTTGTGCTTTTGTGTTTGTTAATAGTGAGTTTTTTGTACATAGATGCTAGTCTCATTTTAAAAAGCATAGGCTTTTTTACGACTCGACTAGGAAATTAAACCCAAGCTTTCCGACTGTAAAACAAACCTATCCACTTTGAGAAATGTACAGGCCAACTTTCAAAATGTTATTCGTCATTGCTTATTCCGCGTTTTCCTCATTCTCAGAATTTATTGAATTCACGTCCAAATAATACCTGCTGCGATCAAACACAACGTTTTTCAAAAAAGAAGACTTTGTCAAATATTGATTAATGTGGTTAGTTTAAAATTGAGATTCCTCAAATGCAAATCTGACATTATCTTGTAGATTTATGCCACTGACTAAAGTGGACAAGTTAGGGTTTAAAAATACAACATTGACGTAAAATATTGAATGAATAAGGCAGCAATACCTTATCGCATGCAATTCTTCGATAACGATAACCCCTTTAACTTAATTTGATGTTCTACAATCTACACGATGTATAATTTTCATGTAAAGGTCAAAACACAGGGGTTGCTAGTTGCTAATCAGCAATTTTCAAGGCGATCTATTAAGAGGGATCTGCCTCCAGCATCAAAGTACAATAGAAAAGTTTGCTCAAAAATGATCACCAGCATCATACAGTACCATACAGCAATCTATTACATCATGTCAATAACCCGCGACCGGTTTCGACCTAACTGGGTCTCATCAGGCGGGTGTAAAAAACACTCAATAATAAACATGCTGAAAAAACAAATTTGCTATTGGGTGCATATTTTTTTTGCATCCAATGGCAAATTTGTTTTTTCAGCATGTTTATTATTGAGTGTTTTTTACACCCGCCTGATGAGACCCAATTAGGTCGAAACCGGTCGCGTGTTATTGACATGATGTAATAGATTGCTGTATGGTACCGTATGATGCTGGTGATCATTTTTGAGCAAACTTTTCTAAAGGTCGAAACAGTGATATTTGATATAAAAAATATACAGTTGCAAATATTCAGCGTTAAATAGTAATACTAACTTTTTGCAAGTTGTGATGATGGCTACAGCTATAGGCCACCGGACAAACATGTCAAGCTTTATAAAATATCGGTGGGCAACGTGTAAGTGGTAATATTTTACAACTCAAATACGCCAGTGCTTCCTAGCGGCTAAATGCATAAGTATTTTCTTCACTAGCTGGCAATAATGATTTCAAATGTTACAACATCCAATAACGGTTTAACATTTGCTCTCAGATATTTGTTGTCCTGACACCAGGAGACGGTAAAGAACCAATATTCGTCAAAATTAATACAAGCATTGGTGTTTGTCAAATGCCAGAAACAAATGTTTATGATTTATTACAAAATATCTAAAAAATTCACTTAATAATGTTATATCAGACAAAACATGAGCAGGTGCGGTTTTAGATTCACAATGCTTCCTCAAACAGTTGATATTGCCTTATAAAGCAGTGAAATAACTTTGGAAGTAGTAGTTTTGGCAAAAATATTTTGCGCCACGTCAATCGGTACCGCATCCACAGGTTTAGCGTCAAATAAAGAGTTAGAAAAACCGCCGATTTTGACCTCTTGGCAGCTATAGAAATATTAACGACAACACAAACTATTAATATCGAAATTCAACGAAAAGTCATTTCTGACCCCTTAAACAACAAATCATCTCTTGTAATTTTACCTATTGGCAATCGTAAGATTACAAGTTAAATACCAGCATGATATTTGCGTTGTGGTACTTTTAAGAGAAGCGCTCCGATACAACTTCCCATTTGATTGTAGCGCTTGTGATCAATAACGTTGAGAAGGAGTTGCGGAGATTCCTACAGACACGAAGAGTCAGTTATTATGTCTCCACGTAAAACGGGCACAAAATTCGCTGCTTAAAAGTTGAACGCCAAACGAGCGTCTTCAACTGGAGGAAGGGCACAACAAGCTTCTGAAGCCTAAAGGGAGCACAAAAAGCTTAGGCCATTGGTTTTAACCCTCAATAGCTTTGACACCCGGCCGGTATCTGCACTTAACGTTGCTGCTTATGATAGTGATGCGCCAGGTTTATTAAAAGCAAGCCTACACGCAACTTGGCTTATGGACGCTACATCTGAAACGTGTCTGAAGAATTTAACAGTGTAGTATGCACTGAAGCTTCGAAAGTAACATTTCGTCTTCTTTACTAGGTTTTATTTTTGTTTATCACGTTCGAACAGGCAGTTGCCCACAGCGCAAAAAATTAAAGATGAATCATTTAGTACAGAACTAAACCTATTACTTTTATGACAACCATTTGAGCTAGATCTTTTAATTAGACGAATCGAAACACCATTAGCTAAGAGAACTACTGTTTGAAACGAGTTTCTTTTCTCAGCTGTTGAATCATATGGCAACAAAGTAGGGCCTGTTACTTGTAAGGAGAAACGTCTTAGCAATACGCTGGCAGCGCTTTCTCTTTAGCTTGCTTCAAACACTAAGCAGTTTCAAATACAAAGCTATTATTTCGCTTTAATTGCATTGACAATCAATGATATAGAGCTTGCATAGGCTAAAATAGAGTAATACAAGCACTTTTTACTAAGCGCCGTGTTGATTTTCGTAAACAAAGCAAAAAGTGTAATTGAAGCAATGAACACATTCTTAGAACAGATCAAAAGACAAAAAAAGTACTATGCTGCATATAAGATATTGAATGCTCAGAGACGCAAGATCACTTGAAATAAAGCGAAAGATAGTATAGCAAAGACTAGTAATACTAGTTGGAAATTATACGCTAATCATTCTCGTTATTGTGTGATGGTAGCACTGTCACCGAGAGCTGAGTTTTTGCTATGACAAAAGAAGTAGCACATAGCAGAAGGTAGCCTACTTTTTCAATTAACAAAAATGGGCCTAAATTAAGTATTTTTGAAATTTTGTAAAAAGCAAATTTCAAATACAAACTTTTTATAAGTAATACGCCTCATATCGGAGCACTTGATGGCTGTCGTTCGCTCTTAATGTTCGAAGATGGCGATCGAATCCTGTTCAATGTTCATCCGTGTAATGCTCCAAACATGGCGAATGGTCAGAAACACAACTTGAGCGAGATTTCGTTTGTGAGGAAGGATTGTGCGAGATACCAACATCACTCTCTTCCAAGATTTCAGGATCCAGTGGCAAGACGAGGCCGAGATGATTGAATCAGGCCTAAAATGCACGAGGAAGACTATGGTAACTGTTGTTTCATCCCACGAAATGCTCCTAATTAGTCTTGCAACGATAATGTGCTGTCTATTGGGATACAACTAGAACGTGGAAATTCAGCGGAATACCACGGATTACCCCTAATCCTAATTGTAATCATCACTTTAACACCAAACCTAGCTAACTCTAACGCAACCTTAATCCTAACCCCAACACTAAACGCTCATCCGCGCTGGGGATTTTCTTGTTTCCATAGAATTTGAATCTGTGCAAGACTTTCCGTGGATTTCCGCGCTTTAGTTTATTCCTGTCTATTGTGCGCTCTAGCTTTCGATATTGAGTTTCTTCCGCAAAATTCGCCAAACACCTAGGCTCGTGGCAGAGTGAAAGCCGAAATCTGGGAACCTGACTAGTGCAACTGCTCGCGTTAAATCAGATCAGGGAGTATTGGAAATTAGGGGTAACTCCACATTTTCTAAAATTTTAGGATTCTCAAGCTGGACAGCTTTACTATTGGTTGCACTTTTAGGTTATTTTCCAAGATGATGCCAATGCTAACTTCAATTTGTTTGTTATTGACCGTGTTAAATGCGCTTGCAGGTTTGCTGTTGGAATAAGCTTTGATTTTGTCATTACCTTTTTCAGATCTTACTTTGTTCACATGTCATTATTGCTTTAAATCTAGAAGAGATTGTTATCTATCAGATGTTTTTAAATTGCGTGATAGCTCTTTTGACTTACTCCGACCAAAGTTACTGTAATGTAGATTGCGTTTTATTGGAATAATTCAAAGATTGCGGAGTCGAAATCATCGGAAACGTTTTAACTTTTTTTATCACTCCATAACTGCAATTTGCAAAGTTGTGTATGAAGCAAAATATAAACCCTCACAAAAGTTTGCTTTTGTCGTTACGTTTTGTGACAACAAACGTTACAATGACTTTCTTAACTGCTGTATTGAGAGGTAGTATTCGGTTGTTGGTTCATTATAAAGTGCTATTTAAATACAGCTGTAGTTGCAAAGTATAAATACAAATTCACTTATCCTATTTGATTACAAACAAGTAATATGTGTTTCAAAACATCAACGAACCACTTTCCATAATTCAGCAGGCACTTCATGCCTAATTGGTTACAAAAAGTACATAAGATTAAAACACATGCTTTGCGTAATATATATTTGTACAACTGGATATTATCAGGTGGAAACATTAATGTGTTAACCTGTGGCCAAAAGCGATAAAGGTTACGCAATATTTGCGCATTGCCCAAGAGCTTAGGTACAGCGATCTCTGCAAACCTATTGATTGCCGAGATGTACATACGAAAGCTTATCTCTTTGTCAAGTACTTACAATAAGCAACCTTTACCTTCTACCTGCCTGGCTTATTTTCAACAAAAAAGCTAAGCAGAGATAGTTATATTCGTAAGGCAATGGCAGAAAAATTATCGTTTCAAATGCAAGATGCCATTCGCTACAAGAAAAGTGAAGAACTAAAGAATACTGTGCAAAAGTAAGCCATTCGCTGCCGATTATTATGCTACCATGCTTCGAGCAAAGAGAAAAAAGTTTAGATAAATAAAGTAAGCTTTTCTCCGTCAGCTGAGAGCTTGCTTTTTTCTTATCGCCGATTGTATTTTCATTGAAGCTGCTGGCTGCGTTACGAAGTAAATGTGCAACGTGTGGAATTGGATATAAAAGTGAAAAGTCGACACTTTAATCAGAAAGAATTGTTCTTGTGGATACACGAGCAGTTCTGGATAAAGAAAAGTATCGCAAGCGAATAAAGAAAACTTTAAAATTACATCTCAGAGGACAATAAAAGCACTTCAATTTTAGGCAATTAGCCAAGGTTTTAGAGTTACAGTCACTTATGCATGTATATTATAGCACGCAATAGAAACTCCAATCCATAAAGTTAGGATAAAAACTTGAGCATGCAAGCAACCAAAGTTAATGATTGCCAAGTTATTTGTCCATTTGGCATCCCAGCTCATGCATAAGGCTCTCTGTATAATAATGTCTTCTTCTGTTTCAGAAAGTAATATTACATATTAATCTTGTGAATTAGAACAATTTAAACTGCGAAATCGAAATGATAATTAACAGCCACGAATCGTTTTGCAACGGGGACGAAATGCCGTTCTCTGAGAATGTGATGGAAATAGGATCCATGGAGCGAACGAACACCTTTATCGACATCAATTCAGCCAACAACCACAACATTTCGGGTCACGCGGAAGAATCAATTAGAAAAGCGGATTGCGGCAGTATGTACTCTACATTTAGCCCTTGCTTGACGACACTGCAGCAACAGCAGCAGCTATATTCGAACTGTTATGAAAAACAAAGAAACAGCATGAGTAGTTCCATGATGACGTCGTCGTATCGCGATAATGTTCAGGTGTCGACTTTGCTTCATTCGTCATCAGTGTCACCTCTTAGTTCCAGCCCTGTACCTTCATCCCCAGTCACTATTGTGTCAGTACCAAGCCCAGCTGATCACAAATCGGGCCAGGAAGATCTAGAAATTTTTCGCCGCCAACAACATATGCACCAAGTTAATGCCCTACCCTCCCCTCCGTCTTCCTCCCCAGATATTGAATCACATGGTTACTGCGACCATTCCCCACAATGTGCCTACAATTTCAGAAGCAATCAGTCGGAGACAATACTTCGAAATACAAATTGCTTCACGGACCAAACATTTCCTCAACATCATCTTCACCCCAACGCAAGCGTCCAATCGCAAATGACAGACTTGCACTCCTATACTCAGCGCAGTTGCATAGTAGCTGGTACCACTACTGCTGAATTTCTTCCTTCAGAAGTTAACGTAAATCGATTTGAACAAGCCAGCAACCACCCTGAATTCGTGCTCCAAGGAAACGGCCCAGTCTCAATGCCGAGGCATTCGCATCTTGTTGAAAGCATTGAATTCGGGCCATTAAACCAACAAATGAACGGAGCCAGCCCGTCCTCGTCTGGTAGCGAAAGAGAAAGCAACAATCTGATGGAAGATGGTACAGACCTGACAGATGAACAACTTATGAATATGACCGTTCGAGACCTAAACAAATGGATTCGCGGTATGAGGTACATTGTTAATTTTTTTTTCAACTAGTAATTTTCTTCCTGGTTAATAGAGTTGTTTTGAAATTCGCACCAACGCTTTCATTCTACTTGTTATTAAATATGAACAGATTTCCTAAATTACCACACTTAATTACAGTGTCGAGAAAGGCAAGAAACTCAAACAAAGAAGAAGGACACTCAAAAATCGAGGCTACGCACAAATTTGCAGATACAGACGTGAGCAACAAAAAAATGAACTTGAAAATGAATTAAATGATCTCAAAGCCAGAGTAAGTCTAAAAATATTTATCAACTGTTTTCGCTACGCGCGATCTCAATAAATTTGGAATTGGTAAATATTTAGAAAATATCTAATGCAAAAATCTATAGGACTAACCGCATCCTATTTCTCACCTGGTTTTGTCCTCTTGTACTGCTGCAGAAATGGCTGGATATTACTAAAACGCAAAAATTCCGTGGAATTTTACGGACTACCCCTAACCCTAATTACAATTCTAACTGCAACCGTAAACGCTGAATTGCAGTGGGGATTTCCTTGTTTCAGTAGCATCCACTTCTATGAAAGACTTTGCGCGTTTTAGTTTTGTTTCGAAATAAGTAGTGTTAAATTTTGTTTGCTGATTACAGGTAATTGTTTTTTTTTAATCGATTAAACACTCTGATAATTGATTTTGTTTAGTTGCAGGATTTAAAAGAAAATTTTGCGAAGGTTGTTCGAGAACTTGACTACTACAAAAATCGTGAGCAACAACAGAAACATTTGCTAGCCAATTAAAAAATCCAATCCACCTTGGGAAGTAGGTCAAGATGAGCTCCAAAGCGTTCTCAGCCTTTTGAGATGCAGTCAAACTACTTGCCCGTTCTTGAAAAACGGTTTGCAATAACGATAATTATGCTTCAGCCATGCCGGAACTTGCTTTGACGCGATCTGCAAAAAAGCGAGTTGGTGAAGCTGTGAGATGCATACGGCGTGGCCGAACTTATCAATGCTTTTTACCAGCGCTAATTTTGCTGCTTTAGGCGGTGTTTCTAGCACGTAAGCTGCTTTTGATATTTAGTTCAAAAATCTTCGCATACATTGTATTTTACGTCCAGTGCTACTTTTTGTATTTGTTATGCGTCAAACAATACCAACTGTGCAAATATATGACTCCAAGTGGTGCAGTTATAGTAACAATAACACGTACATTCCAAATGCTGAAGAAGGTAATTAAGAATACATTGCGTACAACCTTGTTTCTAAGTTTATATTTATAAAGTTATAAAAAGTAATCAAATTCTTCTGGTGCCATTGAACTGCCTTTTTTATTCAGGTTTTTGCTAAAACTAGTAAGAAGTGTGATCTTTGTGCTTGCAAACGTTAAGTGTTTTGAAAACTCGTACTATATGCGAAGTACTTGCAAATATTTTTCATTGCTTGCAAATGTTGCTGATTTTTTGAGTGCTACTTTTAAATGCATAACCGTAGGGACAAAATGCCTAATCTGAACAAATATTTATATGATATTCTGACGGTGTAGTCAGCAATACCTTGCGTTTTCATTCAATCCCCCTCAAAAAACGCTGCGGTTACACACTTGTGCTACGTGTTTTAATACATACGTGCTTTTTGATACGTTATTGGTATTGTCAGTGTACTTCGAATTATTTTAATGAAAGATGTAGTTTTTTTTCGATTTTTGTTGAAATACAATGCTATAAATAAACAAATGCTAAACAAATACAGCTATTAAGCCTGTAAGAGTTTACTAAAAAACCCAGCTCATACTTATTGACAAAAACAGTTAAATTCTTTGAAAAATTAAGTTGGTCATATTGAAAAACATTTTTACCAAATTCTAACAAAACTTTAAAAAACCATTCATAGTGTTTGTATGTTGAACCACTACGATGCGATAACAATAATCGTGCCACAGAATTAAGCCCGAACATAATGATTATGAAAAAGAGCCTTAAGTCACTAAAATGTCAAATCTATGTGCATTAGCAGCGCTGGGTTTAGAACCCACAACCATAATTCTAGTATTAAAAGCAACTATCAATTGCGACATAATCCGGAAAATAGCTGAAAGTTTAATTATTTTCTAGTTCTATTCAGTAACAGCAAAACAATTGTATGTTTGAATTTAGCTTGCAATGGAAAGCGTCTCCTGATTTGATTGATTTCGCATTCAAAATAGTGCAACGTAGCGAACTTACTTCTAAATCTAAACCATAATAAACTAATAAAAAAACTTCAATCATACCAATGGAAATGGCACTACCATATAAAAAAACGCCTAGCTATCGCAAAAATAAAAGTTCTCTTACGCCATTTTACAATTATATTATTGCTGAGGACTAACTGCAAATATAAAGTCGCCATCATTAACTCGGATCACACTTTTCCAAAAAAAAAAATGCGATAAAATGGTATTGAAGTTTTTAACAAAGTGCTCATTTTTACATTTTGCATCAGATAAACAAAAAAACTTTTATCGCAATTAAAGTGAATGAAAACAAGTTGCAATGAAACATTAGCAGCTGTAAAAATAAGTTTTAAGTAAAAATCCAGAAAACATTCAAGACTGTGTTGTTGAAAGTTTACAACAAAATTTAATAATTTGATCCTATGACGAAGGAGCATATTCATAGCATCAAAGTCGTTTTAAGAGAAGGCTTACAAAAAGTTTATTGCTCTGCAACCCAATCGTAGGTTATATTTGATATCACTTTTCTGATTTCGAGATGATCAGTAATGTTTTGATATTGCATAACATTGGCGAAACCACAGAAGCGATAAAAAGGTTCGTACAAACAAAATTGGGAACAAACAAGATTTCTCTTGCGCAATGAGATAACACTTAATCAGGCAAATAAACAGTGGTCGCAAATGCATCCTTTAATATTTATTTTAATCTCTCTTTCTCGTATATACCGCAGAGAAATTTTTCATAAAGCTTTAGACGTGTCTACAGCTAAGAAACTCCAAAACTAACATGAAAAGTGAGTCAGTCGAGTTCAAAATCAAAAGTATTACCGGTAAATTAGCCCGCATCGCTGCCGATAGACGTTAACTTGAGTCTATAACTTCGTATATTTTACACGAGTGATTTAAACAAATAGAAATAAGACGTCGACAAAGCGAAAAACCTTCGTTCGCCCAGTTCCAGTAACTTAACAACGTGAAAGCAAACGTTTGCACACGCGTTTAAAAATCGCTCGCACTAAAACTGTGACTTATTAACAACTGTAAGCCCTTTCAAACACTACTGCACTCACGTAACCAATTTGCCGACAGTAAATAACCAATGGCCATGTACGCATTAGCAAAAATCCAACACTAAAAATGTCAAAAGATAATGTGAAATCCGTATGCATTAGTGTGTACAAACAAAAGCATTTACTTTGTGTTTAACCAATTAACCAAACCGAGCAGAAATTTGTATATTTGTACAATGACGTATGCAAGTTTGCTCTCTCTCGCCCTCTTTAGCGCTCTTAGCGGCCACTTCATGACTACAACACGTGTTTGAAATGTGGGATCCTTTTAAAAATACACAAAGATTAAGAAAACCATATGTTCAAGGTTGAATTATCGGAAAACTGCATTAAATCGATCTTGACATATATTTCAGTTTGCATTCCAGGCACAAGTTTGTTTGTTTCAGGAAACCGGAAAACAGGATGAAGGTATTCGTAGAGGTCAATGTCGCAGCGCAGTCTGGTAAACAACTCTAAATTATTTTCGTAAATTAACTTACATTCATTGATCAACCAATCTTAAGCACACAAGAACCTAGTTTTGTGTCCCACTTCTCAGAACCATGATAAAAAGCAACTTTCAAAAACGTTAGAGACTGCAGACATATTTTTGTGCCTCGAAAAGACCCGTTAAATCGTTGATGTCCGTGAGAAAACTGATGTAACAAAGCAAATCGCAAAAACGTCACGCAATTAATGCGCTTCAATTTAGCTGTTTGAACTTGAATTACAGATGGTGTTGTTTTTTGTATATATCGCAGCGATTTAAGCGGCTGCTCCAGTCCGCGCACCCCGTTTCTTCCTTCAAAGTATCGTTTACGTAAAACAGCCTTATTTGGCTTTTGTCTTTGACATAGCAGCCTTCTTTAACACTTTGCTGCGCCTCTGTGCGTGAAATTATTGCCGACTGTACTTGTTACTGCTCAAAATTACAAAACAGCAGCTCGTTGCGTTATTTAGCAATGATATTGCGCTTTCAGTTTTAAAAAACGTGGAGTTGTGATTCAAGAAACTCCAGTACACACAAAATCGGTGAAAGAACGCTAGAGTCGGAATTGTAAATAATTTTGATAAATTTGCTCTTACGTAAATCGTTTGTTTTGCGGTCGAAAAAGACTTGGAAAATGAAGTTGATGTCAAAGAACAAATTTTCAGACATCAAGTAAGACAAATTGCACTATTATAACAAATTACTTCACCACGGTACAAGGTGACAATTCTAATTTGGCAGACAAGCCCATAGCTTAAAATCAATTGCATACACAACCAAAATTTGAATCATTGCATCATTGCAGGTAATGGTGGGTAAACGCCAAAACCGTAAAGACACAATAGAATGCGTCAAACTTTATAGTGTGATTTCAGATACAATCGTTTCTTTAAATACTTTTTGATGCTTCTAGAACAAAATTTCTCTATGGCCTAGCGCGGTAGTATATCTGGGGCAACTTCTCTGCGGTGTTGCTGTAGAATGTAGATGAGCTTGCAGGCTCATCAAAGTAATGTTTTCTGTAGGCAAAACCTAGTCTAAATTACTCTCAATGAACTTTAAACCAAAACTGACAGTAGCCAGCGATGAAACATAACACTAACCATGAAATATCAGCAAACATACTCATTTACTGTGATACTTATTGCCATATGGAGGTGTAAAAATTAACATCCTGAGCGAAACCGGGGGAAGTAAAGATTTTTGTTATAGCACCGCTATTCTCGGGCCAATATTGGCAGCAATACAAGTAAAATTGACTTCACAACAATTGTATATTTGTGAATGGCAGCTTGTTTATGCGTACTAGTAATTCAACCTAACTACTTGCTAAAGCTTGTCACTTTATCGCAACAAATCATCAAGCACTGTGGTTGCGTATTATATTGTTGACGTATTTATGCGCAGTGGTCAAAAGTGAGCACGTTAGCTATTGCAGCACCTCAAAATCAGCCAAATATTGCAAACACAACAAGAAAGCACAAAAACATCGAACTAAGCAAAAGTTCAAGTACTTCTCAGCACTCAAATCTCATCAGCTAAAGGTTGGGTTGTGCTGGCAACCAATGAGACGCTTTAAGTTTGAGAATCGTAAAAAATTAACTGGGTAAAAAAGTGGATGTGAATTGGTTTCATAATTCTCCTTTTCGATACTGTTAAGCATTAATGGCTAACAACATAATGCAGGTGCATAATACGATATCGTGTTTTACGGTTGACCAAAATAAGGAAGAGGAGATGAAGCGTTTGTTTGTTCAATTTGACATCTTCTGGTCCTTCAAAAGCACTAAGCATAAAGGTAGTGTTTTTATTTGCCATTTGTAGTATTCAAATTAATCAAAATAACACACTTTAATTTTCTGGGCCGTCACAGCATTGAGATATGCAATGGACAAACGGCTTATTGATTTCGCTTTCGAGTTGTTTGCGCAACTGTCTTGTCACAGTTAGAAGAAAGCTACTTTTTTTCTTGCTTTGAGCAGCTCACAACAGGAGCCGACCAACTGTTGATTCATGACGGAAGTAATCTCGAATAGTCGGGGTCATCTGCGGTAACCACATCCGAACCACAACAAAACTAAAAATATTATTCTAGATTTTCATGGTTCGAGCCTAAACGATAAACCTCAGGCAAACAAGGGTCATAACAAAAACAAAAAATAAACCTCATTTCGTGAAAAATCCTTTTCGCAGAAATCAAACTAAATAAAAATATTCATATACGAACCTATATCGGTACTTTCTTTTTAACAAAAAAGAGTAGAATACACCAGGTAAAATATATTGCTGTAATATATTGATCAAAACAGATAACAACTAACACTTTGCAACTATTGCTGACAACGAGTATTATGATAGCTAATCTTCGCCAATTCAATCATCACAGTCACCAAAAATTTACCGTATGCACATTTGCCACTTAATTTGCCACAAAAACAATCAAAATCTGATCCAAATAATAAAAACTTTAAAAAAGAAACAGACCTACAAAAAGGGGGAGAGTAAAAGCAAAACAAATCGCTATAAACGTGACCGCCGTCTCTTGCCGAAAAGTGTTCCAGCGCCACAACTAATGGATAGAGTTACTATTAGTGCTACGTATGGTAAGTATTTAAAACAACGATGAATCTCTACCCTCAAACCGAAACAATTTTGAAAAATCTAAAATTAAACTCAGCGAGCACAGTAAATACTAGACAATAGTCAAGAGGAACCGCATGAGCACAACTCATAAAATTAACAGCGTAAGGTCGTCGTACAAGTTCTTAAAGGTTCTTTAATATCTGTCAAAATTAATAATCATTAGCGCACGATTAGTTTAGTTTTGATTTGAGCAAGCTTGGAAAAACACAGACGGTGTGCACTGCACTTGTGATATCAATTTCATTTCTGAATGTACCCAGAAAGCACAGCGAACCGCGTGTTAGCGAAACAGCAGTTCGATACTACGAACTTGCGTGACGTTGTTATTTCTCGCAGCGCCGCTTCTTCGACGAAGGTTACGATTTACGAAACCACATAAAAGAGCAAGTTCTTCGCTGGTAGAGCTCTCAGTAAATTAACCGCCGCCAAATCAATCATGGGACGTAATTAATGGCTCTATACCACTCGAAACAGGTCGCCTCTTCATCTTAACGTAGCTTGCGAATTAGTTGTTTCAAGTTACATCGGTCAAAATATTTTGCTAAACATCTCATCTTTAAAAGACTTTCAATTATGTAAACAAAAATTTCGGCAATAACTCTTTGTATTTGACTGTAGAATTTTTTGTATAGCCTTAAACTTTCTTGGTTCTACACATCGTTTCCACATACAAAACTTAAGTTGCACAATTCACCCCAACCTATGGCAATAAACCAAATACAGTGAGTTTGATGTTTGCTTGTGTATGTAAAATATAGACTACTTATTGTGGAAACAGAAGTTTTTAAGAGTTTCATTACAGTTTACACGGTATAGCGATTTGTAGTATCGTTGTAAACTTTCGGCCAATATTTTAAAACTGATAAGCAGGACATCAATTTATTTTTGGATGAAAATTCTAAATACCCGTATCTGTTGGTTAAGTGTCATGTCTAATGTGTTTTTTCAAAACTGTAAACAATATTAGCAGATAATTTGATTAAGGATATTTTTTTGGTCAGCTTATTGTTGAAAATATTGTGCCTTAACAAAAAGTGAAACCAAAGTAAGATTGAAAACAGAGTTTTTAAATTCATCACCATATTATTGAAAAGTATGATAACAAATGAATCAATCTATAGCCAAGGTTGCTGTGACATAGACAAACAGATCCAGTAATTCGGTGATTATTCATGTTGTTGTACCAGCTATTTTCCTAAAATGAGAATGATTTGTACATTGTTAAGATGCTCAGAGAATCTTATATCCTTATGGTCTGTTAGTTTTGGGACAAAACTGTTGTTTACAGATCGGCTTGGGTCAACCGAGTTTATCGTATGCATTGTTTTCAAAGACCTGTTTATCTGTCTCTGCTGTGTTTTCTTGCCCAATCGCACTGTTTATTGTATTAATCACTCCCTTACATACAGAAAAGTACATTACATTTCCAGGCAAAAGTAATCGAAAAATGTTTTACTGATTCAAAACGTACTATTGAATGAGGTAATTGAACAACTCAATGATATGAAATTGCGTATTGCTGTCTGGATAATCAGATAAGAAGCTGCGCTGATGCAAAACGGAAGGTTTCCAATATTTTGCAGCCACGTTTAATGCTGTAGCTAAGCAGTCAATCGGAATTTCGTTTTCGGGCATCACATGGGAATTTGCAAAAACGTGACAATTCAGACGGGCTTACAAGCGAAACATATTGTATCGCAAGAGCGTATAGGTAGGATTACCATTTCGTGCTTATTTTTGAGATTTGTGCTCATTTTCAAAACCAGCATCTTGGAAAATATTAATGTGAATATTTTTCGATCTATGTTTTTTGGGCTATGTTGGATTTTGTTTTTGTCTTAGAATCCATCACAAAATTAGTCTACATAAAATTGATCTTCAAAAGAAAAAAAAAGAGGTCTACAACTTGAGAAAGAGTGAACATATTGGTTTTTAAAAGTTTTAAAAGATATCTAAAATTGCTCAAGAACGTTATAGTTTTGTGGTCTCGGCTAATAGTAACCCTGCATGTAGATTTCCATAAAAAGAAAGCATTCATAGACCAATGTTACGGTGATGTTTACTTTTGTTCTCAGTCAACGAATCTTCAACGCTCCAAGAAAAATGAAAAAGACTGCTTGCATGAGGTGCATGTACTAGACCCAAAGTTAGTTACTAGAGCCTACGACATAACCTTAAAAATTAACGTTGGAGTGTTCCAAAAAAATCTTTAATGGATCTTCGACTATAGCACTATTTCAGCCTAATAAAATAAAAACTATCAACTGGAAGAAACAGTTTCCGGAAGCAAAAAACACAGGTCGATGTGACAATAGAGCCAAATGATGTAGCAGGAGAGGGGGCGAAAAACGACGTCAGCCGTGCAACTGTGCTAATACGATGACGACACCATGACAAACGAAGAACCATATCGATCGAATGTTTCGCAAATTCTTTTCTGGCTACTTGCTTTTGCGCTTCTGTCATACGTCTTATTTAAGCGTAGTGATAGCCTATTTTATGTCACCGAAGCTTAACTGGCACGTCAACCGAATTCACCAAACAGCATGGGCTTATCGGACACTAAATTTGGTCGTGAAGTCCATCATGTGCTTCAAGTTAAAGCCCAAGTTTTATACTAGACCTGACTTCCGGTTTTTTGTGTTCACGACAGTAGATAAAGTTTGATTAAATTTGCGTTGAGCACAAAAGGTCTATTTACAACTGTCGCAAAAAAACAAAAGCCCAAAAATTTTTACAAGTTAACTGGCGCGAAATAGACGGTGTAACAATATTTGTTTCCCACTATTGAAAGGGGCGTTAATGAGGTAAAATCGCGCTTTTGGTATCTCAAAACCATTAAATGTATATTTGCAAACACGTTAACGAGATCGCAGAACAACCTATCGGAATTTTCTCCTCTTTTTGCGAAAAGCTGCATGCTCTATATCAAATATTACAATGGCGATGTTGAAATAAACCCAAGTAACTTTTGACACATTCATGAAGCATTAGTTATAAGCTGTCAATTGGTCTGTGATCATCAAAATTATATGAAAACGGGTAAAATAGAAATTTTCCATCTGTTATGTTAATATTTGACAACTAAAAATTGTTAGCAGCTATATGTTTTAATATAGTGCATCTAAACGATGTAAGATCTAGACTAGACCGCCAACGAGTAGTAAGACAAAAAACTTCGTGAAATAGAACAACTTGACCAGTGGTGTCGGGATTAACGTCACTTTGAAACAAAGTGCAACTCAAACCAGCATGCAACCTCTCATAAAAGCAGCTGTAAAGCCTTTTTTGTTTATCGAATCGATTTGGAATCAAACCAACTTACTTTTTTATGGCAGCTATAATAGTTAACGAAAAGTAAACGAAATAGTTAACGAAAGAGCAAGTCTAATCCGGATGAGATGAATTTGGTCTGCAGCCGCACTGGTCTTGCGGCCTTAAATTAGAGAAGCCAAAACTGTTGCCATCATTTTTCCGTAAATAACAGAAATTTAATCAGAAACTACACCTTACTTTAATATTTCCAAATTGAAGAAACTTTTTGGTTCATGAAATGTAAACTTATGATAGCGATATTTCAAATATTAATTAAAGTTATTAAACCGGCACGTATAACTGCGGTTTCTTTGATCAAAAAGTTTAATTCAACATTTTTGCACCAGCAAAATATAAAAGTCTAAATTGTGATACTTAGGTAATTAAAATTTCACTAGTAAGGTAAACCGCATTAAAGCAAGACGATAATGCTGTTAGATTCCAATTCATTATAAACAAACAACTTATATTGTTGAAATGGTGCAAGTTGCTCATTGCACAATCAAGTGTCTCCTACGTGATGCAAAATCGTTTAAATGAAATTTAAATTTAATTCGACGTCTAGATAATCCAGTTTTGCTCTCATCGTAACTTTAAATTAAGGCTCTCAGTGGTGTAGGAACATGTGACAAGACAATGTGGTCCAACTTAATTTTTTAGCGAACATCAGAAACTGAAAATTAATTCCGCAGGTCGCGGTTTAAACTAGGGATGTGTTACCCCAAATAAAGGTGTTCTACAAAAAAAATGGTCATCACCTACAGTATATTTGAGCGCAGTTTCGGAATGCATGGCAACCCTATTGTAATCACGCTAATTATTCGCGGGCCTGTAGTTGGACCATGCTGTAATAAGACAATGGCGTGAAACAAAACAGCTTCATTAATTAATGAAGCATCAAAAAATAATTCAATGAAACAACGGCTAGTTGATCGAAGCGATAGCGCACTGTCTTTTCGATGATTCCTTCTTCAAGCCTACTTGTAACACTAGAAACACCTGTTACCAAAGTGGGCTCTGTGTATATGTGTGTGTGTGTGTGTTCCTTCGTGTCTTTGAAAGTTGTCCTGCCTGCAAATGTTGCCGAACGCTATTGTCCTTGGTGACCACTCCAGGTTACCTGATTAGGTCGACGCGATATTAACCTTCACCATAAATAATAACGCGTGTTCTTGCTTTCTCAAGGTCTCAGGAACCTTTTTGATTGACATATACCTGCTTGACGCCAATATAAATTATGCGTGGCTGAAATCCAGCATTGCATTTCGCAAAGCTGTCTAAGATTTCAGTTCGAACTCACTTACCGCCTTTGAGCAAGAGCCCGGGAAATTCGAGGTAGGTCAGTCGACCTCGGTCAAGTTCAAGCTTCTAAGTTTTATGATTTTCTGCCCACAATATCGATAGTTCTTTATCACTTTGGCTACAATTTTATGTTGTTTAAGTTTATAAAAGATGAGGTTTTGCACAACTTTTAAAGCAATTTATGCCATATATGAGTTCAAGAACTTTTAATCATGTATCAACAGTCTTAACTAAAACATTTATTCTTCTTGCCAGGTGAAGTAATCTTAACCGCTAGAAGTACAACGCGTCAAGCTAACCTTTAACATCGCGAAACATTATGAAATTAACTTATCAATATAATCGTATTAGAAAGTATATTCAAGTCGTGTCAAAACATCAATTGATATCTAAATAATCAGCAGACGTCGGAAAAGTAGGCAAAAAAACTATAACGTCCTTTTAAGCAAGCAAATCTTCTTATGGCTTAAACAGACAGCCACTTTTCCATCTTTTGCTATGGGAAGGAATTGTGGTCAAATTGCGAGATTGAGTATGATTTTCTGTAATTCTGGCACAGGCTGTAAAACTTTTAAACACTTTCAAAACGTATGGGCATAGCAAGCGAAGATTACAAGAAAAACCCAGGTTATATCAGCCGCTTTACCCGCCTTCTTATTGATGTAAAATAGAGAACCAAAACCAAAATCTACGTTTCCATGCGTGAGGGTAAAAGTATCAATAACAACGTTAAAGGTTATTGAGTAGCAAGGACAAACCAGGATTAACATGTGCCTAGTCTCATGTAAATTAAGTTTAGACAAAAAATACGGTGAAATTTTGACCTTAGACATCAATACATAATTTTTCGATTCGCGTACAACTTCTTGAAGGAAATTAAGCGCTTACACTTTGTTAAACCTGTAGTATTTACGACGACAGAGCCACACGAAGACTGACGCAGCAGCCACCAAAAAGCTGTAGATCACTTTGACATTGATTGGAAATCACCAATAGACAGATAAGCAATAAGCCGCATGCAGCAACTGTCTTCGGCTGCAAGATACATGTGAAAGAAGGAACTAGCAATGGGTTTTCAAGAAACAAAGGACCTCGGTTAAACTGAAAGACGAACCGCGATTACTTCATCTTTAAACAATAGTCACGTGACAAAGCTTTCCCAAACGTGTTTCTCCTTTCATGGAAGGGAGACACAATGGCTAAACGTCGTCAACAATGGTATTTTTGTCACAGGACTCCAATTTGACTCATAAAAGCGCCTTGCAAACGGCTTTCCGGCTATGATGTTGGTATGCAGTTAAGAATAGACAAGAGAAGCCTTGCATGTGATACTTGGAATTTCGGAAGTCACGTCATTTATCGACACAGGTTCCTTGTGCGCAGAAGAAAAATATGAGCCGAACAAGGAAATAAACACATCCATGAATCATGTGAAAAGAAAGCACTATCAACAATCATTGACTGCTAATTCACCAACAGCGTGTAAATTCCCAATTGATCTTCAAGTAATTTAAAAGTTTCTCTATCCCCTATTATCTAGTTCATTGAATTTAGTGGTGACTTTCAAAATTATCTTTTGAAATTCACAGACGTGCATGCAAGAGCTTGTAAGCGTTGTCTGGCTGAGAATCAAAATCGTCTCTAGTCTATTCAAGCAGCATAGCTAAAAAATTTGCGCGGGCACTTACGAGTATCTTGGACGGTGGTTCTCAACCGGAGAGACACTTAAGATTTCATTAAGCCACACTTTATATTTTGGAATTCGTGGTTGTATCAAGTGAGACCCACTGATTTTAGGGCATTAGAAAATTTATTCAATTCAACACAAGCTTTAACATTTGAAAACAAACTTTGGCGGTATAGTAAAATTTACAATTAAAGCAAATATTAATAATAAATGATCAATAACCAACATGATGTATCATCTCTAAAGCGGCGAATATTATGAGCAGTAAAGGCTTTGCGGTCGTTTCATTTAAACTGATTTTAAAGTGGCAATTGCTGTTTTGTATTTGGTTTAAGTATTTATCAAGGAAGCTAAATAACGATTTGAGCAGGCATTTGTGTTTTGAAAAATATACAAATGAAATAATATCACAAAAATGATATATGTTTTAAAGGTTAAAATTTTAATGACAAGTATCGGCATTTTTGAAGTGAACATGTTAACAGGTAAGTAGGTAATTTCCATTAAGCTTAAAAACGCATTACAGGACCGTGTAGCCGGCTTGTAATCAAACCAAATGTATCGAATGTTGCAAAATCCAACAAGACAGCCGCTGAGTTTGCAGCAAACTAAAATAAATCCAAGCTACGTTTTTAGACTGCAATTAGCGAACGATTAAAAAGACTTAATAAAGGTGCAACCCCAAGGTGGAGAGCAATTGTGCTTTGACAGTGCATGGCTAAGGCAGTAATATCTTTGCAAAAACAAGCGGCAGCACCAATATTTATTTAAAAGTACGGCTAAGTCCCACTCTTTTCCTGAAGTGTCACTTGGATTAAAAACCTTTCGCTAAGATGTTGGACTGAAAAGCTTTCTTGAGATTTTGCTCGGGCACCCACTGACATAAGCACCATCATTGGTCGAGGGGGAAACAGGGTGTTATTTTACACAGCTAAAAAGATGAACATTTAACCGATTTCAATAACTTACGTCTCTTTAAGAAATCTACAAATATTCAACTGATTATAGCTGAACATTGAGAGATTTCTGAGGGGGTGTAAGTTTTTGAAATCCGTTTAATGTTCATCTTTTTTAAGTTTAGGATTGCTGAACTTAGCAGTTTATATAAAGGGGTGAAAAAGCCAATGCATAAAGATAACACAATATTTTTCTACAGCCTCCTCTACCTTGATCACCACCGCTACAAGTCTAAGTTATAACAAAACTGCCACGGCGACAGATAAAAGCTATTGCCGACAAAAAACAAACAGACATTAGTTACAGCCAACTTGCTTTATTTACCGCACGGTAACACGTGGTGTAAATTGAGAAAGCAGCATGCGATTTTAAGTGCAATCATAAAGAAAAACCAAATACTGGCGAGCGAAACTTGAAGCGTTGAAAATTGAGATTATCGATTGTAAAACAAGTTTCGAAGCTCAATTTTAACTAGTAAAACACAATGAGATAGAAAGATAGAGATTTACTGAAACACTTGCAAAAAGTAAAGTGAATTTCCAAATTGCAAGCAAGCAATATTCTTCACACATTCTTCAAAGCCGCTGTGCCTACGAAAAATCCACAAAAAATTCCCAGAATATTGGTAGAAATGAGCAGTTAGTAATTTAAAAGTACCGCATCGCGATACCGGATTGTGGAAAAAAAAGTACTGCGGTTTCAGTACCGCTAAAATAAAAGCACTGCGGTACTTTTGAAGAAAATATAATTTTTGCAGATTCAAGTGGAGGAAACGATCTAATGTTATTTGACGCGTGAGGTCTGGGGGGGGGGGGGTTGTTCCGAAGATTTGAATGCCGTCTGTGAACATTGCCTTAGGTAAGGCACTAATGAGTCCAAAGCTTTTGAAGGAAGCATAAAGTACCGGTGTTAATCTAGTAAATATACTTTTGTTCACAGGCCAGTGGAATTTTGTTAAGAATGTCCGTTTTTTGAGTAAAATTTAGGTGCAAATCTTTATTTTTATATAGGTCAACTCCTAAATGCATATTAAGCAAATATTTTTGGTTTGTTGGCAACACCTAACAGAAGGCATGGAACAATGCCCCACCTTCTAATTGTGCAAAGGGGAGATAAAGTCAGTCAACTATCAGATGACGACTTATTTTCTTAAACGATAGGATTATGATAGGAAAATAGCATCATAGGCCTCAAAAGAAATTCGCAAAAAACGTAAGACGAGCGTCAGACAAGGGGAGGGAGTTGATATTTCGCCCTGAAGCGTCACATTAGGTCATTTAATCTTCAGTACCTTGAACTTTATCAGATTGTTTTAGGACGTCTATTTGAGCTGTTTTCATATCAAATGATAACGTTACAGAAAACAACGTTGGAGGTGGGAAAAAATTAGTCAGATTGGCGTCACAAAAAATGCAAGGGATCCGGATTTAGCCAAAAGTCTCCACATAATTGTCAACTTTCTCCTTCAAGGTAGTTGAATCACTCAACCATTTATTAAACATAGACTTTGATATTAACCACCTCCATTGCAAAACTGAATTTACTGAAAACGTTGCTCTTTCTTGAAATCAGATCACCTTCCAGGCCTCCAAAGCAAATTTAAAGCACACGGTTGGACAAAACGGCCAGCATTTCAAAATGCTTGTCACCGAGTTTAACTCCCATAGATTTCAAAATTTCTTCCCCGTTAAACACAATCTTTTTTCTGCAGAGCTAGACGGAATAAGCGAGTTAAATTTAAAAAAGCAATTGCTTGACAGTACTAATAGGAAACCTGTAGTTTTTCGACCCCCTTAAAGACCTCTCTCCAAAACTGTTCATGTTGTTTTTCGGTCTGCTTTTTCTGCGGTGCTTTACAAGACGATTCAAAGAAGACGTCAGCTTTACGCTCAGATTCAATGTGGCTGCAACGTCCATCACCAACATCTGCTTCAAGTTTTTCCGTCATGGTCAATATTGAGCAGACAAGAGTGGTTTTATTTCATCAGGTTAGTTAAATCCATTTATTAGCTGCAACCAGAAGATTGAGAATTATGTAAAATAAAAAACACAGTTGTTCATTTGATTGTACAAACCAAAAGAAAGCAAAAAAGTACCGGTAAAACGCTTAAGAAGTACTTTCGGTATCGGTTAAAAATTGTACCGCGGTATTGCCTATCTTTGGAATATTGGTAACCCACCCGCATGCAGTTAATGCCAATGATACAACACATGGCAACAAATATTGTTTATCGAGGTTTATACCTGGTGTAATAAGTAAATCCACTTTAAAATAAATCAGCATGACAGGTTAATGCTAGTAGCCTGCAGAGATAGATCTACAAAACAAATCAGAAACAAATCAAATTATACAAATTAAGTGCGGTAATTGAACAATTGATTAACTGGATGATTTTGTCCAACTGCTCACTGGCAAAAGCTTTCATTGATGCCAAATAATCAATTTTCAAATGACACTGTGAGATATAGGTATACACAATTATGGACGTTACCAACGAATGAAAAAATATGTATCAGCTGCCCAAAGTATTTCAAAAAAGCCAACATCCAAAGAAAAATATAAGTTTTTCTAATGTAGAGGCTCTTACTAATGTCATGCATTTAGAAACAATCACGTAGACCTCACCTATATATCACAAGCGTAAGTCACGCTGACACGCACGAGGTAGAATTTATTGCTTTTGATTTTGTTTCAGACTCAAAAGAGCCAGGCCTTTCGCAGTGAGGCATGTTTCCATCAGGATAATATTCAAGCGAAAGCAGAGGCATGCTTTGTTTGTCATATTATGACAAAATACGCTTTCGTACGAAGCATAGAGCAATTGTTTTGACATAATGAAACAAGCAAAGGCTGCTTTTGTTTACGCTTCAAAATCGAGCCAATAGAACGAGCTTTCATTTGAAACATTTTAGTGAAGGTTACCTTTAGAAAGTAAACTAAAAGTTGACATGTCCCACAGTATAAATATGCCGACCATCCAAGATTGTCGAAGCCATACTTTTGATTGAATTATATGGCTCGTGTTCTGCTAATTAGGTTTGCAATTAAATTAGCAGTTCAACTTAACTACAGTCGATCGAAAAGAAAAAGTAATTAGCCGCATAATGTAAATGGCGAAAATTACCTGAAAAATTACAGCACTCAATGCTATTTGATGTTAGCTTGAATAGAAAAAATTGAATTTGCATCGCCGCAGATAAACACTAAATTAAGCATCCCACTTGGCCTGGAATATTCCTAAATGCTCAAGAATTTTCTCAAATCAAACCGCCTTAAACGTTCAAAACAACGCAAAATGTGTCATGGATGTAACGGAGATTGAACAACGGAGTTTTACGGAGAAACAATTAAGCTCAAGACGGACTCAAGTGACAGAAGTCAAGCGATCTGTGTATTTGAGATTTGTGAGTCATTTCTAGTAGTTGAACAAAATTATAAAGTAAAGGAGAAATTGCTACAAAGTAATGTTGTAATGTATATATTGGTAATGACGAAAGTATTTTTTAAAATCTAAATCAACAAGTTGGAAACGTGGTAGAAACTGAGATAGCATTTGGAATCTTGTTTAAATATCAAGTATCAGAGGCCCTAATGGGTTCATTAACATTGTAAGCATTATCTTCAATTCAGAGGAATGTATTTTTTCGATCGCAAATTTTGGAATATATGTGTATCTATTTAATCATAGTGACAAGATTTGCCAATCCAAAGAAAATTTTCCACAAAACTTTGGTGCGATGAGCTGAAATACTTGCTGCATAGGAATTATCTGTCAACTTGAGACAAAATTTTAACTAAATTCTTTTCAAGTTGGTTTATATTGGTATGCTCATTCACAAATGTGAAGAAGATCAGAGCCCGGCTAACGGTAATGATTTACTAAGTTAAAACAGTTTACAAAATTTTTATGAGTCAAATTTTTGAATTTAGACGTGCTCGACCAAAGAAATGTCAAAACCATCAATTCATGACGCAACACGGACAAATGTATGGTCACAAAAAAATTTAATGAAGTTTCAATAAAAAATGAAACTTATTGCCGAACCCTGATTCGAATATCTTGTGTGGCTCAGCGTTTTGTAAAGGCACACTAAACTTCTAGCACAGATTCCAAAATAGGATTTTGATGTGTCAGTTAAATGGTAAAGCAACGTACGGCCTCTTTAATTACTAGATTATGATTGGATCGGCTCATTAACGTCAGATTTATGCTCAATTTTAACTTAAGATCTATATAATAATAACACCACTAACTTAATGAAAACTTAAATTTTGCCCAGCACACCGCCAAACCATTAATTGAAAAGTTTAAACAATGAGGTAAGTATTTGAATTAGAACACAATAACTAGGTGTTGAAATCTGGACTTAAAAACATGACATAATGCATAGAGCGATGTTGTTTGGCCCGCGAGCTAGAAATAATTATTGGTTTGGCTGCAGACAAGCAGGCAGTCGATTGCAGGTGTATAGAATGCAAATTGCTCGCATACTGAGGTAGAAAAGTGGGTTAAATTTTGTATCGTATTAATTTTTTGCGCCCATTTGATTTAAGTGAAAACTGATCTTTGCATGACGGGTTGATCTGATTGTTTACCACAGCTTAAACACTTGTTAACACATCGTTAAAATTTAATCAACAAATAAAAATACATGAAACAAACACTTATTAGTTACGTGCTATCTATTTCGAAAATCTTTCAAAAAAATGCTAATTTAGAATTTCAATCTGAAAATATAAATTTTTAAAAGCATATTGAAACGTGATCTGTCTATATCACGACTGCAAAAATCGTCTAGTTTGACCGGCAAAACTATATATAAACCGGTATGATCGGAAGAAAACATGTAAACTCAATTAAATTGTAAGTCTAGAACCTCCACAAATCGTTTTGTTCGAGCTGAATTTCTAAGAAAGATGATGGATTAAGAGGTCATGGTAGGACAAAAGTATGATCAATACATAAATGCTAATCATAAATGAGCAGACATGCAGACTTCAGTGTACTTTTTTTGCTGCAGAGTCCTAGAAAGAATGGACATCAAGGGTCATATCCCCGACATTTCGTTTCAATTACATGAAAATACCCGCCTAAACATAAAGACGGTGTACTGGACAACAGCTAATGTGGTAGATTAGCAAAGTTTTTTGATTTTTTTTAAATTCTACAATTGTGATTACTTTTTAAAACTAGGAGATGGACAAAATGTATTCGTCAGTCATGCTTCTAAAAATTTTGGCAGCCGTTGAAGAGAAACGAGACCAGTCTCTAGTGCAGTACATAAAGCTCACAAAACTTCAAAAAGTAGCCCACACTGAAAACATCAATGGTATGTGCATAACAGAACTGATTGCAGTCATGTGCGGTCAAAAGTTGTAACAGCATATTTTTGGTAAGCTAAAATAGTATTACTATTAAGATTTTTGTGACTACTGCGACTGAGAAAGGTAAACATATACCAAATATGCCGATTTACCTAATGAGTTTTCGGTGATTTTCTCCAAAATCTATTTTATTATACACTTGTTTGATCACTGTATACTTTATTCTGATAATTAGCAGCGATGATTTAATAAGAGTGACTCGCAAACTAATATTATTTTGAAGAACTAATAAAAATAGAATTCTTCGCCAAATATAATGAACTCATTGACTCGAAAATTTGCGAGTATTCTTTACCAGTCTCTGAGAAATGTCTATAAACCCTATTACAGTATTTTATTTTTTATGTGCCGAAGCTTTGAGTGAAAGTGTAAAGGTGAAGCCAGCCGCCAACGCAACATGATCTTTACACTCGCTAGCATTTTCGTCGCGCTATCACCAACACAATGTTCGAGCGTAATCAGAAGCAAACTTCATATTGCCTGTTATACAGCAACGCTTCTTCATCGATTGGCCACAAAATCTTTTTAGGAGGATAGCGGAGCATTTCAAAAATGTCACGGTTGACTGGTGTTCGACGAAACGGTTTTATATAAATGAGGGCGGCAGCCTGAAAAATCTTTGGTGAATGAACTTCTTTTTTTGGAGATTGACAAGTCGTGGGAAACCTTTCTTCCTCAAAAATGGGCCGCGAGTAGCAAAAGATTAAGAAGCACTGTTTTACAGGATTATGTCAAACATATTAAAACAAAGCTTACTTTTGATTACGTAAATAAGAAGGCCTGAAGCCATTATTAGATTGCAGTATTTCGTAATGTGGTTCAGCGCGATCAAGAGCTATCGTTTATCATCAGATCGCAAGTTGAATTTCTCCATTATTTCTGTGTGTTTTAATGTTGTTGTGCCCTAGGAAAAGACTTGTTACAGCTAAACGAGCTCTTTGACAGTAAGTATAAAAATGCAGCAGATTTTTCTGTGACCAAAGGATAAAGAAATGCAACTTTACTATCATTAACTACAATTTTGACAAAAACTTTTGATGTTGTTGCATGCTACCACTGATTGGCAAAATGCACATTCTTTTTTCGAATCAGTAGTAACCTCAACAGCGCGTTCATCACACTGCGAGTGTTTGCTGTTATTGTGTGAAGTCGTCACAACGACTCTCTCAAATACTTTCATGGAATGTAGGTTTAATCATTTCCGTTATCAATATGATATAAATACATTTTTCCTCAGTAAAGTGAAAATCCAAAACAATGCTTAATAATATTGGAGAAACCAAAAGATTTTCTAAAAGAAAGTTATGGAAACGATTTACGTCATTCTTAAATCTATAGTATTTTTAAAAATAAAATAAAAATTATGTATTGATATTGAAAGAAACAAAGACAAAGGCGCGCCCGAACAAATAACCAAGAAATTTTCAAAAAGGATATTGGCCTAATTATATTTTGAAATCATAGCAAATTATTAAAAGTCTGCTTTTGCCATAATTTGATGCAAGCTTGTTTTGAGTTGGTAAAAAACATTTAACGTAAATAAAAAAATGTGTTTTAGGATTTGGTTGTTTAACTTCCGCAGTTTTAATTGTTCCTAAGTCGGATTGCTGCGAGATTAAATTGACATCGTAATTTCAAACCAAAACTAAACAAAATTGGTTCTGAAATTATTGTCCCATTGCTTTCTATCAAGGTGTTGCTAATTAGCACTAGGTTAACCTCACTAAAATATTGCATAAACCAACTAGGACTCAGGTTTAGTCAAATTCTTATATCTTTTTTCAAATTATGCAATGTGTAGGTAAATAAATGACATTTTGAGTATGTTTTGCAACCAGGCCAAGTTTATTTGCTCTATATGATACAACAGCACATATATAGGCGCACAACCAAGCACACACCTTTTGCGATAGGAATAAAAACACTTCTTTGACAGCATATTAACTCTATTGGGGTTGTTGTTGTTGTTGTGATTACCCCTTCTCTTCCTCCGGATGGAGGTACGGCACGAACGGAAATTTAGGTTCATGCCGTCAAACTAATTGAAATTAGGCTGGGGGAAAGATGGCAGCCCATTTCGAACCAGTCATGAGTGACTGGTAGCCCCACCACCAACAAGGCGGACTGCCAAATATTAACTCTATTCGCCAATTAGTTTAGTATCAAAAGCTAATTTCTTGATAAAGTATAAATCACATAATCAAAAATGCAGTTCTCCATTTTCGTTTGAGTTAGATCTGTCTTATTTGCTTATGCATATGAGGTCACGCTTGGTTTGCTTCTGTTTAGTAACCACTGCTGGACCCCTCAACCTGTCTACTACATAAAGATGAAGGCTCGATAAGCGCCTTTTTCTGTGCCCTGCGTTACTTCACCTAATCGTTTTCGTGCTGAGTCGCAAGCAGGGAAGTTGTGAATACCTTTTCTAAAGTTTTTGGTATGACTCGACATGGGAATTGAAGCCAAGTCTATCAACTGTGAAGCGGACACTCCAATCACTTCACCAGAGCTTCTCAGCATATGGATCGCACCCCGTTTGGGGTCACGAATTGCAATGCTGCGGCAGCAAAAAATTTGCTCCAAGGACGATAGCCTATCATTACCTAGAATCGAAACACATAATGAACTTCACAATAAGATGAAAAATTTTATGCACCGTTTTGAAACATGACTTTCTTATAGAAAAAATCGGTCAAAAGATCACTGAAAAGTTTCTGCTTTGAAATGGCGTCTCAAAGCGAAAAGTTTTGAGATCGCTTGAGCTACTACATCACGCTCTTCAAGAATGCTGTCATTTAGCAAGAATTGTTTCGTCAATTTTGAATTTAGGCATTAAGGAACATTTTTCCTTTGAAACGTTTGTTTAAAGATTTGAGTTCTTTGTCTTATAATTTCGTAAATGGGGACTTTTTTTTTATTTGTACTACAACAGTGAGATAAATGGCATTAATAATATCTTATAACGTTAATAACAACTTTATTTGTCAAGCTGTAGATTTGGTTTATAAATTGTTTGAACATCTCGGAAATTCTGTTCCTCATCAGAGGTTGAAATTTTGGAGAAACTACTTTGATTCTCAAAAGATATTACCACCAGCGGTTGCAGAACAAGGAGAAAATTTCCAGGTTTTCAATTGTCTTCTTGGTTCATGGAAAAAATGACGTAAATGGGCTAATCTCATTTTTAAAGTGACGTGTGGCTTTTTGGGATCAATTCAATCCTTTTTAAAACTTTTTTCGACTAATTGCAGGCGTGAACACCTTTAGCTATTAAACTACAATTTGTACATAAATTTGAGCAAAACTGAATCTTAGGTGGACTAAAAGACCTACAGTAGTTATACGGAAACAGCACAACTAAGAGAAGTTAATAACCTTGTTTTTATATTTATGTAAAAACAAGAACAGTATTTCTAAGCACATGGTTCAAGTCGACAAACGCTTTAATTAAAAAAATTGCTGCAAATATAAATGATGCACGTGAAAGCCAGGCTTTGCAAAATACTGTAATGAGAATAGAAAAAAAGAAAAATTACGCCATAGCTTGCTTAATAGCACCCTCTTTATCTCAATTGCATAATTATTAGGTGTAGGATTGAAAATTAACAGGGCACAAGAGGCACTCTTGTCACAACATTTGAGTGCGTGGGAGGCACACTGCGCAACATGGTAAAGAGATAAGCAATTAACTTATCAATAAACGAACAGGTTGTCATATCAACCAGATATGCAATGTGCTTTTACATTGAAAACACAAATTTTTAAACTTAGTATTGTGAATATTCTGAAATGAAAACGCCACATGTAGCATTGGTAAAAACCTTTTAGAGTCACAATCACATATAAAAGACGTAAACAAAAAAACAAGGTTTAAGTTAAACGTAAATGCCAACTAAACCTTGTTAATTCTTTGTTGTCAATTTTAATTATATTTAATGTTGAACAAGCTACATCGGTAGCTATTAACATTGCATTATCTATAACTAGTAGGCCAGAACAAGACACGAAATACCGACTAAAGCTGGCGGTGCAGAGCTTCAATGCGACTTTAAAATTGCTTTTCGGTCAAAATCTTTTGATGACCCTCTGAGCAGAGACGGTACCGCACCAGGTCGACGCAACTTGACGCAATACCACTACTGATCAAAGCGTCACGAAATCCCTATGGCAAAACAAGTTTTTCACAAAGCTACTTATGATAATGTGTCTACGTTCCTAAACCAAAAAGTTATCTAATTTCATTCAAAATAAGTCTAAACTTCTCTGAAGAGTATATGTTCTTAGAACCTCCTTAAAAGGAACACTTCATTGTAAATCATAAATGCAAAATTTATTTCAACTCTCTTGTATTTGAAAGTCTTTGCAAAGCCATTATTATTGGTGAGAAGTTGTTGATAAGCTATAAATATTATATAAGCATGCGGCAAAGCTTAAATATTTGCTGTTGCTGATATCTGCAAATCTGCATGATACAGATTGCAGCAATAGATACGTCAAAGGTTACACAACGGCACCTGAAAAGAGCAAAACAAAAGGAAATTGAGAAATTTAAGGCTGGAATGAAGTAAGAGCATTGCAAGGTTTTAATATTCAAAAAAATAAACGACCTTTGGCCTTGCGATAAACTCGTAAGTCGTAAGGTGGTTCGCATATACGTGAGTCTATGTGACACAATGGGAAAAGAGAGTTGTTGCCATCATTTTGTAGTGTTCCGCTGTATCTTCGTATTCGAGCAAGTGGCAAACTCCACATTTTTCAATCCTTCTGTCAAAAATGCTGGACGTCATAAATATCCAAATATATATATATATGTGCTTGGTTCTATAAATGGCTACGACTAATCAAACTCTTTAATTCAACAAAACAGAAAGACGCAGTCAAAGTAGTATAGAGCAGCGGGCAATATGAAAAGTGCTGGGATGGTTTCTTTATTGCTCCTTTGTGGCTGCATTGCCCACGTGAGCAAAGTTATTTGCTGTTTGAACTCACCAAATATGAAGGCACTTTTCGAACCTCACGTGACCACAACGGTGGCAATTATTGCGAAACAATACAACATCTATGTTAGCGCTGTGTAGGAGCAATTACGTAAGCTTTAGGAGAAAGCGAATGCACCAGCAACAGCGTCGTAGCTGCGGTTGGTTACTGTATAATTGCAGCATTCCAAAACTGCACAACTCCCTGTTGTTGTTAAGCGCAGCGCTTCTATTTTTAGTTGAACAAAATAGCTTTGTTTTCAAAGTTTAACGTGTAATACTTGTTTTTTCACGATCGGCATGCAGATAATGTTTTCTGCTACTCAAAATACATAGTATTTTTCCTAGTACAGCAAATACCTTAACTAATCTGCGAACATTCCTTCCATGAATTTTTTCATTGTACCGATGAAGCCTCTTTTGGTCTAAAAACGAACTGTTTTGCCAAAATCAGTGAAAATTTGGAGGGAGTAAACAAGACAATCAGTCAGTCACTATTGAAGCTCTTAGCGTATAATATTTTGTTCTCAGTAAGACAGTCAAAAACAGCTTCAAAAACATTGAATCACAAATAGGAACAACAACACATTATGCCTTTGTCGCATTGGAAAACAATTGAAAAAATGTACAGTTGTTCTTAACTCAATATCATAAACAAAAAGCGTAGTATTTAAGTCTTTAATTCAGTTAATTATTTCCTATTACCAAGTCGAGTCATGTAGTGACTAAGAAATAACAACCTCGTACAAAGCGACACAAAGGTAGAGTTTTGATCTAGTTTATAAATTAATAAACAGTAAATTAGAGTGTGGCTATTTTTACCATATAAAACATTATACCTATAAACCATGTTATATACTTGGTCAAATAACAAACGTTAGTCATTGCAGGTGCGTACCGCAAATAGAATAATCTTCCAATGGCATATAACAAACCCCAGCAACAAAAAGTGAAATTGGGCTGCTGTGAGCGAAACTGACCACAGTACTGCTTTTGCATCGCAAAAATTTGAGGCTACACAGCTGAATTCGCTGCCACAAATCGATGACGTAATTGCGTGGGATGGTATAGAGTAGACTTTGGTCACATGTTGTTAAGCAATCACAAGACTTCTGGACTCGATTGTTATCGATCTACCAAGCTCCTTGCGGCTGTTAGGAAACCAAAACAATACATTACTCTAACTTGCATAACTACTTGATTAATATCAAAAAGAATCTTTACTGCAATATCTCAATCACCAAACCCACCGAGACAATTTTGCAATCTTAAACACTCAGCAAAAACTGATGACCTAATTTGCTTTATAAACGACCATTTATTGAGGACAGTTAGCTTCGTAGCGTTTCTTACAAAAACAAAACTTGCAAGAATTAAATTGAGCAATCGAATAGGCAAAATGCAAACACAATAGACGCCTGAAAAAATGATTGAATAACCTTTGGTTAGGTGGAAAATGTTATTGTCTTCAGACAGTACATTTATCTTTAAATATTAGCTTCCAAAAGCAGTTTCTAAAGCTCTACAGCTAGAGAAGTAGCAGGCGGATAGACCTCCACCACCATTTTTAATAAAGTGTCAAAAATTCGAACATGACGATAATTTTTAGGCACTAAATAAGAAACACTTACGCATAAGAGAAAATTATCAAAAATATTTACGAGTAAAAGAAAAGATGACGATTTTGTTGGCGTAATTAAATGACTTTTTGTCCAACTGTCAGAAGCGTATATATGTAGTTTTCCGCTGCCACAATGTGAAGACTTATTTATTGCAGCCTAATTGAGCAATCCGAATTCTTTGGCTCCCTTTGGCAAGTGCGTGTTTCTTCATTGCCCCAAAACTCGACAGCCTTGGGAGAATTTTTTTCAACATGTCTTTAGAAAGGTCATTTTACCTTACACGCTGCAAACGAGGAAGTAAGTTTTTATTTACGAAAAAATAAATTGATGGGCTTTTTTTGACATTACTTATCTGGGAGCATCAAAATCAAATTTTTAATCTGCTTTGAAAGAAATTAGGTTTGGGTAATTGCCATTGCAAACATTTACGGAAACTTATGCCCAAGTTTGGTAGTTTTAGTAAAAAACGTTTCACTTGATTTTTGAAAAATAAAAGTTTAAATTCTTTAATACCTTTTTTGCACTTTCAACTAACATTTTAAAGACACCGCATCTATTTCTACTCTTTTAATAAAGGGTAGTACACGTGTAAGTTGCTCTTATCTGACAACATATTTGGTTTTGGTTCTAGTAAATGCAAGCAGAACTTGCAGATGAATTGAAAACGAAGTTCTTAAAAAAGGAGAAATGTACTGTAGTTTTATATTCTGATTACAATTCTGAGTATTTGAAAAAGTAGCATGAAAATAATAAAACAAAACAGTTTGTGCCTTTTATTGCCAAGGAAGACCCAAAACAAAAAAGATAAGAATTGGGCTACAGCCATCGTTAGTTCCTGTGGTGTTAGTTCTAACGCTACTTATGCACACGCTACGGTTTTTTCAAAAAAGGAACATTTTTGTATCAAAACTAATTTTATTACTGATATTTATTTTTAACGTCGCACTTGGTACATGCTATAAAAGATGTGGGTAATGCCAAAAAATTTCGGGCAAAAAGTTTTGCCCCCTCCTGCCAAAAAAGATTTTTAGCTTTTAAACCCCATCTTTTTGAGATTGACCTTCAAAAAACTCCTAAAACATTTAATTTTTTAAGGTTGATTCCGAAAAAAGAAGAAAAATCTTGAAAACGGTCCCCGTCCGCTCTATCATTCGACTGAACGAAATTGACCCGCCAGCAAAAAGTTCGCACATATCTGAGTTAGATTATTGGTTTATAACAATTTTTCGCAGGGCGTTTGCACTAGTTTTTGCAACTGTCCTCCCAAAGACAATGAGGTGTTTCAGAATGACGTGTAAATGTATTTAAAATATGAGAAACAAGTCTCACACCATCTAAAAATTTTGCCAACTCATGTACACAATATCCAATCTTTTATTTTGCAATTACAATGTACTTGATTCAGGAAAGAGATATTAATTTAAATGCTTGATTGTACGGCTAACTATTAGTCTTCCAGTTTGCTAGTTTGCAGGCATTTAGCCTTATTGAACAGCGATTCTTGGGTAAGAAATCTGCAAAATCCACATCACCAGCCCAAAGACCAGCTTAAACGAAATTCTATCCAAAATGCTTAGGTTTATCTTTCGACGGTTTCTCTTTTCGTATTCCAAGAAAAACAGCTGTATAACAATTTCCTTAGTTGGTATATTTGCAAAAAGTGCAGAAAATTATTATCAGAAATAAAAAGTACTGACTTTAGTGCTTTACAGATGCAAAACAACTGATGCGACTTTTAAAAACAAAGAACGTAGCAAAATTTATGTTTGGACACCATTGCGTGGAATGATGGCGCTTGAAGCGCCATCAACGCAGTTGATGGGCCTGAGTTTAGCCGCCTTTTCAAGTCTTACCAAGACTACAAGTGAGATATTCCTATTTGGCACTCAGCAATTTGAAGACGACATCAAATGTGTTCAGTCAGGATTAAGAAATGCCCTGGCGCAAAAGCAGCGTTACAATAATGAACATCCGAAGAATTTGCGCTATTTCATTTCACTGTTTACAAACATGTTCCAGTGATAGTCACAGGGAGGTGACAAAAAGCCATCGTACAACAACAACAACCTTTTGCAGTAGTAGCTGAATAACAATGCACTGAAATCACAAGGGTGTTGTTGGAAAATGCAACAAACAATCTTGTTTCTAAGTACTCAAGGGTGCACTAATTGATCGCATCAGTTAATTTTTGATCTGATACAGGCGCCGTATCATGAAAGCATTAAGTGCCATTTTCAAATTCAAATAATGCTCCGGGCAGAAAACAAACAAGGCCGAGTGTGTAGACTGTAACACCGGCGCCTTTGCCTCTCAAACCGCCTTAAAACACTAAAGATGCGCGCCAATGTTTTTTCTGTCTTTTGCAAACAATGCCAGTCGTAAAACCCTGTTTTATGAAAGCCTCTGCAAGTCATTCAAAAACTACTTTAAAACAAATTATCAATTTAAATGTTCAAAACTTTACCATAAAATAAACAATTGCACAAATAAAAAAACTAAACATTTATTGTCACTGAAAGTTGTAGTTACAGGAGCCTCAAAGGGTCACTGAATTTTTGATTCATTCTGTCCCATCATTTGCTGTCGAGGACACATATCTTTTTTTGAGCATACGGTAAGCAGCAAACTTTCTTGGAGCTGAACAAATTGAGGCTTAAAAAGTGTCACAAAAATAATCTTACACAAAAAATATTTTTGATATGATATTTCAAATTGATTGTTGCTATTTCTCTTCAATGCATCTCCGACACAGCTTACGTTAAATTCTTAGAGCAGTTTGATCACGAAAAATCAGATTTTACTATTTTGAACTAAATCTCTAGTAAATGTAGCTTATTTAGGAAATTACTTTTTATAACTGGAACATGGTTACATCAAAGTGTATTATAAAATGACTACAAACCGACTATTTAGCCTACTTTTTATTAATAAAAGTATTCAGCTCTGTCATTTCCATGACAATAAACATTGAAGAGTTTTTGAGTTATCTGACGTAGATTCAGTACACTATAATCATATTTTAAAACTACATGTTGTAAAGGTCATCTTTTAATCAATGTGCTCTGAAAATTTACGAATTTTGTGAATTACTGCTGGCTTTTGAATAAACTCTTTTGAAATAAGTCGCAGTTTTTGAATACTTATAATGTAATAAAATAGAGCTGAGGTATTGATAAAAAAAAATCCTAAGCTATTTAGAAAACAGCCAAACTATAGAAACCGCAAAAAATTAGGATTACGAAAAAATTTGCTTTTTACTCTACTCATAGTAATGTAATGTCAGCCCACATTATTCAAAACACGATCTATCTGTTATTGCAAATACGCCTGTTTATCGTTCTTTTACCAAAAAACAACCAACGGTTAAATGGCAAAAACAATCAAATTGTCAAAATAAAGTGGCCGTACAAAAACAAAACAGTTGTTATGCTACCTAACTATATACCACTCACTGCATGCCAATGCAAGATAAAACTAAGGAAGATAAACAGGACGGAAGTTTTAACTATTTGAAACTGGCGTATTGTGCGACAAGAGGGCTCTATAATCATGTGACTTCATTGAACGCACCAGAAAAAGCATATTGAATAGAACACTGGCATTCAAAATTGACTTTTAATCATTGTAGAATATCATATATGATATGATACAGGTAACGAAATTGCTTTATCTGTAACATGTGACGAAGGTATAAGGCAGTAAAAGGTAAAAAAAATATTTCACAGTCTATGTCGTTATTTCATCACGTTAAAATTTGTAATTTAGGTCGTAAACGAAAAAACATTCTGGTATAAACTGTAGTCCATGACGGCAAGATTTCCGGTTTGAATTTATAGATAAGTTTACTTGCAGAGGATGGGCCGCTGGCCAAATTCATACTACAATAAAAAGCACACCACACGTTGTGCTAAAACTGAGTTTCAGTGAAGCAAATGACTAATAAACTTAGCTACTGCTAGCATGAAAAAAGTTTACCACTACTTAACGCAAAATTTCTTCAATCCCCTTCTAAAAAAAAGCAAAATGCATTCATGTTTATACGGCCGTCGACTATTAAGTCAAGCATACGGAAGATATCGAAAATGCTGCGCTGGACACTGACAAAAAACTGCTACAAAATGGCTGTTTACCGGGTGAAAAATTGCAATTCTGAAAAAAACTTGCTGAATGGTTTTGTGATCAATCCGTCACGCATGACTGAGACGTAGCAGCAATAATCCGTATTTGGCTCGGCGTAATTATTTATTGTAGATGGTGGAAAATAAAATTAAAAACGCAAAATATCCGGAAAACAACTGACCAAAAACGTCATGCTTGCTTTAGCTCGAGGTAAGTGAATTATACGTCTGTTCAACCCACCCGATGCCATAAGCATTGCTTTTTACTCTATACTGTATCGCATTTGGAAAAAGATGAATTTTCTTCCAACTTAAAAACTTCTTGGCTAACAGCATCAACACTCTTTCCAACGCAACAAAAGTAATTTTAAAAAAATTGCACAAACAGTTTAGCTGCGTTTCTTGTTTCGCCGATAAATTTTTTACATGCTGAAAAAATTTGCGCTGGCGGCCACTTAAATCTTTAACGTTAATAGAGTACTTACAAGGCTGCTATGCCATATTCAAAACAGGGTCATAGTCCATGTGAGAATATATCATTTAGAAAAGCTTATGCAGCTTGTACGCTACCGCTTAAAGACAGGGCCGTTAAAAGAACAGTTCGGGCCCGGTACCAACATTAATACCGGGCCTTCTTTAAATAATCAAATTTCTATATGTGGGGTAATAAGTCAAGCACAGTTATAATACTATGTCTATGGAATAATATAAGGCTAAAAGTAAGTCAGAAAACAAAATCTGAATAACATGCAATGTATCATTATCAGTCACCAGCAATCGGTAAGTAAAATGCAATCTTGCTGTTTAATAGAGATAACAAAACATAACAGAATTGTTGTAAAATGATTTTGTAAAATCTGACCATAAACAAATTAATTGATCCAATATGGGATATCTGGGTTTAAGATTTAGGATTTTGGGGCTTAAAATTATATTATGCTTAGGAAGTGACGTGCTTTTAGAGTTACAGGAACCAGATTTCATGTTTCTAACCAAGGAGCCAGGAAGCACTCTGGGGGGGCCAAATTTTTTTAAAAAGGAGTGTTTAAGCAAGTTTTTTGTGGCCAAAATGAAGAAAACATTAGTCGTCATGCCTCAAAAATTATTGCATAGTTTATGCATTGGTTGGCAGAAAAGTAGAAAGCTTAGGTCAAGTTTACTGTCAACATTGCACGCGACGTTTTCAAAACTACAGGCCACCAAAAAATATTTGGACCCGGTACCAAAGGTACCCCCTGGACCCCCTTGTCCACGCTCTTTAACGAGTATAATTGTGGAAAAGAGGAATTTCCTTTTCTTTCTCTTTCGTTCTCATTTTTATCTGTAGTTCAGTGTAGAGCAATTTTTCAAATGTTTGTTAGCTAACTCTAATTATAGTCAGGCTACGTATTTTTAATACCATACAACATCACTTATCATTTTGTTTTGGGATGTTTAATCAGTAAATTTCTTGTGATTAGTTTATTAACCTGTAATGTTTTAAAGAAGGAAAGGGTTGTCAGAAAACCTTTTGGTATCTTTTTTGTTTTTTTTGGCTAGTAAATCGTGAGCCAAAAAATTTTTTTGTTCTTGAACATAAGAATCTTGCAGGATTTTTAATGCAAGCTATCTTTATGCTTTCGAATTATTTTTCTTCTATTTCCCTGAGTTCGCAACGTGGGTTTGGCTGCAACCGAATAAAACAAAGAAGAATCAGACAAGCACTGATTAACATCACATAATAGCTTGCCCAATAATTTTTTGTAATTAATACATTAACCAGCAAAAATCTTCCAAAATAAAAATTATCATTGATTGCCGCAAAGCTAGACTATCTTGCACAACACGATTATCCGCCTACTTTTTGAAATCGCAATAAAAACAACCAGTTTCGTTGATCGTTAGAAATAATAACCACGCTGATAAAACATTATTTTATTGTCTACACATTTACTGATAACATGTTAAGATTAAGTAAATTATCACTTCACACAAAGCAAATTTATCAGTGGGATCCACGTAAAAAGGAGGCAAAGCGTCAGTCAAAACCGCTTTAAACCGGTTTTTGGCAGTTCTGCACACGACCGGCTCGTGAAAACAGATAAGAATTAGCCTCCTGTAGATTTCATTGAAACAACATTTCAAAAATCAAGCGTTCTCTTAAAACCAAAATTGAGCAAAACAGCTATATTCATTGATTGAATCTTTACGACTATACCAATGTGACTGTGCATAAAAAATCAGAGGGGTTGATATAAAAACTATCACAACACATTAACGGCAGAAATAGGAAGATTTTGTGATGTGATTGTATTGTAAAAGTCAATAATTGTTGTCGGTATTTCAAAATACTTCAGCTAAGTCAAGGCACAACAAGCATTCAGCACGCTTCACATGGCTTGGCATTGGAATTTCAGCAACTTTCTTTAACATTGTTAGGGTTGAAAGCGGAGTGTAATTATGTATGCCTATGCCTGTGCAAATATTATGGTAGAGCAATTACACCTGCCCATTCATTTTACGTTAGAAACAAAACAAACACAGATGCCAGTTACGGTTACTGACCCTGGTTAGTGAAATACTTTTAAATGATCAAAACACTATAGCAATCGTGATGGTGTTATGGTCAAGTCACATGATAAGTTAGGGTGAGTACCGTTAGGTAACAGGGATAAACGCCCCAGTTACCTTTTCACAGCTAGGTTTGTTAGCAAAATCGGCAATATTGTAGCCCATATAATGCTAGTGATCACGCAATTGGAACAACACCACTGCAAATGGACAAAAAACAACTCGTGCGTTATTTTATCTCACTATTGAAAGCAATCGCCTTCATCGTAAATATTGTTTACTACGAGGACTGTTGTTTCGCCATTTTCTCTTCACAAAAACCTTCGCAGTTGCAGCATAGATCTGCAGAGCAAACGTCAAAAACAAATCAAATTGCGCCACTGAGTTGAAGTCATGTGGATTGCTTTAAGGCATAAAAGTGTAATTTAAAAAGTGGCGCAAACTGTTGATTGTAAACGTGTTTATTAGGTACTCAAAATGTTAAAAATTAAACCTTTTTTCTTGAAAAAAGTTTTCGGTACAAAGTTCAAGTTTAACAACACTCTCTTTAAAGAGAGTCAAAAATTACTTAAACCAAAAATGGATATTGAAGCTAACATTCAGTTCAGTGAGGACCATATTTATATATGCAAAAGTAACTAAAACCAGCAACCTTTTAAATTGCAAAGATTTATATTAAACATTACTTTTAAAGCAATATCTATTTTGTTTACTAGAGGAAAATTCAGAGAAAACGAAGAAAACTGTTCTGTCGTAAGTTGCAAGTCGTAAATGAAGGACAATCACAATGCTTCTGAAAGTTTGACCAAAGCCATAAGATAAACTTCCATTGATAACTCTGTATTGCCACCCAACGAATTAAACACAGAATTTTTGAACTACGTCATTTTTTAATTCATGATTACATTCAACTGATTTTTTGCAAGTAAAAATAATTAAAGTGTCCATCTAAGGTTGTTCCGTCTTCAATTTTGGCTACAAATCAACCATTACCTTACAGGTACGATCCACACGAACGAACTTTGAGGATTGAGAAGCACTAGTTCAGTCCAAATCGCATTAGCTCTCAAGACAAAAGTTGCTTTAATAAAAGCTATTCAAACGCATGCGACTGTGGCAGAAAAATTGAAGCCGAAATTTAACAGGAAAGGCGCAATAAAGCCTCCCAAAAAAACTAGGCTTTATAAAAGTTTTTAAGAAAAAATTACTAAAGCTACAGCAAACGTTTTTTTACAAAAACTGAAACATGTAATACTTTTTTTGAGAACAAAATGGCGATTAAATAGTTGTTGTTTTCCTCACATCAAGATAGTTATGAGTGGACGCTTCCCTTCTATTCTTATCTTTCCATAACAAACACTACTCTTTCTGTGGGAAAGAGTAAGATACCTTGGATTGTTCTTAGAAAATGAGAAACAAAATTGTGTTACTCAAATTGAAAACAATTTCAAGAACTTTGGATGACAAAACCTTTTGTTTTGAAACCAGAACCTTTTCTCCGTCAATGCATAAATACAAGTTTGTTGTCGAAAATGTGCTGACCGAAGTCAAATGGTGACACGCAAGTTAAGAACCAATTTTCATATAAATTAATGGCAGCTTGTACTATTATAAACGGCGGCTGAACTTGCTCTGCAATCTTCGTCGTAAAACTCTGCTAATCTTATTTTGTTCTTATACAATTGTTAAATCTTTTTAGGAAAACGCATCGTCATAGATAAGTTCAAAACAAAGAATCTCTATTTTGTTTATCAAGTACATATTTCATTTTGAAAACAGTGAGGCAATGAGCAATTTATAAATCTTTTGTTTTTATCTGCCACGTTATCAGATCATCAATGTAACGTAGCATGCACCGTTCCGGATATGCATCAGTATTTTCATATGTTCTATTCTTCGGAACGTGTACAAACACAATAAGCTTCAACATTTTTAAAGAAATAGGCAGTTTTAATAAAATGCAACTACTTCCCTAGGACATAAATATGTGATTACATAAAAATATGCTGTTTATTTTTCTTTGGTCTGCTTGTTAATACGTAAAAGATAATTTACAAAAAATAATGGCAGTTCGTGCATGAGGTATCTACTGTATGTTGCATTTCAAAAATGAAGCAGACATTGTGAAGGTTATTCATGGCATCAATACGCAACCCAGGGCAAAATAAGTAGGTTGTGTAGAAAAAAACTCAGAACTCATCACACTGCATGCGTACGATAATTTGATATAAGAACTTAATCTCGTACTGGTGCACATGTAAGAAATATGATTCCAAATATAAAGTGCTGAGTTATGGTTAAACGAGCTGACGCAGATAATGCTGCCATTACACCGTGGCTTAAAGATAAACATCAAAAATTTGCATTTGCACATAAAGCCGTTTCATTGAAGGAGTGCGGTCTTTTCACTTTAAAAAGCACTGTTTTGATTTTTTGTCATATCCTTTTATGCTTTCGTCACTGGAACTTTTTCGTCGCTTACGCGAAAGCATGGATGTGTTTAAACTCACTTCAGAGGGTTTCAAAAACTTAAGAGAAAAACCCGCAGTGAGCATTTGTTTATTTTCATTGCAGGCAATCACGACGAAGGAGAGCATTAAACATCAATTTATGCCGCACGGACGTTTCACAGAATAAAATCCTCCAGTTGAAACTCGGGCACATTATGTTCCACAAGTAAACCATCATCAAAATCCCACCAATATGCCGAATACGTTTTTGAGGAGGCAATTAAGGCCAGAAAAACACTTTAAGAGTTTGTAAAAGTTGTAATAGCTAAATTGTAGTTTGGTAAAAGACAATACGAATGTACTCATTCTCCATGAGCAAGAACCGCAACTTCCTTGTAAAGCCAAGCAATAACAAGTAGCACATAGTACATGGCGCATAGCGCATAGCAGAAGTTTCTTTGACAAAGGTTATTATTCTAATGAATAATGCCAAAGATGCTTACTAGCTTTAGCTTACCAACATTTCACTAGAAAACTGTGAAATGGGTATTGACTGGGTATACTTACATTATCAATTCCTAACTAACCGATTAAGTAAATAAAGAGCTCTCGGTTCAACGCAGCGTATTTGTTGAAGTGAAGATAATTGTCGGTGTTTTGTTGAGTTCATATGTGCCTTGCACAAAGTTTGTGGATGGCTGAAGAGTATGTTTCTCAACAAATGGTGAAGCTACACAAACTGATTACAGTCATCTTTATTGTTGTTACCCAGATCTTTCTCTTGGGATGGGGTGTGGCAGAATACCATAGAGCTTAGGATCCGGGTAACTTTCACGGCCTGGACTAAGAATGGCACCAAGGGAGGAATTGCCAAAAAAATTCCGTGAAAAGAGTGCACTGCAGGATGGGACAGTATGAGATCAGAGAAGTCGAGTGATCACAATTACTGCACCAAGGATGCTCCTTCTGAAGAGATTACAATTTAAAAGAAGCCTGAGCTCGTTGCAAGAAAGAGAACACAACAAGTCAACACTAGTTCTTGACTAAAGACCTTGAGTATATACGTATCAAAAAATTTAGAGATGACAGCACGCCTCCGAAAGAAAAGACAAGTAAACAAGCTAGGAAAAAAAGTGGAGCTGAAATGAACTGCGTATGGCTAAAGTCGTGCATCCATGGAGATTGCCTGCAAATCAATTGTTACTCGTTGCGTGCTTCTGTGCTTTAAACTACGCTTGCTCTTAATCATTGCCTAAAATTGCGCAATTAACTAGGCAGTTCGCTGATCCAACGCATTGGTAGCTATGCACTTCTTGTGCTGTGTTGCATGGATTGTAACTGCAGGTTTGCATTAACAGCTTATATATCAGGATTTGTGTTTTTTTTACAGATGTGATTTGTTATTATGTTGCTAAGTTTTAAGTGAATAAAAGCCTAAGTTCGGTTGTTACAATATCCATCCTGGTTGGTTTAATTGCCTAGTGGTGCAGTGTACCACTCAAAGAGTTTATAGTAATCGAGATCTATTTAAAACCCTTGCCTCTATAAACATTGCACGTGATCACCAGGTCTCGTCAAATTATGGGAGGGAGGCTTTTATTATTTGCAATACTATTACTTTGTGAAATAGCCGCGTCATTCGCGTGAGCATGTATTTAAAGCGCGTAGATTGCCTTTCTAACTCAATAAATCGAATTGCTTAGTGGTTGTCAAAAGTCATGAATAAATGGAGAGCAGGCAAGGAGAACTGATCACAAAAAGCCCGTTCATACTGATGAGAAGTAAAATGCATCAGGGTGTATCGTAGTGGTCGCATAGATGCCTCAACAATACAAAAAAAAAGTGGTGAGGAAAAGTTGCAACACGGTTAAACTTGGCAACGCTGAAGTACAGAGAAAAAAACTACCCGGGGAAAATTAGGTGAGAACAAACGACGAAATGCTTTGTGATGAAATAAGGGTTCTTAGTGAGGCCCCATGAAGAAGCAGAAATGCAAAGTAAGGCCATGAGAAAATACAAAAGCTTGGCTTACAGCAAATAAATGTGTTTACAAAACAAAAGAACGGTCACGTGTAACGCCAAAGAAGTTGAAAATAGGGTGAGAGGAAAGAGCGAAGTTGAGCAAGCACAGACGACGCTAAAGATTAGCATGATATTAACCAATGAAAGAAAATTTTCTCATTTGCTCAGGTGGAAAGCAAGATATCAGTCCTTCCTGTGCAGCCACCGCAGCAAAGCTTTGGGAGAAGAAGATTAGATAGCCAAAGTATTAGCAAAAAGAAATAAGCATAAATCAGAAGGAAGAAAAGAAGCGGATTGCTAATCTTCTATTGTTATTGCCCACTTTTAGCCCTAACTAAATCTCCATTTGTTACAATTCAAACTGACTTTGAGCCGTTTTTACTATCTCAGCTATATATTCACGACATGTATAAAATCAAACGACACGCTGCATCAGGTCATTAGATCAGAAGTAGGGACAAAAAGTTATCTTCACAAATTGACCTTTAAAAACAAAAAAGTTATCAAATCAATACAGATTGATTTTCCGTAATGAGGCATCAAGGTGATAAGTTTTTGACATATTTGCCAGCTACAAATGACACCTCATTTAAAAACCTTTGCTCTAACATAACTCCTAATTTCCTACCTGCAACCTCTGTTTTTATCCACGAGTGGAAAATTTCTTTCCTGGTTAAGAACTTCTGCCTCAGAGAAATGGCAGCAACGAGAATTTCCAAGCGACAATTCGTCGGACATTAGACCTAGTCGAATTTATGATCGTCGAGAGAGTGGATGGTATTGACTCTTAAAAAGGATGGTGACAATTAGCATATAAGAATATAAATTTTTTATAGAGCAAAAGAGGAAATAAACAGTTGTTTTTTGTCTTGAGAACAAACGGACGTCTTTTTCATCTTTCGCATGAGGACGTTGTTCGTAGTGGGTCAATTATTAGGGCACACTTCAATCAGCAGCTTGATTGCTTTTTCGTTGCACTTAGCAAGACCAATCATTTAGTTTGAGATAAGATGGAACATGAATGCAGTACAGGGTCTGTGGTGCATTTCTCTGCGTAGCACTTGTACGTCTGAGACGCCAATATACTTCCTATTTAGTCATCAGAGTTCGAAATCGTCCAATGCCCGCGTGAAGATCTTTCTGCTAAACTCAAGACTGCCTACAGACGTTGCCTCCCAGTGGTGATGGCCGAGCATCGCGAATGAAGGTTATTAGTGTTCTGATGTACAGTGACAACTACGACCGGCTATCATATATAGAGATGGTCAGAAAGGAAATAGTACTATTCAAGTTAACAACTTAAGCAGGTTTTTCAGTAACGAACTAGAGTAGTTTCAGTTTTAACTGCTTCTAGGTTTACTTGAGTAAATTAAGGCGAAGTAAGGTTACTTTAGTAGTTAAAACCATTACTTAAGTAGATGCAAAAATTTTGATGTCAGTTTACTTAGAATGCAGTAGGCTATGCTAGCATAAAAAACAGCTTTAAATTCAAGTTTTTATTTCGAGCGAATTCTTTATTGAAGTAGGCCATTTTTGGTTTGAACTTTAAAAATTAACAGATAGACCATCGAGTCGACTACTTTAATACTAACTAAGCAAGATGCGCTAAATTATTATCAGTAGGTGGTGTTTTAATAGTTTTTGATTGTATAAAGTTTTTAGTGCCAGAAGTAAATTCAAATACTTTCGAGCGTTTAATTTTTGAACAGCTGTTTAGTGATACAAAATGCCAAAATAGCTTTGAATAAAACTTCAGAGAACGGATCGTTGCAATCTTTTAAAGCAACAAATAAAAACTTGACCGCTTTTGTTAGGCTCTCATCAAATGTGATGGCCAGAATCAAGCAGAGAAGAAAAAGCGTCATTAAGGCAGGTCTATCGAAAATATGCGTTTGGTCAGCATCCTCAATCCAAGTTGTCAGTCAACCAATTGCAGTGCATGGACAAATTATTGGTGGCAAACTACGGGTTATTTGTTTTTGATAAATGATGCTTTGAGGTCGGCTAAATGTAAGGAAGATCCAGCAGTTGCCAAGGCTGAGAAGTGATTTTACGAAGTGCCTCGCCCAAGGACACAACAAGCGAACTTGTCGGCTTGTTCTCCACACTATCTCTTTGGTGCTAAACGCAAAGCGGGAAAGCTTTAAGAATAATTTTTTATATGTTTTTTGATGTGACCGACAAGGGAAATGAACCCAGGTTTAGCGATTGCGAGGCGGATGCTTTAGTCAATATGCTTTCGCGCCGGTTGTGCTTTCCTCAATAGCACACTGTCTGGGTGACCATTTTTGCGAATTGCTGTGATGTTGTTCAGCTCTGGTGGTTGTCTACGTTTGGAGCAGATAGACAGAGCCTTGTGCACTAGAGCTCTAATAAGGTTAATCATCTTTCTTTTTGGGAGGCCAAAAGAATGCCACGATGTGTATTGTTCAGTAAAACCGGTTGTCGGTATACGTAGAGAATTTTGAGTCAGCTTTCTCTACCAAAACGTCAAAAAAGTATGCCATCTTATTCAAAAGTGAAAGGCAAGCAAGAATAAAAATAATTTAGTGCCGAAAGAAAGCTGTCACAGTCGCATCAAAATTTTCATCAACGTAGTGGAAAAACAATACGGCTTTGCTGATATGTCAAAACAATTCCTTTTCATAGTATTGGCAAGAGCTGGGTTAAGTGGAGAGCCCATGGCAACATTATCAATATGTTTGTGCAACATATTTTTGAAACTGAATTCAACTGACATAGTAACTATGTCTAGCAACTCAATAAAAATTTCCTAGGAATAGTAGGCGAAACCAATTTGCTGTTGTACAAAATATCAGCACAGATTTGAATGGCTTTTGTCAGTGGGAGATTCGTAAATTGGCTAGAGATATCGAAGGATTGGAAATAGATGACTTTTAGGTCTAGATTAAGTTGTCAATTAGTTTCAACAAAAGTAAAAGATTCTGGGAGTGGCTAGGATAAAAATCTTGGACGGCTTGATGGAGGCTTGTAAGGAATTTGGCCAATTTGATCATTTTGGGGATAACTTCAGATGAAAGTGACAAAAAACCTCCTCGTTTTTATTCGTTGCTTTGACAAAGTGCAATAATTCGTCCCCTGAAGCTTTGTTCAAAGCTATTTTGTTTAATATTTTGAAGTTTGATTTATATCTTTAAGTATGCAATAGTTTGTTCACATACCATTATCTGCACTTTTCGAAACAGTAGCCAGAGGAACAAAGAAGATAATTTTCTTCTCAAAAAATTCATAATAGTTTGATTTGAACTAAATTCTCTAGTGCCCTCCAATCAAAAGTTATCGTAATAGCTTATCGTCAGCAAAGATGTTTGAAGTTTGCTTAATACCACTGATTCCTACCAAAGTTCTCTTAGGTCTCTAAACAATCATAAAAGATCATGACTAAGAATGTGATCCAAGATAAAAAAGATTTTGGCCACATGCCCTTTGAAACTTTTGTTGTTGTTACCCGACTCCTTCCGCGGAATGGGGGCATGGCAGAAGACCATGGAGTCCCAGAAGCAGGGAAACGGCCCACGGCTTGGACCGGAGGTCGTATGGAGACAGAGAGTCGATAAAGAACAAGAGGCGCAAAGAGTCCGTAGCTGGACAGTGCAGAATGAAATTAGTAGTGCCCTGGCACGGATGACCGCAGTCGCTGCATGAAGGATCTCGATTCTGACAATTTTATAGAGACAAGTTCAACAGAATGCTGTGTCCGTTGCAACGAAGACGAGAGAGGACACAGCGAGGGTGACGAGGGAGCACGAGTTCCTCAATGGAAACCGAGGAAACGTCTTTATGAAAGAATTTAGATTAGGCAGTATGCCTCCAGTAATAGAGTGAATACGAGAAGTGAGAGACTACAAGGGATTGCAGAAGGCAGGAACAGCGCTCCCCGTCTGGCCAACTCATTAGCCGCGTTCCCGGGAGAAATGAGTGTCCGGGAGCCATTGTAGCCTAGTAGCACAGGAAGAAAGAGAAGACAGTTTCTGCCAGATCTGCCAAAAAGTTTGAGGTAAAACGAAAGACACAGAGAAGGACAGAGTGGCAAGGACAGAGCGAGAGTCGGAGAGAAGAAGAGAAATGGCAGACTTGTTGGTGGTCCCGAGACCAGCGGAGAGCTTGAAGGATGGCGCAGGCTTTAGCGGAAAAACTTGAAGAAACTGGTCCTGTCGAAAAGAGCCTTACATCGACGAGAAAAAGGGAATTAGAGCAAGAGCATGGAGAAGAAAGGGTGGACTCCACAGTAAAAAAAGCAGATTTCAAAGATAAGAAGAGCATGCAAAAAGAACCTTCCTAGGAGAACTAGGAGAAAAGTATGAGCAGGTGAGTGGATGCAAAAACTCTCCAGGAGGATCTGGAGAGTCTTGGTTTCACCACAAGTCTGGCCAAACTTGAAATGCGAAAGAAGGTTGGGAGGCGAAGGGCCCGTTGATCAGATGACTGAGCAAAATGGCCCGTTCATAAAATGACAAAGCGAAATGAGTCAGGGTGACTCGTAAGGAAGGTAGAGACGCCTCAGTGAGGAGAAGTAGGATAAGGAGAAAACAAAAAGCAGCTGGTGATGGCGTGACTAGCCGCTCCGTGAAGGCGTTCCAATTTGGTAAAGTTCGTAACGCTAAGGAAAAGAAACCACCCGAGAGAACTATGTGTAAGAACAGGCTGAAGAAAAGCTTTATATAAAGAGAAAGCCACTCCTTAGAGAGGCCCCGTGAGGAACCAGAGATACACCGTAAGGCCTTGAGACGAGTGAAGGACTTGGCCTTAAGCAAAGATATATATGTAGAAAAGGAAAGAGTGTGGTCAAAAGTGACCCCAAGAAAAGTTGGAGTGGGATTGAAACGGAGGTAGGAGTTGAATAAGAAGAGATTGGGCTGGAGGTTAGCTTGTTGAGGATCCACCGTGAAGAAAGAGGCTTCAGGTTTGCTCGGATTGAGAGGAAGATACCAGTACTCAGACCAGAGCTCTATATGTAGCTTCCACCACAGCAGGAACCGAGTGAAAGGAGGACCAAATGGCCAGGCTCGTCAGCATAAATAGCACAGCTGACGGAAGAAGATAGAGAAGCAGGAAGATCATCGACGAAAAGAGAGAAAAGTTCTGGGCCAAGAACGGATCCTTGTGAAACACCTTCACGGACTCCAAAGGAGCGACTTTTGTGATTTTGAAAAACCACACAAGCGCGCCTATCAGAAAGGAAAGATTGAAGCTAAAGAGCAAAGCAAGGAGGAACGCCAGCCAAAATAAGTTTGTTGAAAAAGGGCAGAATGCCAAACAAAGTCGAAAGCTTTCGAGAAGTCGATCGTAGCAAGAATCGTTCGAGAGCCTGCCTTGGGTTTGTTAGGCCCATCCGAAATGAAGTGAGAAAAATTAAGAACTTGATCAAGAGTAAATTGTCCTGGGCGGAAACCCCTCAGCTTGACAGGGAGAGAAAATGGAGTTAGATTCCACAAAGAAGAGTAGACCCGATAAAAGGATGCACTCAAAAAGCTTTGATACGCAGGCGGTGAGAGCGATAGGCTGGAAGGAAGCAGAAGAGTCGAGAGGCTTTCCTATCTTATGGATGGAAATTATAGAAGATGCCTTCCAGATGGAAGGAAAGGAATGCAAAGACTAGGAAAGATTGAAAATTCATGCCCCAGCGAGGAAGGTGTTTTAGGGTGGGATAAGCAACTTTGTCTGGGTCAGTGGTAGTGGACGAGGAGAAGTTTGTGTCACCTCCGAGAAATTCAGCTTGAGAAAAGGGGGAGCAGAAAAAGAAATGAGAATCCTCAGGGCACGGGGCTCGGCGGAACTCGAACAGATAGCCTCTGGCTCTGCTACGCAAGGCCTTTGGCTGAGAAACAGAAAAGTGGAATCTCAAGTATTGGGCGTAGACCGAAGCCGACACCCTGGGAGAAGAACAGTTGGGGAAGATAGGGGAGGACGAAGATGACGAAGAAAAGCCAGCTGCAAAAGGGAGGAGAGAATACACAAATTTAGGGTCAGATTTAGAAGAGAGAGATTACCATGTTGACTGCCATGCTTCAGCTTTGGCGATGACAGACGAGGCATGCCGGGAAGCAGAGATGTAAGCCTGACGATCTTCGTCACTTCAATGAGCCGCAGCAAAAGTCTTACATCTGTCGCTTACCGCTTCTTCCACTTCAGAAGACCACCAGGCTTGAGGTTGACCTTATACGCGGTCGAAAGAAATGGAAAATTTGGCCACATGCAGTGCCAGAGAAATAGAGTAACAGCAAAGGAAACCGAAAGAGGAGTGTTCCTCTGCTGAAAGAAAATGAGAGTCAAAGTAAAATGCAAAGTCATTCCAACGAGCTTTCTGAAAATTGAAAGAATGTTCGTTGCGGCGAAAGATTGGAGAAAGAGGGGCGGTTAGTAGAATTGGTAAATAATCACAGCCCAAGTTTGGAAGTACCTTCCAGGAGCAAGAAAGGGCAAGAAAAAAGGGAGCAAAGAAGATGTCAGGAGAGGAGCGATGGAGAAGAGTTGGCATGTCATGGTCATTGAGAGAAAGGAGGTGAAAGGAGATGACCCAATCGAACACTTCCTCTTCACAGCGGTCAGAAGTACCTCAGAAAAGGCGATGGTAGATGAAGTTCCTCGGAATAAAAAAATTTCTGCAGGTGGGGAAAATAAAGAGAGAAAAAGAGTTGGTTATGCTCTCTGAAATTTTTTGCTGACCACATCATTTGGCTTTAGTTTTTTACGCTAAATCTTGAGTATCATAAGATCCAAGTTTTTTTGTATGTGGATAAAAGAGCAGTTATCTCATTTAGTCGCTCAAGTTTTAACGACTCTTAACTATCAACAATCGTTGCATTAAAGGAAAAGATAACAATGAATGTATGAAAACAATGATTATACTCAAATAGATCTACCAGAAAAAGAAGTAACGACTAGAATAATTAATTTAACTTTACATAACTCCTTCAAATGAAAAAAAGCCATCAACTTAAGTTGCGGTAACCCCTTTTGAGAGTTTTCTAGAAATAGTGCAACCCGACGACATTGTTTTTACCACAATTGACCCTTTCCTACAGAGATGTATTTTTCTATTCCAGGGATGGACAAACTACGGCCCGCCAACACTTGTAGAAACTTCCATATATGTAATTTGATATGACAAGGGTATCCACACTTGCCGTACTAAAGAGCCAAAAACGTTAGAAGTCAACATTGAAAGAGCCGCTACGCAAATCTTGCTTTGAATTGACGCATTTTTTGTCCAAATAAAGGGTAACGACCTTTTTTTTGGCACCATCATTTTCAAAGCCATGTAATACGACATTGCAAGAGGTTAATTTTGAGCTATTGCAAGTTCTTGCATGTATGTAGCTATTACAAGATTTTGAGCACTGACCCTTAGCCACTCTTGAATGGTCAATGCGGCCCTCCGACCAAAACTTTTGCCCACCCCTGGCCTACACCGTATACATGAACCTTTAACTTTGTTTGTAAAGTACGCTACGAATTGGTCGAGAAGTTTTTGCATCTTCAAAAATCACTTCACGCATCTTATGTGGCGCAAGCATCCCCAACTGAGAATCACAGATGGAGAAAGATAGAGGACAAAACTACGCAAAAATATGAAACTATTTTCTACTTTTACTACTTAATTAGTTTAATTCGCGACTACTTTTTTACTTTTGCTCAAGTAGATATTTAAGCTACTTTGACCACCTCTGATTTTATAAGGTTACTTCAATTCATGTCGGGACTGATGTTGTAACATGGAAAAATGCGATTGATGAACATGGTGATCTTGATGTTAAATGCAACTGGAAAACACATCACTTTGCAGCAACAAAAGTTAAGCACTGTGTACACCATTCATTAAGATGAAGACGTTTAAGGACAGAATGTTGAAACACAATCTTTGATCAATTTTCGGATCGATTTAGCAAGACTTGTTTTTGGTTGAGGCGGATGTTCGATTGAACAGAGGAGGTAAATTTGTCAACGGACAACCATACATTGCAGTTGACATCTCACAAAACTACTGGTGTTATTGCAGAGCCACCAAAAATTATTGAAGGCTTTTACAAAGATTTTGCAAAAAGCATGTCATTAAACTTCATTTAGCTTGTTTACCTTGCATAATGTACATACATGATGTTGAGAGCAAGAGGCTACAGTTCAAAGGAACAGTTCATGCTTTGACTACTAAACATGTCGGCAAGGTTTGGCACAGCATACAGCAACATGTAGTGCGAAAAAAACTGTGTATAAGCAGGAACTTAAAAAAGAAAGCCTACTAATAAATTTTGGCTTCAAAGTAAGAATTAATCCATTTTGTAATTTTTTGCAAAGCTTGATAGTCTGCAACAAATATAATGAGAGCTGTAAAGTGCATACAAGAAAGCTGAAAATAGAATCGAAGTTGAAATATTACTTTTTGATTATAAATCGGCTAACTGAAAACTGTCTGTGAGGAGAAAAAGATTTGGCGTAAACACGTCAATCAAGAACCAACAGGGCGTTTTTTGAATAAAGAAGAAAGTGTACTGTGTACATCAGAGCGTACATGCATAAACTTGAGTATCACTGACAGGTAGAAACTGTACATCATAAAGCATTGATCCAAAATCTCTAAACACCAAGCTGCGATTTCTTCTTATTCAATGGTCTTGCTCGACTGTTTCTCTTTGTACGCATCAAGACTTGGGCCATGCTCCTCCTGTCACACCAACCAGAAAATACAGCCATAGGCCGTCCACAAGCAAACTGATGTTGGACGAATCGCGAGAGATCTGACCTGCTCCGGGCAAGGCATTGAAACAGCTGAGCTAACATACAAAGTTGCAAATCGTGAGATAAGTTGATAATCCATAGATATGCACTCGTCACTCTATACCAAAAAAGCCAATTTACATTTATGCACGTTATGCATAAAAAATTAGTTATACAAAAAGTTATACAAAATTGAAATTAGATTGAATTCAATACTGACCGAGTTCATTGCGGTCACATTATCAAACAAAAGAAAACCCTCTGACTGCCTACACGGTTTCAAGTGTATGCTTACTTTGAGTGTACATATTTTTTGTAAATCTGTTCAAAAATCTTGAGTAAAAAAAATGCACAAATGAATCTCGATTTTCATATTTGGCATGGTACAATCTATATTAATGGTTCTCAGCTTTTTTATTCTTTTGGACCTCTAAAGTTCGAAATGTTTTTTCGGACGAGCAACTTGAAAAACAGTTAGTTGGGAGCAAAAAATTACAAGGTATCAAAAATTAATTGGCTCGTTTTTTTTATTTTTTATCGCATACAACTCGTACAAAATTTATTTTGTTTGAACATACACCTAGCGATTGAGTTACACAATTAGAAACACCTTTTTTGTTAACCGGCATAAAATTACGGTGGACAGGCACTGGTCAACAAGCTGCCCATTAAAAACCTCTGGTCCGCAAAGCCTATTGTTTCCAAAAGTCAGCTTTAAAAGAATTCTTCTCCAATAAGCATTGATTTTTGGGGAATAAATTACTGCAGACTTGGTGTTACTACCCAATTTTAAACTGATCAGGTACTAAAAACTATAAATGGCTGCCGTTGAGCATGTGCCCTGTCACAAACAAACCTAGATGTTGAAGCTAGATCAATTCGATAATTTTTTAGGTAAGAAACAAAAGCAAAATGGCTTCAAAATAAAGGTTAAAGATTTAAAACTTGAACATTTGTGTTTGATCAGAATTAGTAACTTCCAGCTGTAGATTGCTACACATTGTTTGCTTTTGTTTGCGTTTAAGCAGCAACCGGAAAAGAGAACTAAAAATCATGATGATAGGACGAAAATTAATTAACAAGAAATCGATAAAAATAGCAAAGAATGTCATCAAATGGTTTAAAACGATGCTTTCGCTGATAGTTGTTATTTGACCTAGTCCTTATGACAAATAGACGAGGCCAAAGAGAAAAAGCACTGACATAAGGAATGGAAGAAAATTTTACAATAACAAAGTACAAGATAAAAAATGTTACAAGAAAAAAATAATTCAATTTAGGGTGATTCTGCTATCAAACTTTATTTTTTTCAGCCACTTTTATTGGACCAAATGACTCTAGCACCAAATGGAAATTTCGCTAGCTACTTAATGAAAAAAATAAAAGATTACAGAACATGTGTACTCTAGATCTTACAATTACAAAACTTTTATTGAGTATAAAAAAAGTAGCTATTAATACTGTAGCAAAAAAAGATGATTTATATTTACATTGCATCGATAATAATCAAAAATAGTTTTATAAAAAAATATATTTGATGCTTTGATAATTTTTGCCGAGTAGTGTAAAAACTATCACTACACATTTTTCATATAAATTTGCACTCAATCTATTGAATAATTTTGTATATAAATAAAGTTCCTTTTCGGGTTGTTTATTAATTTTTATTTGTAAATATTGAGCGAATATACATTTTTATTTTATTGCAAAATAAATTACATTACTATTAGTTGTTGAAAACCCAAGCACTTACAAAATGGCGGACAATGAACTGTTTGAAATCACAAAAACATGCAAAACTTTTTATAAATTGTAGCTGATTCATCGGAATTTTGTTTGTATTCTACAAGCTTGGAATGAATTGTAACTCTCAAAACAAGTTCGAAATGACGCGGCTATTGCCTGTATAATACTTTACAGCTTTGTTGTGGCACAAGTTTTCGTCATGATATATTTACATTTATACATTTGTAGTTGTGAAAAGATGAACAATAGATTGTGCTTTCTATCTTTACACTTTATCTTAGGTTTACCGAATACTTGACATTTTGCTCTAAGAGGATAACAATTTTGTTTTTGGAAAAATGGAGCTGTTATTGGCTAAAAGTATGACACTTTTTCAAGCATTAAGCTACCTAATTTTTGGAATTGCAGCAAAAACAATAAGCTCTATTCAGACGCATCAATTAACAAACAAGTCTTACCGACGATGAGAGTCCACTGTAGACACCTCTGATTTCCTGTTTTTTGAGACTTAGAAAAACGATTTGCTTTCAGATAAATTTCAAGCTTCAACCTGTAAACACAAGAGATTGAAATAAGTATATCAAACGAACGTCACAGCTATGCAAAATGTAATCATAAATCCTTCCGCTTCAGACACGTTTGACGTTATTGAAAATGATTAAACCAGCCTAACCCGCCTTGAAAAACAAAAATTTTTGAACACATTAACAAGCAGAAGCATGAACTTAACATTAATACTTTGGCCCAAAAAATTTTTGAAAATTTGTGCATTCAGCAATAAATAAACTAAAACATGCGTACTGTTTGGTGTTTCATTGACGTAGCTTGATGAGAGTGGTGTGCAACTGCACAATACAGGGATTGGATCGCATCTAGACATTTAAATGTCTGCACATGCATAGGGTCCATGTGGTGTAAGAAGCAAACCTAAAAGTTATATTACTTATTGCACTTTATATTTTTGTACCGCTTTCTTTCTACCCAGAAAGAGGAAGTCTATATGGATCGCTGATTTTGAATGACGTAAAAATAACATGGCAGCTTGAAATGCGCTCAAATATAATATGATCTCGCACAAAAACTATCTCAAATAACAAAAGGACATAGACTGATTTCATACACACAGTAAGAAGGTGAATTGATTTTTCATACTTTGTCAAAAGTTTTGCACCTCAACCGGTAAAAAATAAAACTTATTTAATCTCGATGAAGAAAAACGATCATATTTATGTATTGCTCCTTGTCATAATCATAATGTGTAGCAGCTTTAAAAATTGTTATTATGATGTTGTGTAACTTGAATAGATATTTAGCCAAAGATGTGCACAACATTTTAATGGCAAAATTGTGTTGATGATATAACACTAAACTCTCAAAGTTTGTACTTATGACATCATTGTGATTCCCATTTTTTTTACTGAAATCTTCCAGAATATTTAGAATATTGCACTCTTAGTATATGTATTCTATATGACTAAAAATCGTTGGAGAGAAATAGATAACAGATAAGCCGTGTTGCTGTTTAGCTGCGTTGGCTCATTCGGTAAATAATCGTTTGTTGTTGGCAGCAGTAACGACGAAGCGGAATTGATTGTGGTTGTAGTTGGCAGTGTAGTTGAGGTTAAATTTATTTGTGAATATTTCTTGTTGTTTCAAACACAATGTGGTGTGGAACTGCAGCTGGTAAATTAGATATTTGGAGCAAGGTTTTTGTAAAGTTGCAGTCAGACAAATTGTTTAAGCGATACATTACGTCTCCCCAATTTTAAGAAGATAACTTACTACTAAAATGCGGAAATTCCGCGGAATTCCACGGATAATCCCCAACCCAAATTGTAATCCTAACTTTAAAACTGAACCTAACTAGAACCTCATCCAGCCCTAATCAACCCAAATCCTAACTTTAATCTATCCCTTAACCTAATTCTAATCCTACACCCTGTTCCGCGCTAGGGATTTCCTGTTACAGTAGAAGTCAATCCATTGCAACACCTTCCGCGAATTTCCGCGTTTTAGTATCTTCCAATTACTATTACTGCGATAGCACCCAAATCCTATTGAGCAGCGTTCTTCCAAACACGAAATTTCAAAAGGTTTTAGTGGGTAGGGAAATTGGGATATCATTTACACTAAATAACAAGTTGCAAATTTAATCTTATCAATTTGGAGGGAATAGATTTTTCTATTAGCACCTAAATAGCTTTGCTAAAAAGAAGTAAAAGCTCACCAAGAACTAGCTAATGAGCTGTACGGGAACACCATTTATCGCAAGACATGCAGTCAAATAAGCAATAACAATTCATTTTCCGAAAACACAAATTTAGTGAAACTTTCTCAGTTGAGCTGTATGTTTCGTTAACTTGTATAATGGAGAGCTTACGTTAATTAGCCACACCAGGATGTAATCATTCAAAAAACATACTGTTGTTCCTAGGAAGGTTTGTAATCTAGATAAGACAAAATATCGGGATCAGCGGTTTGCACAGCTGTATTACAACCACACAATAAGTTAATACTCAAAGCAAACGACGTTCAACAATTATCTGATCGATATTAGTTTCTGTTTTTTGTTTTACAAGTTGGTCTTGCAAAAAAGACCAACTTATCTGCTTTGTTCTGATGATACAAATGATGTTCCGGTAAAACTTGCTTGTTTTTTGAAAATATAAAAACAAAACCGTGTTATTGCACGTTTTGTAGATTGTGCATGCGAAAATTGACCTAATTTTTTCCTTTTTAGCTTCTTTTTAAACCAGCTTGGATTTTTTACAACAAATGATGACATGGAAGGAGTGCTCATCGCTTCGCGATGTTTATGATGAAGAAGAGAAGAAATATTTCTGTATTACTCTTTCAACGTCTTTTTTTCTTTCTTTTTTTCTACCCTATAATTAAAATGCCTTTGATTTAACTACCAACATCTTTATTCCTCACATAACTCAATCTCAGCAATTTCAAAATATATCTGCGCAACATGTATCGATGTGTTAACGACAAGACTTTTCCCCAGGTTTCAACTGAGCACAAGATTTGCTTTCAAAGTATTCAAATTATCCCCGCCGAAGTGCGATTGGTAGTGGTGAATATTTCATCGCAAACATAACTATAATTATAGTTAAACAGTTATAATTGTTAAAACAATTATAATTGTTTCAATCCTTGCTATTGGATAATGTGTCAACAAATGAAAGAAACGAATAGATTACACAACGGTCTTCTCAACACACCATAATGAAGAGCAGGGATCATATCATTAAGATTCGGCGGTTGTTTCTTGGTGTAAATATTTTGTAATTTGGATTTGCAGATTTGTTGAAGATGCCAGATGAAGATCTAATACTTGAAGAACCAGCAAGAACATTGCATGTATCTTTGTAGTCTCAAATGAAATTCTGCAATTAGCAAATGCAAAATCTCAAAAAAACAACGCGCATAATCAAGATAACGCTGTTATCTATCTAAAGCATCGTACGTATAACATTTTATAGATGGAGTTTTGATTATGCAAATAGATAACGAGAAAACGATTAAGTGTTAGCAAAACCTGACTATCGACTTCGTTTGAAAAAGTTGTTTTGAAAATCGCACGCTTTTTGCAAAGTGCACCTTAATCCCAACTTAAGCACATTCCACGGGTGCTTGCGTACGATTTATTTCTGCACCAACGCAATTTCATAAACTTGTTTACTACATTTTTAAAATTAAAATCGTTAAGATGTTTAGCAGTCTCAATATCTTAAACATTTATACTTAAGTTCCAAACGTTTTCGGCACATCATATGGTCCTCCTCAGAGAATATAAAATTTTGATATTTAGTTTAAAAATTACATTAACTTTACCACCATATACCGCAAACGAAATTAGCTGACATTGTTTGATAACATAATCAAAATTATAAAACTACAACTATGCATCGTAAGATACAAATAGTCGGTTTCCTCTACATACGTACATTTTATGAACCCGTTTTTACCATAAAGGGGGTGGCAGGAGCAGCGGCCATAGGAGCTTTCTGTAATCTTTACGACCTTCGGCAACATCCGCTAACTCAACCGGTTCAATTCCTAGCCAGCCGCTTATAAAACTCATTCATCTAATCTTTTTTTGAGGACGTGAGGGAACCGGGTTATTTTCAGTCGGTATGACAAAAATTTAAGAAGTAAGTCTTTGTTGAGGCATTTTATTCGATGATCAAACCAATGTATCTGAGGTCTCTAAATACGAAGCATGTAGAACCTAGTGCCAAAGAGATTTCAGAATTTCATTGCTACGAACTTCATCCAGTCATGATGGCCTAGACCAGCGGTTCCCAAACTACTGGTGGGTCGTGGGCGTAATTTCAGGGGTAGCGAAAGTCATTCAAAATTTAAATTACTGCATGCTTTGTCTCAAATAATTTAAAAGTGAATTAACATCTTGAATGGATGTTTGTTTTCACTGTACTTTTTTCCAAGTACTTCGAAGTACATGCAGAATTATGTGGGACCCGAAAATTTATGTTTTGAAAAGTGGGTCATGGCTGAAAAAACGGGCGGCCGCAATGTCTCTAAAAAGAAGATATTTTTGCTACCACCCGACCTCTTTCTTGAAATAAAAAAATGATTGTGATGATAACGAGCCAGGCAACTCCACGCTATATGAATTAGAGATGGCAAAAAGCTGAAGAAAGTGCGCTTAAAGAGCCAGTAACAAAACAAAACAAAAAGAGATGTTAGTTGTCCTGAGTCAGGTGATCGCATACGCTGCGCGAAGGGTTTCAACTTTGCTGACTCGAGTAATGTACAGTCAAAAGAAGACTATGCTCGCTACAGTAAATCCGAGAGGGGATAAAGCAAGCGTGCCGAGGAAGAACAAATTCTTCAGTTGAAGCTGAGGAAGCTTTTTACGTCAAAACATGTTGCGTAAAGAATGCGCCTCCAGTCGGAGAGATAAGTGAATTGAAAGAGTTAAGAGGAAAGAAGCTGGAAAGAACTGTGCATGATCAAAGTAACGTACCCTGTTTGGCTACTTCTTGTGCTGTGACGATGCTCTGAAAAAACGAGTAACCAGAGACTTATGGCAGCCTAAAAATAGAGGAGAGAGTGGGTAATTCCTGCTAGATATTCTAGAGAGCGTGAAAAGAAAAAGAACACACACAGAAAGACGGAGAAAGGGTCTGAAAAACCGAAAAGAAAATTGTCAGACCTGTTGGTGCTGTTAAACAGTGTAGAGCTTGCAAAATAGTGCAGGCTTCAGCGAAAAAATTGAGCAAACTGGCCCTGCTAAAAAAACAAAAAGTGATTTCAATGACCCAATAAGCAGACGCCGGAGTATCCCTATCTGAAAAGATAAAAAACAAAGCCATGAGTCTAATTTACAACCTCGTGATTTGAAAGAGCAGTAAGTCAAGGTAAGCAGGAGCAGCACCTTAACAAGAAAGAGAAGAGCGAAATTTGAAGTATAAGGGGTGTAAAGAGAGATTTCCATTTTGAAAGAAAGAGAATTTTAGGGAAAACAAGAAAGGCAAGCACATAGAGCCTCCCAGACAACGAAAGAAAGGAAAACAAATGGTGGATGGAAGAAACCTTTAAAAAACTTTGATTTTTACTTTGAGTCTAGCTGAACTTAATTAAGAAAGAAAGATGGCAAACAAAGCGCCGTTCATAAAAGAACAAAGTCAATTAAGTGAGGGAAATCGGCAGAGGTAATGGAGATTTATCAGAAAGATAAAAGGTGTAATTGGACATGGAGGAATGGCAACCGTTGATAGAGCAGCTGTGTGTGTGTTTGATTCTTCTCCAATCAATTACCATCCCAACGAGGTGTTGCGGTTCCTAATCTCGTTAAATCAGGTTGAAGTGAGTCGAAGTTTCGAAAGCCTCAAACACTCCAGGCAATCGTCTTCTTTTGTTTTCGGCTGTTCGTTTTCAGGGATCGTCATAGTAGATCGTTGTTATCTATTTTTTGAGGTCTATTGCATCCTCCTCCTCCTGCATTGCAAACACCTTCATATTTTCCCTAATCGCATCCATAAACCTTCTTTTTGGTCCAACCCTTTTTCTTTTATTTGGTTTTAACATTTTCATTATTTTTTCTCAATGTAATTGTTTTCTCTCCTCAGTACGTGCCCAAACCATCACAATTTTGCCTCCCTCATCATTTCTTGTGTTCCGACTACATGCACTATTCCTCGTCTATCCTCGCACAACCCCAGGCACTCTTCCGTCAGGAAAACCTCGGGCTTATTACGTCGTAGTATGCTTCAATAGCCGGGTAAGGCAGATATGTTGCTTTTAGACCTATTGTAAAAGCGGTTTGTATTTATTAACCTAATACAATTTTTTCTACTTTTCGGAAAATCAATCATAAAACGTTTTTTTTTGAAAATCTCGTCAACCAAACACAAAATTAGTCACATTGACTAGTTGACCTGTTGGCCACCACTGATATACACAATGACAAAGAGTGATGAGAATAACCATCTTTGCTGAAGACCCACAAAAAACGACTTAGTGAAAACTTGATGGCAAAATTGGTTTAATTAAAATAGCAACTGGCCATCAATGCTGTAATTTTGTAAAAACTCCAAAACTGTTGTAGTGAATTTGAGAGGTCTATAAAATAAGTGTAGAAGCCTTTAGCACATTCCCAATATTTATCGAAAGCTCGGTGAAAACGAAGATTTTTTGATGTGCTTCCTCCTGGGTGGAAATCGCATTCCGTATGTTCCAGTTTGGTCTCGGCCATTTTATGGCATCAGTTTTTCATATAGCATTACAGATAAACTAAGAAAAGTCATTCCACTAGAGTTGGTACTTGCTCATTTGTCATCTTCCCGGTAAACTGGGACGACGAATCTTGTTTTACCATCCGTTGATGTCACAACGCCATCTAGCGTTGCAAAAAATATTATTTTACGAAGTAAGGTTTGCATAGAGCTGTCTGTACAATGTTCATTTCTTGCGCGTCAAACAGTATAAATTGGTTTCAAACTGATGGCGCTGTTTATCAAAAAATTGTTAAAAGCTGCTAAACATTGTGCATAGAACCAAGCAGTTTTGATTTTTACAGAGTATGGGCTACTGGGTGACCAACAAACAAATTGACATGTTGTTATCAAAATATACCATTCTTCATTATTCCAAAAAAATTGACTCCACGAAAACATGAAATCATCGTCAAAGAATTGCACGACTAAGCCATGCAAAGCTGATTAAGCATTCTTCATACCGCAAGACTGTTCGTCAAAATGGGCAAAGATTATACTTCTCTTTAAAAGCACAAACAAAGAAAGCCAAAGCCCATACCCCTTAGCCATAAAACCACAAGTTGCAAAATCGAGTAAATATGTTTTGAGGACACCACATTACTCCTAAATCATTGAAAAATGTTTGCCCATTTGATGGGAATCCAAAACAAACTTTTTGTGCTAGCATCTTCTTACAAAATCCTCGTCGTGCAATTGCCTTTCTTGATTGTTTTTAGTGCTTTGAAAAATGAGACAGAAAATGATTTTTTTATGATCACAGGTGAAATTTTTCTACCGGATATTCTAAACAAGCCAGAGCTACCTTGTTTATATTTACAGTTCACACATGACCGTCACTTAGTCAAAATGCGCAATATATTGTCAAATGAACATATTACGGAATTGGACTCAATTTTTTCAATTGATTATGGTTACCTATTGTTCATAAATTAGCGTCCAAATTAGATATGTCCTAAACTGTAAAGGTCAAGGAGTGACAATACTTTACCATTCCACGACCGTCACAGCCATAAATCTGAATAGAATCAAATAAAATTAAAAAAGGAGTCAAAATGCCCATTTGACCCTTACTCCACTATAAACAATCCGTTGTTTTGATGTATCAAATAACATCGTGCAGTCTTTGTAAATTTGACAAAAGTGTAATATCAACTGTTCACAAAAGCAAACTATACAGACGTTGATGAACATATTGCAAGAGTATCAGAGCATAAAGGGATAAATTAAACTACTAGTACATTAAGTTATTAAGTGTAAAGAGACACATCGTAACAGTTTGTCAGCAATCCAAATATAGCAAGACATCTCAAGCAATCCAATAAGATAGTATAGAAGTTTGGAAGAACATGGAGAACCAAAGCGTTACAAACACTCCCACACGAAATGATTGCGATTTTACTTTCGGGTTTCAATTTCCTTCGTAATCTACCATCCAAATTGTATACAGGCATTAACAAGTAATACATAGAGACTTTTTTGCGTATTCTAACTATATGTCTACCAGAAGTCATGCGACAATAGCTAACAAAATGTTCTATACTGAACGATCAAAATTTGAAAAAAACGTTAATTTTATCAACATTGACTATTTTTGATAGTTTTATGTATCAATAACAAGTTCGCTGCCCTAGAAGAATTCATAAGCTTGGGACGGATCGAAAAAAAATTAGCGCTCATTATGTCGAGCGCTCACACACAATCAGTGATTAGAAAGTCGAGTAATGTATCATCTCATTTCAATGCAAACATGTCTGAAAATGACATAGAGCAGATTTGGAAAAGCATTGTAAAAAGCAACAAAAGAAGCCACCGCAAATCGACAGCCCAAGTCCAGCTGCTGGGATCATCAGTCGAAACCACACCAACAACAGGTACACAACCAGAAAGGATTTTGTGCTCTTTTATGTTTGCAAACAACTGATTGAGAACAAACAAACGGAATCGTAAAAATCTTCCGCAAAACAACAAAAAAAAATAAACTGACCAAGCAAAATAATGATATGTAATTTTAATACATTGGCTGAGAATCAAATTCAATCCAATTACATAGATGTATAAATTTGCCAAAACTCAAAATAAGCCTACACTGAAGCATTGACGCTGAGAAGGTCAAAGAAAAATACGTTGAGCGCCAATCAAAATAGTTAATGATTATATTGAGCCTGCTTGAAACATTTGCAGCTATTTTTTTTTTATATATCACCGACTATAAAGCAAAATTGTCTGCGGATCAGAAGCAAGATTAGGAGCAAAACATGTTAATAAAATGAGCTTTTAATTAAAAATGCATTAAGATGAAAAACACCTTCAAGCGATTCGCCTGCACATAACGCAAATTTTTCAGTAACTTTGCCAATGCAACACTACAATGATAAGCAAAGGAAATACTTAGGTAGGTGCTGCCACGCCTGAGGCCAAGATAATGTCGAAAGATAATGAAGCAGTTAAAACCAAATCTAATATTGACCGCAGTTCTGATAAAGACAAACGCTGGGATGTGGAATCGAATTCGTGCCATGCAGGACCCAAAACCATTAAATAAGCAAGTTATTAGTTGAAGATGAGCGAGATGAGGCATTGGTTCAAATTGTCACCCTTTGACTTCGCGTCGTGTGATTTCTGCGTTGTTGTACCCTAGTAAAACGCACGTCACGACAACTTTCCTCTTTCGACCGCAAAAATTGAAGAAAGAGTTAAGTTTTGCTCTGCACCCGCATTACTGGTTACTCTGAAGCGGGTTTGAACACGTGTTGATCTGTACAAAACCGAAAAGCTTTAAATTTCCACAATCAGAGTTTAAAAGCCTACATCCTTGAAATGATACCACGCAAAAATTTCAACTTTCATCATACCCAATCTTTCTCTACAGTACACCACAAGTCGAAGGCATAATTTTGCTGCGCTTCAAGATGACCAAACACAAAATATATACACAATCAAAATCCATTTAATTATGTTAACAGGTAGCATTTGACCTGAATTAACACTCAATCTAAATTAGCTCCAAGCTGTCGCTCGAGTTTCTTTTTTATTACTTTACAACGCTCTTTTCTGATGATATACTGTAGAACATAAAGATATGAAGCTATTGAATGAAAAACATTGTTTTAGATTACGGTGATGGATTGATTCCATTGCATCCAGAAACTGAAGAAGAAGCTCTTGAGCAAGACAAGAATATTTCTCGAATGAACACAATTCTAAAGGCGAAAAAATTGCATCCAAAGTCGTATCTGCCACAGGTATTGTTGTGAAAGTAAACCTTATTTCAACTTTCCCAGAAAAATTAAATCAAGAATTCACCTTCACAAAGACGTATATTTGTGGTCGGATTAAGTATCGTAGCTGCAAATCTAGCCTATCATATTGGAACACCTATAGAATATGCTAGAGGAGTGTGCTAATTAATCAAGACAGTCGTCTTTTTGCCGATTCAATTATTTATTGGCAATAAGTTCGAGTTATGGTTCAGTAGAATTATTTAAGTTATTACCAATCCCCTTGAAGAATGAAGTTGATTACTAATATCCTGAAATGTGCAAATCTTTTGCCCAAAAATATATTTAGTGGGCTATCCACCTAAATCATAACCTATTGCAGTGCTTCCCAAACTGTGTGCCTCGGGATTTTTTAAAATACTTAATATCTGTACAAGTTTTCAGCCAAAATTGAGTAAATGCTGGCATGAAGTAATGGTCAACAACGTCGGGGATCCTTTTTATGTTACCCAAAAAAGTGGTGGTCTCCAAAAAAAGAAAGTCATCGCCTTTGTCACTGTCACCTGCAATGCTACTTGCGATCACAATGAATAGATCCATGTGGCTGTTGTGCCGCGAAATTTGTTTAGCTTTTTTGCTGTGCCTACCGACAAAAAAGTTTGGGAAATATTGACCTGTTGTAATGCCTGAACTGTCGGTACTGGATTCCGGGTTGGACTAACTACCGTCATTCTTAACCATGGTTTTGCTGATTGGAGGAATTGGAGGAGAGGCATGGCCCCCTTCGTTCTTCCCTGGTTGTATCTACGTCGGAACCAGTAAACACAAGCGCGGGCAGCAGGTAACTGAAATCCCAGATACAATTACAAAAGAGTCGCATATAGACTTACCGCTTAACAGCTTATTTGTGTAAACATGCCAAACATTTTGCTGCCCACTCGCACTTTTAATTTGTGTTCTCCCCTCAAATCTCCCCAGAACTTAATGAATAGAAGTGATAGTTGTTGGTGGAATGATACGCTTTCTGTGGATGAGACCACGTTTGATTTTAAAGAGTAGGGAGTTTGGGTTTAGGTTTACTTAATTTGGCCCCAACCCAAAACTTTTAATTTGTACACCTCTTCGTACTGAGGGAAAAGAATGGACAAATATTTGTGAAATGATGGGATTTCAAGTACGACCGCTCTTGACTTTAAAGCAGGGAGGTCGGAATTAGGAACATAGTTAATGCAATCCAAAGTTTGAGGAGAAATCAAAAGAAAACAATATGCCTAGCACTCTGTAAAATCGCACCGTGAAGGAAATTTTTGCCTCACAAACAGCTGATTAGGCTTGCTGGGATTGAATGCAAAACACTTGAGAGGAAGCATGGCTTCTTTCTTCCAAATGCTTGGACCAGGGCAAATAGGCGCAGCCAAGAAACTTGATGTCACAAATACAGTTGCGGAAGGAGGCGAAGCGAGTAGTAAAAGAGGTTTATGACTAAATTTATTTCTGTAATCCTGAAAATTACCACCATTTTTGAGTTAAACCCCAACTTTGACTCTTCTCTCTTCCTTTCCCGCCCGTACTTACTGCAAAGAAAGAATGCGTTTATGAAATGATAAGTTGTTTGCGAGTAAGACCAGTATTGATTACAAAGTAAAATGGTCAAGACTAAGAGCCCAAGAGCTATGCTGCCCGTTTTTTACAATTCTTTGTCGCTGCTTTCATAAATGCTTACTGGGTCAAAGTGTTTTTTTCACCCTGTAAGAAGGCTGAACCAGTATTTCTTGCCTGACATAACTTAGGGGTAGCCCTCCATGGCGACGATGATTGGTTCAACATATAAAGTAGAGTTCTTTCCGTATATTGGTACGCCTTAACTTCTTCAAAACTACAATAATGAACAAAAGTTTTAGACCACTTTTCAAAATTGAAGATTTTCAATATTTAGCATGTAATTGCATCAGCAAGATTTCATTGTTACATCATTTGTTTGTCTTCTTCACTGTGTTTCATTTCGCGGCGATTCTTACTTTTGTTCACATTTCTTGGTTGATTTTTCTATTATTGACTGGTTTTTTGTGGTACCTAAAAATGGGCAAGAAAAAGACTCCAAGCGAGGTTTTGAGGGCTCAGATAATTGCCTTACATGAACAAAATTTATCTGAACGGCAAATATCTCCTGAAATGGGGTGTAATAAGTCAGCAGTGCATCAAGCGATTGCAAAGTATCAAGAGTATGGTTACTACACTTATCAGAAAATGACTGGAAGACCGCGAATCACCACTGCACGAGAAAACAACCTGATGAGGAGAAGCGTTATGAGATCACAATGAGTTCAATGAAGAAAATTAGGGCCAAATTGTTGGGCAGCGGTCGTCAAGTCAGTCATATCACCATTTTCAGGCGTATATCCAAAGAATTCAATCTGAAATCATACAAACCAGCCAAAAACCAAGCTATAAAAATACCATAATACCTATGATACCAACAAAATGCCAATGACATTTATTCACTTGATTGTTGATCACGGACATTTAATCATCAGACGTTTAATCACTTAAAAATTTAATCACGCAGACACTTAATCACGCGAAAAAGGAAAAAGTCATAATGACATTATTTATTTATGTGATAGGGCTACGGTTAGGGTTAGGCCCATGTTAGGGCCTTACATGTCCATGTGATGATCTGTGTGACGATAAATGTCTAAGTGATGAAATCTCGTAGTGCTAATAGGTCTACGTGATTAAATGTCTAGTGGTTCAATGTCCGTGATTAACAGTCGCGTGATAAAATGTCGCGTGATGAAATGTGGGTAAACCCCGTAGACCACCTGGAAAACGTTTTGATGACGGATACACCACATCAACAGTGAAAAACCCTCCAAGTCAGATGATTTGGAAGGCTTCGTCCAAAAATAGTGTCGCTACTCTCAGTTTCCTGTCTCCAGGAACTACCATGAACGGGCCAAAATACGTGCAAGTGCTCTCAGAGAAACTAAAACTTAATCAAATCGAGAATTTGTGGACCAACATGAAAAACAAAGTGTAGGAAAAGCAACCATCAAGTGGCGCACAGTTGGTAAAAATGATAAAGGAAGTCTGGGCAAAAGAAATTTCCAAGCAGCATTGACCAAGTTTGATCGAAAGCATGCCGAGAAGGATGGAAGCTGTGATCAAAAGCAGAGGGGGCCATACTAAATATTGAGAATCGGAACATTTTTTTTGTAAACGATCATTCGGAATGTATTGTACTGTGTTCCATGTGTTTATGATTGATTAAGTGCGAAATAAAATAACCTACCAAACGTAAATAAGGTGTTACAATGTCTTGTGCTTAGAAACTTGCAATAGTTTCAAGTGATCTTAAACTTTTGTTCATAACTGTACTGGGCCTACAAGCATGAAACTTGACACAGTTGATCACTGCCTTCGGTAGGTGTCATAAAAGGGTTGATGAGGTCTTAACATACTATATTTTTTAATTCGCATCTCTTGACGGAGAAAAACTATTTTCAGCTTAAACAAAATCCAGCACCCTACTCATTAACTTACAAAAAATCTGTACCCCGTTATGGGACAAGATAACATCATATTGAACATTTCTTAATGAATTTGCATTTTTCATTAGTCGAAAAGTACTGACCATAGAAAGGACGTTAAAAAAATTTACAGGAGATAACAAAAACTGCTTACTATAGAGCAAATTTTTATCAGTTCTAGATTTATTAGCTTTGCATAAAGCAATTTTTTAAAACATGATTTTTCCCTTTTTTTCCTTGAACGTTTTAATCATACTGTTTTGTTATATTGCATGGTGACGTCATAATGCTTTATGGTACCACTTTAGCAAAAACGACAAAATTTTTTCAAGTAATGAGAATGAAATGCCAAATTTTATACCAAGTTTGTCATATTTTATGACAAACCCAATTAGGAGAATTAGACAAAAAGATGGGTGCTCTCAAAAACAGAAATTGATATATATCAAACAACCACACACACAATAATGCAGTGCACGCAATTGTGAATATTTCGCCGCTAACAGCAGACGGTATCCAGATTTTTTCATTCGCCCGATGAGCCCCATAAGGGTGAAACTAGCTAGTGGTAAATTATTCGCAACTTTGTAAACTAAATTATGGTTTGTTGGTGCTTGATTGATGATCATAATTTTTTCACTCTCATCATAAAAGCAAGGTTGTACGGCTATCAAGCAGAAAGATGAGCAATTCAGTCATTACAATAAGTTGGGACAGCTTTTGTTAAAAATAGGATTAGCAAAACTAATGCTGATTTGTAGCCAACTAAACACAATCAGGCAAAGCAGAAACAGAAATTGCCAAAAGTTGTGGAGTTTTACTGATAAAATATCGTGCACTTATTGGATAAGTGTAACCATTCCAGATTTCAGTGAAGAGCACCTGGATCTAAGAGTACCCAATCATCAGCGTGGTCAAAAACAAAATTTGGGAGCCAAAAACATTACGTTTTGGGTTTTTGTCTCTCAGTTTTGGTTTACGATTTGATCATTTTTCTTTGCAGATCAAATTTTGTTGTCTTTTTAACTGAAAATAACTTCACACTTTGATCGGGTTCAAGAAATTCGAGGGGGATAGGCACTGCTCTTTTGAGCTCCCATGACTACGCCTATGCGCTCAGCTGGAAAAAGTTTTTCGCAGAAAAGCAAATTTTACAGTAATGTTTGATATTCCAAGGCAAGGGTAGGCAAACTACAGCCCGCCCGCCGAAATATTTTGTGCGGCCTGCAAACACTTGTAGAAACTTCCATATGTCTAATTTAATACAAGAGGGGTGGCCACACTTGCCGTACTAAAGAACCAAAAACAATAGAAGCTATCATTAAAAGAGCCGATATGCAATTCTTTGCTGGAATTGTCGCATTTTCCGTCCAAATAGAGGGTGATAATCTTTTTTTCGGAGACCATCATTTTTTTCAAAGCCCGAAATTATTGCATGGCTTTAAGCAATGGCCCTCGGCCAACTCTTAGTCAATGCGGCCCTTCGGCCGAAAAATTTGCCCACCCCTGTTCTAAGGGAGCAATCACCACAACATCATGGCAGCTGTAACCGTAATTATTTACACATTAATTGACTATAAAGTAATTTCTTTACCCTTAACGATCGGGTTTCTTGGCATCATCTTCAGTTTTCAGTAAGTATTTCCAGGTATTGCATCACTCAAGCTTAATTTTCGCGGATGCTTTAAACAAAAACATAACGATTAGATGAAAAATAGAAAACAAAGTCAAGTGCATGATGCTTAATATTTTTGTAGGTAATTTTGTACGACAACGTTAGCCACGAACGAGTTCTTGCAATGCGATTGGCTGAAATTCGTGAAGCTCACTTAGCAGCTGAAAAGCGCGCGAAAAAAAGAGAAGAAACATTTGTAAAATCGCTAGAGCGAAAACAGCAAGAATGGATGAAAAGAGATGTAAGAATTATGGAAAAAGTAAGCCAAAGAAATTTTTAAAAAGATTGATGCAAGTCACCGTTGTCTCCAAAGCAACAAAAATTTGACCTAGTTACGAGGAAAAAATTATGCAAATATTGCTGGTTTTTAGATCCAGCGCAGTGGTTCCCAAACTTTTTCATCTGCAGAGCTAATGACAATTTTGATGATAAGGTTGCTGATCCCTAACTTTTACATATTAATCTATTGTTTGTTGTTTAAAACCTCCTCTTTTTTTCTGCCTTTGAGGAGGTGACTTGTAATATATAATATTGCTTCACAAAATTACAATATTACACAATATAACATAATATTGTTTCATGAAGTAAAACAAAAGTTGGTTTTGGAGCTGCCATATGCAGGTAGTCTATCGGTCATAAGTGGTATCGTTTCAGTGTTTTTTTTTTGCTCTCTTCTCGCGAACCTTTTGCTAAAAAATAAAACGTACAAATTTTTCGCTTGTCATGTTATTTTATCTGGTAGAACCATTTTTAATATTTTATGGAATGTATGGGGGTTGTGCGGAACTCACTTTGGTAACCACTGATTAAGAAATAAACAGAAAACAGATATCACCTTTGAAAATATCTAATCATTTCGTAAGTGAAACTACTTAAAAATATTAGGAGTAGGATTTAAACCAACTACAAAAGACGCTGAAAAGCTGTACCACATCATCTTCAACACAGTTTTTACGATGAAATAAAACACAGTTTATTCCTAAAGCTCATTTCGAAAAAAACAAAAATATTACAGCTTACTAATTTTCATTAGAACACCCAAAATCATTACTAAAATAAACAAGAATTTGTTTTCTGAGCTTGCTGCTTCATGCTGTCACAATGTATTTGCCAGAATAGTGGAGTTCTGCCACAAGCGCTACAACCAACCAGGGAAAACTAGTGCCTCGTTCTTTTCTAAACAGCAACCATTCATAGACCTTAACCCATTCGCTTCTTAATCACGTGACTTCACCAATTAGTGATTGACATTATTTACCAACGTGACTTTTCTTTTGAGCAGCTGGAACCAGAAAATATATCGGAATTTAACTTCACGTTTGGCCGACTATACAGTAAACCAGACTATCCCTACCAGTCAGTAGTCGAAGCTTTCTACGATATTCAACCCAAAAGCAGGTAAAAGTAACGTAATATGCTGAGCAATACCTTATACTAAATATTGGTTAATTTTTTAAATTCTGAAATTCATAGGCCAAGGGGGAAGGAGAAAGAGGCGATCTAAACCTCTAAATTTCTTGGTCTGGATTCGGCTATTGAGCTATTTTGAAGCAGAATTTTAAATATTTTTTGCAATTTTTTCATTGCATTCACAGGTAGTGTTTTTTTAAATGTCCCCTAAAACTTTGAACTCCATCAATACTTTTTTCTTGGCTATCAATTATGCAATCTAAGAATAAAATTAAAGAAATAAAATCAATTATAATTTGAAATCAAAGTTGTTTTATGCAATTTTGGATGTGAAATTTCATCGAAAGACTAAAAAAAAATTTAAATATCGCAATTTTGGTCAAACTTCTCTGGCAAAATTAGGGCTGCGAATTGGGATTTGAACTCGAAGAACTCGGTCTTTTTTGCCGAACTCAAAAAAGCATAGATCGAGTTTGAGTTCATTAATCGAGTAATTTTGAAAGGAGAATAGCAAACAATATTTTCCAGTGACGTACAGGTCTTAAAACCGGTCTTGGTCTTAAAACCGGTCTTAATACCGTTTTTTTGAGGCCTTGGCCTTAGGTTTGATCGTCTGGTTTTGGGCTGCGAACTCGAACTCGATAAACTCGGTCTTTTTTTGCCGCACTCCAACTCCATAAACTCTGTCCTTTTTGCTGCACTCGAACTTGAGCTCGAAAAATTGAAAATAAGAAACTCGAACTCGGGACTTGCGAATTTTTTTGAACTCAAAATTGAACTCGAATAAAAATCGAGTTCGCAGCCCAAGGTAGAATATGAAACATTTCTGGATAATTGTGCTTCCACATGTTTTTCTGGATGCGTCCTTGCTCGAAGTATGCTAGAAAGCGTTGCTTAAGCGTAGCAATCGTATGCTACTCAATTTTTCTCCAGAAAATAGTGTAGTTTTGGATTAGGGTTGCCTCAAGGTTAAGATTAGTGGTCCATGATTAAGGGGAAAAGCTATAAGACTCTTCGAAAGACAAATGTTGTCTGGGGTTTATGATTACCTGGTTGTTTACAAAAACCAGAAAACCTGGAAAAGCCTAACGAAATCTCGTTAAAAAACCGGTAATTCTAATCGTAGCACATTGAAGCGAAACATCTAAAATCAACAAGGAAAAAATGCACTTAAGTTTGAATTGTTCATTTTTATCATAATAATTGCAAAGAAAACTTCGAGCATTAACAGATTTGTTGTTTAATCGTGATCGATTTTTGATGGTGAACAAGCCCGCAGCTGAAAAAGCATATCGTGTTTCACATGAGATTGCTGTAATGTTCAGTAAAGCTTTGTAAAGATTTTTCATCTTTTTAACCTAAAGACTAAAATGAAGTTTTAAGCAATAATTTTTTGTTCGGAGATATAATGGTTGGTTACGTTATCAATGATTGCCTACCATCCCGTAAACTTTGTTGGTAAAAGCAGCAAGCAGGAAATACAAAAAAGCACCAGCTCCCAAAACCGGGATCTCGGTTTTCAAGCCATAGTATTACCCAATAGAAGAAGCTCTTTAATGGGTGTATATATTTTTAAAAAAAGTAAGTTTTTACTGAGAGGGGAAATTGGATACATCTTCACTAATAAATAGGTCTCTGCAGACTATAATCAGGTATATGATAAGTTGAAGTTTATTATGACTATAGCTAGATTTGACCTATAAGCAGCGTTGCCATCTGTCTAGAACAAAAACTAAGCACGTTGCGAAAAAACGAAGTTCTCGGCGTATATTTGAGTTGAAGAACTGTTTTTTGAAGACACACAGTTTGAAGGTTCAAATGGACAAACATTTTTTCAAAGTTTTTGGGGGCACACATTTTGAGCAATGAAATTTCAAACCAGCAATTTCTAAGACAAACTATGCACACTACTCAAAAACAAGCATTTTTCTTAAACATATGCACATTTTTGTTTCCTAAGAAATCTAAGAAAATAGCATGAAATGGTACGTTTTCCTGTAACTAATTGTCTAAGTCTCAAGATTTAACTTGCAGTAACGCCAGCTTACCACGTTAACACTCCAATATTTTACTTCAATGTCATAAGCTGCTTTGCTGACTGTTGCAATAGCTTCTTGTATCAAATAGGGGGAAAACAAAAAACGTTTCGGGAAGTAATTTTGAAAAAAGATGCGGAAAAGAAACAAAGTTTTTCCAATTTTATAAGTGTTCTTCAAACAAATGTCTTTAGTTTTGAAGCGCTAAATTTTAACCCAAAATACTTGAAAATTCTAGTTATGAAAAGATCAAACATAAAAATTTCAGGATGAAGTTACACCTTCTGGTTTTTCCCTTTACTGTGCACCCTGGCATCAAATGCAGAACATTTTGACGGGGTTGTTTTTACTCCGCCTTTATAAATGCATTTTGATGAAATAGCTTGTTGGCTACAAAAACAGTCGGCCTATCAAAAAGCAAAACTGGTTCCTGTTAAAAATTAATGAGTGTGATGGGCATGCCACTTCTTAAATTTAATCAATATTTTATTTCATGTGGATGTTCATAATTCATACCGTTTTATCGTCGTCTACATTTTTTGTTCGCTGCAGCCCGCTTTTCTTTTCATTTCATCCTGAATTGGGCAAATATAAAACGAAATACCGCTATACTTTGCTACCCTATGGTTCTTTTAAGGTTGATTTAAAGAATCATGAACTGTGGCAACGCGTTAGCGTTTAAAAAATGAAACGACCACAAATCACTCCAATTTAAGCAAGTCGATTGCTTACACGTTGATTGTTACATTCTTTGTTGACAACTTCATTGGTTTGCTACTGCTTAAACAGCATTGTGCAGTGCAATTTTTAATTTGCAAATTTCTTCCCTAGACAGTTCAAAATTTTGGAAAATAGCAAAGCAAGTAACAGCTACGTCACATTGAATGTAAGGATCCTCAGTCTCACCATTTATTTCGGCCATGATACAACGTGTGTGTCACCAAACAATCGGGAAATAAAAAAAAACGGGAAATACGGGGGTGTTGATCGTAAGTCGACTCGACTCATTTCTCAAGAAGTATCTGACCCTTGGAGGGCCTTGATACTATCTCCAGTGAATCTCTCTGGCGACTTCTCGTCCAGAGAATTCGCTGCCGCTCTCCAACACGTTAAGCCAGGGAAAGCTCCGGGCCCTGACTCTATTTGTCCGGAGCTTATAATCCATGCTGGAACTGCTTTGAAGTCCTGGTTACGTGGCTTCCTCTCTTCCTGCTTGCGCCAACTCAAAATTCCCAAAGTCTGGAGAAGAGCACTTGTAGTTGCGATCCCAAAGCCAAACAAACCTGTAGAGGATCCAAAGAGCTACTGCCCCTTCTCCTTGCTCTGTGTCTCCTACAAGATCCTCGAACGACTGATCTACGCTCGTATTGAGCCTATTGTCGACCCCCTGCTCCCAGGCGAGCAGGCTGGGTTTCGACATGGTAAATCGACAGTAGATCAAGTTGTCTTGCTAACACAAAACATCGAGGATTCTTTCGAGGCAAAAAAGAAGGCCGGTGCTGTGTTTGTAGATCTGACAGCTGCATATGACACTGTTTGGCATCGTGGCCTCACCTGCAAGCTGCTGAGACTTCTCCCGGATAAGCACATGGTCCGTATGATCATGGAACTTGTCCGGAATAGAAGTTTCACCCTTACTACCGGTGACAGCAAGCGAAGTAGGTTGCGACGTCTGAAAAACGGCGTCCCACAGGGATCGGTTTTGGCACCCCTCCTTTTCAATATCTATGTGTACGATCTTCCTTCAACGGTCTCCAGAAGGTATGCTTATGCCGATGACCTGGCACTGTTATACTCTTCTGATGACTGGAAGGACCTGGAGGGGGTCCTAAGCCAAGACATGACTACAATCTCAACATATCTCCAGTCTTGGAGGCTACAGCTCAGTCACACTAAAACGGTGACGACGGCCTTTCACCTGAACAAGAGAGAGGCCAAACGTGAGCTTAATATCTACAACAATGGCAAACGCTTGCCATTCTGTCCAGTCCCTACCTATCTTGGGGTTAAACTGGACAGATCACTCACGTTTCGTCACCATCTTGAGGCACTGCGCAAAAAACTAACAACGCGCGTTGCACTGATGAGACGACTTGCAGGCTCAGGTTGGGGCGCTTGAGCTAAAACATTGCGTACAACCGCCCTATCTCTGGTCTACTCTACTGCGGAGTACTGTGCACCAGTTTGGTGTCGCAGTGCACACACTCGCCTCATCGATAGTGTTTTCAACGACGCATTGCGCATTGTCACTGGATGCCTGCGTCCAACTCCAACAGACTATCTACCCGTCCTCGCAGGTATCCAGCCGGCTGAGCTTCGCCGATTAGGAGCAACGCTCTCCCTGGCATATCGTGGCAGTTTGGACCCTGACCATATTCTCTATGAATTACTGGCTGGGTCCCCAGATGGCCACAGAGAGAGACTAAAATCTAGACGCCCCTATGTGCCCTCTGCACGGAAGTTACTGCAAGATCTAACTGAATTGGATATTCATGCAGCTCAATGGACTGACTTTAAATGGAGCACGGAATACTCGGAGTGCTCATCTGATCTCCGTGCTTTCATCCTTAGGGCGAGCACTAGGCCAATGGGAATGGGCCTGCCCAGATCATCATGGGTCAAGCTCAACCGCTTGCGGGCTGGTGTTGGGTGCTTTCAGTCGTTCATGCACAAATGGGGCCTTGCTCCTACATCGAATTGCGAGTGTGGCGCTGCAGAACAAACCGCAGAACACATTATTCTGACATGCCCGTACATCGGGCACCCACAGGAATACGTGGACTGACAGTTTTAGATGTCAACACACGATGCTGGCTGAGTACCATCACTGCCAGCATCTGATTTCGAAACAGGTGGATGTGGATCCCTTCCAAAAGAAAGAAGAAAGAAGAACCAAACAATCGGTTTAAAAACCTTTGAATTACAAAGCAGCAGCAAATATTTGAAAAATTATGTTTATATATTCTTTTTTTTAGTGTATATAATAAATGCGGCTTAGGTGGTAGAATACCTGATCCAACCGTTTTACTACCACTCTACTTTAAACATATTTTGTTAGAAGGCAGCCTAGAACCAAAGACGATTGGCTGTAGCGTTAATACGAAATTAGCAATTGCGTGTTGGCATAAAAGCAAGATGTTACATGAATGTATTGGCGTCACATTATGTCGCACAAGCAAACAAAGCTCTTACGTACATTTCTCTCGCAGCTTTTCATACTCAACAACTTCAATAACTAGATTCTCTTCGTGAAGGTGTTTTCTAATACGCAAGCGTGGAAACAAAGTAGTTCTAAATTTGGGAAAAAGAAAGCGTCTATTACGTCACATTGCAGAATTACTTTTTTAATGTTGTTGTCATAAACGTAAATTTATCACGACAGAATGAACACTATTCTATCAACAAACAACTTTGAAAAATCGTCTGAACGCGAGTATACTGGCAAGCCGGAGGCAAAACTGGTGACCTAAATATGAAATTAATTTATGGCAACAAGCCACTTATGCACAAAGGCCGATCAATATTTAGGAAACCTTTCTTAATTGTACGTCTTTGATGATTCACTCGCCGTGGTGACGTCTAGAGTTGGCAACAAAATGAAGCTACGAGAAGTAGGCCATGTCTTGCTCAAGAAATTGCACTTTCCATAGATTGCTTAACGCAATATTGGCTTAATGAATTCGGAAAAAATTTTGTGGCACTGAAAGCAATATTCCTGTGATGGTGCCGAAAGAAAGAGCTGGACTGCTGGAACACAACTAAACGGACGTAATTAAGCTCATTTTAAAATTGTTTCAGCGTCTGTGTTTAAGTTTTTTAGACCCCTTTGAAAACTTCATTTTTTTACGGTCAAGCCGCAATTCTCACGAAAAAAATTCAGTAATTTTCTGTTCCTCACAAAAGGTTTTCATAATACGGACGCGTTTCAGTCTCCAGCTGAAATAGTTCCGCTTTGCAGCTGGAAAATGCAATCCTCAGTATTTTACACTTTACAAATGTAAATTAAACCCCCAAGCCGATATTAAGGTGGTAGCTCAGAGTGCATCTTCCCAGAAGCCCGTGGTTACAAGTAGATTCTTGAAAGCAATATGGGAAACTTTTCTGTTTTAAAAAAGTTTCCAAAGCTTAGAAAAGAGGCTGGTGGCTTAAAAGCAGTCCTAATGTTTGAGTGCTAACCTCTTTTAGAGAAAAAACAAGGTCCCCGCACTTAATGAGTGTGGTTTTTTGGTGTGTCCACTTCTAAATAAGGCAAATAATAGTGTCTTCATAGAAAGTGCGCACGGGCCCCAATTGATACGGGCCCGAAACCCCTCTTCCCATAGACACGATCTTGAGCCTGGCACAGCATCAATAAACAACCAGTAACCATTTAGTAAAACTGTGGACTTGCCGTTTTGGTTTGGAGCAGCGGCGCAGCCAAGATTTTCTGAAGGCAGGGCCAAAATTTTTTGAACAACACAGCTCGAAGTGGGGTGGCGAAGCTCTCGGGAGCCAGTGATAACAGAGATTTTTGCACCCCTAGCCAATAAGAACGTTTTCAATTTTTAAACAAAAGCATAAAATTTTTAAATGCCGAGTATTACAACAACGTTGAAAATTGCTCAAGTTTAATGTGAAAATCAAAGATACGTTTAAGAAATGTGGAGCATGGCAGCACTAGACTAAACAGATTGCTACGCTGTATGCTTCAGGGAACTAAATCCTAGCATAAATTAGGGAGTGGTGTATTTGGGGAAACGTGGGCAATTGCTCCCAAACGGTATGACCAGGAGAGCCTTCAAAATGTTAATTTCCAAAAAAATGTGATGCAGATTTGGAGACCAAAATGAGAAACATCTCGCTTTCAAAAAGTTTGTCTTGGTTAATGCTCTCCCCCCAAATAAGATTGCGCTCACATATTTTATGCTATCACTTGATAATATGATTACGCTTACTCAGCCTTCCGCACCCATTTCCACCCACAAAAAATTTGTTTGTAAATGCACCTCTGTAACTCAGTTATTAAATTGTTTGCCTACCTCATCCAGTAATGCTTGCAGCTGATATTTGAGTTCTGAGTAATTATTGCAGCCGCCTGCGGTTACAGGCTTCACACATAAGCTCATCTCTACATTTTGGTGCTGATCACTAGCCCGGCAGGCCCAGTAACTTGTTGTCAACCATCGCTTAACACAAAGTCTTAATCGCCCTATCGACATCAAAAAGAAAAATCATTGCTCAATGCTTCACCAGACGGACAGAATTATGATGCAACCAAACTATAAGACAGTACATCGAAATTTTCTTGTAGGCAAGCAAACTATTGAAGCAGTGTTGCCAGTTCCTCGGTTTTCCCGCGGAATTGGGCTAGTTTTGATGAGGCGTTGCGGCAAAAATTTAGCAGTCGTGGGTTGCTGTTTTTTGGGCTATTTTTTTGCCATCACGTTCAGCTATTTTGGGCTAGTTTTTGGAGAAACAACAAGTGTAAAAGTTGAAGACAACTGTGTGTGATATGGAGGTTGTTATCATCGCTGGCATATTTTCGTAAAAAAACAGCTCAAAAATAGGCTCAACTGGTACTACATCGCATTATATTCCAAAAACTACGAGTAGGATGATTTGACACCGCCTGGTAGGTGATGACCTTTTTTTTTGGTTGGAAGGTTCACACCGACATAAATCACAAACATTATATTGAAAACAATTCAGTGTGTATTGCAAACAATGTACCCAACCCAATTTGACGAGACCATCCCTGGACGCGTTTCGTCCTCTTGGACTCCTCAGCAGGGCCTGTCCCGTCCCCCAAACCAAACTCTTTATTTCCAATAACATAAACTCGTTTTCTCCATATGCAATAGCAAACATGCGTCGGACAAGCGGCGCAAGCATGTTCATGACATTTACCTTTTTTTTTGGAGAACACCGTTTCACCGAAGAAAAAATTACCAAAACGATCACGGCACCAGCAGCGTTGGCTTGTTTTTTGAAATCATGCTGAAGCACAGGCTGACGTGTCTATGGCCATTGATCGGAGAGCAAATAATGTGCTGATGCTGGCCTGGGCTGTTTTTCCAAAGGTTCTGTATGGAATAACTTTGCAAATTTTCGGCTATTTTTCAACAGGCAAGCGTTGGGCTATTTTGGGCTAGTTTTTAGATACCATTTGGGCTGGAAACTTGAAGAAAATCTGGCAACACTGTATTGGAGGTAAAAAGCTGTCTGATCAAACTCGGACATGAAGCCCAGCTAAAAAAGCCACCAAATATTCGTGCAATTGTTTGTTGCTTTTAGCAAAACACAAACTGAGGCCAGAGGGGGGCTACGGCATATGCTCCTCCTGGCTGCGTTTATGGTTCGGAGTAATTGGTAGACTTATAGCCCAGGCCCAAGCAGTAGCCAACCGCTTTTTGCCGCAGAAAACGACTTTATGTCGGCATAATTATCGCGGACCGCCCTTCAAAATATGGAAATAAAGGGTACTGGAAGGTCTTCAGAGCCAGCGATCAAACTGTAAAAAAAGGCACTTTAGTTTTTCAAAAGAGCACTTTCATTTCTTATGAAGACAGATTGCAATGGTTGGTCACGATCAGAAAGTATGTAATTTTGACTCATGGCGCACGTTTATGATTGATCTCAAAAAAAATGATCGCCGTTCCATGAAGTGCAAGTGCACCTAAAAACTCTTTGTCAATAGAAATAACGGCCGGATAACAAATGTAACACGGACCGGTACCGCGCCCCGGGCAGGTGATTGATGCCACTGGTTCAGCTGACCTCGAAAGCTTTTCAGTAATGCATAATGATGACCGGTACACAAAAGTTATGCAGTTTTTGCGATAAAAAGACACCATTTTGCTTAAACTTTTTTAAAATTTCTTTTTTACAAAAATTACAAAGAGCAAGGAAGTTGTTAAATTTCATTTCATCTGCTTAGCTTGACGATTGTGAAGATGATAATTTAAACCCAAACAGCACAATCAGGAGATAAAACAGGTTTTCGATCTGTAAACTATAACCCAGCTTAAGTATAATATACATGTTGGCGTAGACCTACGATTAAAAGGCAGACCAACCCCAACACTTTCCAAGCCTCCTTCAAATGAAGTACTTTCGATTGCTAGTAAACCGAAACATCAACTACCTTTCAAAGCAAACAGCACAATGATGAAAGTGTTTTTTTAAACGTGGTTACAAAAACGAAAGTATCTGAAAAGTACGGTTGTTACACTTTGCAAGAGCAGTACAAAGAGTTTGCTTTAAATATTCAGTGATAAGTCAGGTTATAACCTTGTGTTATTACAAAAAAATTGATCTCCTTATGTTCCGTTTCTTGTTCAAATAAAATCTTTTGAAGAGGGCTTACGTGATTTCCCCCTGCTTCTCCGTAAATATAACCAGTTGTCATCTTAATTAGCCTTTTGGTTGTCATGCTAAAAATAGTCGTCTTATGGAAACCACAAATAGCTATGCTTGGCAATTTTACATCATGTATATTAAAATTGATTCCGAACAAAAATTTCAAAGTTTTTGAAAATCGCTTTACGAATGATGAAGGTAGGGTAAAGCAGAAACTAGACTAGAAGTGCTTTCTCACAAAGAAAGAAAGAAAGAACTTGCACCGGCGACGATCTCATAACCTGTCGTCTGCGAGACGTTCGTCTTGCTCCGAGACCGGTGCTCATTTTTATTGATAAAAGCTATCAAACAATCAAATATACAAACCACAATCCTGTCTGTCTGTCTTAAGACTTTCAAAACCGCCGGCGCGCAAACATCAAACTTGGCGCGATTGATCACCACCCCAAGGCGAGTGTCATAAGCGGGTTGGTGACGTCACAATCAAAGATAATGTTCAAAATTCGCATTTTTGAACCGAGGAACGAGGTTTTCAATTCAGACGAAAGCCAGTACCCAACTTACCAACCAAAACAAGTTTGGCTTCTTTACCATTTCATATGATTTTCATCTCGCGTAATTAACAATCAATTGTAAAATACTGTATAGTTTAATTGTAAATTTGCTCAAAAAGTGCTCGTCGTGGAAACGCGATCAAACGCTTTTTTTGGGAGAGTATTGACAAGGTGTTTTTGTTAAAAAAAACACTTTAAAGCTCAATTGGCAGAGCAACAACAGATTCTTTTTTTAAGCATTTCAAGCCTTTCAAGCATACTGCTCTGGTTTTTTTTGCTCGCTTCAAACTCGCTCTACCATGTAATAATACGTCTAGCACGATCAACACAGCCTTTCGCTAATACAGATCACGAAGTGACATTTTTTCAAAAATTGCAACATTTTTAAACAGTCAGTTTACTTAAAAACTGATTTGGGACCTCATTTCTCAATCGATTCTCAAACTTTTTTTTAACAAAGTAAAGGGTATTTTAAGGCAATTCTGATTATACTTGTATATGATTTGTACATTTACCATTACTTTTTATACAAAAAAACTAAACTTTAATACCTGTAGCGTAACTTTTTACCCTTATCGCAAAGTAGTAATCTGAGTAAAAATCAATAGGTTTGGTACAAATAGGTTCTACAAAGGTACTAGCTATTAGTATTGCTTGAAAGCTTAGGAAATTTGCTTTCCAGCAATATATGACTCTAATAAGCTAGGGCTGAAGATTAGTTTGTAATGGCTGATAAAAAATTGGTTGCCGTTCATGATTTTTCATTTTTAGTTGAAAAAATTTCCTACTATACCTAAGTAACTAGCAATTTTTGTGAAAAGGCAGTTCTTCGATACATTTTGACTGCCTTTCTTTGAAAACATGCTTCTTCACAGTTATTTGTCTAAATTTTCAAAAAATTCATCACAAAATGAAGTCTTTAAAACCTTTAAAATGTAGCCTACCGATCAAAAACACTCAAACTTTTGATGGCTGTGTCAAACAAAATTGCAATTTCTACAAAAACTCAAGTCCTTTGGTACATTTTGACTATTCCACAAAAGCATGTTTCGTTGGCAATATTTATCAAAGTTTTCAAAAAGATTCATGTAAAACCGCCTCCCTACCCCACAACATTCAAATTATGCTTTCTCGCACTTTATAATATAAACCAGAGGTTCCCAACTGGGGTGTTGTCTGAAAAAAGTAGGAGCGTCACAAGTTTATACCCTTGACGACTTTTTGTGTAATCAACCAGCGTCAAGAGCCTTCTGTCTTCGTCATTGACTTGATAGCCACTGTTTTTCGTAGGTCAACTTACGTAGAGGATTTTTCCCCTAATTTTGACTTGATGACTTTTTCGAGCTTTTTTTTTGAAGTCAACTTGTGGAGTGCGTCGTTTAACTTTATAGATTAGATTAGTGTGTCAAAAATTCATAAAAGTGAGGAACCTCTGATATAAACCAACAAAACTTTTTTAAATCGTTGAATGCTTTAAGTGAGCAAGTCCATTTCTTAAGTACCAAACAGGGCTAGAAAGACCTAGCTAGGAATTCCAAAAATTCGGGAAAAAATAGAGCGGCAATGCGCAACCCCTTACAACGTTTTTTAGTATAATGGAAAAATTTGCTCAAAAATGGTCACCAGCATCATGCAGTATCATACAGCAATCTATTTCATCATGTCATTAACCCGCGATCGGATTCGACCATATTGGGTCTCATCAGGCGGGTGTAAAAAACACTCAATAATAAACATGCTGAAAAAACAAATTTTCCATTGGGTGCAAAAAAAATGCAATACAATGCAAAAAAAATGCAATCCAATGCAAAAATGCAATACAAAAAAATGCAATACAATTTTTTTGCACCCAATGGCAAATTTTTTTTTTCAGCATGTTTATTATTGAGTGTTTTTTACACCCGCCTGATGAGACCCAATAAGATCGGAACCGGTCGCGGGTTATTGACATGATGTAATAGATTGCTGTATGGTACTGTATGATGCTGGTGGTCATTTTTGAGCAAATTTTTCTATTATACTTTGATGCTGGAGGCAGATCTCTCTTAATAGGAGATCGCCTTGAAGATTACTAACTAGCAACTAGCAACTCCTGTATTAATGTTTTTCTAAACTTGATTAAATTACCTTTGAAAAAACGGTATTTTTCATTTTGGAATGAAAATTAGCTATGTCAAAAAACATTAACTTTTTGTTACTGTTCTCACAATTACTCATATTCTTAACGTCGACACTACTGATAAGCGCCGCAACAGTAATTGCATTTCTTGTGGTTAGTTTGTTTTTTCTCTAGCTGCGTTTATGCCAGGACCAAATAGCATGCGCCCAGCCAGAAGCTTTAGGTCGTACAAATATGCCTGCAATTACGAAAATGTAGTAAGTAGTGGTCCTAATATCTTACACCAGCAATTTCCTCGGAAGCGTGCCGTGTAAGCAAAAGGAAGATCCGGACTAAGGACATCATTTATGCAAGGGGGGTTTTACCACGTCATGAAATATACATACCACAAAATAAATGATTTGTGTTATCGTAATAAAAAAGCCATAACGGTGTCCATTTCCAACTTTGTGTTTCTTCTCCTACACTTTTTTGAAGGAACGGAGAAAATTTGTGAAATGATAGAGAGTTTCTAAAACCTCTCTTAACTGAAAGTAACTGTATTACGATTGGGATTAGGAGGATAGTGGCGATGCCCCCATTAGTACCAATTTATTGCTTATGTTCTTAAAAAAAATTTGGTTGAACTCTGCGGAATCGATCTTGCTAACCGGAAATAACTAACTGGTAGCCAAGCCGGGCGACGCCGGCTACTACCAAATACAGTAGATTCCGCTTAATCGGGTCACATCGGAATAAGCACCATTTGGCCCGATTAAGCAGCTGACCCGATTATCCGAAGTCTTGCAGTATCTGTGCCAGGGTTGTCCTTGGTACACCAGTTATCTCAGCTAGCTGGCGATGACTAATGTTTGGAGATTGCTCTCTAATTTTTCTTAGGACAACAACCCTTTCATCAATTGTTAATTCTTTTTGTGACATCTCTGCTTGGGACTTTACAAAATTTGCAACAAAACACAACAATTACCATGTCCAAGGGCATGAAATGACAAAACAATTTGCGCCTGTATTTTTCAATTGTTACATAATATAGTTGGCTTTGTGATATTGAGTTCTATTGCATTACAAAGGCGGTTTTGCAATTAAACCAGTGTATGTCTGACTACAGTTGTGGCCCGATTAAGCGGAATAGTGGCCCGATTATGCGGATTTAACGTAGTGCATTATCTTTGATTGGATTTTGTTTCTAACAATTTGGCCCAATTAAATGGCTGGCCCGATTAACCGGCGGCCCAATTAAGCGGAATCTACTGTAGCGTAAAATCAGCAGGTTACATAGAAGCCATGGCGTACTCCATCGCAGGAAACAGTAAATATAAAAAATTATAAAAAAAGTTCTTCAGATTTCAAGGGGTGATATTCAAAAAAGTAAAGACTAGCGGCAGGAAAAAAGATCTTTCTTCCTATCATCCCTCTAAAAATGTGTTTTACACTTGCTTCAGTCGGTTACTGTGCATATTAATAGCGTCTTTTCTTATTACAGCACACAAATAACAAAAAGCCTCCGCCTGATTTTCTAGCTGTATGCACCTGTTTTCGTGCTGATGCATCTCCCGTATTTCTATCCTTAGGGCTTTGAATCGATGGTGTGAGCCACGTGTTTGCTGATTACGGCTGCTTCCAAAATGCAAAAATTTCGCGGCCTTTCACGGACAAAACTTGACCCTAATTGTAATTCTAACTTTAAAGCTAAACCTAATCCCAACCCCAATTCCAACCAACCTTAACCCTAACTCTAGCCCCAAATAAAAAAGCTGATTTGCGCAGTTTCAGGAGAATATAATTCTGAGGAAGATTTTTCGCGGATTTCCGCGTTTTAGTTTCTCCGCTGATTGGAATTCATGCGCAATTGACGTCATCTACGACCCAGCATGTTACGTCAGCTCAATAGCTGTGCATGATCAAGTACAGAATTGCAGTTAAGAGGCTGGGAGTTCAATGCCAGCAGTGTTTCCTTGTAACTGTTTTTTCTTGAACGGATTTTACACCAATTAGCCTAATTACTTCAATAGAAACGCACCGTGTGTATATACCAAATTATAAAACAGATTCGCCTCTATAATTAGAGTATAGTCTAAAGGTTTTTCTGTGGATGGAGGATAAAAATAAGCCATAAGTTTACCTTACCGATCTTTCCACTTTTATTAGTCTTTTCTTGCTCTACAGAAAACACGATCATGCCAGGAAACGGCCAGTCATCCTTCCACAAGTGACCAATAGACCAGTTTACGATGACGAAATAGAAGAAACTTTCATCACAAAACTATCAAAGGTAATTTGGTAGCAAGTTTGCAGCTTATGAAGTGAGCTACCTCATTTTGACAAATTTTAATCCCACTGTTTTCTCAAACAAAGTTTTTAAGCAAAATTGCATAGATTTGTCTCGTATTCTGTCACAGTTTTTATCCTTTGCCTTTCACACTAATTTCCCCTCCATATCTTTACGCAATATGATGCTGCTAAGTGCTATACTTTCCTTTGAGCTTAAGCCCAAATATCAAATATTTGTTTCAAAGACCAGCTTAACTAATTTCTTGGCTTGTTTTTCGCGTTTGAAGTGCAGATGCAAATCTAACATAAATTTTTAACCACTTAACTTAAACAAAAAAACCACAGATCACTTGACTAAAACCACAGAACAGTTAAGAAAAGAACAGTTGGCTTGTTAAAAGCACGGTTTTAATGGATAAACCATGAACCTAAGGTAAGCTACTTTGGTTAATCTAAGAACGAGATAAAATTAAAAGAGGTTACTTAAAGGGGAAGAAAAGATTCGCTACCTCAGCAAAACAAGCAAAAACTTACTTTTTAGAAAATTTCAACTCTTCTGCACTTGTCTATTACACCAAAAACCTTTTTCAAAACGGTTACTTTTATTGGCTCAGCTTTCTCTAGGGATTTCAAGATATTTTAAAGATATTAGGCCTCCGAAAGAAACTAATGAACACACCATTGATATGCTGTCAGAAGTCAGTAACAGTTTGAAGCAGATGTACCCAATATTTTCAGGGCGTGGGTTGTACTTCTTTAAGTCTCGACGAGTCGCAATGAAATTGCGCTCAGGCGTTTAGGTTTGAGAAAGTTTTGAGAAAAAAGTTTTGAGAAAGAAAGGCTTTAACTCTTTTAGTTCTCTTAAGTATCTCTAGCCTCTCTGTTTAAAATGTTTAAAGTGAGTGACGATGAAAGAATTGAAAATTTATTGCCTTACCGACGTTACACTAGCAAAATTGTGAGTTCACCAGGGTGATAATAAACACTTAAAAAAGACATTAAAAAAGGCTTCAGCCGATTGCTTTTCTTGTTTTCGTCCAGTATCATTGTCTAAAAATCATTTTAAACAAAAACTCTGTAAATGCCGTTTGATTTGTTTTTATATTTTGAGTGCGTATTACTCTGATGAAACCAGCATTCATGATTGCAAAACGTCTGCATATTTTATTCAATAAGTTAAGCTTGCTGCATTTGCTTTGGATCAAATTAAAGTCAAAAGCCAGTGATAGCAACCGGCGCAATGGCGTAGCGTCCGCTTCTCACTCGGTAGACCTGGGGTATATTTCCCAAGTCGAGTCACACCAAAAGACTTTTAAAAATGGTATTCACAGCTTTCCTGCTTGGCGCTCAGCACAACAGGGATAGTGTGGAGAGGAAGCCGGAAAGCTTGCTTGCTGTGTTCTTGAGCAAGACACTTAATGAGATACCTCTGTCTTTATGCGGCGGGCAGATTGTGGCGCCAAGCAGTCTACCCGACGTGGTGGTCCAGTCTAACTGAAGACTCGCAAATAGAGCATGAGCGCTCACGCAGTGTTTTTCTGCATAATGCTCAGAGCGAATAGCGATCGACGAAGAAGCAATAGCAAAAGAATTTCAGGCGGTCAAATTCAAGGGCTGTAGCCAGTAAAACCTTTGGAAGAAGCTAAATTTTGAAAAGATGTTTTGATTAATTGGAAGCCACGTTTTGAATTTTTCAGATTAACTGTTGCACTTCAAATAGAATAAAATGGCCTTGAATGCGAGCTATAATGCATTTTATGCAAATTAGTTGAGTAAGTTGAGTCCCTGAAAAGTTTGAGAGGAAATAGAAAGAAAAAAATTTCTGCGTAATCACGCTAAAAATGTCAACAACCTTTTGCTGTTTTACTCAAAAATTTTTTTGCACCAAGTTATGGCTTCTCTCGTTTCCTCTAGCTACACCTGTGGTTATATCTTGAGCAAACCTTGAGCATAAAAATCCTCCGTAAATATCCAACTCAAACACATATCAAATAATAGTATTACAGTGAGAACGTGTTCTTTGCAGCACCCATCTTTCCATCAACTGTCGCTCACACAAAGGCAGTTATCAAATGAAATGAGAGCCTGCGTCAAAACCAAAGAAGTAGCAATGCCGAGAGCAAGCCGCAATCATTACATGGGACACAAATCAAATAATTATGGAAAAAGCAAAAACAAAACAGCGGAAAAAAACTGGATGAACGACAAACGCTTTCACACCTTAACAGCTTTACTCGGAGATCGATACAGTCCTCATCGTCAGCTAGAAAGACCTTCCGATGCTGCTGCGTTGTTATAATTTTTTGTTAAATCTACAATGCAATGATGCTTTTGTTTGTTTAATCAAGAAATATAGACAAACACATGAATCGGATCTTTGTTGGGATGAACACAGTAATAAACTTCTGCAATTAAAAGACTTTGTACATGTGTTGAAGACTAGCAATTCTAACACTAGTTGTTCAAGCTGTATTTTTTGATTTATAAACCAACGACAAATTTATTTTGCAATCAAACTTCAGGCCGGTAAATTTTTACAAAGCAGACGTATAAGGCGTATCGAGGCCATTTGAAATATTTTGGTGCAGTCATAAGCAGTGTTTGAAAATATTCAAGAAGTTCGAACGAATTCTCGAAAATGTAAAAAAAATTCTTTTGTTGACAAAAGTAAGAAACGCTAACAATAAAGCAATTGATTAGTACACAAGTAGAAACGTTAACATCAGTTGTTCTTCATCAAAATATTTTAATTTGTTCAATTGCGCAGTATCATGATGGTTCATTTAAACCAAGTTTTTATTCACATTTCAGTTTTTCCTGCTATCATCAGAAACCACATAAGGCCGAACTATGGTAGCTACATTGCTTACCACTGTAAACGACTAACTTGCAACTGAAAGTCGCCTGTCCGATGCCGATGTGGTTACTCTGCTGCGGTGTATGTGAAAAAGATATTTACGAAAATTTTCCCTGCTTTATGGCTGTGCTTGTGGTACACATGCAGTGCTCCGGCATTACTGACAATTTCGAAGCAATCTGAACATAAGTTCGTTCTAACTAGAATTGTAAAACTATCATCTTACCCGAGGCTAAAAATACAGAACAAAGAACTGAACAGATTATTGCGTATGTGCTACAGGCGAAACGTTACACAAGTTGAAAAGCAATGATTATATAAGGTCTGGGAATATGGCATATACGTTACGCACCATAAACAATAAATATACTGCAAGCAAAAACAATTCAAGTGATTTGATCAATTTCCTACTTGTTGACGTCAAGTGCGACCAAGATCGTTGGTTAAATTTTCATTTTAATTTCACCACACTAGACAAACATTATTTAAAATACAGAAAAAAGTAATTTAACAAGACAGGAAGAAAATTAAAATTTTTTGTAAGGGAGGCTACAAAATGATCTGTTGCTTGTTCAAAATTTTACTAAATGTTTCTTTAAAAGCAAATTTTACCCAACGCAAATTTTCGATTACATTGCCTTTTCAACGACACTAAAATAGGATACTTATTACTCATCTTTTTCCTGATGCAAGTTGCTCACATTGGGCGGAGTTTCTGGATCCAAATCGAAGTACTTACAGAGACAAGCTAGAAAGAATATATGGCAACAGAACCGGGAATTAATTTCGGCTAAATTTTCTAGTGGAGTAAGCCATATTTCCAATGGAAAAATCTTGGAAGAAATCACTTAAAAAACTAATAGAATTGGATGACCATTACCCTAAGGCTCAAGTTTAACTCCCAAAATAGCTCTACATTGTGACCTACCAATACATCATATCAATGAAATGTGGACCGAACCGTAACTTTTTGGGCCCCCTTGGGTAAAAGCATTTCTGGAAGGGCGCACAGCTCACCCTGGCTGGGGCTTATGAACATCCAGTGTTAGCAAAATCCATCATAACAAAATAGCTTCAAATAATTCGTGCTAAAAAGCCATCGCATTTGGTATTATGTGCTCATCTAAACCTCATTTGTTTGTTATTACATTCTATAGCCGAGCTTAAGATTTCGACAAGTCACAGCTTTTTTTTTATCACATTTTCTTCCCAAATAGGCTATGTGCAAAGTTTCAAAACTTACTTGCCTATGCAAGCACAAAAGAGGGGAGACAGTTTTTTTCATTTTTTCCTACAGGTGTTGTAGTTTCCACATTCCTATAGATGTTGTAGTTTCCGTTGTAGTTTCCCTATTCCCAAATAAAAGACCTCTATTTCATTTCCCGAATGATACGCAGGCATTCTTTTAACACCTCATTCTCCAAGGTTCAATGAATCCTCCGTTTTAATCTTTAAGTAGCTACCTTACATCTCCCACCTTCTAGCGTACTAAGAATTTGTTTAAAAAGATATCTGTTTTTTCGTTTTCATTTTAGAAATAATAGCCTTTGATTTCGGAGATCATGTTCTGTCGATAGTTTTTAGACTTAATGAATTTCTTTCGGGGGAGCTCAACTTTTTTTTGTCAGGGATCAAAAGTGTGAGCGTGGCTCAACGCTACCCCTGTTTTTAGTCATAAGAAAACGTCACATCATCTCATCAACAACAATTATATAGTTGGAGCTTAAACCTCAATTACCATTTTTAAAACTAATTCATCAAATCTTACAGATGCTAGGATTTTAGAAGTCATCGCATGAGCACATATACAAAGCACAAAATTATTGCCAAATTGTATCTTTCGCAATTTTTGCGCTACACGAAAAAGAGGTGTTGCCATGTCTATTCAAGCACAAAAAATATTTGGATTTATTCTTTAAGGAGCTACCGATAACAAAATATATCTAGGAAATTGTGTAATGTTGGAAACAATAATTACGCTTTTTTGCATTGTTTTAGTTAGGGGAAGGTCTGGTAAGTAGAGCCAGTGCCCAAGTTAATCCACCACTTTATCTCCAAAATTAGTGATGCCACAGTATGGTTATTTCTTTGTAACTGGTCGATGCCAAGGACGTAGTGTTCAGTTGCAGTTTTCAGTGAGATGTGGTCAAAACAAACTTAATAAAAATTTAAAAATGTATTTTTTGATGTTTTTTTGTAATTTGAAGGTATTTTGATGTAGTTTCTGATTGGTTGGTTTAACACGCTTCAACTATTAGAGGGGATTAAAATGTCATCCGAAAGTGAAAAAAACTTAAATGCCAAAGCAATTTCATGTTATAATAAGTTTTGTTTAAATGTTGGTGCGAGGTAATTTGTTTAACGATAAGGTTCTGGTTCAACCAAGATTATTATCAAAAGTTTTTTGTTTTATTTAGAATTCATGAGCTTTAAGGGAAAACTAAATGTGCCTCATCACTATGTATGCAAAACAACTAGAGGTAGCAATATATAAGAAAGAAGGAGCAATATATAAGAAAGAAGCAGCCGAATATGCAAGGCTGGATATTGCTTGAGATGATCTGCAAAGAGATTTTCCGAACATTGTATTACGAAAAAACGGCTTACCGTATTTCTGCAAGCAATGGGAACGCCGATGATTTAAATTTGGTTATGCAAATATTGCCAAAATCAATTCACGTTACTTTTTTAAGTAACTCAGTTAAAGTTTCAGTTATAAATTTAAAAAGTAACTGGTTGCAATTGCAGTTACTAGTTGCAGTTACTTTCATTGGTCAAAACTTTTGATGCAAAAGTGACCCATTTTCACCGCAAGGCAAAACAGCCAAACTGACAATTAAAAATGCGGTATAATTTGCTTAGAAAGCAAAAGCTTGAATTCCTGGTGCAATATCGTCCCTTTTTCAATATTCAAAAGTTATCTGCATCCTTGCGAAAAGAAAATAAAAGTCAGCAAAAGGAAAAAACTTGCAATGGATTTCTCCCTACGATAGCTTTTAAGTTTGTTGGCAATGTGTTGGAGATTTTTGAATAGGCTCGTCAATCTTCCCGAGCTCTACAGTTTATGCTAGAGTTGTATAGTTCATATTGACTGCAAAAATAGGTGGTTTTTTAATATCGGCCTCAAAGAATAGGCCGCAAAAATTACGACGAATGGGATATAAACCCATGCCTCCACCAACCAGTGACGTGTAGTGGTTTCCAGAGCACAGCAGCCCTTCACCGTAGGAGAGGCGTAGAACTACTCATCTTTCGAAGCACAGTGTTGAATTAATGATGCAAGCACGATGGGCGTTGACATATTTAAACTGATTGGCCAATGTGTCCGTACCGCCTTTGTGTCATGCTCACATCTACTCGCCTACGTGACCGAGAGTAAGGATCTTATCGATTTTCGATTAGACGAGTGAGACCAACTTTAGTCCTACTTTGGTCGGGGAGGGGAGCAAATACGTTCCATTCCTTGTCACTCATAATAAAATTACTCCAAAACAACTAAAGATTTCACTTCCATACATCCTGTCTTTGGATGTAATGTATTCCTATATAATCTCTACTAATTTCCAGTTAATCGATCAATCTTAAAGGATCCAAAATTTTCAATTTGTCGAAGGGACTCAATGAAATAGAATTTTTTGACCAAAAACATAAACTGTTTTTTCAGTATTTCATTAAGAATTAAAGAAATAGCTGCTTCTTTTGCTGTAAATGCAGAAAACAGTATGGTTGTGTAACTTGTAAATTTACAGTGTCTAATTGATAACTAGTTACAAATTTCGTTACTTCTGGAGGAAAGTATCGAAGTTACAGTTACTTAAAAAGTAACTAGTTTCTGCTCACCACTGCATATTTACTCCTGACCTGGTCAATAAGCTTACGCAACTCTTCAGAGCCTTGCCTCATCAATTTCGTGGTTTAACGAAAACAAAATGCGAAAAACTTGCCTACCGTATGAGTTAGGAAATAATTTTTTGGTTACGGACAATTGGCGTGACCAATATACATGGGTAAGATTTAAATAAATCCGTAGTACTACATTTCGTTAAAGGTGCATACTTGTTATCAAGCAAAAATGGTTTCGTCTGTTTAAAGCCAGGCACGATCTTTCTCTACTCCTTTACTTGAATCTACAGACTACCTTGACGCCAATAAAATGTGAGCGAGTTTTTTGACAATCTTGCTTCCGTCATGACTACTATATTAGACAGACTATATTAGAAACAACGAACCAAAACGAAATTAAAGTTTTAGGTTTCATAAGAAATGAGCCTATCTTTGACTTAACCCATTCAACTTATTCACTTTCATCAATATTGTAAATCAACACTTTAAAAATTGTTTTTAAATGATGAATCAAATGGATTTGAGATTACGAATAAGGAATCTGAACAAATTAATCAAAGCATATTTTTAGAATTTACAGCTTATGTCATCAAATATTCCAGAATCTAGATGCACCGTCCAAGAGCTGATTTAGATTATTTTTGAAAATTACCACTCCTACTGCTTGTCATGCCTTGTGCCAAAAGCCAAAGATAGCGGGATTGTGTTACTAACATTACCACTGCATATATCGCCCAAAAAAGAAGTAAATGGAAAAACCAAAAAAAATTGCCTACCCTAGGGAGGGTAGTGTTCTAGTCCCACTACTCTTTAACATCTACACAAATGACCAACCTTTACCAAAAAGTACACAAAGATTTCTCTATGCAGATGACCTTTGCATCACCGCCCAAAACAAATCTTTTGAAATGGTTGAACATCATCTTCGAAAGGCACTACCAATCTTAACCTTATACTACCAAAACAACCGATAAAAAGCAATCCGGCAAAAACACAATCATGTCTATCTCACCTACGCAACCATCATGCTACCCGCAAAATGAACGTAATATGGAATGGAACACCAATCTCGCACGACAAATATCCCGTATATTTGGGCGTCACAATGGATAGAATCTCTCCTTCAAAGAACACACAAGAAAACTAAAGGCTAAAATTCAATCAAGAAATGCTCTGCTTTCCAAATTAGCAAATTCTACATGAAGAGCAAACCCTTATACTTTGCGCACAACTGCTTTAGTACTGTGCTTTTCTATAGCTGAATACGCGTGCCCAGTGTGGGAGAGATCAGCTCATGCAGCAAAAATCGACTCAGCTCTGAATGATTCATGCCGACGAATTACAGTTTGCCTTAAACCGACCCCTCTTAACAAGGTGTACAGCTTTGCAGGAATCGCCCCCCCCCCTCCCCCCAGCATTCGCCGTGATGTATCCAGCCAATCTGAACGACAAAAATGGAATTTAAACCAACGACATCCCATGTAAGGATTGACAGCCGTCCCTTTCAGACTAAAATCTAGAAAGAGTTTTTTAAGAACTGTTCCTCCTCTCGACAAGCATACCACGCACCAACTCAAAACACAAAACCTATGGCAGAACTACATAGACAATATTCCAGATCAACATAAGCTCCAAAATTTCCCAGTTCAAGAATCTCTCCCCCCAGGATGCAAGTTACAATGGAATAAATGGCGTTGTCTCAACCGTTAAAGATCAGGTGTAGGCAAGAACAAATCTCTTCTACTGAAGAGACCACTATTTGTGCTTTCAGGCCGGTTCTTCGAACGTAGTCAGTCAATTGGGTTCACAGGCTACGTTTCTCCGGAGCAAATTCTGCAATTTCTGATAACTTCGCCTCAGAAGAGGCAAAACTGTCGAAGCAGAAAAACAGCTGTTTTTACAGACACACTACAAAAAAATTGAAAAACAAGCAGAAAAGCAAAATCAATTTCTCAAAAAAAGCAAGTAAGTAGAAAACCAAATATCATCACGAAGTAAAAAATAAAGGTACATACTATCTTATTTAGTTCTGATGAAAGCGATGATGCAATGAATTCGGACGATTCATGCGGATGCGATAGCACTGGCATAGAGTAATGTGATACAGGCGATTGCGTTTTAGTTTAATTGAAAAGCGATGTAAATGAGAAGTGCTACGTTAGGATCATCATTGATGCTGATGATACTGATTGTGAAGGAAGACTAATGAACAAAAAAGAGAGGAATCAGTTTTTGGAAGCTGTCGCGTTTCAATGGAATTTTCGTTCTATCTCAATCTTTAATTTACATCTTAAGATTGAGGCGACTTGAAATGTCGCTCAAATAATCAAGTCTGGTTGCAACTTAATAGCTAGGAAAAGATTGGCTTTCACTAAGATACTTCAACACACTTCTCGATCAAGAACAGAACAAATATATTCACAAACCACTTTAAAACTTCGAATTCCTTCGGATGTCAAATACAGAAACTAAAGCACTTTAATATATTAATATTAAGGACTAACCAAAACTAAAACCACCAAAATGATCGCTTGATTCCTGTCGCAACAATCACCCCAGAACAACGTCCTTTTTACTACACTCTACTCTGTCACTCTCTAAATGCCACTCTCTACTAAACTACTCTCTAAACCGTAAAAATCTCGCCGCCTTATTTATACAGTATATACCGAGACAAGTTTCCAGAAAATGATAGAACATCACGTGACACAGAAAAAACCACCGTTAATAAATTACGTAATCAGCAATACAAAAAAAGAAATCTTCCAGAAGAAACATGATTCACTAGAATACACTGAAACTTAGTCATCTAGTCAACCATTGTGACATCAGAAGAGGCGTGTGAATTACAGATCTTTTATAAATGCGAAAGAAAAAAGTTTTTTTCAAAACCAGTTTAGCAAGTAGGGCTTCAGGCAATTCAGATTTACAAATAATATAATCACGGCAAAATAAAACAATAGATTACAGCAACTATACATACATAAAAACTATTCTTACAACGCAAACTTATTTATTCGTGACAGAAGCAAATGTTTTTATATATCAACATAACGAGAAATGCTCTTTCGTTAAATCTGATGTACTGGCAAAATTAAAAAAACCGAAAGCATCTTGGCAGATCTGCATGTCGTAATGAGGGATTTTATGTTTAATTTAATTTCAGTAGATTTAATCTTGGTTAACGAGTCCTTTTATCTAGATTTGTCACACTACTCTCTACTATAATCGAGCAATTTATTTTTACTAAAGGCTTCCTGCCGAATACCTAAAGTACACCTAGGCATGTTGTAGGCTACTCAATGAGAAAATCTTGTTGAAATGCTTTTCTTTAATAATTGATTCGTTTATACTACTTGTGTTTTAAAGTAAAGGCCATAACAACGTTTGTGCTAACCACAATAGTACGATCAAAAAACTACAATGTGCTAGCAGCACCAGACTACATTTTGAAAATATATGGTTCAACTTACTCCTATACGTCTCATTTTACCTTCATCTTTGGATATCTGTCAAGGCAAACAAGAGGAGTCATTTGACAACTGGTATATGTTTAGTAGACGAATATTTGAATAGTTAGATAAGAAACAGATTTTTAGGTACCCAATAATATATTTACCATCTCAGCAACTTTAATAGAACATGCTCTTATGATTAAAAAGTAAACAAAATAACCTTACTACCAAGGATGTGGAAACGGAAGCCTTGAAAGCGGTATTTGTTTGGTGGAAGTGGAAGCGCCAAAACTTTAACACCTTCCGTTTCCAACTTAAATGGGGCTGATACAATTTCAGCTTCCAGACAGTGGCTTAGGACCTTTCATCAATTTTGCACATTTTAAACGGTATTACGCATCGCATCATATCAATCTACATGTAAATATTTTACTTGATTGATTATTATTCACAATAAATAGACAATGGGCAAAAACAACCAAATGATGTAATGATGAAGTACCTGCTTCACAGCTGTTCTCAAATTTGAGCTACACAAAATAATCCCCTCTAAAAAAATCATTTGATAGTAACTCCAACCGCTCATTGAATCCGATTTGATGTGGGACAAAATTATCACGTCAGAAAATCATCAGATAATAAAACCAGACACTGCTTTACAAATCGACTAGCCGGCTTTGCCGGCTTCGCCCGGCAGAGGCCCTCCATCAATAATGCCCGGATTTAGTATTTCGGTTCAATCGGCCATGCCGGCTTCACTCATCCGGCTGTTGTGTGATCAGTAGCAAAAAATTAATGAATTTTATGCACTTTCACAATTCTTGTACACGAAATTGTGATCATCATATACTTAATCATGACTGACAATGCTCACAAAGAATCTTGCCACAAATTATTGTTAATACTTGTGAGGAAGCACGGATTGTGCATAATCAAAACTGATTGTAGCGGCAAAATGATGGTTGCTTTCACAATTAAAGAAAAAATTATTTAATGGTAAGCCTATTTTGTCAATAGTTCTTTCCTATTTATATTTGTGGTATTAAGTTCCTAATTTGGCTGCGCTATTGGTCTTGTTACCGACATAGCGACAAAAGCGGCTATTGTTCTCTCTATATTCAGTTCCACAAATTGTTATGATTTTATGTTGATTTTTTCTTAAACTTAGGATTTTGTAATAATGAAATGGAGTGTAGACATAAACACCATAACAGGCAGCATATCAGCATAAGAAAAAATCCTTGCTTTATAGTGTATATGACGGCGTCACCCGAAGAACTCCCATCAGTAACGTCGGGATTGAGAGTGTCGTTTCAGCCGGCCAAGCCGGCTATACCTGTCAGGCTCTTGTATGAAGAGTTACCAAACGTTTATGTGCTTTCTGAACATAAGATTTTGACGACTTTTAGTGTTCCTTTTCCAAATAGAATATCTCATTTCAAGATCCTGGCTATGCCTTAAGTTTATGTGCTTTGTTCATTACTGACACGAACCCAAAGGAGGGTTAGTTTTCCGTACTTAGGAAGTAGGGATTACATTTCTAACATAAGATATTCTAATGCAAAAGGGGAAAAATGTCTTTCGTGTGGTGCCATTTCACACAGTGGCGCTGTTTTCTTTTGATTTCCCCTTAAACATTTCTCAAGTCCTCGCTGGCTACGCATTATGTAGCCTGTTCTTTTCTCCCTGCTTGACGGGCCCTTGGAAGTTTAAAGTGTCCTTGCTTTTCCTCAAATGTTTGATTTGACTTCGGTAGCTCTATAAAGCTATTATAAAGCAAAATACCAATAATATGTTTCATGTGGTGCGATTTAACACAGTGACGTTGTTAATTATGATTTTGCCTCAAACTTTCTCAAGTCCTTGCAGGCTACGCATTATGATTCATATTTGTTTTTGCTTGCTTAGGTATGCTCATAGAAGTTAGAGAAGTTCTTGCTTTTTCTAAATTTTCAGGTTTGACTCCGGTAGCTCTATAAAGCTATTATCAAGCAAAATAGAAAAATGTCTCTCCAAAGTATGGTGCGATTTTACCCTGGCAGGCCATACTATCACTCGCGATCATTTAAAACGTATCAATTAATGCAGCTGCGCCAGCTACACCGTTCAAACAATTATGAGAGCAACAACGAAATGTTTTAGTAAATATAAGTCATAGTTCCTGTGCATGTAATGGTGATCATGTTCGTCTATTAATCAAGATTAGAAGTGTAAAAAAAAAGAAAGAACGACGACACAAACTACCATTCGTAATTTTTAAAAGAGTAAGGGAGGGGGGCGGGGTGAAACATAGTCAAAATTGATGGCGTAGCCCAAATGGTGGTCGTTTTGACTCATAAAGAAATGAGCTGTTTAGTGGTAGGTCTATTTGACGATTTGGTGGGCCTGCTTTCGTATTAATATTAATGACATTAAGGTTTTTGCCTTTACTGTTTGCTTTAATTCGGCCATAGCATGAAAAGGGGCCCTGCCTTTCCTTTAAGTCATACAACCTATTGCAATAAGCGCCTATAGGAAGGTTGCACGCTCGTGATCAAACGTCATCAAAATGCGCTTTCGAAAAAACTGGCTGACCAGTTTCCGTGGTTTTGCATTGAATTGAATAGGAGTGATATCGTTCTTTTTTCAAATCAAATGAATAAACGTGACAGCTGTTAAATGAACGTTAAATATGTTGTTTTACTAATGTTAAGGAATAAGTCTAAGGTCGAAGTAAGGTAAGAGGTGCTAAGGTTTGCTTGTTATTGCTAATAGTTAGGATAATTTTATGGGCTAAATATGCAGGCTTATTTGTAGCCAGCTTCTATGAGAGTTTCATATTCGATTAATCAGGGTGTTTGAGAATGTTGAGCTTAAATTAATTGTAATGTGTAACTTATACAGTATATTTAGTTGCATAAGCAAACTGAAAAGTTGAAAACCTAAGTTATACTGCAGCTTAAATGACAAGGTATACTTCTGTACCGTTTGTCATATGCTGGATTAGTTATTGTTGGATAAAATCAGTAAGTTTTTGAAATTTTTTGTCAATAGTGATTGCAGACCAGACATATTGATATACCCGATGTCATTTTGTAACCTTAACCACTCCTTAAACAATTTTTGAGCTATTACCTAGGCTGTTGAAACAAGGGTAATTCAAAAACTTACGGCACCAATTTATTTATTCATGCATATGAGCCTATGCTCTATTTGCATGTCTTTGTCACACTGGGCCACTACGACCGGTAGACTGCTTGGCTCCACCACTTGTTTGTCACACAAAGATGGAGGCATGTCGTTAAGTGCTTTGCTCAAGGACACAACAAGCAAGCTTGCCGGCATGCTTATGGTACCCGTAGTAATAATCAGATAATGGTTGTTTTTGCTAATGTACCGACGAGTATCTAATTGGTATAGTTTATTTTTAACTGAGGAGCAAATGGTGTTTAGATGGCACTTTTTTAGGGGCAATTTTTTTAAATTGGCACACAGCACTAAGTTTAGACTAACCAAAGAAAGACCTAATCTCAACCAAATTGCTTTTGGTCAAATTTGTTGGTTTCCGAGGATCCAACTAGCAACAATTCATTCCAATTTTTGATTAAGTTCTCATTAGTTTTCAAAATAACCCCAAAAGTTGGTGCTCACCCAATACATTTCCAACATAAATCACAGCGTTTGGTCAGCCACTTTTTTGGTGCAAAATGTGTGACGTCATATGCAACCTTCCTATTGAGCTCTTTTCAAACAAAAACATTCCCTCTTAATCCAATGCTACAGATTGATGCTATTATCGTTTAATTTTGATCTTTTTCTAAATTCGGGATTTTATTACATTTAACTTTACCCCTATCCAAACCTCGCTACTTTTAAATAAAGATTAGTGTTTTGTACCGATATTCTTGCAATTACAAATATCAGTAATGGGCTTTACCATTTATGTTTGCTATCAAAATGATAGTGGATAATTTTGCTGCCTGCTGCTGTTTCCAGTAAATAGTGGCAAGAATGTGCGATGCCATTTAACATTATGATCTCACAATGCGTTTTGAGTTTGAAAATCAGTTGAGAAATGAGGTCACAAATTTGTGATTAAATAAACTGATTTTGCAAAATAGTTGCAATTTTTAAAAACATTTTGATATCATAATCTGCGGTATGAAACATTTATTTTAATCGTACGAGACATATTATGACGTCATAGACCCAGTGTAAGCGTGCAAGAGAAATAGAGAAGAAAAAATGCTTAGATGGCTTAAAGTGCTTAAATAAAGAAAAGCTAGTAGCATTGTCAAATAAGCAATAACTGTTGTAAAGTTGTTTATATCAAAAGCACCTTATTAAATCTCCTAAAAAGGATTAAGCGTTCAAACTTTTCAAATTGCCTTCTTCGCAATCTTTTGTAGGGAATAGGAAGCTTGCTGGCAGAAGTGAGTGAGATACTCACGAAGACATCGATCAGAAGGTGTTCTTGGCGTTTACGGCTCAACGACTCGAAGACAGCTTATGCTGCTGACTGAAGAAGTTGCTGTTGAACTATAACAGCAAAGATGTAGTTTCTGTGCGGAGCTATCAGCTGTCACGATCTTAGCAGACAGACATTTGACAGTATTTGTGTGTCAAAAGAGTGCACTCACTATGTCTACTAGTCACTCCTATCCTGATAGCTACTAGCAGTAGATTGCATTCCGCCATTAGTTCTAGAAATTGTCGGTATTTTTGAGGTAGTGGTTTATAGTCGTCTACTAAAATAAATGTGCTTCCTGCAACGATCAATGGAGTCTCTGGCACACAAAATATTGTTAATATGAGGGAAAATCATTATCAACGACTACTTGACTCTACTAACAGCAGTAAGTTATCTGATCTGAGTACCAATTAGCGAAACAATGGGACCACTCAATAAAACAGACAAATTTGATGAGGTGAAAAAGTTCTTATGTACGGCAGATATAGCCCGGTGTCTATCTCAGAAACTCAAACCAGACTGTGCTGGAGGACTTGATGGCTTGTCTGCAAATCACATTATGTTTGCACATGAAATAATATATCTTCATATTAGCATATTTTTCAACCTTTGCCTTGTTCATAGCTACCTACCTGCTGCATGCACTAATTCAGTTATCACACCTATAGTGAAAAACAAACATCGTAATGTCTCTGCCATCTCCAACTTCAGGCCTATTGCTCTGCCCAATGTAATTTCAAAGTATTTTGAGCATTTCATATTATTTATGACTAGTAATTTCTTATCGAGTGTGGATAACCAATTTGGCTTTAAGCCTGCACATAGTACTGACATGTGCCTCTTTTTTATTACAACAAGCCATTTCGCAATACAATACTCATGGAAGTCCAGAGATTGCTGCCTTTTTGGATGTCTCTAAAGCATTTGATAAAGTTAATCATTATATTTTGTTTAAAAAACTTACTGAATGCAATGTTCCTGAGATTTTTGTAAAACTCTTACCTACCTGGTATTCCAGTCAAATTCTCTCTGTTAGGTGGGGTACTACTTATTCTAAGTTTTTTTACTGTCTCAAATGGAGTGAGACAAAATAGCATTTTGAGTCCCTTTCTATTTGCTGTCTATATGAACCAACTTTCACAGACCCTTAACAAACTTAACATTGGTTGCCTTATTGGTCAACATTGTCTAAATAATATTTTGTACGCCGATGATATATGCTGTATTGCACCTAGCTGCAAAGGCCTTCAAAAGTTGCTAGATGTCTGCTATGAATACGCACAAAGCCATGATATTTCCTTTAACTGCTCTAAAACCAAAATATAGATGTTTAAAACTAAGTTTTTGAAGTTGAATTGTGTGCTCAAAATACAATTAGGTAACTGTGTAATTGCTTATGTGGAAAAAGTGAAATATTTAGGCTTTCTTTTAACATGTGATTTGCGAGATGATATCGACATGTACCGACAGCTTCGCTATGTCTATGGTACAGCGAATAGACTTCGTAGTAAATTCTCCGACTGTTCTAAAAACGTAAAAAATTACTTGTTTCGCACGTTTATGTATAGTTTCTATGGCAGTAGTATCTGGTTGTCTAATCGACAATCTATCTTTCACCGTCTCCGGGTAAGCTACAATAATGCTTACAGGATATTATTTAACTTGCGTCGTCGAGTAAGTATATCTTCGACTATTGTACAGAACAATATCTGTCCTTTTCAAGCATTGATTCGAAAATACGCGGCTTGCTTTATGATTCGATGTGCAAATTCTTGTAATATCTGGATTTCCTCACAAGTAAATTTGGACGATTTCCTAACCAGCTAGTTTTATAAACACTTTCTCCTCCTTCATGACCGTTAGGCTTTTGCCTTCTTAGGGATTTCAAACATCTCTGCAACCCTGAGTGTGTTTGTTGTTTATGCTCTGTGTTTGTTTGCTCTCGTTGAGCTATTCTAGTGTGATTTATGCTGGACTAATGTTGACTTTGCTGAAAGTAAACGGGTCTGTTAAATAAATAAATAAATATAGAAGTTATTTTTCGTGTTAATACATTACTGAGAAGCTAGACACGTCGCCGCGATAGCGGCGTATGACCGCATCAAAGTTGCTGAGGTTGCAAAACCGCCACCAACTACATAAATATGTTAAATGTCGTCACCTTACCACCATGAACTTTTTTGATTTTTGAATGTTTTTATTTCTGAGGTAATTCCGCAGTTTATGTAATACCACAATCTCTGACAAAATATTGGTAATACTCCGTAATTTTCCGCTTTAGGTTTTTTCTACTCACGTCGTTTTCCGTGATTGTCCTATTGCTTATCAATTTTTCATCAGTTTTGCGGTGTTTAGGTGTGGTAGGATGCAGGCTGTTAATGCTGGGCGTTAGGCTATGTATGTATGTGATTTTGGGCCATAATAACATAAAACAATTGCAGACAGAAAAAGAAAACGACCGCAAAACGATTTACGTTGACGCATGTGCAGGTTCTAAAACAAAACGAAAAACTTGACATTAGCATAGCCAATGCATCTGAATCATGATCTTCGCACCCAAATTTATTTTTTAAATGCTATTGCTGTGTTTTCTTATGATGCTGAGTTAATTGTGTTGTCTTTCAAGTCTGGAATGTAGTGCTAAAAAAATGGAATGCACAGTTAGAGTGGGAACACATAAAGTAGAAATCCACATCTTCTCGTTAGGTTGGTGTAAAACAGTGTGGGAATACGGTTCCAACAGCACTTTACTCCTGCCTCAGGTTAGTAACTTACCGAAAATTTGGAACAACATTTGTGCTGTAGCTTGCTTTTTACTGCAGTACTGGTATACTTTTAAAAGCACATTTGAATTTTTGGAGCAGTTGTCCATGAACCTCATTAAATAATCAAGTCAATAATTAACTGGAAAATAATAAGTTCTTATTCAACTCCTTGATCTAATAAAAAATGAAAAGTTAAGGCTAAGACTGTAAAATTGTCTTTGAATTGTCAAGTCAGTTACCACTCATGTGTGTTTTCACAGTTGAAATAATGTGCCAGTAACTGAAGTGCATGTGTTGAGTGTAGTGTAATCTTTGGTAGGTTAGTACAAATTATCTATAATAATGATAATGATAATAATAATAATACGATCCAGCACCAATAGGTGCAACGGCATAAAAAAAAATCAACTGTATCAGCAACAAAACAATAAATGATAATGCAGTAGTGACAAAAACAGTAAGTAACCAAACAAAACTTATAAAACAGTTAAAAAATAACAATAATAAATAAATAAAGAAGTTCATAATAGCATCATCTGTTTTGTTGTTTCAGTTAATTAGTATTTTTAACACAATAAAAATTAGATCATACTTTTTATCAGTTTGCTGCTGGTTGTACAGTTGTAATAGAGCTGAGATTAAAACAAACTTAAAGAAAAGAAAGTGGCTATTTTGCTATCGATGGCATCATACCTTGGAGGCTATTTTGCTGTGACACATTTGTAATTGGTCAATTTTAATGACATATTAAACACGTGACTTTTGGTCATTTCTGATTGGTGGTCAATTTTAAAGACCAAAAATTGCTCATTAAAATTTAAATGATAAATTAGAAAAAATTTGCACCCCTGTGTGTCTTGGTTTATTCTTTATACATATCTTGGAAAGCAATGTTATTGATTAGCATTAACAAATTTCAACAGACTTGTCAACTGATTTCACAAACCAAGTGCAGAAACAGGATTTAATTTTTAGGAAGTTTTGTTCCAGTTGTGAAAAATAATGAAACTTTGTTATCTGGCTAATATTGTTGCAAAAACAATGGTAGATGGTTTCAGACATCTCTGAAGCTTGCTGTTGAATCCTTGAAAGTAGTCAATATGACCTAGCTAGCTAGATATTGCTTTCACTCTTGTCAAGATTTATTTAGCCTTTTACCAAATGCATAAAAACAGGTTGCAAATATGTGATGGGTCAATTTTCATTTTTGTGAAAAGCAATTGAAATTGGCCTAACCAAAGGAAAGAGAAATTTGTTAATGCGAATATCTTCAAGTGTTGTATATACAGCTTTCAGGTCTAGCAAAAAATTGGAATCTATGGTAACATCATGTAAGAATTATCGGGTCTCACTTTCATGTGCTTACTACATAAAAATGGTATGGTCTATACTTCATTAAAAACCACACGATTTTACTGCATTTGCAAGGTGACTGCCCTGCATAAAAAAATTTTGTGGTGCCTAGCCTGCTTTATTGGGTGCCAATGCTGCATGCACTTAATTACACTTTAGAGAAAGTTTTCTTCGCTCAGTGTACAGCTTTTTGTGAGTTTTGACAATTAAGTGTTTTTTTTACACTGGTAAATCTAATTGAATAATACACCACAATGTTGAATCAAGAAACAGTTTTAAAATGGCATAGTATATGGCAATTTTTTACAATCCCAAAAAGGTGATGCTATAAGCAAATTTTATGGTATTACAGATGACTTTTCAAGCAATCAAATACAAAAGGCTACTTTTAAGCATAAAACGTTTTTAAAAAGATTGAAACTAGAATTCACCTTTTTTTCATGTTTTAAGGCTTATTTTAATCATGACTATTTAGCCATCACAGCAAATAGCTGTCAACTCCCCTATGTTTTATTTCGAAAATAACCTTTTTTTCATGGGGACTTATAACTAGAATTGGTTAAAAGTCATATTCTTTGTTTACTCTTAGTTTTCATAGCTGGCAAGTGCAAAAAGACTATTTTCTTGCAATTTTCAAAAACTGAATCATTTTTGCAAAAAAATTATGTTTTTTGTGCTAAGCTGAAACCAAAAGCTATGTGCTTCTCTTATCTCAACAAGCACAATTAAAATTAGCATTGAAACATGAGGAAAAAATATAAAATTTAACCAATACTTATTTCAAACTTTCCTCAAAAATGATATCTTATGATAAACTGAAGTTTGAGAGTTGCTTGCTATTGTTGCTCTTCAGCTACGATTGACATTGGCGAGGAAAAGTAAACAAAAAGAAGTCTTTTTGATCTTAAATTTATGGTAATTGCTTGAGAGATAATTTGTAATACAAAAGAATTGTGGTAACAGCATGTGTGATACCTAAGTCTCTGTTGCTCCCTGTTGCATCATAGCCATACGATGTTCACTCAAGATGTTGCACTGCTTTAAAGAAACGTCAGTCCAAACTTGAATTCCTTTTCATTGTCTCCCATGCATTAAACAGTTGTTTAAGATTTTGCAAGCAAAATTGCAAAAATGTCAACAAACTGAGGAAGTAACTTAAAGCCGCTGGACATTTTTTATGGACTGTTGAATTTGCCAGACATATTTTTACAAATTTGTACTTTTTCTGCATTTAGAGGAAAAACTGGTACAAAGTACTTGTTGTTCACGATTTGAACCTGCGTACAAACAGTTTCTACAATTTTAAGAGCACAGATTTGTTTTTGTTCCAGTTTAGCAACCACTTTTTTACTGGTGAAAGCAACAAGTCACTGGCTTATGCTCACACATGCTGCTCCATTTGAATCATCAGCAATGTATTTACATGCTCAAATGCATGGTTGTAGTTATCCTTTTAAAATTCAGGGTACACATTTTTCCGTGATTAGTAATTGCTATATCTCTATGATGCAATAGTCACCTTGCTAAGGAGCACTTATTCTCGATTTGTTGCAGCTTAGCAAACACGATTTTATTGCAAAAAAGCCACAAGATAATAAATTTCAATAATGTAAATGGACTTAATGTCAGTACCTTGTTGACTTCCAAGTAAATGTAGTAAGTTGTTTGCCTGAGGTGAAAATAGGATGTTGCAATTTCTTCTAGAAAATAGTAGAAAGTGCTTGTTTTGACAAAGGGGACCAAATTAACACTAATAATAAAATTTTTCTGGTGAATCACCTAGTACTTAGAATGTTAGCAAAACACATGTTGAAGACAATGTGGTGCAGTTTCTGGAAATAACAACTAGAACCATCAGTGTTTTGTTGTAGCAATAGCACTTCAGAAGAAAACGATAAGCATCACTAAGAAACACAATTGGAACAATGCTTACATAGCACGGGGGTTTAATTGCACAAAAGAAGAAAGTTTGAACACTTAATCCTTTGGCACATTGCCTGTATTGTGCTGCCATTTTTGGTAGTATTAACTTGGCCCTCAGACATCTCAAAAAGCATTTGAAAACACAGCATTGTAGTCATCAAAATTAGTAAAAGGCATGTTTTGGACATCACTGCAAAGTCATTGGAAGTGGCTCAGTTCTTTTGCGTGTGGTGGGTTGAAAAAACAATGATTTGGAGCTTGCTTCCTTGACTAAGGCTTGCTTCATAATCAAAGAAAGTGACCATATATCAAGTTTGAATCTGTTGTTTTTCCTTATGTTGAAATGGTTGCTGACATTTTGTATAAAAAAGAAAAGCTGTAGGCAAAGTAACGTAACTTCCTCTACCACACAATACAACCAAATGTAGATGTGATGCTATTTCAGATAATTTGCTGAAACAACTTCTTGACGAGTGAAGAAAAGTCACTCTTACAGTACACACTTTGATGAAACAACAGATATTTCAGATAACATGTAATTACTGATGTGATGTTGGTTTGCCAATGAGGAAGCAAAAACTATTTTTGAGCATTACTTGTGCTGCCTGAATGTTGGAGTTGGTGCAGTTGCTTAAACCATCTTTGACAAATTGAATCAATTTATTGAGGAACATGATCACGATTGGACAAAGTGTCAGTCAGTTATTACCAAAGGAGCAATAGCTCTGTGAGATTCTACAAAAGAACTTGTTAAGAAAATTATGAACATGTTCCCTTATGGTGTTTTAAATCATTGCATGATACATCAAGAGACCCTTCAGATAAGAAGTTTAACCTAGGAAACAATTAGCAGTGTCTATATTGTTTTTATGATATTACAAACATTGTGAATATCTTGTTCTCATATTCAATAGAAACATCAAACACTTGCAGAACTGGGCTAAGACGTGGAGTAGATGCAATGAGGTGGTTATATTATGCTGAGGTATGCTGATTTTCCAAAAGAAAGATTTTAAAATAGGTGTTTCAACTGTGGCAAGAGTTGTATGCAATGTTTCCTTTAAATGCAAAAAAGTGTGAATTTGCGAAATCATGTCTGGCAGATTTGCAGTTAAAATTCAAAAGTGCATAAAAAAGTCCAGCAGTTTTCGGTAACTTTTTCTGCTTGTTAAAATGTTTGCAATTTGTCTAGCAAAATCTTTAGCCAATTGTTTGAGAGTGAATAGGAATCAAAGGTTGGACTGACGCTTTTTTAGGACAACACAGCATCTCGCATAAACATCTTGCAGCTGTGACGCAACAGCGGGTGACAGCAACTTAAAATATTGCGCATGCCATTGCCATGCTTCTTTTTCATTATAATAAATCAACCCCAAAGCAATTAACATAAAGTAACCTAGCCAATTTCTATTCTAGCTAAAGAGCAGTAATAGTAAATAGCTCTCAAACTTCTCTTTAACGCAAGACATTTGTTTTTGAGGGAAGTTTAAAACTGGAATTGCTTAACTTCTTTATGTTTTTACTAGGAATGGGCAATTCAGAATACTAAATCCAAGGGATTCAAATCCCAACTATTCAAATCCAAAACGCCAATTCAAACCAGATAATAGAATTTGGTTTATATCCTGCTTACAAGCTTTATCACGTTGCTTGATCACAGATTTTCTTTTTGTAAAAGTATCAATTGCATGCAATGATTCAAAAACTAACTCGCACACACAGACAAACGTGTAGAAAGCCTAAATGCATTGCACTGCAACAAACTCGTTCTCTGATTGTGCTTCTGTTGTTGTAACTTTGTAATAAATACTTTCATGTTAATTGTGCTAATTGCAAAAAAATGGATTCAGATTTGGATTCTGGATTCAGTTTAACTGTTCTGGAATATTCTACAACAATATATTATTCTGAATCGCCCATCCCTAGTTTCAACTCTAATTTCAATCGTGCTTGCGAAGATAAAAAAGCACATAGATCTCAGTTTAATTTTAGCACAAAAACTCCATTTTTTGAGAAAATGGTGCAGTTTTTGTAAACTAGAAATAATTAGTTTTCTCTTACTTGCTATTTATAAAATTTTAAAGTACGACTTCTAACCAATTTTAGTTTCAAATCCCCTCCAGATTTTTAAAAATAAAATGTAGCTGACAGTTATCTGCTGTGTTAGCTTACCAGTCGTGATTAAAATAAGCCTTAAAACGAGAAGAAAAAAATGTAAAGTGCAGTTTCAATTTCTTTAAAAACGTTTTTTGTTGAAATCTAGCCTTTTTTTCATTGCTTGAACGGTAATTCGTAATACAGTAAAATTTTCCTCTGACTTTATATGGTATTTAAAAAAATTGCCGTTCAATATGTACCATTTCAAAATTGTCTTTTGATACAATATTGAGGTGTATTATCTAATCTGGTTCATCAGTGTAAAAAAATTATTAAACAGTAGAAACTAACAGAAGATCGTGCATTGTTAAAAAAAAACCTTTTGTGAAGAGTAATTGTGCGTGTGTGGCTACATTGCAGTCTTTTGCCTGTATACAGTGGCGCTGGGTAAAGTAGCCTCCTCAAAAATGCAGTAAAACTTTGTGGTTACACATGAAGAATAGACATTAATACTTTTGCAGTTAGTGCCTCTTAGTGAAATCCTTTAGTTTTATGTGTAGTAACAAATATTAGCATTTGAGTTTTTCTTACTAGACTTAAAAGCTGTGTTTACCAAATTCTGACACATTTGTGTCCATGAATTTCTCTGTTTCCTTTACTTCAATCAAGTTTTGAATGCTTTTTACAAAGATAAAATTTTACGTATCAAATATTTGCAACCTCTTTTCACACATTCAGTACGTGGTGAATGAAAACTTAGCAAAAGCAAAAAAAAATAGCTATGTTGTTGCAACTATTATCAAATGTTCCTTAAATAGGCTTCAGAAGTGTCTCAAACCTACCATTACTTTTTTGATGATACTTGGTCAGATAATAGCATTGTACTGTTTTTTTGCATCTGGCACAAAACTTCATAAAAATTAACTCATTTGTTTTCCTGCGTAGTAGTTATTCAGTTTTTATCTGGTGTTTTCCCTTTAGCAGAGATGGCCGGATTTACCCCATTTCTTCTGCAATTTCTCGCACTCCGTCCCTCCACTTATCTCGTCTCCGAGCATCCTCCTTCTTCAAACCAATTTTCTCTGTCTCCTCTTCCACTTGCTGCGTAGATTGTAAAATTAGTTGTCACGACTCGGGAAAAAGTTGTTATTATTTGTCAATAACATTATTTTTTCAGAAATGTTTTATGAAGAAAGCAATACCATATGATGACTATTGCATCGTACAAAAAATTTAACAGAAATGGCAAGGTGTTTCACCACCGCCTTTTAGTAACCAATAGGCTACTTGTTTTTGAACTTTTTCTGGCTCACATAATCACCCTAATGTGTCATCGAAGCGCATCGTCACAGTTTTGCTTCTTCCCCTTGCAAATTAAAAAAATCTTCGTACTTATGCCCATACAATTGCTGTTTGTTCTTGTTTTTAGAAGATCTTCATCTTTGAAGATCTTTGATGTGCAATTAATTCAAATCCCTGCATAATTTGTAGCATAATAAGCAAGATACAGCTCACAAGCTGGAGTCTCGATGAGATTAAAAAAACTGATCATTCGTGGCAGAGATGATGGCCTACATCAGTGATTTTCAATCAGTGGACCATGGTTTTCACTGGGCCAGTACTTTATTTTGCCTTTACATCGAGTGAAATTGGAAAAATGTTTCTTTATTTTTTTTATTTTAGTTGGACAACACCCCTGAAATTTACTTTGATGACTTTTTTGAGATCGTTCATGAAAATGAGAAAAACATATAATTGGGCCACATGCCTCTATGCATTTTGAAAATGGGCCAAATGCCAAAAGCAGTTGAAAAGCACTGAACTAGATAAAGAGTGTCATAATTGAACAAAATACATCTCAGGAAAAAAGAATGGTGCGGTTATCAGCAAACTGTAAGGTATGCAAAGTTAGTGTTGCACAGGGGTGGCCAAGCTGTGGCACATGTGCCATAAGGTGGTGCATTACATGATTAGAAGTGGCGCATTGTAACCTTGTGGTAATAACACGCAGCTTACAACTGCAAACAAATCTTTGTTTTTGTAAACAAATGCAACATGGGAGGGAAATACTTGCGCCAGGATTTATGGAGATTGTGGCGCATCTGAAACCGTATAATAAAAAGTTGACGCATGGTAGGTGAAAGGTTGGCCACCCCTGGTGTAGCATACACACTGACTATATAGTAGTAGGCTACTGCATTTATCTTTTTTACACCTTCAAAATATGTTACTAATGCTGGTGTAACCATTGGTTGAGCAACGTTTGATAAAACTTGTCCAACGGTTTTTGTGCATTTGCTAGCAATTTGGCACTTGCACTGGCAGTTATGCACCTAATGCAATGTTAGAGAGAACACTGGTTGTATGTTTTTTTTTTTTTGCTCAAAAAGCATACCCAATGGCCACTAAGTTTTAAGCCAACCTTTGGCTTGTAAAATTGTCCTTTGTAGTATTTGAAAGCACAAACTGGCACGATGGTTTAGTGGTTAGAGTATCCACTTCGTAGTCAATAGACCTGGGGTTTAATCCCCTTGTAAAATCATACCAAAAGACTTTAAAAAATGGTACTCACAGCTTTCCTGCTTGGTGTGTGGAGAACAAGTCGACAACTTTGCTTGTTGTTTCCTTGGGCCAGGCACTTAGTGGGGTGCCCCCACCTTTATGTGGAAGACATGTGGCCCAGTTTTCCCTCTGAAGAGAGGGTTGGTGACAGGAAGAGCATCTGACCGTAAAAACAAAAATGCTGTGTTATAAAAATGCAGATTATCTGCTGTGGTGACCTCTAATCGGGAAAAGCCTAAAGAAAAAGAAGAAGAAGCAGTATTTAAAAGCTCAAACTAGTTGAATTTGTCGATGCAAGAAAAGGGATATGTTGCTTTTGAATATGGCAGTAAGGTTTAAGCCTTCAAGCAAAAATTAAAGTTGTGGCAGAGCAAAGTACTAAAATGCGATTTTCTAGATTTTGAAATCTTGAACAATTTTATGCAGACCAGCAGTTAAGAAATTGAAAGTATGAACCTTGCTTTTAGTTAAGTAGGCCTGCAAATCTCTTTTAGCCTTGAGTCACAAACAATACCAACTCTGCATGAGTATTTCAAGGTATTACAACAAAATTTCAGAATCTAATTTCTAAATGATGATCATTCAAATCTAAATTCTCAACTGTGGATCATGTAGCTATTTACATACAAAGAAAATTTGAATTTGAATGATTAACAAGTGACCTTATTGTCCTACAATCATATTTAGTGCTAAGAGCAGAATTTTTAACTTTACAACCTACAATTATTTTTGGGTATTTTCAACTTTTCCAAATACCAAAATCTCAGTCAAAATGCAATTTCCGTTCGTGTTCGCATGCTTGTGGCATGGCATACTTTTGTGAGTAAGGATTTTCTGCTCTTGTTGAAATTTGATCAAAACAGAGAAATGCAATCAAGGCTGTTGATAGTCTTATGGGAAAGGCACTTGAAACAAGACTAATACCTTTTTCACAACTGGCTGATAAAATTCAGCTCCAGTCATTGCATCAGATAAAACATGTTTTGCGTTTTATTATACATTTAGATTGTGCATTGCAAAAATGGTGTGTATACTGTAGTAGTTGTAGATATTACTCATACTTGTACACTGTGCTTGCCGCAATGGATTTTAGATTTTGTAAATGACTGGGGACTGGATGAACCAGTTTTTTTTTTCACAAAATCAAAAGTGTGTATCACAAAAAAGGTTGACCACCACTGCATTGCGTGATATTTTTTTTTCGTATCAATCAAATTATCTCATGCCATGAGATTGATTTTGTTTACAATTGTGTTGAGTTACAAATGTTTTTGCATAACTATTGACCGTACTAGTAAGTACTGAATTTTTTCTTATAGTGTAGCACTGGAGCTAATGATATACGTGGACTCTAATGTACTTGTAGGCATTATTGACTTTCTTTTTTTATATTTTATGTCATTTTCTATCGTTATTGATTGTTTTTTTTTATATTTTCTTGTTGCGAGCAAGCAATAAAATCTAATCTAATCTAAATGTAATAAATAAGTGTTATGTTGTCTGCACTTGAGTAAAAGCATAATATGATAAGGTTTGCCTCAAATGTACCAGTTTTGTGTTTCATCAGATGGAGATAAATAAGTGTTGCAGTTTACTTGAATGGTTTGGTCGTTTATGAAGTTTATGTTTGTAGCTGAACATTCCACATTACACTGATCATAATAGCTTAAAACTTGCAGGAAAACTTTAATTACTTACTGCAACTGACTGTGCAGTTTGCTGTAGCCTAGTCTATATAATCAGCTATAAAATTACCCAAGCTAGCAATATGTCTAGAATATTTAGAAGTGGTCACAATTAACCCAAATCACGCATTAATGTGTCAAGTGTCTTAATAATAGGATTTTCCTTTAGGTCTTGCAACTCTTAGAATGTTAAAATCAATGCTGGAAGTGGGATTTTAACCCATGTATACATCAACTGTTAAACAATGATAATGGCTTAAAGGGTACTGTGACAGATAATTGAACAATAGTTCATCAAACTGCAATTTTTCAAATGACATCATATTGAACGACAGATTATTGACAGGACGGTTAGTCAATAGGCTGCTTATCGAATGACTGCTTGCCCAATAACCTGTCAATAAAATGTTGTTTGACAAATTGTTGCATCATGGCCAATAGGTGAGGTCACCATTTCGAGCTTATTTTCTAGGACCTGTCTTACCCCTTTCAGGGACAATGCAACACATATATTTCATGGTTGTTAATTCTTATGTCATTGTGGCGTAACAGCCACTTTCGTGAAATCTAATGTAATCCTGTTGTTACTAAACAATAAAGGAATTGTTTCAAATCTTATGAATTAAATTATTAGAATCGCATGATCCATAAAGCGTTAAGGAATAGAAATGTTCTTCTATCTAAGAAACATGGATCTTCAAAAAACAGCCATCAACTTATATAAGGGGTGGAAATTACTAGTTTCAAATAATAACTTCCAACAAAAATTTTTGCCTTGCGTTGAGGGTGAAAATTACAAGTTTTCAGCAAAAACATCATTTTGCCACTGCTAATATTTTGTTCTGCGCCAATAGTAATTCTGCTTATAGGTGTAAAACATGTCACAACTGCCGTCAGCGCCTTAACTCATACCCTCACTCTGTTACTCTCTTATACCAAATACGTTACTGCAATTGTGAGCTAGTAAACAACTACAGACGTCACAGAAAAACAATAAAAATCTCACAGCAGTTTGATTGATATAGAAGAAAGTAATGTATTATAATATAGCTTTGAAAAAAGCTGTTTTAGCCATAAGCTTTTCGTGACGCTCTCATCAGTGGCGGTATCGCGTCAAAAGGGAAGATCTAGAGTGAATGAGTCTTTTATGTGAATAATTTGGATGTTACGTAATCAAGACAGGCCAATGATTGCGTTTGTATTGCAAAGCGCGCGAAAGAAAGATTTCGCAAGTGCGAAAGTTAAAGAAGGCGCGGCAGGAGGCCAAATGCTACGATTATCGAAAGAGTTTGAGAGTGTAAACAAACTATTTCTGTCTGCATAACACCAGGCGTCGGGTCTTGATATAAGTAGCCTCTAAAAGATTGAGATGGAGATGGAAAGAGCCGAGCAACTTTCGCACTTGCGAAATCTTTCTTTCGCGCGCTTTGCAATACAAACGCAATCATTGGCCTGTCTTGATTACGTAACATCCAAATTATTCACATAAAAGACTCATTCACTCTAGATCTTCCCTTTTGACGCGATACCGCCACTGATGAGAGCGTCACGAAAAGCTTATGGCTAAAACAGCTTTTTTCAAAGCTATATTAAAATTTTGTACCACCAACAAGATTTTTAATGTATTATACAATAACAATCGTGCTTATAATGTGAATATAACTTACCAGCTGTGTTAAAACTGTAAATTACTTGAAATCTTAAAATGATAGATTAGAACAGAATAAAACTGGGGAAAAAAAGAAAACAGATTAACGATTTGAATTTGGCGGCTTTTATTTGTCTGAACTATGCTGTTCTCGTGCATTGAACGAAAATTGTGTTGGCCAGTGATATTAGTGAAGATAGTGTATGGGTTGTCAAACGTGACCTCTGTTGTAGAAAACTAGGCCACATCCCACCATATTTATTTGGAAAGATTTCATTTTGAAATACGTAGTAAGTTAGCATAGCGCTTTTATACCCATGCTTATCTTTGACTGCGCTCTAATGTAGGTTAGTTCCTTTTGGTCCCACTTGCTGGGTGTGTGCCGAAGCAGAGTGTAAAACAGGCCTAATTAGAGTACATTCTTGTACCAAAAAGTGCTACCATTACGAAACCAAAAATTAGGATTATTCTTCTCTATTTCCCACACAGTTAAATACAAGTGGTTGAAAGTTTTGCGACAAAAGTGACAATGATTTTAACAAATCGAAAAGTTACAAAAAAAGATAAACGCTACACATTTTTTCGCACTGTTAAATTTTATTGCAAATATGCTGGACATTTTCTGCAAACTCGCCCTTTTTTTGTGCTTAATGGGGACACAGGTGAAAAAAATTCGGCAAAAGTTGTATGTAAGATTAAAATCTTTGTTGCTTTAATTCAGCTCTTCATTCAGTCACCAAGTTTTTATCTGTTTCATCTCGTTGTGTCATTTTAGTTGTTCACGGTATAAAACTTTGCTATTAATGTAGGCAGCTGTTTTAATAGCTCAAGCTAAACGGAACATTGAGCCAAAATCTATATTTTTAGGTGAGCAAAATTTGTCTGTAATATGATTTTTAACAATGCAGTTTTGTCATAAGTTGAAGGTTCCTGTACTTTCTTCAAATAAATGTGCAATATGTTATTTGCCTTTAAGAAACTATTCTAAGCAAGTTTTTACTTACAAATCAAAACCTGTGTCTTTGAGAACTGGATATCGAAAGTGCCAGCATGTCACTGTAACCACCAGAAGAAGATTTGTGGGTACCACAAGTAAAGCAGCATGGGGTCGCACTCCGAAATTAAGATATTGGTTATTTGGAGGAGCAGTTGGTGGGGCTTGGTATGTGGCAAGCGCCTACAATGACTGGTTTCAAGCACAGACGTCGCGGCTTAAAAATGGTATCGACCGCATTAATCATGCATTCGGAGTTGTTTATAAGAAAGCACTATCTTCTTCTGAGAAATGGGAATGGCCTGATGTTGACTTGGCAGCAACGTTTTTACCACATAGTAAAGATGCCACTAATGCTACAGTAACAAAGCTGCTCTCCAGTAGTAATGGTATTAATGTGTTCAAGGAAGTGAATGGCGAAAGCTCAAACAAAACAGGCAACGACAAACAAACTATTACAGATTTGCGTGAAGAAATAATGCGAACTGAACTACGCTATCAGAAACTAATTGAAAAGCTAGAGAAAGAAAACAAAAACCTAAAAAAGATTTTGCTTACAAAAGATGACAAAAATATTTATCGTAGAAAGATCAAAAAATCTTTAATTGATCTGTATTCTGAAGTGTTGGATGAACTGTCAGATTACGATGTCAATTATAACACTCAAGATCATTTACCGAGAGTTGTTGTAGTGGGTGATCAAAGTGCAGGAAAGACCAGTGTATTGGAAATGATTGCTCAAGCTCGGATTTTCCCACGCGGTTCAGGTGAAATGATGACTCGAGCTCCTGTCAAGGTAACATTAAGCGAAGGTCCTAATCACATTGCAAAGTTCCGAGATAGTGCTAGAGAGTTTGACCTCAATCAAGAAAAAGAACTAGAAGCCCTTCGGCATGAGATCGAAATTCGGATGAAGAACAGCTGCACTAATGGTAAAACTGTTAGCAATGATACAATATCGCTTAATGTCAAGGGACCTGGAATTCAAAGAATGGTTCTAGTTGACCTGCCAGGAATGATAAGTACTGTCACAAGTGGGATGGCTCCTGATACTAAAGATGCAATCTGTTCCATGAGTAAGTTCTATATGCAAAATCCAAATGCAATTATTTTATGCATCCAAGATGGATCTGTTGACGCTGAGAGAAGCATAGTCACAGATTTGGTCAGTCAAATGGATCCTTCAGGAAAACGAACAATTTTTGTTCTTACCAAGGTTGATTTAGCTGAAAAAAATGTTGCCAACCCCAGTCGAATTCAGGAAATATTAGACGGCAAACTATTTCCAATGAAAGCTTTGGGCTATTTCGCAGTTGTGACTGGCCAAGGAAATGCAAATAGTACAATTAGTGAGATAAAAGATTATGAAGAAAGTTTCTTTTCTAACTCTAAAATTTTTAAGTCTGGCCTCTTGAAAGCCAGTCAGCTAACGACCGCAAACCTTAGCTTTGCTGTTTCAAATTGCTTTTGGAAGATGGTACGTGAGTCCGTTGAACAGCAAGCAGATGCGTTTAAAGCTACAAGATTCAATCTTGAAACTGAGTGGAAAAATAACTTTCCTCGAATGCGTGAACTTGATCGCAACGAGCTGTATGAAAAGGCGAAAAATGAGATTCTTGATGAAATGCTTGAATTGGTCACCATACCACCACAAAAGTGGGAAAAAACTCTTCAAGATAGATTATGGAGCGGTATCTCTCATCATGTTATAGAAAACATCTATCTTCCAGCTGCGCAGACTGGAAATCCTGGAACGTTTAAAACTACAGTTGATATCAAGTTAAAGCAATGGGCTGAAAGAGATCTCCCAAAATTGTGCATTTCAATTGCAAAAAGCACACTTTTAGACGAGTTTTCGAAGGTGCTTAATGAAAACTCACCAGAAGAAGAATACAAAACTCCTGCCAATAATACAATGCAAGAGATTTTTAAGGATTTAAAAGCTGCTGTTAAAAAGGAAGCAGAAGCAAGACATTCGTGGAATGAGGGTTTTGCTGATACACTAAAAGTAGTGCAGCTTAATGCCCTAGAAGATTGTTCTATAACAGACAAAACGCAATGGGAAAATGCCGTTCGATTTATTGAGAAAAACCTTGGCAAACTGCTGAAAACAAACGAAGCCTACATTGACGAACTTATTGGCCCCGATTTTTTGCAAAGGTGGACAACTTGGTCATCCCGATCGACTGAGCAACATCAGAGAAATGAAGTAAAGAACCAGTTGCGAAATTTGCTGAGTCCTGATAAACTACATGAACCCTACTTAGCAAACGATGAAATCACAACTATACGGTTAAACTTAGAAGCGAAAGGCATCGAAGTGTCTACTGATGTAGTGATGCAGACTTGGGTTGCTTTGTACCGAGATCATTTTCTTCGCGACGCTCTGGCGAAGTGTGGCAATTGTAGACGGGAGTTCTATCGCTACCACGCGTCAGCACTGTCGCAAATTCACACCGATGACGACAACCAAGTTTTAGACTGCAGCAGCATAGTTCTGTTTTGGCGCATTCAGCGAATGCTCGCGAGTACCAGCAACGCATTACGCCAGCAAGTTATGAACAATGAAGCTCGTCGTTTAGAAAAAGAAGTGAGAGAAGTTTTAGAAGACTTTAGCCAAGACTGCGAACGCAAGCGAAAACTCCTTGTTGGACGACGCGTGGAGTTGGCGGAAGAATTGAAAAAAGTTCGAAATATTCAACAGAAACTCGAAGAATTTATTGAAGAGCTACGAAAAGAAAAATAAGATTGCCTTCCCTCAAATACGAAAATGCAGTATTTCTCAAGAATTGCGATGGATTTTTTATTCGACACATCATGCTTTGCTTGTATAATGTACTTGCAATTTTATGCACGTTGTTCCAGTTACCATAGCCTTTCGTGGAAGTTGTTTTTGTTTGAACCCTTAGAACTAAAGTCTTAAAAGAAGTCCGCTTGTCTGAACCTAGGAATTCTCAAAAAGTTTTATAATTTTTACTCTTTCACGGAGGGAGTTATACTTTTGCCCCCATGATCAATCAATCAATAGCACGGTCTTGGTAACTAATTAATACTCTAAGATAATTTTAAGATAAATTTGCTTGGTGTAAACTAATTGTGATTCATTTTCTCCTTTCAACTCAACGGCATGAAATATCGAGTGCTTGTAAACTAAGTGGCCCTAAATATGTAGTTGTGTCGGAAAGTTGTGTTTTTTCGCCGCGAAGACGGTCATATATAAAAATATGTGCACTTGTGTTGAGTTTATGCTATGTACCAGTTTGATGTGATTTATGTTGGATTGTTTACACGTTGTAGCTTATATTAAGTTCAATGTTTGGTGAAAGTTTTGTGAATGACAGCTATAATTGAAATTGTATAGTAGTATGGCCATGGCAATTCCAAAATTGTGGTAGATATGTTTCAAACATTACATTGCAGAAAAACTTTTTTTGGTCACTTTTCAACGCTTAACCGAGAATTATGATACTTAATGACTTAACATTTCATTGTTTAAACTTGAAGCCAGGGTTGAGGAGCCACTGTAGAAAAGCTTTGATTCCAGCTCCTAGCTCCGGAGTCAGTTTAAATTTTTTGTAGATGGACAACAGTAGAATGTAATGGCTTAATATGCATTATAGAGTCTGATATTCTGTTTGAAAGTAGAAGCTTACAAGTTTCGCATGAGCTGAAGCTTATCACTACTCGAGTTCAACTAAAGGCAACCAGTTACTATTAAAATCTGCCATGTTTAAAACTGGAGCTGGAGCTCATAATTGTTTTAGCTCGAGCTCCACAAAAAGGTTTTGAAAAGGCCCCAGCTGCTGAGAAAAAGCTTGGCTCTATAGCTCCAGCTTCCCAGCCCTGCTTGAAACCATATTGGATCGGGACCTTACTAAGCTTCAGGCGTTGCGATCCTGACATCTATGTTTGCTAAAATGATTTGTGAATGCGCTATGATAGTAGCTCGCTATGTGAAAGTCAACACAAAAGTTTTCATCGGTGCAATTAGGAAATGTTTTTTATTTGTTAAGTGAAGAAAACTAGAGGCTTTTATCTTATTATCGCACCGTTTTCTTGCGCTCTCTAATACAATGTTACAAACCAAGATTTTCTTATTTATTTTTTTATTGTCTTTAGCTTATTGAATACTAGTGTTGCTCTTGGTCACGTTGTGTTTAGCATGAATTGAATATGAATTTCGTTTTAGTTTTATGCGTGTTCTTCAGCACCTATCTTTCTGTGTTTACTAATGCTCTGTGCTGACACGCTAGTGTAGTTTTGTGTTAAGTCTATTGCTGTTCAAATTCACTCATTTTGAAATTTGTCATTCAACTACTGATATTACAAATATGGCTATACTATGTGAAAGTTAAAAAGTGATTTTTTGTATTGACGTCCTGTGATATTTTCAATCACCAACTTGAATCACGTCGGTACAGCGTTTGATAAAAGTCATGAGATTTTGATTTTAACGGCAACATTTTTGTGTTGCGTGTTCTCCATGAAAAGGCAATTTACGATAATTTTTGTTATCAAGCCAGGAAAATTAAGAAATATTCTTTATCAGCGATACAACAGTTTAAAGCCGGTCTGAATATATGCTGCTGAATGTAGCCTGGTGTGTAATCGTAAACGTTTTTCTCGGCAATATAGTCAAGTGAGTTGAAGCGCCGTCTATGCTAGAAATTATCCCACGTTCGAACCTTACGCCGACAGTATTTATGGACTCTGATACGCCAACTCTTCTCCAATGCTCCTCTCCTGATCTTCTTTGTTCCTGGGAGGTGCTTCAGGACTTGGGTTCTGATCACCTACCAATTCCACTAACTGTTCCTCTTTCTACGCTTCAACGAACGTCCCCGTTCTTTCAATTTTCAGAAAGCTTGTTGGAATGACTGCGTTTTACTTCGACTTACTATCCTTCTGCCGAGGAATAATCCTCTTTCCGCAGTGCTGCTGCTCTTTTTACTTCAGTGGCACTAAGTGTGGCCAAATTTTTCATTCCTTTCGGCCGCGTCAAACGCTGACCTCAAGCCTGATGGTCTCCTGAAGTGGAAGAAGCGGTAAGCGATAAACATAAGGCTTTTCCTGCCGCTCATAGAAGTTATGAAGATCGTCGGGCTTACATCTCTGCTTTCCGACATGCCTTGTCTGTCATCATCAAAGCCAAGGCTGAGGCATGGCCGGCGACCTGCTCATCTCTCTCTTGTAAATCTGACCCTATATTTGTATATTCTCTTTGTTCGGTCGCTGGCTTATCTTCATCCTCCCTTATTTTTCCCAACTGTTCTCCCAGGGAGTCGGCCTTGGTCTTTGCCGACTACTTGAGATTCAACTATTTTGTTTCCTAGCCAAAGGCTACCTGCCTGAGCCACGTGTCCTGAGGAGTCTCATTCATCTTTTCCCCCACTAAATTTCTCCTGATCACTGCCACTGGCCCAGACAAAGTTGCCTATCCCATGCTTAAGCACCTTCCTCGCTCCTGCTTAGAATTTCTCCTACACATCTTTAGTCTGTCATGGCCTTTGCATTCCTTTCCTTCCATCTGGAAGGCATCTTCTATTATTCCCATCGATAAGATGGGAAAGCCTCTCGACTCTCCTTCTTCCTTTCGAAGCACAAGCACACACCAACTTGCAGAACATTGAAGACTGTATTAAAGAACAGAAATTTTGCTCACAAATTAGCTGTACCACATGCATCAATTGCGACACGCTAGACGTATCTAGCTCTAGTTGTCACAAGATATTAAAGACTACTGAGAAATCTAAATACAATCCATGCAAATAAAGATATAGGCAAATGCGAAATAAGGGCATATTATCGAATTAAGGCTAGCGTTAGCTGACAATACAAGCTGTTTATTGTTTCCCGGTTGATCTAAGACACAGACAAGCGCTATTGGAAATACAAAAACAACTTGCCATTCGCATTAGTTGGTGATGAAACACTAGGTTTTCTATTCGCCACCACCCCATACTAAAAACACTGCCAAAGTAGAGTCAGCTCATAAACGGTCAACAGGCCTATCTAAAACCACAAATAAATACGAGATCAATCAACAAAATTGTCACATAACCATTAACAAGAAACGAGAATAACAGGCTTTAAGTAAAGAGAAAACAACTTGCCGTATTAATTGATAAATAATTCACTGTATCAAACTTACAGTTTTTTGCATTAAGGGTCAAACGTAATAGAAAACAATTTGTGAAATATAAAAACAATTCATTAGTCATCACATACTACAAAAACATCCCTATTTCTCACTTATTTCAAATGACAATCTATTAAATGAGGCGGCAAACACAACAGCTTCCGAACTATTATGATATCAAGAACATTAGCAGTTACTTCATCAAAAGGACAAAAACAACTACACCAATGACAGTGCACATAAATCACATTAACACCAAGATTCTGCAGATCCTCCGTCCACTCGCCCGCTCATGCTGTTCTCCTCGAAGGTTCTGTTTGCATGGCCTCGCTTTCCTTGGAATTTACCTTCCTTCACTGTGAAGTCCACTCTTTTTTCTCCACGCTCTTACTCTCTTTTTTCTCGTCAAGGTGCGGCTCCCGCTCATCTTAACTATCTCCCACCTTACGATCTGGTGATCTGGACCGACGGTTTTCTTTTCCTTTTGGCAAAAGCGGCTCTGATGTACTAGCTAACTGCACACTTTTTGGCACAGAGGCCACGTTTTCGGCAGGCTCAGTTTGTTCCAAGTTTTTCCGCTGAAGCTTGCGCCATTCTTCAAGCTCTCGGCTTGGCAGCGTCAACAAGTCTGCTATTTGTTTCTCTCCAACTCTCGCTTGTTCTTGCCACTCTGCCCTCTCCTACATCTTTCCTTTGTAGCGACAGAGGCGCAGCGTGCTGCACCGTGAGCCTACTGACCTACACTCAGTTACTTAAGCTCATAGGGAGTTCTTTGATATCGAACCATTTCTTGAAGTTCTCAGTCCAATTGTCTGTTTTGTTTATAAATCTTTTATCAAAAACTAACGCACCATTTCATAATTTAGCTGTTTCTTCAGTTCAAAAGTTAATTCTATTATCTATCCAAAAAACTAGAAAATATTCATATCTCAAAAACGAAAAGAGGCACAAGGAAAAATATTTCCTGGGGTAAAGACAGCCATGCATGACTCACGTTTTTACGAAAACGAAACGAAAAGAAGTACGAGGTAGCAATATTCAAAAACAGACTCGCATGGGTAAGGACAAAGGATGCATGATCACTACAGAAACTCGAAGGAATTCATGACCCGCGTTTCTAGAAAAAGAAGCACGAGCTAGCAATATTCGAAGACAGTCACGCATGGATGAGAGCAAAGGTTACATGATCACTTCAACTTATACCTCAGACTCTAACAGGAATTGTGTTTTCTTTCCTCCTGTACTATAAAGATGCAATGGGTCCCCAGACACTTATTTCTCCCGGGGAATGACGCAGCTGGTGAGTTGGCTAGGCGGAGATCGTTGCTCCTACTCTGTGCAATCCTTTGTAGTCTCTCTCCTCTAGTATCCATTATTGTGTTTTCGCGGACCAGAGGCGTACTGTCTCATCTAAATTCTTTGACACATAGGTCCCTCGGTTTCCATTGAGGAACTTGTGCTCTCTCGTCACGCTCGCTGTGTCCTCTCTCGTCTTCGTTGAAACGGACACCGCATTCTGTTAAACTTGTCTCTATAAAATTGGTAGAATCGAGAATCCTTCATGCAGCGCCTGCGGTCAACCATCCCAGGACACTATTCATCTCATTCTGCACTATCCAGCTGTCACGAATAAGTAAATTTGCGTTAAATAGAGTAGTTTTTATGTATGTACAGTTATTGTTAATCTGTTGTTTTATTTTGCAGTGATCGTTTTAATTGTAAATCTAAATTGTTTGTAGCCCTAACTTGCTAAACTGTTTTAAAAAAAAAAGACATTTTTTCTTTCGGATTTACAAATAGATTTGTAATTCACATGCCTTTCTGAGGTTGCAATGACTGTCTAGGTGACCTGGTTTTCTAGCGTATTCTAGTGATTCTTGTTCCTTCTTGAAGATTTCTTCTTCATTTTTATTATTACCGATTACGAAATTTATTAACGATGCTTTTTGTGTCATGTGATATTCTAGCAATTTCTAGATTATTTTCCGTCGTATATATAAGGCGGCGAGATTTTATTTATTCAGAGAGTGTAGTTCAGAGAAAGATAGCAGAGTATAGGAAAAAGGCGTTGTTCTGTGGTGATTGTTGTGATAGCAATTAAGCGATTACTGTCAACCCCCGTTAATGGGAAACCATTTGTTCCAGTGAATAATGTCCGATTAGCGAGGTCGTCGGATTAACGAGTTAGCCTAGTTTGTGGTTGGTAATGTCGGTACGTCAATCACGCAATGCCGATCTGCACTTGCGTGGCCCTAGTTAGCACAGGTAAATCATTATAGTCAACGCAACTGCAAAATAAGTAACAAAATTCGTTTTTTCTTACGAAACTTTATTTACAGCATGAATCACAAAAAGGCACAGTCCACAACAGGTCATTGCTTTTTAAAAAAATTCATCAAAGAGGTTTGCACAAGCGCTTGTTGATTTAAAAGATCAATGTCCCATTTCAAAGCCCAAGTACCGTGTAAATAATCACTAACATGCTGTAGCCTTGGGTGCTGCTCCATGTATGTAATCAAAGTTTCAAGAGCAGCTGTTGCTTCCCTTGTCGTTACGGTACGTGGCGGATTCTCTACCTCTTCATCACTTTCACCACTCTCGTTTTCTCTAATTGCAGGTGGTTGTACAATCTCAATGATAGCCTCATCCGACAAAGTTTCTCCCATTTCTTCATTGCAATCAATGTCAAGCCATTCGTTCACTGACATGCGATGTTCATTTGGTATAACGGTCAGATTTTGTAGCCCCTCGCTAATTTCTCTCATCACTTCTTCTTCAGCCTGACCTATTTCTGTTGGGTCATCATTCAAAAAATCACGGCGCGCTATAATGCCCGTATGCTCCCAGCATTTGTTTATTGCTTGAGATTTTACGTCATTCCACGCATCTTTAATGAGACAAAGTGCTTCTCGGAGATTTATAGACATAGGTTTGTCATCCTCTATGGCAGGTAGAAAATGTTTCGTTAGTCCCTTTCGGTAATAAAGCTTGAAATTGCGTATGATTCCGGAATCGTTTGGCTGGAGGTGTGAAGTCATATTCGGTGGCAAAAGAATGGACTCGTACATTTTGTAAATCCTCCGGCACCTTGTGGCTTGTTGCATTGTCAAGAAGCAGAAGAACTTTGCGTTTTTTTGATCTCATTGTTCGTTCGAAATTTTCTAACCATTCTGTAAACAGGTCGCTTGTCATCCAGGCCTTTTTATTGTAACGGTAGATGGCATAAACATTTGGATCAAAGTCTTTTCCAAAACAACGGGACCTCGCTGTTCTTGCGATCAAAAGCGGTTTTTGTTTAATCATTCCGGTTGCATTCGCACAAAGTGCGACCGTAATTCGTTCTTTATTTTTTTTCTTTCCTTTAACTGGTCCCGTAGCCAATGTTGCATCAGGTTCTAAACGATAGAAGAGACCAGTTTCATCCATGTTGTATACATCACTAAGTTCAAACTCGGAAATAATGCAACGTAATTCTTCTCTACTCTTTTCAACATCAGCAAGATTAACTTCATTTGATTCTCCATGAACCTTGTGCAGAAAAAATTTCGTGCCTCTTTTTAAATCGTTCCAACCAGCCATTAGAATAGGAAAAACCTACAACTCCCAATTCTCCGCCAAACTTCTTTGCCTTCTCAATGATCATGTCGCTATTAACTGGCAGATCTTTGTTTGGACGTCATTGAACCACATGGAAAGTGCACTTTCCAGCAAAGGTTCCTTGCAAGACCTGTCTCTTGTTGAATCGGTGCTTCCTTGCATAGGGAATGACAGCCACTTGTCTTTCTCCTTTAAAATGCTAGAAGTTGTAGATCTTCCTATTGCAGTCCCCCATGTCAGGCTAACATGCCGTACGATATCTTTCTGGGTTGTTTTCTGATTTTCTTCCTTGTATTGGAAAATCTCCTGCTTCTTTGCTGCTGAAATTTCTATTCGAGCGCGTTTTGTTGGAGGTCCTGATATCTTACTGACTTTCCTGGTGTCGTAGGTTGAAATGACAGCTTATTCTACACAGACCTTTATGTCTCAAACGGTGAGAATATATCAGAGAAAAAGAAAACGAACAATAACACATTGTCTTGCGATTGTAATTGTCACAATTGTCATTGTAGGCCTACTGTAATTAGGGCTAAGCATAAAATCAGCTTATGGGTAGCGGCTCAAACTTGCTGCGGTCTATGTCCGATTAACGGGGAATTTTTTAATGCATTTTGCACTTTGGCTCTTAGAATTTCGCTGTCATAGTCGGATAGCGAGGTTGTCCGATTATAGAAGTAAAACATAGTACATTACAATGCAGAAATTCCGTTCCTTGACAATTTGTGTCCGATGGCGAGAGTGTCCGATTAAAAGGTGTCCGATTAACAGAAGTTGACTGTATTTTGGTGGTTTTTAGTTTAGTAAGTCTCTGATATCTATTGAAGTGCTTTAGTTCTGTGTTTTGGCAAGCGAAGGAATTCGAAGTTGTAAAGTGATTTGTAAATATATTGTTCTGTTCTTGAACGAAAAGTGCGTGGGTTAAAGTATCTTAGAGGAAGCCAATCTTTTCCTAGCTATTAAGTAGCAACCAAACTTAATTATTCGATCGATACTGCAAGTCGCATCAATTTTAAGAAGTAAATTAAGATTGAGATAGACTCAAAGATCTATTAAAATGCGACACTAGCTACGGACTTTTTGTACGCCGCTTACTCTTTGGCAACTCTATGTTTCTCAACAACCTATGCCCAGTTGAATTCTAGTCCATGCCCAGTTGAATTGCCCGGCTTCTGGGGCTCCATGGTCTTCCACCATGCCCCCCATGCCCCACGAAGTATTTATGTGACCTTGAAAAGCGCTCAATGCAATTACTTCCCCTGCTAAGTTGCTTTGTTTAGATAAAAATGCGCTCTGCTATCAGTGTTAGCAACTTGAAAGCGCGTCTGAACTCAAAAATGCTGTAATATGACCGACAAAAGATTTTCCTGCGGTCATAAAACATAAACGTGAAACTGAAATGGAAAATGCCCAGGATTGGAAATCGATATTGAAAAAAAGAAATAATTGCCCGATATATATTTGTCACGAATAAGTAAATTTGCGTTAAAAAAACAGTTTTTATATTTGCATAGTTATTGTCATTTGTTATTTTACTTTGCAGTGATCGTTTTATTTGTAAATTTGAATTGTCTGAAGCCCTAAACTTGCTAAACTGTTTTCGAAAAAATACCTTTTTTTCTTTCGCAGTTATTAATAGATTTGTAATTCACAGCCTCTTGTTAGGTTACAATGGCTGTCTACGTTATTAGTTCCAGCATATTCTAGTGATTCTTGTTTCTTCTCGAAGATTTTTGTTTTTTTTATTATGGCCGATTACCCAATTTATTAACGGTGTTTTTTCTGTGTCACGTGATGTTCTAGCAATTTCTGGATTATTTTTCAGCCGTCTATATAAGGCGGCGAGATTTTTCACTAATTCAGAGTGTAGTTCAGAGAGAAATAGTAGAGTGTAGTAAAATGGCATTATTCTGGGGTGATTGTTGTGGCAGGAATCAAGCGATTATTTTGGTGATTTTAGTTTTGGTTAGTCTGATATTTATCTAGTAAAGTGATTAGTTTCTGTATTTGACAAGCGAAGGAATTCGAAGTTTTAAAATGGTTTGTGAATATACAGGTGTGGCCATAAGTGACAATACCCAGTTCAAATAATAATAATTGGCCACCCCTGCATTTGTTCTGTTCGTGATCGAGAAGTGCGTGGGTTAAAATATCTTAAAGGAAGTCGACCTTTTCCTAGTTATTAAGTAGCAACCAGACTTAATTATTCGAGCGATACAACCGTATACGTCCCCTCAATTTTAAGAGGTAAATTAAAATTGAAATAGAATCAAAAAAAAATTTCTATTAAAACGCGACAATATTAATACTGACAGTAACAGGTTATTGGAGGTGGTCAATAGCAAGGTAATTGTATTTTAGTCGGTTTTCCAGTAACTAGCTACTTACTTAGAGTAGGTTAAGTAGGAAGTAACAATACTTAACTAGTTATAGCTTTTTGCTCAAGTAGATGCAAAAAATTTAATGTTTTTGTTAAACGGGAATGCGCAACGTTAGCATGAAAAGCAGCTTTGAAATCAAGGTTTTGTGCTCTACAAATCCTTTTTTAAAGAGGGACAATTTCTATTAAAATTTTGTAAACCAACTACCACTGTTTCCTCTAAGATTTTAGTAAGTGCGTAACCGCCGGCGCAAGTGCGAAATCGCTTGCAAATGTACGAAAACCGCCGGTCAAGTTTTGGCGGACATTGCTGAACAAACGATTACATCAGTCTTAGTAACATATTTTGAAAAAGTAAAAACAGATGCTTGCAGTGGCCTACTGCTGTTTAGTCAGTGTATACGCTAAGCTAACTTTGCTTAGCTTACAGTTTGCCGATATTGTTGGTTGGCGCACAACAACATCCTTCATTTTCCCCTCAGACGTTCTTCGATTTTTTATTTTTTAATCTTTTTATTTAGTTCAGTGCTTTTCAACCGTTTTTGGCATTCGGCCCATTTTCGAAATGCACAGAGGCATGTGGCCCGCTTATACATTTTTTCGTTTTCATGAGCGTTTTTGGCATTTGGCCCATTTTCGAAATGCACAGAGGCATGTGGCCCGCTTATACATTTTTTCGTTTTCATGAGCGTTTTTGGCATTCGGCCCATTTTCGATATGCACAGAGGCATGTTGCCCGGTTGTACATTTTCCTCGTTTTCATGAGCGTTTTTGGCATTTGGCCCATTTTCGAAATGCACAGAGGCATGTTGCCCGGTTGTACATTTTCTCGTTTACATGAGCGTTTTTGGCATTTGGCCCATTTTTGATATGCACAGAGCCATGTTGCCCGGTTATACATTTTCTCGTTTTCATGTGCATTTTTTTGCATTTGTTGGTTTCAAATCGATTTTGGCATTTGGCCCATTTTCAAAATGTACAGAGGCATGTGCTCCGGTCATATTTTGTCTCGTTTTCCTGAGCGACCTCAAAAAAGTTATCAAAGTAAATTTCGGAAGTGTTGACCAACTAAAATAAAAAAAACAAGTCAAGAAAATGTTTTCCTTTCCAGCAATTGAAAAAAGGCTAGACTTCAACAAAAAACGTGTTTAAAGAAATTGAAACTGCACTTTATATTTTTCCTTGGCGTTTCAAGGCTTATTTCAATCATGGCTGGTAAACTATCACTGCGCATGCCTGTCAGCTGCATTTTATTTAAAAAAAAATTTTGAAAGGGATTAAAAACAAAAATTGGTTAGAAATCGTACTCTTTTTTTTACTTTTAGTTTTTATAAATAGCAAGTGAGGGGTTATTTATTTCTGATTTACAAAATGGCGTTTTGTACGCTAAAGTGAAACCGAGAGCTATGCGTTTTTTTATCTTAACAAGCATGATTGAAATTAGCGTTGAAACGTAAAGAAAACAAAGAAGTTAAGCAATTCCAGTTTCAAACTTCCCTCGAAAATTAATGTCTTGTGTTAAAGTGAAGTTTGAGAACTACTTGCTATTACTGCTCTTTAGCTACGATAGAAATTGGTCGGTTTACTTTATGTTACTTGCTTTGGGGTTGATTTGTGATACAAAAAAAGTTTGGTAACTGCATGTATTAAGTCGCCGTCACTCGTTGCTGCGTCATAGCCAGGCGATGTTTACCCGAGACGTTGCATTGCCGTAAAAAAGCGGCTGTCCAACCTTTCATTCCCATTCACTTTCTCCGACGCATTACACATCATTTAACTCCTACGCATTGAAAATTTGCAAAAATTTTTACAAACGGAAAAAGTCACCAAAAACGCCGGACTTTTCTACGCACTGTTGAATTTTAACTGCGAATCCGCCGGACATAGTTTTTCAAATTCGCTTTCTTTTTCGCGTTTAAAGAAAACAATGCCAACTACTACTGTTTATTGTTAACCAGGCGAGGTGCGGAGAGTGACCTGCGCGCCTTGTTGCCCTACGGCTTCTTGATTTTAAAGATTTTATCTCCAGGAGTTAATTTAAATATTTTCCAGGATAAGTTTTTGCTATTTTATTTTTCCAAGTATACATGGTTATTCACCTACTTGTTGCTGCTTTTGTCAAGATAGTAGCCAGGGTGGAGACCAAGGGAGCAATTAAACTATTTTAAAAAGATATATAAAAATATTTTTTAAATTGAGTTCCTTAGTGCCCTATAAAAAAAGGTTATCGTAATAACTTCATCTCAGCAAATATCCCAAAACTTTGTTAAATACTGTAAAGTCATTAACCTAAATTGGAGCAACCCCTTTTGAGTTTTCTAAGAATAGAGTCATCCACTAAAATAGTGTCTTCCGAGGCAGACCCCCTTTTATTCGGTGCCACTGCATGCATCATACACGTAAACTTTCAGCTTGTTCGGCAATGTAAACAAAGCTACTCACTAATTGGTAAAGGCATTTGCACCTTTCGAAACCCCTTTTCGCACTTTATGTGTAACGAGCATCTCGGGTTGAAAACCATTGGTCTAAAGAGGTACAAGACAAAACAGCTGAAAAAACGAAATGACTTTCGACGTAAGTAGTTGATAGGACCACTACTTTTTTATTTTTACTGAAGTAAAAGTAATTGTCATTACTATTCTACCGACTATTTTTTGAAATGAGTAGCAATTGAATACTTTTGCTGATGTGGATTTTTAGGCTACCTGGACCACCTCTGCATGCTATTCAGAGTGATCGTCAGGCAATTATCCATGAAATGAAATGATGAGGCATCCAGCGATCCTTCTATAGACGGATACTTGCCATCACCCTACTAGCTCAATAATATAGATACCCAAATTGTGAAGACCATAGTTCCTTGCTGTACAGATTGTTAATCTTACTAACTAATACAGCAAATTGCCTGATAACTTAATTTTGATTCTTTAACCAAGAGAATTAAACAAATTGGATAGTTTTTTAAATAATATAGCCATAATATTCGACATCAAATTTTTTTGTCGTAAAAAAGGTGATCCACAATGACGTAAGAAGATGTAGGCCAATAAACAGACGATAAGCTGCCATTTTCAAACACCTTGAAGCCTGTGTGGCTTTTTTGAAATCCGAAATATTGGCCAAAAATGAGCTAATTTTTTAAGGTGCAGGCCAAAAAAGTTTGTAGTTTTGACAGTGAGGACAGTTAAGCGCAAAAGCGCAATTCGTTACAGTCATAGGCGTAGAAACAAAGGTACTGAAGCCCCCAGATTTTTCAGCTTTCCCAGAATTGAGTCAGTTTGTTCCACAAATTTGAAAAATGGAAAAACATTATGGCAAAAAACAACGCCCTGAAAAGCTGAGCCACAAAAAAAAAAAACGGAAAAGATCTTCATTCTTTCACCATTAGTCCGTACATACAAAACAAAGTGTTACGCCTGCGATAAATGTTTTATCGCATCAATAAAGAACATCAGGCAAAAATAAAACAAAGGATTTGACTCTTCAGTTTATTTTGATTTTAATGTGGACGATGCAATTGGATAGTCTCTTTCACCGATTCATCAAAGTTAGGTTTCAATGTAACTCCAGCAATATGCAGAACAGATATGAGATATTTTTCAGTTAATTGAGATCGGTGGCGAGCTTTGTTGATGTTCATACTACCTGTAATGAATGTGTGCTCACGTATAGAGTGATCCCCCGCCTACCTCTGTAGTTTTGTTCCAAAACTCCCGGCGATGGAAGAAAATCCCCGAAGTAGAAGACAGTTAAAAAAAAGAAAAATGTAATCAAACCGACTAAAATACATGTATCAGCTCTTTCTGCATTTTCTGCACAAATACGGTAAAAACGCAAGCACGAACCACGTGAACTTTCTGCGCGCGCTTGTAGATTCAAACAAGCCACAGAACACATATTTTTATGCTATTTTAAGTATGTTTGTTATTTTTAGAAAAGGAAATACTATTGAATTGTCTACTACTTATAATTATTATTCAATGGATTTACGAGAAAATTTTTGTGATTTAATTTTCGCGATTTTTCTAGATTTTTCATGAAAACCCATGATGTAAGTTTGATATATAAATCACGAAAAACCCGCGAACTCGTGAATCCGTAAATTTGAACCGCAACGTGGCGAGGGAACACTGTGTGTGTGAGGCAGTAAAACATAATTACGTAAGCATTCTATTTGCCATCTTTAGCTATTTTGGAAATTTGATTTGAATTATTTAAGCTTAAAATTCATTTTTTTCTTTTAGAACGAAGTCTCTTATAAGATCAATCAGCTCCAATTGGAACTCTTCGGCAGTACTTTTAAGTCTTGTGTCGGGGGACATGAGATAATTTAAAGTAAATCCTGATTTTTTCAGAAGTTGAAAATCGACCACAGAATTCTGTCGGCAAGTTGTCTAAATTAATTGTTTACTCTATTTACATATATGTTGAGGGACCTCTTTCATTGTGAGCCGGTGTTGAAAGAAAAGAAAAAGGGTTGTCAGACATTTGTCTCGAAAGAAAATTTAGTTGGAATTTGAAAGCTTTTACACCTCTATACATTTTGAGTCCAAATTAATTTTGTGCAGGTTATGATGGGAGAGAAAAAATTCCAAAGTAAATGCAGAACCTAGTTTTGTGAAATTATTCGGCTGGCCATGTTAAACCGTTGAACGGGCTGGATCTGACCTGCTAGCTGCAGTTTGTATACTTCTCGTATTGAATTCTTCAAGAATGATAACACGTTGTAGCACTCATGCTTTTTTCGTGGTGACCAGCTTGTTCCCTGCAGACTGCACTATTTTGCAAGCTATCTGCACTATTTTGCAAGCTATCACCTGTCTGCCACGCGAAAATGGAGTTGTCACGTTAAGTGCTCTATTCAAGAACTCAAGTAGCGAAAGTGCCGGTTTTTTCTCCAAACTATCCTTTTCGTGTTGAGTGCCAAGCAGGAAAGCGGTGAACAGGTTGACATTTTTAAAGTCTTCGTTATGACTCGGCTCCTTGATATATGTAATCATTTAATCGAAAGACTGCGATTTAAACGCTCAGAGCACTTGATTGCATGCGACGTGGCCGAACGGTATCGGCGTTTACTTTCAAGTTCCTGCTTCGAGTAAGACTTCTATCGACTGCAACGTCATGACGTGCAACCGCTGACTTCAAAATCGTCCGGTTGCTGCGCATTCTCTCAAAATCTTTGGTTGTTCTGTGTTCAATGAATTGAATAAGTTTTCATTACTCGACAAGCAATTGAACCTAAGTTTACCGACTGGTGAGTTTACATTCTAACCACTGAACCACAGCGACGTTTTCATCCTCTTTTGCCCTGCTACAGATTCAATACCAACCACTTTTGATCATTCTTTCTCTATTTACGATTTCTGGTCAAGGCTGTGCAAATTGTCAGGTTCCTGAAGCTCCTTCCCTGCTCTAAACGCTGATAAGAAGTTGAGAAACAACATCATTAAACATTAACATATCTTCAAGATGCACAATTTCTCTTTCATTAAAAACAAAAATTAAAACTAAAAAAAGCAGTGATAAAAAAGCTCTAGTTTCACAATATAGATTACGATACATTCAATCATGTATCTGTGGAAAAAGCTGAGAAAATGTTTTTTACCGAAAATGTAACCCAATAAAACAAGGGCGTAGCCAGAGAAAAATTGCTCTCTTGCTAGAGTTACAGAGGTTTGTTTTTTACTGAATTCCAACAGTGGTCTCTTAAAAATATGTGTAGCCTATATTAAAAAGACTCTGCTGGGCTTTGTCCTAGGTGTGAACTAAAAGTTAGGACCGGCGGAATGGTGTTGCTTTGATGGGCTGGAGCCCTCTCTGCTCTGTCATTGCTCTCGGATCATCAATGAGCAATACGTAAAACCTGTTAGCTTTTCATGTTAGGGTTGCACTTTGAAAGCATATAACCAAACTAAATTGGTGATCATAGGCTTACTGTTTATTCGTGTTTACATTTTTGTTCGTCTTCTTTCGCTGTTTTAGATGTGTTATAATTACGTATGTGCTATCACGTAGGCTATAGCATTATGCTGTAGTTACCTTATTCATCAACTATTTGGATTCTATTTCTCTGCAACCCTGTTTTGGATGGAAATAAATTATTTCTTCCTCTTATTCTAATCAACACTGTTTTGCTTTGAAAATCTGCAGAGTTCATCCTTAAAATATGAGATATGTGGCTACTGGTGAGCCGAAAGCTTAGGTGGTTGCCGAAATCGAATCTCTTTCTTTGTTTTATTTATAAGAAGTACATTAGATTGTTTTAAAATTACGTCGGAAAATTGACAGATTGATTCATTTTTTGCCATCTCAAATTAAGTTTGCAAAGAAAGGAAAGAAGCTACTCAGATTTATCTTGCCGTTAGGTAGTGCTGCTTCTCAAGAAAGCTGACTATTATCATAGTCTCTGGCAAAAATGGTTGTAATTGGGACTACAAAAATACACGATGTAGCAAATTAATGAGGCAGAAATTAGCAAAACATGCCAATTTAACCTATTCATTGTTCTGTATTGCAGTCTAGTAATTGTTATAATTATGGTAGCATTTAACATATTATAAATCATGTAAAACAAGATGAACAAAAAGTTCGGGAAACAGAAAAATAATCTTATCACGTTACTCGGCTAATGGAAATATAGGTCTGGTCTGCTAACCATTTCAAAGCGCAAAATTACACCAAATAGCAACCCTTTACAAATTGGCATTCACACTATACAACCGCCAACGATTTCTATAGGCTATACGAATGTAGGGGCAACAAAAATACAAAACCCGTGTGTGCAGCAAACAAACTTTGCCTTTTTTTTTTCAATAACAACTTCATATGTGGAAAGAATCAAAAAATGTAGGCTCCATGAACGCCGTGTACACTTTTTGGTACGCCTACGTCTAGGATGTGAGCATGTGACAAAAAATCAAATCTAATTCCGCGCATTTTTTCCACTGGAACGAACGAGATTGATTTATTTTAACTTTATTTAATATTGTGACATGTTTATCGCAGGGGTGGCCTTATTTCAGCTGGCAGAAGTGAGCACTCGCTCCTTTAAAGGTAATGAAATCTTTCCTTTGATCACAAGACGTGCTAAAATTATTTACACCATTTTTGCTGTCACCATTTTCTGTTTAATTTCATTTGCATCAGGACAAGGAAGGCGATTTTAAGTAGAGATATTGAGTCAAAAAAGTGAACAGTAGAGTCGCGAAAGTTTACAACTATGAACAGCTTGCTTTCTTACAGACGTTTTTGCATTTTCACCACTTGACAATTAAGTTATGGCAAACTAAAAACAGCAAGACAAAAATGAAAGATCGTTTTCAACATTCTAAATCGATAAAAGATTGTTTACAGACGAGGCAGTGTCTTTACAAATCCTTCAAAAGTAGCGGCGCTACTGCTATTTGTGAGAAAAGTAACGATGCTACCGCAACTTGCCACTGCATTTTTAAATAAGCGACCCTACCCTTTAGCTGCTCCAAAAGAAGCCGCTATTGCCCACCCAGTATCCTGGACTAGCTTTTGTGCACGCAGCTAACACAACGCACATATAAGCTAACATCATATTTCTTACAGTTCATATTTTTCATGTAAGCACACCTAACGAAGGGAGAGAAGGTTTCAGCCTGTTAGACCAATTAGGAAATGAGTAGAGTAGATAAAGAACATGCTCTGTAAGTAATGAGCGGAAAGGGTAAAGTGAGTGATAGTGAAACGCAAAGTAGGCGCAGAAGCCTCATGCAAGAGATGAGGGATAGAATAGGATAATATGGATGGCATGTGATAAAGCTCCAACTTGCTGATATTAGGAGTAAAAAGAAACCAAAGTCTTTCAAAAGAAAAACCGATGAAAATACGACAAAAAAATTTGTAAGATAAAGGCTATTTAGAGGGGTCCAAGGAAGTATAGCTGCGATATAAAAAAAGAAGAAGGATCGCAGCCTTAGGCAAACAGACTTGCTTAGATAAGAGAAGAGCAATATCAAAAAAGACTGTGGAAAAGGTGAAATGGGAACATAGGAAAAAGCGAATTTGGGCTGAGAAAGAAATGAAGCTCAAGTTCAGTCTGATAAGTATTCGTTAGAAAAAAAGGAGGTTTTACATTTTGTCAAGTTGAGAAGACGCACTTTGTTACAGCAAGTATTGCCTTTCAGTCGTCATGAATTTCGAACTTGTTTCTCTTGTTTATTGCCTAGCTTCAGGGTTTACTTAGTCAGATACTTCCTTATGTGGAGTTGTTTTTTGCAAACCTCATCGTTAAGTAATTGATTTCTTTGTCGCGTTGTAGTCTTTTCGGACCAAGCTTTTCACCCCTAAAGACCTGTGTTCTTTAATCGTTATTTCCTCACCAATACAGCTGACCATTTTGCACTCGTTTAGTCTGTGTAGAGTTGAGTAAATGGCTATGCCTGAAAGTTACAGTTTTGGAATTCTTAGGTATGTTGTCTGATAGTCTTTTAAAACTGATTTCCAGTCAAGCTATAGTAGGTGAGTGCTTCAGTAAATATACCTTTGGGCATTTGTGTTGTGTATGTTTATTTATTTTGCAGAACACCGTAATGTACCATATCGTAATCTACTTCCTTTAACCTAATTATCAACTTTGTAATTTGGTCTTTTTGATTTCATTTTAATTATATGCTCTATGTGGAAGCTGTGGTACGAGTGATTCTCCAAGTCAGTATTAGACGAGATATCATACCAGAAGTTTTTGTAACACGCTTACAAATACCAGCACTCTGGTTTCACCGAGGTGCTCTGGGAGGCCTAAAATTATTGATAGGACCAGGAATGGATGTTTGTACAATATTTTAATGGAAACAAAAGAAAGGCTTTTGTAATTATGAAACAGTAGGTCAGAAAGAAAGCATTGCAGCCGCTGAAAAAACTACTACGAAGGTCGACAGAACAAAGCTTGTGGAAGAAGGCGGCGGAAATGAGTTAAAAGTGTTAGAGAAGTAATACGTTGCCAAAATTGTCTGAGATATATATTTGGGTTTACGAAGTTCATAAAAATAAACTAGAATTAATTGATCGAAAGTAGAATGACTGGGGCGGATACTGGCAGTCAGGGTAGAACTATACGCTCTTTCAGCTTTAAGACGCATGAAATGGGAGAGATAGGTCGGAAGGAAGCAAACTATCATGAGTTTTTTCTTATAAACGGAACTTACAGAAAAAGACTTTTTAATGTAAGAAAATAATTGTGAAGACCAAGAAAATTAATACTGTTGAGAAGAATTTTTACTCCCAATAGAAGAAGACGGCGTGTAGGCAAATCTGTTTAAAATGAACAAGGAAGACATGGCAGAAGCGGTGCGAAATTTGTTTTAAATGAAAAGAGAGTAGAAAAAGAGATGCGATTCCGGAGCATAGAAGATCTGGGATTGTTTATAAAGAGATAGCATAGCAGTTTATAAAGAGATACCGCGAATCGCCGCCGTGATGCTGGAATTGGAGAGTCGAAGCGGTAGATCTTGATTCAGTTCCCTTGTCGAGTCAAAACAAAAGACCTTAGAAATGGCATTCACATATGTCCCACTTAGCGCTCAGCTATTGGGGCGATGTGCTCTGAGCGTTTAACTTGCAGTCTGTCGATTTGAGTCTGACGTTTTGCGCGCCACCTTGTGGATTAACATAGAACGATGAAAACAAAATTGTTAAAAATTCAATCATTGGAACTCATCGGCATAAGCGATTGAACACAGAAAAATATTGGTATAGCAATCAAAGTTTGCGTGTTTAATGCTCTCGTAAATTTTAATAACTTGCTCTGTCAACCGAAACTGCTCTGTGCTCTGAATTCCCGTGCTTGATTTTAAGAACTCACTCTTTTTAGACTTAATGATTGCGTTTTCGAGTTTTTAGCAGCAAAATACTAGTGGTTCCCTTTAACGTAACTTCGATATTGTGAAAGAACGCTCTGACCACTATGCCAGAGCTAACCAATAAGTTGAAATAAACAACGAAAAGCACGTTATTAAATTCAAATATTAATAACCGCCTCCAAATAAAACCTCATCATAATAGAAATAAAAAAATCAAGCAATGTAGCCTAGTCGGAATCCGATTTAAATGGCATGAACCGGCGGGAGATACCAAGGAATTCTTGAGTGCAAAGCAACGGAA